>JAZAYU010000272.1:0-694039 GCA_038501625.1 Corbicula japonica | reverse complement strand
TTCTTTGAATTCTTAGAAGTTGGTCTTCACTGACATGTGACCGCCTTTCTGTGCACATGTGTAAACGAATCTAAATTTAATCATCTGTAACGGGTACTTTTTACAATCGATTTGTTTAACAATTATCTAAATGTAACTACTGTAAATAAGACTTGGCAAGTCACAGTGATGGGTGTCTGTTTCTATGAGTTTTAGTACTAATAATTATCAGTATTTTCTCATAAATAATATTAAATTATTATTATGTTGATTCTACCGCAAAATCGCGTAATAAGTAACGTCGTCTGCTCAACTTTAAGACGTCATTTCATGGAATTACGTCAGCTGTCCGAAGATGCCTTTCTCGTGATGTGTCTCAACTGATCTTACATGCCTTTTCATACAAAATATGAAATATTTTATTCAAAGAATCAACATGGCTACCAATTATTGTAACCAACGAATAAAAAGGTGAACCCTAACCTATTTGCTGCATTCGTTATTTTCTGGGCAGAGTCTATAACGCCGGTGGAGGCTTTAAGCACGTTGTTGACGGCTTTAAATATATTCGTCATTACCTGAAGATAGAGTAAATTAGTTACTAGTGCTTCAAATAGCTTTTTCAAATTAAAGGCGAAATATGAATGACAAACATAGCATTAATAATGGTAAAATCAGACCAATTGATACCATGCAAACGGAAATTATATTATATTACGATGCTACTGCCTTAAAAAGTGAATTTTTATATAAAATTGAAAAATGAATGAATTACACATACATGTAGTTATTTTGATTAAAGATTGAAAGATTAATTACACTTAAACTTACACTAGACCATTTCAGCCAATCAGATGATTGAGATTTGAGACTGATCTCCAGTCTCAGTTTTATAATCTTGGACCTTTTTGCACTATGAACGTTATGTTGTGCACAGGCTACATTACCTCTTAAGTGTTATGTTGTAAACAGGCTATATTAACTCTTTAGTTTTATGTTGTACACAGGCAACATAACCTCTTTAGTGTTATGTTGCACACAGGCAACATTACCTCTTTGGTTTTATGTTGTACACAGGCAACATTACCTCTTTAGTGTTACGTTGTATACAGGCGGCTTACCTCTTTAGTGTTATGTTGTATACAGGCAACATAACCTCTTTAGTGTTATGTTGTATACAGGCAACATTACCTCTTTGGTGTTACGTTGTATACAGGCGGCTTACCTCTTTAGTGTTATGTTGTACACAGGCAACATTACCTCTTTGGTGTTATGTTGTACACAGGCGACATAACCTCTTTAGTGTTACGTTGTATACCTGCGGCTTACCTCTTTAGTGTTATGTTGTACACAGGCAACATTACCTCTTTGGTGTTATGTTGTATACAGGCGAAATAACCTCTTTAGTGTTACGTTGTATACAGGCGGATTACCTCTTTAGTGTTATGTTGTACACAGGCAACATTACCTCTTTAGTGTTATGTTGTACACTGGCGACATAACCTCTTTAGTGTTATGTTGTACACAGACAACATTACCTCTTTAGTGTTACGTTGTTTACAGGCGGCTTACCTCTTTAGTGTTATGTTGTACACAGGCAACATTACCTCTTTAGTGTTATGTTGTACACAGGCGACATAACCTCTTTAGTGTTATGTTGTACACAGGCAACATTACCTCTTTGGTGTTATGTTGTACACAGGCAACATTACCTCTTTGGTGTTACGTTGTATACAGGCGGCTTACCTCTTTAGTGTTACGTTGTATATAGGCGGCTTACCTCTTTAGTGTTATGTTGTACACAGGCAACATTACCTCTTTGGTGTTATGTTGTACACAGGCAACATTACCTCTTTGGTGTTATGTTGTACACAGGCGGCTTAACTCTTTAGTGTTATGTTGTACACAGGCAACATTACCTCTTTGGTGTTATGTTGTACACAGGCAACATTACCTCTTGAGTGTTACGTTGTATACAGGCGCCATTACCTCTTTAGTGTTACGTTGTACACAGGCAACAATACCTCTTTGGTGTTATGGCAACATTACCTCTTTAGTGTTATGTTGTACACAGGCAACATTACCTCTTTGGTGTTATGTTGTACACAGGCAACATAACCTCTCTGGTGTAATGTTGTACACAGGCGGCTTAACTCTTTATTGTCATGTTTTACACAGGCGACATTACCTCTTTGGTGTCATGTTTTACACAGGCGCATTTCCTGTTTTGGTGTCATGTTTTACACAGGAGACATTACCTCTTTGGTGTCATGTTTTACACAGGAGACATTACCTCTTTTGGTGTCATGTTTTACACAGGCGGCATTACCTCTTTTGGTGTCATGTTTTACACAGGCGACATTACCTCTTTTGGTGTCATGTTTTACACAGGCGACATTACCTCTTTGGTGTTATGTTTTACACAGGCGACATTACCTCTTTGGTGTCATGTTTTACACAGGTGACATTACCTCTTTTAGTGTCATGTTTTACACAGGTGACATTACCTCTTTTGGTGTCATGTTTTACACAGGCGACATTACCTCTTTTGGTGTCATGTTTTACACAGGCGACATTACCTCTTTGGTGTCATGTTTTACACAGGCGACATTACCTCTTTTGGTGTCATGTTTTACACAGGCGACATTACCTCTTTTGGTGTCATGTTTTACACAGGCGACATTACCTCTATTGGTGTCATGTTTTACACAGGCGACATTACCTCTTTGGTGTCATGTTTTACACAGGCGACATTTCCTCTTTGGTGTCATGTTTTACACAGGCGACATTACCTCTTTGGTGTCCTGTTTTACACAGGAGACATTACCTCTTTGGTGTTATGTTTTACACAGGCGACATTACCTCTTTTGGTGTCATGTTTTACACAGGCGACATTACCTCTTTGGTGTCATGTTTTACACAGGCGACATTACCTCTTTGGTGTCATGTTTTACACAGGCGACATTACTTCTTTTGGTGTCATGTTTTACACAGGCGACATTACCTCTTTTGGTGTCATGCTTTACACAGGCGACATTACCACTTTTGGTGTCATGTTTTACACAGGCGACATTACCTCTTTTGGTGTCATGTTTTACACAGGCGACATTACCTCTTTTGGTGTCGTGTTTTACACAGGCGACATTACCTCTTTTGGTGTCATGTTTTACACAGGCGACATTACCTCTTGGGTGTCATGTTTTACACAGGCGACATTACCTCTTTTGGTGTCGTGTTTTACACAGGCGACATTACCTCTTTTGGTGTCATGTTTTACACAGGCGATATTACCTCTTTCGGTGTCATGTTTTACACAGGCGACATTACCTCTTTTGGTGTCGTGTTTTACACAGGCGACATTACCTCTTTTGGTGTCATGTTTTACACAGGGACATTCCCTCTTTGGTGTCATGTTTTACACAGGCGACATTACCTCTTTGGTGTTATGTTTTACACAGGCGACATTACCTCTTTTGGTGTCATGTTTTACACAGGCGACATTACCTCTTTTGGTGTCATGTTTTACACAGGCGACATTACTTCTTTGGTGTCATGTTTAACACAGGAGACATTACCTCTTTTGGTGTCATGTTTAACACAGGAGACATTACCACTTTTGGATTCATGTTTTACACAGGCGACATTACCTCTTTTGGTGTCATGTTTTACACAGGCGACATTACCTTTTTATTGTTATGTTTTACACAGGCGACATTTACCTCTTTGGTGTCATGTTTTACACAGGCGACATTACCTCTTTGGTGTTATGTTTTACACAGGCGACATTACCTCTTTTGGTGTCATGTTTTACACAGGCGACATTACCTCTTTTGGTGTCATGTTTTACACAGGCGACATTACCTCTTTTGGTGTCATGTTTTACACAGGCGACATTACCTCTTTGGTGTCATGTTTTACACAGGCGACATTACCTCTATTGGTGTCATGTTTTACACAGGCGACATTACCTCTTTGGTGTCATGTTTTACACAGGCGACATTACCTCTTTGGTGTCATGTTTTACACAGGCGACATTACCTCTTTGGTGTTATGTTTTACACAGGCGACATTACCTCTTTTGGTGTCATGTTTTACACAGGCGACATTACCTCTTTTGGTGTCATGTTTTTACACAGGCGACATTACCTCTTTTGGTGTCATGTTTTACACAGGCGACATTACCTCTTTGGTGTCATGTTTTACATAGGCGACATTACCTCTATTGGTGTCATGTTTTACACAGGCGACATTACCTCTTTGGTGTCATGTTTTACACAGGCGACATTACCTCTTTGGTGTCATGTTTTACACAGGCGACATTACCTCTTTGGTGTCCTGTTTTACACAGGCGACATTACCTCTTTTGGTTTCATGTTTTACACAGGCGACATTACCTCTTTTGGTGTCATGTTTTACACAGGAGACATTACCTCTTTGGTGTCATGTTTTACACAGGCGACATTACCTCTTTGGTGTCATGTTTTACACAGGCGACATTACCTCTTTGGTGTCATGTTTTACACAGGCGACATTACCTCTTTTGGTGTCATGTTTTACACAGGCGACATTACCTCTTTTGGTGTCATGTTTTACACAGGCGACATTACCTCTTTTGGTGTCATGTTTTACACAGGCGACATTACCTCTTTTGGTGTCATGTTTTACACAGGCGACATTACCTCTTTTGGTGTCATGTTTTACACAGGCGACATTACCTCTTGGGTGTCATGTTTTACACAGGCGACATTACCTCTTTTGGTGTCGTGTTTTACACAGGCGACATTACCTCTTTTGGTGTCATGTTTTACACAGGCGACATTACCTCTTTGGTGTCATGTTTTACACAGGCGACATTACCTCTTTGGTGTCATGTTTTACACAGGCGACATTACCTCTTTGGTGTCATGTTTTACACAGGCGACATTACCTCTTTTGGTGTCATGTTTTACACAGGCGACATTACTTCTTTGGTGTCATGTTTTACACAGGAGACATTACCTCTTTTGGTGTCATGTTTAACACAGGAGACATTACCTCTTTTGGATTCATGTTTTACACAGGCGACATTACCTCTTTTGGTGTCATGTTTTACACAGGCGACATTACCTTTTTATTGTCATGTTTTACACAGGGACATTACCTCTTTGGTGTCATGTTTTACACACGCGACAATACCTCTTTGGTGTTATGTTTTATACAGGCGACATTACCTCTTTTGGTGTCATGTTTTACACAGGAGACATTACCTCTTTTGGTGTCATGTTTTACACAGGCGACATTACCTCTTTCGGTGTCATGTTTTACACAGGCGACATTACTTCTTTGGTTCATTTTTAACACAGGAGACATTACCTCTTTTGGTGTCATGTTTAACACAGGAGACATTACCTCTTTTGGATTCATGTTTTACACAGGCGACATTACCTCTTTTGGTGTCATGTTTTACACAGGCGACATTACCTTTTTATTGTCATGTTTTACACAGGCGACATTACCTCTTTGGTGTCATGTTTTACACAGGCGACATTACCTCTTTGGTGTCATGTTTTAACCAGGCGACATTACCTCTTTTGGTGTCATGTTTTACACAGGCGACATTACCTCTTTTGGTGTCATGTTTTACACATGAGACATTACCTCTTTTGGTGTCATGTTTTACACAGGCGACATTACCTCTTTTGGTGTCATGTTTTACACAGGAGACATTACGTCTTTAGCATTATGTTGTACAAATGCGACATTACCTATTGAGTGTTGTGTTGTACATATGCGACATTACCTCTTTGGTGTTAGTAGAATCCAGTTTGAGGTACTTGTATAGAATGTCTGCAGTATAAATGATATCTGCCTCTGTCAGATTGAACACTGGGTCCGTTAAGTCAACTGTCAGTTGAATGATATCTTGGAAGTTGACGTCCGTTAAGGTTGTCTAATGGAAATACAGGCAAAAACGATAAGAATAAATGATAGTAAATGATTATCAACCTATGATTGCAGGATAGTAATTATTAAGAAATAGAATTATTAGTTGATCTAGAACCTACTATAGCTACATTGAAAGATAATACAAGGATGGAAAAAAAGCTTGTTGAAACGAACAAGAAAATAAATTACATAAAACGATATGACTCATATCTCATTCATTTTCGGTCTAAACTTTTGACGGATAAGTTTTGAAAGAAATCGTTTAATGTACCCACAAAATAACGACTGTATGTAATATCTAACTTGAACCAAAGTACCAAAGTAACGATATTTAAATTTCAGAAAGTTTTCGACAAAGTTCACAATTCAAAATAGTTTAAAGTCAAAATGATTTAACAAAAACTACTTAGTTTAACCAACTCCAAAACGTTTATCTTCAAACGATATTTCCGGCACTTTATTATGTTCTGTTGTTGTTGTTTTTTTATAATATACAAACGTATGTTAATTCGTACAATATTACATATCCAAAACTGTCACAGTTGCACTGCATTTTTATAGCTTTAATTGTATGACATGTCCAACATTCTTACAATATTACATTTCAGAATGTTTCTAAGTCCAAAACTTTTGATTTAAGTCGATAAAAAAACCGACAAAGTTCACAATTTGAAATAGTTTAAAGTTAAAATGATTTAACCCAAACTAAACTACTTAGGTTATGCAACTTCAAAACGTTTGTCCGATAAAGTCCCGCATTGCATTTTTTTTCATTTTTAAATTTAACAAGTCTTACAATTTTCATTATTACTTTTGAATTTTAAAGTATGAAACGTATGACTGAAAACGACCAAGTCCGACAATCTATTAATATAGAACAAATTATAATCTTTCAATATTACATTTTTGAAAATTCAGTGCTAAATTTCGAGATGTAATAATTGTAAGACTGTAAGACGTTTTATCGAATTAAGGATATATATCGACTGAGTTTTTTTTAAACATGATATGAAGTATGTGGCCGTAAGTAATTCTTGCAAAAAGTCGGAAGATTTGGAAATGGACCAAATCGTATTTGTCAATGAAAAATACTCTTACATGTTACAGCTACACATAAACGTACACATTTTTTCCATGTATTATTTATTTACTTTTCAATAACTGCTCGAATTGTAACATACTCTTTTGGTTCAAACTTGTTTGCTTTGGATCACTTGTGAAACTTGTTCTTTTATCTTTCAGAAATTACAATCGATGACTGTTTCTTAGGCTGAAACCTGGACTCTTGTAGTTTCGGGATTACAGGTGTGTTGTACTTTAAAACTTCGCCTATTATTACTAAATAACTTCATGGTAAAAATGTAAACGACAAGTAAGTGTACAGTACCTCTGAAAGATTTTTCAAGATTGTAGTACTTTCTGATTTGTTTAATTCTGGTATAACGCCACAGTTTCCCGCCAAAGTGATCTGTCCCCAGGTGGCGCCGTCGTCGTATCCGCCATTACATTCGGCTATCGCAAGTGCTCTGTTGTCTACAAGAGAGGCGAAATGTGAACTATCCAATGTCAAATCGTTACAAGTGTGTTTATCTGCCAGAAATTGAAAAAAAATGTCAAATTGGAAGTCTGAAATTTCAACAGGCCATATATTGTTTTTTGAGACTGCAGGGTAATTGGTGTGTGAGACTATTCAAAATTATGTTAAAGCTTGCTGATAAACAGGTGTTTATGTTTAGGTTTGTGTTTAATGAGCATTTATAAAGTTAAATCGTTCCAGGTCAGCTGCGCACCCGATTCAAATTGTAAATGCTCATAATTAAATATTACTGTACAAAATTGTTTTAACATTTGGTGATAAATTGAGATGTATGAATAAGTTTTTGTTTATTAATGAGCATTTACAAAAGTAAATTTGGTCCAGCTCACGCGGCTGCACCGTGCGACCGATTTAATTTTTAATAAACACTAACCGAATTGGTGGTTAAAATTATATTGACTAATTTAGTAAATCAATTGACTTAAGGGGTAAATCATTTAATGATGGTTAGTACTGATTCATACAAATAAATTACCCAACAATTTGTAAGATATTGCAATTCCATTGGGCAAAATATAATTGCAACCACTAATGAACGTTGTCAGGTGTAAAGAGGCAGTTATTGTTACTTATCAACCACAGTTCACTGCTTAGCAAATGTAGTTAGACGATTTAAGCATCTTACCAGGATAGCATCTTTCCCAGCTAAAGCCCTTCTCTCCGATCTTGGTCGGATTAAATGTCAAATTTTTGCCATCCTTGTTTGTCTGAGTAAACGGGCAGTTCACTGAAAGGTAGAGAGACATATAATAATCTTGGAAACATTGCACATAATATAAAAATAACGTTAATCTTCGACTGGTCGAAAATGGCATATATGACGATTATTCTTAATTAAAAATGGCATGATGTGGCCTTTGTTTCCCGCCGGCCCTGACTTACCGTCCGACATAAATTTCAAACTCCGAACACATTGTCCACTACATGTAGTTTAAATGCTTCTGTGAGGGAAGTTATGATGACTGATCAATTTTAAAACGATGAAACACAAGGTATGTTTGCGTTTCTGTAAGTATTTAATGCAAATAGTGACTTTCACTCGGACACGAATGATTGGAAATTGGTTCATATAAACCAGTGTTTAGATCCGCTAAATAAACCCAGATTTGTGAAGTTAGCGGCCTGGCGGCGTGAAGTTATCTTGTTGATATTTTGCTTATTGACCCTGAAATCTACATAACATGCTGTAAAAAAACTATTTCAAGCCGTTTTTAAGATAAACATAAATTATGAAAAATATTAAGTTTAGGCCGCTAGGCCGCCATGCTGCTAGGCCGCTAGGCTTCGAAAGCTTAAAAAATCAAAGCTAGTTCTTGTTGATATTTTTCGTATACTGTTATGCTGTTAAAAGAGATTCCGAGTCATCTTTGAAGATAAGCTAGAACTTTGTTAAATAATTTATATTAGCCGCTATGTCACCAACTTAACAAAACAAAGCTACTTCATGTTGATAATTTGCTTATACGACCCTGCAATGTACATTATATGCTGTAAAAATAGATTTCAAGCCGTTTTTAAGATAAGCCTAAATTGTGATAAAGGCAGCCATCTTCACGCCGCGTGGCCGCTAACTTCACGCCGCCAGGCTGCTAGGCCGCTAACTTCACGCCGCCAGGCCGCTAACTTCACGCCGCCAGGCCGCTAACTTCACGCCGCCAGGCCGCTAGGCCGCTAACTTTACGCCGCCAGGCCGCTAGGCCGCTAACTTCACGCCGCCAGGCCGCTAACTTCACAAATCTGGAGGGAACGGGGAGGGAAACTATATCGGCATGTCATTTGCAACAGGATTTTGAAGTAATAGTTTCATAATAAACTTATCTAAATTGATTTGACTGGCTTTTATTACTTTTCATAAAATTTTGGGCAAACTGTAAAGCAAAAACATATGTATTCTGTTAAATGACAATTCATTTTGAGATATATTTCAAGTAGCATAACTACTCATTAATATTATTTATTGTTCTTGCTGGTTTGGCATCAGGGGCTCTGGTCTCAGTAAGATCATTTAGAACTCACTTTTTTTCTTAACAATGCTTCTTATGTTTTATCGGTTTGCGAGCTTTTCCATGCAACATTGTCGTGTTGATGGGTGGATTGGCGCTAATTTACCAAAACAAATTGTACTTGTTTGTTCATACGAGAACATGTTGGGTCAACTGTGCAGTTTGTGCCCCTAGTCTCTGGTTTAAAACCCCCGGTGGCAAAATGTTTTGCCATGACCGTTCCAAGGCGGTAACCCATCGGGTTCTTATGTTCGTTAATTGTTTGTGGCGTCTATTTTGAAAGTAATCATTGTATAAACCTGGCCTGAAGGTTATAAAACTGAGTTTGGAAACCAGTCTCAAATCTCAAGCATCTGATTGGCTGAAATGGCGACTGGTCGCCATTTCAGCCAATCAGAGTCGCCATTTCAGCCAATCAGATGCTTGAGATTTAAGACTGGTTTCCATGCTCAGTTTTATAACCTTGGGCACATGCTCTCTTTTCCTCTCTATTATTTGGCTGTGTTGAGAGGCTGATGTTGCCATTCCAGATATGTTTATTTCACCTTTTTCGGCGTTAGCTGTCTCAGCTCACATTTGACCTAATTCATTAACCAATGAAGTGTTTTAAATAATACTCGTATTCTATTATTATGCAGCGGGAAAATGAAACAAACTCTTTCGATTGGTAGCTATTTATGCTAGAGAGGCATTTATCAGGCCGATGAAGTATCTTGTGGGATTTTTAAACAATTTGTTCACACTTTTTGAAATGATTATTGCTGTGACGTTTAGAACTTTGCTTTTCTGATAAGTCAAGTGGAAAGATGTTAAAATGAGCCACACTCCAGTACTCGTCATTGGCTAGGTTTATTTGTCAAAAACAATACAGTCACTCTTTACAGTCACCTATCCAAAATGAAAGTGAAAGGAAGTGGAACTACCTTAAAGAAAACGATGTTATACATTCACTATAAAGCTTAAAATTAAAATGTTTGCCCGTCTGGCAGCTGCATATAATATGCTACGCGATATAAACAAAGAGTTCGCTATTTAAGTCTTGAAATATTCACTTAATATATTTTATTCTTTCAGCTATTGATATACCATCTTATACATTATTTTATAAGAATTAACAAAACCAAGACATTTTACAAAACGTTTCTTAGATAACATTCATTCTTTATCACGACTGAGGATTGTACGATGTGCTTACTTGCTTTTATTCTGGCAACTACGTGTGTAATATGTTACGCGAAAAAAACTTCGAGTCCGCTATAAAAGTAATCGCACTGAAGTCAGATCTAAGAACATGTTAGTGTGGCGGTTTTCAGGAGTTGATTATTATCAGATTGCTATTAAAGCATACAGCTTTCATAGAATAGAAAGTTGCGGTATATTCTAGAATTGTTTCATATTCCTAGGAAATTCTCTTCAATTTTATAAAGAAAACAATTTAAACTCTTTATTACTTTTTATTGCTAACAATAAATCTTAACATCGTTACTGAATTTATATATTATCCCCTTTAAAATACGTTTTTCATAATTACTACGTTCACATTTACAAACAAAACTAAAATCTATTTATATGTCCCTTATTATGTGTGGGATGTAATTTTACATTCAAATCTAAGTATTTAAATAATTTTAATAAAAGTCCTTGTGTACGATTCTCAAATAGATGAGTCAATTTACACGTAAATCAAGATGAAGTTAATAATAGCAGCTATAAACTGCATCATTTCATATACGACCTACGCCGTTTATCTTTTTGAAGATATTTCTTGCTTAGAACTTACCTTCACATGTTCCGCCATTTACAGTGTCTTTCATGTACATCCCACCCGGGCATTGGCAAAAGTACGTTCCAGCAGTATTTACACATACGAACGGGTCTTTACATATATCTGTAGCTGCCTCGCATTCGTTCACATCATCACTACATGTTGGCCCAGACCAACCTTGTTTACACGTGCATGCTCCAGTGACGATGTGGCATGAAAGCGAGTTCACAGTCTTGCACAGACATGCGGTGCAATTCGACCCAAAATATCCTTGGCGACATTCTACAATAAATTTTTATATGGATCATGAAAGTATTTGTTTATTTATAATGCTTGAAAGGGTACTTTAAAGCCCCAGCCCTTTTAAGTAAGAATATACTATTGAAAAATCATATTTGTCCATATAGACTATATAAACTCTCTAACAGAACACAAACGGCCTGATCGAATTCTTTCTTATAGACGGGATTTTCAATGATATTGTTAAATTATAGTTTACGAACTTTTAAGAAGCTAAATATAGTTGAGGTATATTTTGCAACCTATTTTTAACGAAGAGACCACTTCATGCGAGATCTCGATTTCTGTGACGTTTCGGAAATCCTACTTTCGCTTTTAGTCGCGCGGACCAAATTTATTTTAGTAAATTAAAATTTTATTAGCCCGAAGTAATGCTGCCTAGTTCCAAATACATGTAATATTTCATACAAAAGCGGATTAATTTGAAGTAATGCCGCTTTAAACAAATCTATAGATCTACAGTATTTGCCACGGATATCACCAGCGATTTCAACATATACTCATTAGGGATCGGTACAAAGTATAATTTAAATATGACTTTTTATACTGACAATCATAATATCTGCATCAATGTTCATTTCTTTATCCAAAATACAAGTACATGGTAACTGGTCTCGTGGATAAAATTCGCGGCAAAGGTAATGGACTCGCTTTTTCACAGAAGGTTTTGGATGATTTAAACATATACCGTTGGTACATGTGATAGCCACTTTTTGTGAACATGTGTTTCCCAGCGTAATCTTCCGATACGAGTACTGATGTTTGAATTTACATTCCGATACCATGATAGCCCCTGTCTCACATATAAGCCCGCCTAAATTGGGGTTATCACTGCTCTCTACCGGAACAGTCCAAACTGAGGTAAAGTTGCTGAAAATAGATTTTAAAAAGTGCAAAGTGATCAGGCCAGATCTGTAAAATGTTTAAATTATAAGCTCTAAGTCATTTAAAGAATTATCATCTGAAATGATAAGGTCTGATTGAGTCCGTTCTTGGGCAGTGTTCGTGTAAGTTGTTTGAATATGGGGAAAAGTTTCACACTTACGCGTGTCCAAGTATTCTACACGCAGATGCCGCAGCTTCAGTACTGAAGTAGTCCTCGCAAACAGACAATGTCTCGTTATTGATCGTGAGTACAATTGTGCTATTCACTAGTGTTATACGTTGAATGGTATAATCTGAGGGAAAAGAAATAACATGCATCTTCTATTTTCAATTAAAAAATTCTGTTTCTAAAATTGATCGCATTATACTATACGTCACCGATGACACGATGACAGACATATATTGCTCACAGATTGAATCCCTTTCTACTACCAATCAAAAAACGGAAAATAATCTCCCACTACCGATCACTCTCCAATTGATCTGTGTAACTGGGGTGCTAGAATGGTATATTAACATATACGTATCGTATATTGAATGATTACTTTTATCAGTATTTGCCCGGAATCACAGACACAATTCAACAAAAGGCAACACATGTATTGACCACAATGACCACAATCGCTAGGGTTCAACTTACCCCCTCATATGCGCTAAACTTCTGCGAAAATGGTGAACTAATAACGTACTTACAAAGCTTTAAAGATTTTAATTGATGGTATTTTTTTCTTGCCGTAATATCGAAAAAAATACCACGTGGTAGGGCCACCTTGGAGCAACCCCTGCTTATTAAAACAAAGGTAGATCATGTTTTGCTCCAGATTAAATTGACATACCGGAACAAAAAAGTGCTAGACGTCCACTCATCGATGAAAGATCGGAGCAGTAATAATATCCTTGGGTGACACAATACTGCAAATCACCGGAACACTCATCTATGTAACTCTCATTTCCATAGCACGATATGTCTGATTTATAGTAGTAAATATTTCTGGTGTAGTGTGATAAAGCAGGAAAGCCCACCGAACTAAAACGTAACCAAAGCAAATATATCATAGCATTTTTAGACAAAAGATTTTGATGTCATAAATTGTAGAAATACATACGGCAATCGGTTTGCACAGTTAATGAGAGAACTCTAGCTCACATTGGTTATTAAAGCTACGCGGACTTTTTTTATCAAATCTACGGTTTTTTATTCAGGGAAGGACTTTTAATGATGTTAAAGGCAATATTTTTACATTCATACTCCAAATAACTTATATGTAGCAACAATTATGTGGTGTATGATTAATTTAAATACATGACGGAAACTCACACTTGTGTGTTTATATAAAATGGGTGCCATATTAATTTTGAGATTCATCGATACGTTTTATTAAGAGAGAAAAAAATCGCAATATATCTAGATTCTGAAAAGCCTTGTAAAATGTTTGTTTGCAATGAATCCTGTACACTCTTCAAAGAATATGTCGAAAATTATGTATTGCAAATTAGGACTGGCTATATTTTCTAGTAATTTAAGAGACAGGTACTGGGAATAAAATAATACATTGAAATGAAATGAATTCTTACCCAAAGCCAAGCATTGAGCAGAGGGTCCGAGCTGTGATGTCGCTTACTCCTCTTAGGACATAGTACCAATTACCACCGTGGTATGCTGTAAACAATCCTTCGTAAGGCTTGCTTTCGTTAAACCTTTCTAGTTTCACCGGACCACCTTTTATACAAATTACAAAACACAAAGAAAGAAGTTGTTATCTAAGAAATTTGTTCAAAAATTTTCATTATTGTTGAGAACTATCTGATTTAATTTAAAAATTGCTGAATTGTTAAATCAGAGTATTATTTGAAAGAATTATTTATTTGTTTTGTTGTTCATTCTGATGATTTAATTTGTAACTGACTTCGTGGAGTCATTTTGGCAAGAATTTGAACGGAGCTGGATCAAATGGAATTAAATATTATTCGTCATTGCCCAATGGAGCAAGTAGGCATTTCCTGCTATGTGTTACAAGGTGTGTTGGTGTGCGCCAGCGGAAGACATAGTATATTTGTTGACTTATAGACAAATTGATTTAATAACATAATTAAAATATAGGAAACATGATTTCTACCGATGGCGTACCTATACAAGTAACACTGACGACGTCGTCTATTCCACACTCGTTTATGACAGTATTGGAGTGGTTGCAATGTTCAAGTGAGAGCTCTTGGCCATTACACGATATCTGTCTTGAGTATATGGACAGGTTTCCGGCTCCGTAGACGGTTTTCAATTCAAAACTTAAGACTCCACTAAAACAATATTTTATGTTTAAAGTTACATTATATACAGTTATAACAGCTTTTAAATATCGCTAAAAAGGGTAGTTAAGTAGTTAAGGAGTAGTTAAGAGAATATTTATAGGTTTTCTTAAACGTCCGGCCTGCCAATCGCAAAAACAGATTACACGTTTACATCTTGGCGATAAGAGGTAATTAATAATTATAAGAATTGTACGTTCAATATGCCGTCAAACAACTGGATGCTATCTATTGCACATGGCATAGAATTATCTTTAAAATATTTTGTGTTTTCACTATAAAGTTTTCAGAAAATAGTACCTAAATCCTAGCGAAGTGCACGTCACATTTGCAGCGAGCTCGCCAAAACCCAACCCACAAATACTTCGTAGTTGTCCAAACAGTCCAGCTTCTACGCGGCCCTCAAGCGCAGATGGTCCGTCCACCAACCGAATAGCTGATGATGGATTAAGACAACAAGATATTATTAAAATTTCAAATAAAATGGTTCACGCATCCAGTATGAATAATACACTATTTGTGCTAGATAATTCACCAATATAAATGTGAGTTTGTACTTAGATATAACAAAAATTCTATCCGTTATAGGAAAAACACATGTCTGAAATTTGCAACATGATGCAACATGGTTATCATTTTAAATTTTTAAGTCATTTGTCAGAAAACTTAGACAATATATTGCACATGAAACCGACTGATGGAAACGAATAGCTGTTAAAAACTCCGGCTTTTAAATCGATAAAGTCTATTGTACTGTAAGTATGTGAATGAAATGATGCCGGGAAAAGATAAATCTGACATACGTTTACAGTTTATCTCCTTGTACTGATTGTCAAAGCCTGAACCCGACCATCCTTTTTCAATAGGACACTGGCGAGTAATATCATAGATGGAAGTTAGATTGGAACACTGTGTCGGTGTTAATGTAATTATTGCATATGCCGGTCCATGGCTAGCAGGTTGAAAAACGGATTCCTCTCTAGAAAGAATATATGTGCACATGTATAGCTCGATGCAGAAAAATACAGTTTTAATAATCAATAATACATTTTTTGAACTATAAGTCTTTGAGTAATAAGGCCTTAAAAGTAAATTATCTTTAGTAGCAACAAAACGCGATGGATGTTTATATACTCTATTCCAAAAGAAAATGTGAACTTTGTTTTCGGTGACTTTTCTTTAACTGCTTGTTGAAATTATATCATTTCAATTCTGTAGTAAAAGTACCTCAATCTCAATTTTTAAAAATGCCCATTATCATTTGGAATACAGTATGTGTTTGCATTAATGGTGTCATTTGAAATATCACACTAGAAGTGAATGGTTCTATCTCATACATACTGTTGGGAACTTTTGAATGAGCCGAAAAGCATCAAAAGGGACAATGCAAAATAAAATATTCCAATACAACCTCAACCTGAGAAATCCACTTAAGGTAATGACACTGAATATGGTTGCTCCCCCGAAGTTTTGCTGCCATATTTTTATGAAAAAACTTCTCTTGTCACGGAAAGTGTGTCAGTTTTGGAAGTCTGGCATATGGAACTTCAAGGGTTAACGAAGTGTTTAAAAAAGAAAGCTCTTAAAAATATGTTTTGAAATGTAAAATATTTCTTTAATTATTTTAATGAAGATTTGAAATTTCAATTGTATTTCTATTTGACAATGATTAAAAAAATGCATTTGACTTCTCGTCAAACATATTTTCTATTCAAGTTGATTGATGAACACTTTATTTCAAAATTGTTTCTATATCATGATGCATTTTGAATTTTAAAGAAGTATTTAACTTATTTAAATACAGCATGCACAAGCCTAAATGATGAATTTTACCTGAACTTAAAAATTTTCTTTATTAAAGATTTTAGCAAATTTTTCCTGTCTTTTAATGCAGACTGGGCAAAAACATGTATCTTTTTCTTTTTTCACTATATTAATATTCAAACTGAAGAGCTTAATAACACTAATGCTTATACGTTGACTTCTTCATCTGAGAGTGATATTATTACTGCACACACTCTACAAATTACAAAATTTAGAATCAGTGTTGAGCCGAAACAAGACAAAGTACCTACTATGTATTGGTACTATGTATTGGTTGCCTAAAATGCACAAAACACCGTACAAAGCAAGATTTATTGCAAACTCTAGTTCTTGTACAACAACAAAATTATCCTTGCTCTTAACATCTTGTCTTACAGCTATAAAAGAACATGTAATTAGGTATTGCGAAAAAGTTTTTGAAACCACTGGCAAAAATTTATTTTGGTCTATAAACAATTCAAATTACGTTTTGAAGAAGCTTAAATCAAATAATTTTCAGGCGTTCTGTTTGCCTACATATGATTTTTCAACTTTATATACTTCTCTCCCTCATAATTTTATAAGAGACAAGCTAACCAGTCTCATTCAAAAAACTTTGGCTAGAGAAAATATAACATTTATCGCTTGTAATGAACATTGAGCATTTTTTAACAGATGGTTCTTATGATAATTATACTTCATGGACCTGTCAAGACCTTATCCAGGCGCTCACATTTTTATTGGATAATATTTATTTGAGATTTGGTACCTCTATTTATAAACAAGTAATAGGCATTCCAATGGGTACTGATTGTGCACCCCTTGTTGCTGATCTGTTTTTATACTGTTATGAAAAAGACTATATGTTATCTCTTTCTACCGAACATCAAGATGATATTATTACAGCTTTTAACAACACCTCTAGGTACCTTGATGATTAATTAAATATAGATAATAACCAGTTTCCATCACTAGTTAATAAGATTTATCCTAAAGAACTACAGCTGAATAAAGCGATCACTTCAGAAAAGCAAGCAAAGTTTCTTGATCTAAATCTGTCCATTGTAAACGGTTACGTCACTACTAAAATATATGATAAAAGAGATGATTTTAATTTTAATATAGTAAATTTTCCGTTTTTAGACGGCGATGTTCCTTGTGCAACATCTTACGGGGTTTATATCTCACAGCTTGTTCGCTTTTCAAGAGCTTGCAACGATGTGAATGATTTCAATGAACGTAATCTTTGGATTACAAAAAAACTATTAAAACAAGGTTATTGGTATCACAAATTACGGAAAACCTTTTGCAAGTTTTATCGCCGATACCCAGATCTAATTCATAAATACAGGTGCAGTTTAAAATCACTATTGCAACATGGTATTTCACAGCCAGTTTTTTATGGAGATTTAATCTATAAACTTAAGAAGATAAAAGGCAATGTTAATTTCTCCCGGTTATTCGTAAAAACCATCTGTAAATTTAAAAAGAAAGGTTACCAACATGATATTTTACAGCGCTCTGCAGGCCTGGTGATTAACCCATCTACAGTTGATCATTATGCTTACCTCTTTGGTTGCACGACGGTGGCAGGGGTTTAAGAGTTTATGAAGGTTAATGGGGAAATCTTTTCTTAAAAGAACCTAGAAGCTCGATTGTTTTCTTTTATCACTGTCATCGTGTTCTTGCTGATTTAACTCCAGATGCTCTGGTATCGATAAGATCATTGAGTACCCGCCCTTTGGCTTTGCAATGCTATTAGCTTCTTATATTTTATATGTCTGTGTGCTTTTGCATGCAACATTGTTGAGCCGATGGGTCGGTTGGAGTTATCTCAACTTGTACTTGTTTTGTGATACGAGAACCGGTTGGGGCAAGTGTGAGGTTAGTGCACCCTAGAACCTGGTTTACAACCCCCAGTGGCAATTTGTTTTGCCACTGACCGTTCCAAGGCGGTATCCCCAAAGGTTCTCTTTTTCGTTAGTTGTTTGTGGCGTCCTATTTGCATTGACATACTTACAGCAAGCATGCTCTCTCTCTCTCTCTCTCTCTCTCTCTCTCTCTCTCTCTCTCTCTCTCTCTCTCTCTCTTCCTGTCTTCTTTTTCGCTGCGTAGGGAGGCTGTGTTTTGTGAGTGTGGCGATTCCTGATATGCATATATTACTTTTTTTATTGAGACACGCATTTTCAAATCATAACAATTGTACTTAGTCTCATATTTTATCTTTTTACTTTAAACAATGTATGTACTTAATAAAATTGTGTGTGTCAACAGTTATTTTCCTTTATCCCGCATAACTTCATGTTGTTGTTTTTCCAAAATAAATGGTTTATATTGCCTATTGAAATAAATTATTTTAATTTGCTTTAATATACTAGTATTTCGTTTTAAAGATGTTGGTCGATACCTATTTTCAGCACTGTGCTGCTCTTAGTTGTTTGGTTGCCTTGCATAAACAGTTATTGCAGTGAAATTCATTTTTAACTGGTATGACATTGGAAATAGTTAAGAATTACTAGTATGAGTGATTTAATGTAGATGTTTTTCAAATTATGCAATAACAACATACTTATATACAACATTATACTGATAATTGCCATATGTTGTATATTAAAACTGTGCTTCACAGTCAAAAATTAGAGGTTAAAATGTTTATACAATTACGCTTTAAAATCTCCACCAAGTACAAAAGTGAATGAATAATGTACTTATTGGCACATCTTGCAACTTACATTAGTGAATTTATATAGAAATTGAATACATGCATGTCTTTAACTGTAGAAAGTATTAAACAAATAAATCATCAATTACAGAATTACAAAAAAGACAGATAGCCCGAAAGAAAACAATTTTTTTAACTGTAATATGTTATATTTTGTATTTCAGGTCATTTTGTTTGTTAGACCGGAACGGGGGTTTAGAAGTAAATGAAAGTTTTTAGAAAAATCTTGTAAGAGAACATAACAACTCGATCTCTTTCTATTATTCTCGCAATCTTGCTCTTGTAAACTCGACTCTCGATTTTCAGCTCTCAGAAACGTCATCGAGTATCCACATTTTTGATTGACAAAAGCAACAACATGAGCTTCTTATGTTTTGTACATATGTGTGCTTTTGCATACAACATTTTCGGGTTGATGGGTGAGTTGAAGCTTATTCACCAAGACAAATTCTACTTGTTTGTTATATGAGAACCTGTTGGAGCAAATGTGAGGCTGGTGCGCCAAATTTCGTGGTTAAAATTGCCAGTGGCAAATTGTTTTGCCACTGTTCTTAGGCGGAAATCCCTCATGTTCTCTTTTTCGTTAATTGTCTGCGGTGTCCTATTTGAAATTGATAACACATTATATTTATAATCAAGTAAGCATAAACATATGTTTTGTATCTTCATATGTGTTTTGTATGGCAGTCAAATTAATTATAGAATTATATCAAATGGTTTTATTTATTGAAACGTTTAATAATATGTTTGACCAAAATGCAGAAACGTTTGGCTGGTCATTTATGTCAGAAGTGAACAAACTGATTTACACATATCCAAGAGTCCGGCATATCATATCATCGAATTCGTCTTTCCAGTTATATCTTGAGAGGTAGCGTACAGCTCCCCATCGATTTGAGATCCTTGCTTCCAAAAGACCCTCGCTCGGTATTGCACCCCCAGCTAATCGGATGTCAGTGACTTGAAAGGCTGAAAAATCACATCTTACATATATATTTATCATATACCTCTGTATTTATGTCTATAGTGTCACTGAGAAACTGTTAGAATGTATTATTTATTATGTTTCAATTTATAGTATTCAAACTGGTTTTTATTGTATTCTGACAGCGGAGTTGATAAGCTCCAAACATATAAGATAAATGATTACGAGAATGCTATATGTCAGGGTGGGGAATCACGAGACAAAAACATGGCCGCCAGTAAAACAAAATCTCCCGGTTCGAGGTAAGTTTTTCATTATTTCTCGCTTATTCCTGGACCCTTTTTGATGAAATAAACACAAAAGTACCCCGTACACAAAGACAGATTGCATGGTGTATTCCAATTTTTGCAAGCCTTTGTAGTTTATGTGGTATTTCGTGTACAGTGTTTGGCAGCTTGCATTTCTCGGGGATAGGGTACACTTAGATCTTGTTGAAATCTTTCTTCTAGCCAGTTTTCGCAAGTGATGTGATTGTTGCATGAAAAATGTGTTATATCCCGACAGAATGAATGTTACTGATGCAAAAATATCCAGTTTCTTTACGCAAATGATGTAAAAACCACAAAAATGAAAAAAAGATAGGGAACACTGGCCGCGACGTTGAGGATAGGGAACACTTGCATTTTTGAGAAGCAAACTGTCAGTCCGAGCGATCTGTTTGGGAATGCGAGCGAGTCCGTTGTATTCTTATTTTTTAAATAAAACATGAAAAGTTTGTTGTCTTTTTCTAAAATCTCATGGTTAGCTACGAAGCAGTTAGAAAGAAGCATTACTAAACGAGAAACAATGAAAAACTTACCTCCAACCGGGAGATTTTGTTTGGCTGGCGGCCATGTTTCGTCACGTGATTCCCCACCCAGATATATTATACCAATGTAAAAAGTTCATAACAGCAAGAGTATTCCTGATAAAATTTTAGCATGTAGAAAATTAATAATAAAAAGTAAACGTTTCAAACAATAAACATTGTACTGTTGAAACCTACGGTAGCAATGCAGGATTGATGAAACTGTTTTGTTGCTTAAGGTTAGAAGGGTTACATTGAGACAATCTATCGCAAAGCTATGATTTGATGTACAAGCGAAGAGATCGGTTGTCCAGGTCAACAGAACTTCACTGCTTTCATTCCGATTGATGTTGTGTGTAGCGAAACCCTCGTATCTAAAACAAAATATAAGAGGCAGATTTTTATAAGGCCCTGATAGATGGATAAATGAAAATTTTCAGTTCAGGTAATTAAAAATATCTACATAATCATCAAATAAGGATGAACAGAACCACCTGAAATAATGACTAATACAGTTATAGCAGGACTATATCCAACCATTAATTACCGGTATTTTCTATTCACAAACGTCTTACCCAAGACCAATAGAATTGCATAACGCCTTCGCTGTAAAATCAGAATATGTTCCACGATTTGGTATGTCTACAGCTCCCCAAGTTCCGTTGTATAATATCTGCGCTATGCCATCGTTCGATTGATCGTCAAATTGTTTTAGCCGAAACTCTATATCAGTAATGCCTTAAAAGAAAACAGAAAGAAATGAGTAGGACATATAAAAACATGTCTTCGTTTATCTTCGTGTTAAGGGCATTCTATGCTATTTTCGGCACCGATTTCACGAAACACAATAAAAGGAATAATAAAAAAGACAAACAATGAAATTTGTGTAAGTTTGTTTTTCCATTAATTTAATTCATTTGTTCGTTCGTTCGTTTGTTTGCTTAATCAGTTTTAATCAGTATATAAGAAGAAACTGTTAAATCCGTATATAATAAGAAGCTTTAAAACCAACCGAACTCTATAAATAAAAAATGCAAGATTGGTTTGACTGAGTCTGATCATGGGCAGTAATAAAATACAAATTAGAAAGATATTTTTTGCAAATAAATTGACTTGGGTGTTGTGTTTACTAAAATCAGGTATATTTCTAGTTTAAATTAAAATACTATAGTGAGCACTTTTACTATACTAGTGTTTGTCATATAATTAAAATCTTTATTACCGCAGGATGAAAAGACTGATAAAACTAATTCTGTAGTTCTTCATTTTAATTACATGTAGTTCATAAACTTGTTTTACGGACACTTGAACGGAAATTACAGGTCTTAAGTAACTGCCACTTCATTTCTGGGCCAAACTAAAGGCAATTGTAGTGAAATAAGCTGGGAAATGTGTAGGCCTCGACCTTATTTCGAACATTTGCTCTCTGGGTTATTGTGCAGATTATTAATTGAGTGACAGAAGCCATCTGATATTGGCAATGCTAGATTTCTCCCATGTCACTTATTCATTAAATGTCTTCTACAATCAATGCAAAATCAAACTCAATATAATTATACGTTGTAATGCTTCTGTTATGCCCTGAAATTTAGTGTAAATTTCTTTGTAAATTTTTGAAACTTTATAAGTTTAAAATAAATTCTATATTTGAAATTATTAAATTCTATATTAAAATCCCTACTTTTTGGGGGAAATCATTTTGTTGAATTTTAAAGTTTATTCTAAGTTGCTTTTGACAATCTGTGGTGTTAATAGAGAAAATAATTCTTATTGTTTGACTGGTTGACACTTCTCAAAATTTATTTTAAGTTTGACAACCAATCAAGATAACAAAAGAAGTGTTAGCCGGTATCACATGCCATAATCACCAATTATAGACATAGTTTCGGTCTTGGGGCAATTATCAATCAGACAGGTTAATTATCCCCCAAGCTATAATTTTTCAGCCCCACCTTCCTAAGCTCTCGATGTTATAATTGTTTTTATTGGTTGCTGTTGTCGTCAAGATTTATTATTTAATATTTGTTACTGTGTTAATATGACAATCTAATTTTGGATTTCCAAAGTACAACGTATATGGTTTTCCGTAAGATCTAAATTTATGTTAAGGATTTTAGAATAATTGTTTGGTTTTACCAACAGAGGAAATTTGTATAACTATATTAAGTATTGCAAATTGACGCATTCTTAAACAAATTTGATTGTAATAACATTGTTTATATAGTCAGGGTATTTTGATAAAAACTTGTTAAAAAGTTTATTCCATTACATTATTGTTAAATTCAGGTTTCATTAGGTATTATGTGTAATGTTAAATACATAATGTGTATATCGCATGTATGGCTTAAAACATATGTTATTAGAATTGTTCCTTTCATACTATAACACATCTGCTTTGACTGTTTACGTGGTACAACATATTAAATAACTGGAAAAAGGATCTTAACTTCTTATTCTTAATTTTAGAAATCCCCATTGAAATTTGTGTTGTGCGCATCAGCATAATACGTGGTGGAGAATCCGGGTACGGAAGAAGATCCCAACCTCCACATAAGACCAAGCGAGAACACAGCTAAACATGCAGTCAGGGAAATGGAACGGCGACCCTCCAGATTAGTCGGAGATGATATCGATTACCATCTGCCAAACAACGAACTCGGACCTCAAAATGGACTATGTACAAGGAACAGGGATTTGAATACTCCACGCACACAAACATAAGTGATGTTTCGGTGAATCATTAAAAACTGTCTTGATTACTTTCCAAAAAAATTGAAGAAGATAATGCGCAAATATGGGTATAGGTAATTTTGATAAAGCCAAAAACGTTTACACCCGATAGGATGGTTATACATAATGAATATGTTTTATCGCTGTTATGAACTCTCTACAACTTATATCTAACACTGTCCTTGTTTTTACTTTAATTAAGTAAGGGACTTTTTGTGTTAAATAGGTAGACATGGGATTTGTTTTTAATATGTGGGTTACCAGGTCGGCAGCATCATCCCAGTTGGGTACATGAAAAGCTTTCTGTATTATTCATTGACAATTTATGTAGTTAAGTCAATCTCCCAGGAACCCAAATTGATCTGTATGGGGTGTGTTTGTGTTGTGTGTGTGTGATTATATGTTTTTATTTTCATCTATATCCTGTCAATTTTGGTTCCTGAAATTAGTGCTAGAATGTATAACTTAGGCCAAAAGTTTTACATCATCGACTGAACTGCATTCCATTGTTTTTAATTGGGGTGATCAGCTGTCTACCATGGTCCTCTGATCCTTTGTGCTTCCATGGTTGATGGTATTAAGCCGACGGAGTTCCAGCGGTTAAACGGTGACGTTTTACATGTATTTGAACCAGCTATCGTCAGTAAATAAATAATTTAAGAAGCAAGACGAGTAGTGCCGTATTGAGCACCACAAACTCAGTCCAACTGCGTTACAACAGGTCAAGAAGCACCTCCTAATCAAAAAGTGTTTTGTAAAAATTGCTGTACACATCATATTCATATGGTATTCTGTACGTATGTATTAACCGACTTTTTTCAGATGTATCTGCTTGGCTATTTGTAGTTCGTACTTATAGACCAATGTTCTTATTTTGGTAAAATTACAATGCCTTGTTGTACAATATCTGAAAACTAATGTCGGTTGAAATGTACATACCTGTTTGCACTTTATAGGAATAAAGTTATTTTAAAGGGGGAGGTGGTGTTATGCCCTGAAATTTAGTGTAAATTTCTTTGTAAATTTTTGAAACTTTATAAGTTTAAAATAAATTCTATATTTGAAATTATTAAATTCTATATTAAAATCCCTACTTTTTGGGGGAAATCATTTTGTTGAATTTTAAAGTTTATTCTAAGTTGCTTTTGACAATCTGTGGTGTTAATAGAGAAAATAATTCTTATTGTTTGACTGGTTGACACTTCTCAAAATTCTCTTTTATGTTTGACAACTAATCAAGAGAATAAAAGAGGTGTTAGCCAGTTGTTTTCTTATCAGATGCCATAAATAATTTTAATTACTATTTTGAGACTTAGTGTCGGTCTCGGGGCAATTATTAATCAGACAAGCTTCTAGCCCCTAAGCCATGATTTTCACAGCTCCGCCTTCGGGAAATCGGACGCGCTCATTGGTCAAACACCACCAAACCCGGGTCGCAGTTCGATCCTTTATAAGATCGCTTTTTCCAGTCAGTCAACACATCTGCTTTGACTGTTTACGTGGTATAACATATTAAATAACTGGAAAAAGGATCTTAACTTCTTATTCTTAATTTTAGGTAAGCGACTTTAGTATTTTATTTTACATATCGTTATATAATGTGTTTGATAATTCAACAGCTATTTTTGTATTGTATTTTACAAGTATATGTTAAACATATTCACGGACTCCATGTGTTCACAACATACGAGAATTCTATTCATTGCGATTTCTCAGTTATGGCTATTTACTATTCTATCTTAGTAGTTTTGCAAGCATTTAATATTTCTTTTAGAAAATATTACGTTAAGTAGTTAATACGGGAATGTCCGTTATATGTATATACTTCTATTATCAAACAGGTTGTAAAATAGTACATATTAAGTATTGCAAATTGACGCATTCTTAAACAAATTTGATTGTAATAACATTGTTTATATAGTCAGGGTATTTTGATAAAAACTTGTTAAAAAGTTTATTCCATTACATTATTGTTAAATTCAGGTTTCATTAGGTATTATGTGTAATGTTAAATGCATAATGTGTATATCGCATGTATGGCTTAAAACATATTTTATTAGAATTGTTCCTTTCATATTATAACACATCTGCTTTGACTGTTTACGTGGTATAACATATTAAATAACTGGAAAAAGGATCTTAACTTCTTATTCTTAATTTTAGAAATCCCCATTGAAATTTGTGTTGTGCGCATCAGCATAATACTTCATCCAGTACCGCACCAACTACACCACATCTGACACACTGCAGATACGCTAATTTACAGCTAAATGTCACATAGCTTTGCTGGTTTTCTTACAAAAAATCAATTTTTCAAGAATGTTCAACTAGCTATTAGACTTAATGCAACAACCCTGTGCCTTACAAATCGTATGACTCTGAGTCTTATAGAAGAATGACTATTTGTTGCAAAAAGTTGCAAATAAGAACAGGCTGCCAATTAAGACATTGGAGGATTATGCCAAAGGAAATGAGGCTATAGATGTTCTTTAGTCAGGACCTACTCCTGTGTTTACCAAGGAGCAGGAATCTATCATATTTGGCCATCGCGAACCATAAAGAAAGTACCGCTGACTATGAAGTTTTCGTGACCGACGGACGAGCACACAGCTAGGCACTTGCTGGTTACCAAGATACATTCCCATTGATTCTGTTATTGCTTGTAATACCCAACAAATGTCCATATGTGAGCTCGGACCGACAGACGGACAAAGCGATCCCTATGATCGCCTTTTCTTCAAAAAGGAGACGCAAAAATGTGCGAAATTTTTACAAAATAAGTACATGGTTGGTGTTTAGTTGTGACGCCCTCTGGTACTATGTCAGAATAAAAATACATGTACAAGAGGGGGCATAACTCCATCTTGACCTAAAGAACTTGGCATTATCACGAGCGTGTTGTCATCAGCAATATAATTTGAAAGTTTGATGAAGAAATATTGGCAAAGTTATGGCTAATGTTAACTTTTTGCTTCAAAATCCAAGTGCAAAATGGTGCATAACTCCATCAAATGTTACCTAAAGAATTTGGTATCATTTCGAGCGTGTTGTCATATGCAATACTGTTTGAAAGTTTGATAAAGAAATGCTAAGAAATGGCAGTTATAGCCAACGTTAAGTTTTCATGTCAAAATCCAAGTATAAAAAGGAGCATAACTCCATCAAATGTGATCTGACCTAAAGAATTTAACATCATCTAGAGTGTATTGTCATAAGAAATATAATTTAGGATTCGGTGAAGAAATATTAAGAAATGGCCACGTTTTCGTGACGAACCGACAGCCGATATATTACTAAGATTTTAACCTAACGTCGATAATTGTGAAGGTTTATACTTCAACACAATTGTGTTCAGATAAAATCATTACCATTATTTTATCGACAAGCTGTATTTATAAAAATGATCAATAGGTTTACTTGCTGTTTAAATAACATCAAAGATCTGCTATTTCTTATCGTGAATACTTTTTACAATATTTCGAGTTCATAACAACTTATTCATTAAATGAATCGTTCTTTCAATTGCATTTTAAACCGTTTATTTTGAAACCTTAGATTTCAAATAATGATATAGTATACGCGATCGATGTTAGGTTTTGAGTTGTAATAGAAGCCGTTTTCAGTCATGTCAGAAAAAATAAAATTCCTCAGATTATTTGATTCCTCAATGAAGAAAATAAAAAAATGTAATTTGTTTACATTTTTTCTAAGGAGAGTGAAAGTGCATATCAGACAATCATATTTAGAAAACAACCTCCCAATCCAACCGTAGGATCTTTTGCACGCATCTTAGGGCGACATGCAATTTTTAACTTCCGGTGTATCATTGCGCACAAAGGCGTATTCAAGTAAACTGGTTCCACAGTGACCGCGAAAACAGGCTGAATTTTAATGAGTTTAATGTACATACACATAAAAAATTACATTTATTTTATTAATTGGCCTTTTCTTTCAGAAATATCGAGATTTCAACAGCTGTATCAGCACACATCCTGAAAGCTCCGTTACTTGAGTTATGGTCAACAGCTGTATCAGTACACATCCTGAAAGCTCCGTTACTTGAGTTATGGTCAACAGCTGTATCAGTACACATCCTGAAAGCTCCGTTACTTGAGTTATGGTCAACAGCTGTATCAGTACACATCCTGAAAGCTCCGTTACTTGAGTTATGGTCAACAGCTGTATCAGTACACATCCTGAAAGCTCCGTTACTTGAGTTATGGTCAACAGCTGTATCAGCACACATCCTGAAAGCTCCGTTACTTGAGTTATGGTCAACAGCTGTATCAGCACACATCCTGAAAGCTCCATTACTTGAGTTATGGTCAACAGCTGTATCAGTTCACATCCTGAATGCTTCGTTACTTGAACAGCTGTATCAGCACAGATCCTGAAAGCTCTGTGACTTGAGTTATGGTCAACTAGGTAACATCACACTTTAAAATTTGTTTAAAGATACTAATAGTTGTTTTAATTTTAGCAATCGTGCACCTGTGATGAAAACAATACTGAATCGATGTACGTAGTGAAATTTTAATGCCGCAACACACGATAAACGACTGATATTGGTATCACATAATTCAAATAATGTTTGGTAATTCCAGAAGACATATGTTTACATTTTAAAATCAAGAAAAAATGTGTCTTTTGTATAATTTCAAAGATTGTATAATTTAAACCGTATGAAATCATTAACTTGTGGTGTTATGGCGATGACTGATTTGAACTGAACCTCTGTTTAATAGTCGCTTAATCGTGACACATTGACAAAGTTATATCCTACAGTCTTTGAAGACTTTATTCATATAATATAATGTTAATTATCATGTTAATGGCTTAAATGTTAAAATATTGGCTTCAACAACGTATACATGTGTAAGTTATTCTTACCTAGAGATAATTCCATAGCTAAACTGATAGCCATAATGATAACAATTTTGTCAATTTTGTTTTTCATCTTACAAAATTCACTAGACTTGCACTACTCTGCAATTTCCTTTCTAAAGTTCGCTATTTAAATTAATCTACAAGGAAGTTTTGAGTACATGTATTGCAAATTCAAATGCGAATCAGAAATATTTACATTCAATTTACCGCATTGACGCTATTGAATTTCTTTTAATGTTAAAAAGTCATCAATGTTATGAAAACTAGTCAAATATATGCTGGCAAACAAATACCACCACTTAATTGTCAAGTTTTACGAAAAGTTCATGAAAATAAGTTAAGTTTTTTCTAAAAATTAAAAAATAACGACAAACAGATAACATTTCTTGAATGCAAGATAAATATGTGAACACGAAAGTTTGCTCATTACTGCTACAAACTGCCACAGCATAAATGTTAAAGTTTACATGGTACCTATAAACTTTTCATGAAAACAGACGTTATAGAATAAGTGGGTTTTGGAATCGAAAATAAGTGCGTTTTTACTTTGTCTTCAAAGAAAACGTTTTAATTTGGAGTTTTGTGTGTGTGTGTGTTTCTGTCATTCTGTTCTTGCTGATTTGACTCAAAGTGCGGTGTTCTCGGTAAGATCATTTATTATGCTATAAGCTTTTTATGTTTTATGTTTGTGTGCTTTTGCATGCAACATTGTCGAGCTGGTGAGTGGGTTGGATTCATTTCACCAAGACAACGTTTACTTGTTTGTTAATATAAAAACCTATTGGGGCAAGTGTGAGGTTGGTGCACCCTAGAACCTTGTTTAAAGCCCAGTGGCAAATTGTTATGCCACTTACCGTACCGAGACAATTTTATGTCACCATACTTGCTGCAAAGGAAACGAATTATTTTTTTTGTATAAAAATTATCATGAATCGCGATTTTTAATACTGGCGCGCATGCGCCAGTATTTTACTAACGATGCTGTGAACTCTGCGACGCGCAGTCCTGAACTTCGGGTGTATCATTGCGACCACGAGAGCGTATCAAGTAAGTGGTCACCGCGAGAGCAGGCCGAAATGTTCTGCACAAGTGTGAAGCACAATGCAGCACACCATTCCACGAATTCTGAGCGATTGATAGCAAGTTTCCGTGTAATTTTGGAGCATCCATGCCAAAAATTCCATCGGACAATGTAGAGTGAAATCATGACCAGCTACGGCAGTGAACAAACAACTGGATATGAATGAGTAGTTTAGTTACGCCTGAAAGATTTCGTAGTTGTGTGGCATAAAAAGTAGTGCATTTTAAAAAAATACAAATATTTCGAGAAGGAATGCGAACTTTGAAAGATAATTCTACAAATAAAAACAAGAAAACAATTTAATGTTGTGATTCGCAAGGAAAGGATATTAAAAGAACGATTAAAAACAAATCAGTCACGTGACAAGCGGGAGATAGCGTGGGTTGCCATTTTGGTTAGGTTGGAGCAGTTGTGGATCGAGATTTTGCTCGGCTAACAAGGACCGGGCCGGGTCCCAGTGTTCTCCCCAGACAACCGTTAACAAGCTTTGATCTATTTCCAACAAGTGTTAAATTCGCCGACATCCGTTTATTCAAAATCGACATGTCATAATTTTCTGTTTCTTGCATTGTAAACACAGGTCGCTTTTCAATACACACCTCATTCAAGGTTAAGCAATGGGCGATTTGACCAATCACAATCGATTTCTTTACTATCAGCTGGATAACTCCGCCTCTCCACGTGGTGAATTCGCAAGTCTGTCGGTGTCGTTTGATCGTATTTTGGCTCTGTTGACTCTTGATATTCTCAATTAATAGCGGAACACGGTGTGTTTAACATAATGTTCAATGATTTAAATGAGATGCGATCATGAGTAATTACTTGGTTATTCTTAGTTCTGTGATTAGAAGACAAACACTTCGAAAATTGTACTGTATACATGTATGAAAATAATTGTGCGATAATGGAATTGTTTTAAACAAATCTATTGGCAAGTTGCATTTAGAACTTAAATTGCAAAAGAAATACATTCTGTGGCATTTTACTGCGCTATCATCGTAACGATCAGTTCATTTTCGTCGGACACATTTTCAAGTATGCATGCGCGAAAGAACGACGACTCGTCAATTCTATCTTATTTCAAGAGAAACCGGCCTTGTGAGGCTGATGCCAACTCCATCGGGCATTCTGAACTTCAAAATTCTAGAAATGAGATCGAGATCATTTCCGGATAGCCCTTCAAGAGCGACTCTTACGACGCCAAGTACCCCTTCACGTCGTGAAATTACTCCGACGCCGGACGCGGTACCCCAACATGCCGAGACACTGAATCAACGCCGGCTACCTCGAACAGCCAGTTCGATCCAGTCAGGTGTCGATCCTAAGTGGAAGAAAGTCTACTTCTGGTTGCAAAAAGTTGGCAATGTTTTTTTATATATATTTACTTAGCCTTGTGACTTGCATTAAATAAATAAAATAACTCAATTTCATGCTACTATATATAAAAAGGGAAATATGCATATCAGGAATCGCCACACTCATAAAACACAGCCTCCCCTGCAGCAAAAAGAAGAGAGGAAAATAAATGATTTGTTTGTTGATTGTTTAATAAAAAAGGGGAACCGTATGAGTTAGCGCCTTGGAACAGTCAGTAGCAAAATAATTTGCTACTAGGGGTTTAAACCAGGTTCTTGGGGTGCACTACATAATTTATTATACCTGTTTGTGTTAACTGAATACCTATTATGATATTATTTTTATATATGTGAAGCTATCTATATGTTTACTGGTATCGTAAATTAATTTAATTTCAGATTGTGAGTGGGGTTTTTCCACTTTATCAAGAGTGAAGACTAAGCTTAGAAGCAGGCTTAACAATTCAACATTAAATTCATTGTTAATGATATCCATGGAAGGTCCTGATGTACTGAAGTTTGATTATAATAAGGCAGTCAGCGCTTGGGCCCAAGAAGAAAAGAGGCTTCTGAAAGTTTAATCCTAATTCTGTCAGTTGTAATGAAACACTGAGTTTGATATGTGTGAGATATCTTGGACAATGAAGGTGAAAAACTAACTATACAGAGTATATAGTTGGCATTGTAACTTGATGAGATCAGATCAGTTTATGTTATTAAAACACATGTTGACATACTGTTTACACATTGTTTCACAGTTTCACATTATTTATGTTGTTTAACTTTGTACCTTTCTTGGCTATAAAATTGTATAAAATGATAGTTAAAAAATGAGGTTTCGCGAGCTTATATCCACGAAATATCCAGCGACAACCCTTCCAAAAATCCTGGGGAGACCGTCAGTAAGTTGGCGAATATTTTTGTTAATGCATTGTTGCGATCGACGTAAAAATTACGATTGTAACTGTTTCAGTCTCTTAAGGTACGTGAGCCTTGTGCATTTCATTGTTGACAATACTCAGTTGTGGCGGAGCCTGATCATCGTTATTCTAGCAAAATTTAACTACTAATCATACGCTTCTGCATCAAAAAGACCCCCGCCTAAGATTCAGGTGAAAAAAAAGTGGAAAACCTAATTTCCTTGCATCAAAATACAAGTACCTGCATCTATTGAACTCCCTGAATATACAGAATTATTTGCTAATGTTGATGATAGTAACTGTCACAAAGTTTAACGAAAAAATCACACATAGTTTCATATGTTTACAGTAATGATATCTGTGCAGGGCATGTTCGATTCAACCAGCGCGCCAGTATTTCAACGCTTTCAGCGCTTTGATTTTTTCATGTGGTTTGGTGACAATTTGTCTGTTACGAGGGGTGTTCATTAAATAATGAAACTACCTTATTATCTCTAACGTGTTTTGTCTGATGCTGTTTATTTTTGCTCAATTACAAACCTATTTTCATTATTTACTGATCATCCCTCGTATTGTGAAAATCGTATTATCTGTTTTTAGTAAAATATTATCTGGTTTTAGTAGAGCTGCTAACGGCAAAATATGACAATATACTGCAGCACCTTGTGACAAAAGCATGAAACTTTGCCCAAATAATAATGAGACAAATTTTATACAAACAAAATTAGATATGGAGGCAATCGCAAAACTCCTACTTCCGTTTCTCAAAAAAGCCCGCCATTGCCATTATTAATGGCATTAAACTTTACAATATCATCACACAAAGCCTATGTTTTGGGTAACTTAAATATGACAACAAAGTAAAATAATGAAAATAAATATTTAATATCATCTTAATATCAATTTTTCGGAGAAATACAGCATTCCTCGATCTTTAGTTACAGTTCAATATGGCCGCCTTGCAAAGTAAACTCAGGTGTTGCAATAACCATTTTTTTAGGATCCTGCCAAATTAAACGTTATAGACAAAAGATGTATTTTCTTTGTATTTTTGTCATGTGACTTACTGTATAACTATCCATTTGCACAAGCAAAAGAAATTTATTCAAAAAGCATGACTTCTATACAATGATAAAGGCAATGTTAACTCAATGGTCTTTCTCTTTCGATAAATGGAAACTTTTTAGACTGATTTAAATCCTTGAAGTTGCTTGTGCGACTGTTTAGCCAGAAACAATGATTATTTGGTCTTATTATCTTTCGGTCGGTCAGTCGGTAGGTGGATGGGTCGGTAGGTAGGTAGCACAAGACAGGTACAAAGACCAATCTGATCACATAGGACGGATACGTAATGACCTTTATTAGCAAAAAGGACAGGTAATCAATGACATATCAGAGCACATAGGACAGGTACTCAATGACCAATCAGAGCACATAGGACTGGTACTCAATGAACAATCAGAGCACATAATAAAGGTATTTAGTGAACTATTAGAGCACTTAGAACTGGTACTTAATGACCAATCAGAGCACATAGGACAGGTACTCAATGAACTAAACTACTTAAAATTTGATAAGGATCACTTAACAGATTGTGTTTATTACTTACACAAGATTGAAACGATAAAATACATGTATTTGCCGCGATTCTGACAATTTGTTTATTTTACATCAGCTTTGTGCCAAAACAGTAATAAGCCCACAAACTGTTGAAGGGGAACAGCGGTTGAAACTTGATAGGGGAAATAATTCGGGATAAAACGGAAAGTGATCCCTATCAAATTTTGAGTAGTATATATGAGCACACAGGACAGGTACTTAGTTAACTATCTGAGAACATAGGGTTAATCTGAGCACATTGGGTATGTACTCAATCATAGATATGACCATATACCTGATGACTTTTCAGAGCACACAGGACAGTTAATTGATGACTTCAAGATCTGAGAACGGTAATCACCTGACAGGATCATACATTGTAACTGCAGCTGTAAATATGAAAATGGCCAAGAGTTCTTGTTCAAATTTTATTTTTTTTAACAATTTATTTATTATACAAAGTGTAATTAAGTTTCCATGCTTTCATTCTCCTCCTTACTAGATTTCTGACCACTTCTAACGGGTCCTTTCACACTATCTGGTCTTTTATCTGACTTTTTCTCATTATTCTGTCTTCCTTTATCAAATTTACGTTTCTTATTATCATTTCTATTATTATTTCTAGAAGCGTTATTATTGGCGCCCTCTAGGAGAACAGTTCTTGATCCTGGTTTCTTACTGCGTTGTTGTTTGTCCTTTTCAATAACATCTTTCCAGAATTGATCAAATGAGCCTGGAGCTTGGTATCTACAACAGGTATATATACACTTGTCAATTCTCTAATATATATAGTCAACAAAAGAAGTTAAGGTATTCTCAGGTACATGTATCTCAAGATTTGTGATCTGCATCTACAATCTTGATCTGAAATAACCTTAGCTAATGAATCTAAAAGCCAAGTGTAGATTCTGATCAGACAGCAAAGATGTTCCTGCTGTGCAGGATCTACACTGTTCACAATGAAATAATAGCCATTTCTCATGGAATGAAGGGTTAATGTGTGTTGTTCAGGTCGTAAAGACAATACAACTATATTTGTTTACATCATTCTCTAAAATTGAAACAGAAAGTAGAACAAGGAAGCTGTTAGAATCAATATTATTTTAGAACTGTAAACAGACTAAAGTTAAACTTCAAGATTCAACAACACATATTGAGTGGGGGTTGTATAAAGTGCACACAATACATGATTTATTTTACTTAAGAACTGCTATGCTGTTTTGGTTGGAAGTGTGTTATTTTATGACAGTTATGCTTGTATTGCATCAAAACCAATGAGATATAAATGCAACTATAATTTGGTGTTCCACTGAACAAATGATTCTGGAAGTTACATTTCAAATGGGCACAACTCAAAAAAAATAGTGAAACAGCAGTAACCATTCTTGTTGTCACCAATGGTTTTTGTTCATGCATGCAAGTGATATCTACCAAGTATAAACTGAATAAAACAAGTACTTTCTAAATTATAGCCAACATTAAATTTCATGTTAAAGTAAACGAATGTGTCTAACTGCTATTACAGGCAAAAAAATAAATATTTACCCGACTTTCATTATAATTATGAATAAGTAATTTTCGATCTCACTAAAGTCAGATCTAACAAAATGTTTGATCTGATGACGGCCCGAAGACACAGTACATAAGTAATAGCGGTTTTCCCCAATTAATATTTTTAGAAATTGTCAACACAAGAAGCATGATTTATAACGCTCGCAAAGTGATCAGAAGCTGTCATTACATTAACAAGAGCCAGTCGGAAACAACTGCACACTCGACTATTTGAAGTCAGACATATTTAAGCACATTTAAAACTGGGCTTCATTTAAACTGAGGAGTGATTCAGGAGTTTATGACACCCAACACACACACACACACACACACACACATACATGAACAAAAGTTTCTTAATCCAAGTTAGGAAATCAATAAATTTCACTTAATATACTATTGTAGTTTTTTAGAGGGTTTACACAACCCAGTCCATACACCCCTGATCCCGCACCCATCAACCCACTATCCCTGTCCACTTATAGTGATGTGGTGGGATGTGGTGTAGTATAGTAAGGTATGGTATGCTGGTTGCTGTTGTTGGTGGTGTGGGTGTTGTTGGTGTTGGTAGTGATGGTGTTGTTGTTGGTAGTGTTGTTGTCATTGTGGTTGTTGGTGTTGTTGATGCTATTGTTGGTGTTGATGTTGTAATTGGTGGTGTTGTTGGTGTTCGTGTTTGTGTTGTTGGTGGTGGTGCTGTTGACAGTGTTGTTGGTGTTGTTGTTGTTGTTGTTGTTGTTATTTGTGTAATTGTTGGTTGTGATGTTGGTGTTGTTGTTGATTGTGGTGGTAGTGTTTGTTTGTTTGGGGTTTAACGCCTGGTTTCAACACCTTTCTGGTTATATCCCAGCAGTCAGTCCACCTAACCGGTGTTCCTGGGTCTCTAACCAGTACTAACCAATTTCTCCGCAAGCGACTGACTGCTTCCTCACTTGAATCAGAGGTGAGGGACAAATGACTCTCAGACGCAATATCTGAGTTCAATTGTCACGGAGAAATTTTTCCCGCCTCTGCTGGGGATCGAACTCACGACCCCTGGATTGACAGTCTGATGCTCTATCCACTGAGCTAGCCGGGCAGGCGGTGGTGGTAGTGATGGTGTTGTTGTTGTTGGTGGTGGTGGTGTTGTTGGTGGTGGTGGTGTTGTTGTTGGTGTTGCTGTCAGTGTTGTTGTTGTTGGTTGTTGATGCTATTGTTGGTGTTGATGTTGTTGGTGAAGTTGTTGACGGTGTTGTTGGTGGTGTAGTTGTTGGTGGTGTTGTTGTTATTTGTGTTATTGTTGTTTGTGTTGTTGTTGGTGGTGGTGGTGTTGTTGTTGGTGGTGGTGTTGTTATTGGTGATGGTATTGTTATTGGTTGTTGTTGCTGGTGGTGGTGGTGGTATGTGGTGGTGGTGGGGTGGTGGTGGTGTTGTGGTGGAGGGTGGTGGTGGTGTTGGTGGTGGTATGTGGTGGTGGGTGGTGGTAGAGTGTGGTTTTTGGTGGGTGGTGGTGGTGGGTTATGGTGGTGGGTGGTGTGATCGTGGTGTGGTGTGGTAGTGTGGTGTTGTGGTGGTGGTTGTGTGGTAGTGTGGTGTGGTGGTGGTTGTGTGGTGGTGGTTGTGTGGTGGTGGTGTGGTAGTGTGGTGTGGTGGTGGTGTGGTGTGGTGGTGGTTGTGGTGTGGTGGTGTGGTCGTGGTGTGGTGGTAGTGTGGTCATGGTGTGGTGGTGGTTGTGTGGTGGTGTGGTCGTGGTGTGGTGGTGGTGGTGGTGGTGTGGTGTGGTGTGGTATGGTATAGTAGTATAGTACATGATGATGAACAAGTGTGCCAAGATTCAAAGCTATAGCTATAGTAGTTTTTAAGATATCAGTAGGTTGCACGCAAACTTTAACCAAAGCGGGACGCCGACGCCCAAGTGAGTACAATAGCTCGACATATTCTTTGAATAGTCGAGCTAAAAATGAATGCAATATTACATAAACACATATGTCTCCAGTAAAATATGCCTTACGCAGGCTATCCATGGTTTATAATACTATTTTTACTTTCACTTTTGCAATTTTGTAGGGGACAATCTGATTGGTTCAAAGGGTTGTTGATAAAAGCATGTTTTAGTTACTCGTCATCAGATCCTGATAGTGTAGCGGTTTTCAGGAAATGATTTAAATCAGATTGGTAATTTATTAACCTTCTATCACAGCATTAGTTCCTTACCTCACTACCCTTACACATAATTGTTCCTAAGTCTACTGTTATAACAATAATAAAGCTGCTTACCCTGGCTCTTCCTTGTCTAGGCTATCTTTAGACAGTAAAACAGAAATAGCAGGGATATCTCGGTTAACTTTCAGTCTGAAATAAGGGAGACAACTGGATGAATTCAAAGTGCATCTAAGTGATAATGATATGCTTATTTTGCTGAAAAACATGTTTCATTCAATCACACTTGCATTCAAGATGGCAAAACCATTCAGAAGTCATTGGCTCTCAAAGTTTTGTAATAAAAAACAAATTAGCACTAAGGTACTGAAACTTATCGATTAAATTGTAAACTTCATTGATTGCGAGGATTCTTACAAAGTATGGCTTGTTTATGTATAAATTACATTGTTTTAAGCAGGTATCATTAATATAGCAAACACTGGTATTTGAAAATTTTGTCACAATATTGTATAAACAGCAAATATACTGCAATAACCAGTGTACTGCGATATATCACCAACCCCTATATCCATAATATAATTACCTTTCTAGTCCTTCGAGTTTCGGTTCCCAGTATTCTTCCACTCGTCTGTTTCTTATCTTTGTGATCTGGTGTAATCCCTGGAAACAACAACAACCAAATTGGTTGAATGTAAAACTTTTACTCAACAAATAACAAATATCTCATAGTGACCAGTGTTGATACAGATCAGCTGGCACAGGCATAGATATGCCAGCTGATCTGGATCTTCCCTGATTGCATACATGTAAAAAGGCGTATATATGAAGTAAAAGGTTAAGCTAATTTAAGAGTGATGGAACCAACCTTGATTTTACGTTTCATGATTTCAGCACAGGATACTGTCTTTGTGATAGCTTTACCACTTCCTGACCAACACATCTGTCTGGTCTCCGGCTCCTGTTTAATGTACACACAGAAATACAATAATGTCATAAATAAGTTACATGTAACAAGGATATATTAAAACTTAAAATGAGCTTTTTTATTTAAACATTTGCTATTTACCACTTAACATTAGCTCTGTACATTATTGTGAGTATGGTGAAATTCAAACAAAAAATATCTGTCAGCTTATGATATATGCAAAACTAGACTATGATTAAAAAATCAACATTATTTTTGTCTTCAAGTCAATGGAGTATTGTGCAAACTTAAATTTGGGTGATAATTTTATTGTTATACAAAGTACATGAAAAAACAACAGCTTAACATATATAACAATTAAAACTCAACCATGGACACTAATTTGAACAGTTATTTTTTGTGGGTGTATTGAGATTTATCTACGCTGCCAGAATACATGATGTGTGATGTCTCCAGAAGAGTTCATCATTTTAGGGGTTTGATGGGTTTATAGGATAATGGTTAAAACTTCAATTAAAACACACGAACTTAATACTTAACATATTTGAATTTAAAACAAGGAGCAGGCATCTCTGCTTAGTTACCTGAATTTTTTTCATAGCATAGCCCATGAGATTTCTGATTTTGCTGCCAGCAGCTACCCTCATGTGAACATCTTTATCTCCAAGGGAGAACACAGGAGCTTCTTCAACCTCTTTTACCTCCCCTTTTACATAATTCTCCATCCGTACTGAAAATAGTTTTAAAATTTTTTTTTTAAATTAGGGACAAATAAATTTTGTCTTATCAGGCTACATTCACTGTCATAATTTAGTTTTCCATTTTTATTCAACAGAAATGTTTAAATTAATACATATTTCAGGAAAAGAGCGGAGGGAGGGTTAAGGGGGATGCCCCACTCCAGGTCATGGTTCTACAATTCATGACACTTCACCTCATTTAGTACCATAACCACAAACTTTGATGTTTAAACCATCATTGTGACCTTGACTTTGGAGGTTACACAAAGGTTCTTAGACACAACACTCCCTTTCATATAATTTAAGACTTCTGTTAAGTACTGTATGAAAGATATCCGTTCATTGTTTTCCAAATAATGCACCTGATTGGAAGGCATCAAGAATGGCCTGATCAACAGTGACTTGTGGTAGGTTGCTGGAAAAAAAAAACTGTTCTGAAAGATAGAGGTGCAGGCTAGGCTTTGACTGAAACATTGGTTGTACCCTCTGCTGGTCTTGGCACTGACAAGTGTTGGATCTGGTTTAATATCCGCAAGGTTGTTAAGTTTTTTGTAGAATATGGTAATTCTGGTGTTGTTGCACCAGTGCAAAAGGAAAGGTTGGGCAGTAAACACTACCCTGGTATTTACTAGTGGTATTTTCGCCTCAGAAAATACTCTTTAAGTGGAAAATACTGGCAAATACTTGCCAACTGAATATTTTGCCTGAACATACTGCAGAAATGTTAACTTCAGCAATTTTAAATAATGGTCAATTCTTATAAAAACAAAAAATAATAATAAAAATACTCTGATATTTTTATTAGTTTTCATATAAGGTTATCGCTTAATGAATATGTAGGCAAATACATGTAATTCAAATTTGAAAGAACTTTAGCATGTAAAAACTGCCAAAAAAATGAGTTTTACTCCAAGCTTTAAATTTAAAAACAAATAGATGAAGTTAACATGTTAAAATCAGTCTCATAACTTTTTAACACAGAACATACATATGTGCTAGTAAATGGTTAAACTTCAGTTAAAATATGTCAGTTGACCAGTAAAATTGAAATTAACCCTTCAAATGCTAACTAAAGCTTTTTAAGTTAATTACCGCCGGTAAATACCGCTGACATCGAAAATTATACTTATGGCATTTTGCTAACCATGGCTAAAGGGTGTCCCTTTAGGAAGATTGTCAGTGACGATGCTTTTTCGTGCATAGTCATGTTTTACAAATCTTGCAGCATGACATTGCACCATTCAGCTGGTTGGACATTCCGATTTTAAGGAGACCAGACCGATGAGAGGTATATAATTTCAACAGTAGGTCGTGCCAGTCTGTGCAATAACCGCACATAATAAATGTAGATCTCTAATTATAATCTCTATTTATCGGCTAAAACACCAAGTCGATCTAGTATGTTCAAAAGTTCAAAAAAAATACATACCCTTTGCCAACAACTCAACACTTCTTACGTAAATATTTAAAGAAAAAAATCACGAAGAATAGTGTGGAGTATGTACTTAATGGGAGGTAACTCTCGGTTACTACTGGTTAACACTAATAACCGCATATACGGTGCTATCGTGCGTTGGGGTCTTCAGGTTATCCGTCCCAACATTGAATCGTTTTCATCATCGTGTATTGTATAAATTATGTGGGTTTTTTTTATAGGAAATAAAAATATTGTAAAGTTTTAGTTTGAAAAATGTTTGTTTATCGAATATAGATGAACACTACATTGGAATGATATGTTTATATGTATATAGGACATCGACAAACTATGATGCTTGGGCCCGCAACCGATCCGGGAAACACGACCGGTGCTTTTACTTGGCTCGGTGCAATACAGGGTCTGGCACCAGTCAAATTCATACACCAAATTGTCTGGAACTACGTGCACCATGGTCGGTGAACACGCTAGAAGCGAAAAATATTAAAATCCATATATTCGATACAATACAATATGATTTATTTTGAGTCGGAAAGACAAGTACAATTAGAGAGAACATTTTGCTCAAAGCTCTGAAATCTCTCAAACTTCGCGGGTTTATGACAAGGACCATTAGAATTCGTGCACCAAATTTCAGTGTTCACAAGTTGCTGGAACTACGTCTTCCAAAGTCGGAAAACACGCTATAAGCTACGACATAAAACAAGATTATTTTGTCTAAGTTCAGACATAGCCTTGGGTGCAAACTTTACGCTAAATGCTTTGAGATATCTCAGACTTGGAGGGTTTGTCCCAAATGACCTCTCAAGCTCATGCCCTGACTTCCCGGTCTCAGAAGTGCGTGGAACCATGAAACCAGGGGTTGGTCAAAACGATATAAAGCAAAAAAGTCTAAGTTCCCATAGAGCCTTCTTAGTAAACATTTACCTCGATGGTCCGATATGTCTTAAACTTCAGTCCGGCCTCAACAATGCCTGGAACTAAAAAGTTGGCGGCCTAGGAGCATAGTAGCGTTAAGTTAGTGGCCTAGCGGCGTGAAGTTGGCGGCCTAGCGGCATGAACTGGTGGCCTAGCGGCATGACGATGGTGGCCTAGCGGCATGAAGTTGGCGGCCTAGCAGCCTGTCGGTGTAACGTCTGATGAATTAATGTGTAAACTAAAAAAAGATTCTGAATCAGGTTTTAAATGCAATTTATGTCCACTGCGTACATAACCCGAAAAAGAAATGAAGTAGAACTAAGTTTTAGATTTCATATTTTTGAGAAGTTGGCCAAAAACTTCGCATAATTATGTAAAGAACAAATTAGTTGTATTAGTTTTTCTTCGGGATATGTTAGCTGCAATGAACATGAAAAGCACTTATAACTTGATTCAGAGCCTTTATTTTATTTGAGTATAAACTTTCATTTTCCAAACGTTTCGGCCGCCCGCTCGCCAGCTAACAAAATTATGAAATCTAAAAATTAAGTCTACTTCATTTTTGGGTTATGTACGCTTCAGTAGACATTATCTGCATTTACAACTTGTTTTTAGTATAACCTTTTATTCATCAAACGTTTAGTCCGCCACACCGCTAGGCCGCCAACTTTACGCCGGTATACCGCCAGTCAGCTGGTCTGCAAACTTCACTGTGCTAGGCTGGCAGGCTAATAGGCTGTAGACTTCACGCTGCTAGGCCGCCAGGCTCGTAGGCTGACTTCTTCATGATACTAAGCCGCAAGGCTCATACGCCGCCAACTTCACGCTACTAAGCCGCCAGGCTCGTAGGCTGACTACTTCATGATACTAAGCCGCAAGGCTCCTACGCCGCCAACTTCACGCTGCTAAGCCGCTAGGCTCGTAGGCTGACTACTTCATGATACTAAGCCGCAAGGCTCATACGCCGCCAACTTCACGCTGCTAAGCCGCCAGGCTCGTAGGCTGACTACTTCATGATACTAAGCCGCAAGGCTCCTTCGCCGCCAACTTCACGCTGCTAAGCCGCCAGGCTCGTAGGCTGACTACTTCATGGTACTAACCCGCAAAGCTCCTACGCCGCCAACTTCACGCTGCTAAGCCGCCAGGCTCATAGGCTCCCAACTGCATGCTGCTATGCCGCCAGAATCCTAGGCTGCCAAATTCACGATGATATGCCATAGCGAAAGCGTCAAAATCGAAGTGTAGGTGCACCGGTAATTTATGAGATGGACGTATAAGTATATATGATGGGCGTATAAAAAAAAGGTGCACCACTATTTAAAATGGCACTGCACCGGTATTTTATAGGTGCATCTGTAAATTTTTATGTCTATCGCGTAAATTTATACATCAAACGCATAAATTTACAGGTGCACCGGTCCTTTTGTATGTATGTGCACATTCAGTTTACTTTTGAGCCTTTTCGTGCGCCATACACAGGAGATGTAAAATGTACAAGACATGACATCCGGACATTTTGAAATATACGTCAATCTTTTTTATTGCACCAGACACAACGAAATGATACACATGAAATTAAACAGCAATTCAAAGTTAACAATGTAAACAAGTCATAAATTAATATTGATCAGTACTTTAAAAGCAAGTCAATTTTAAAGTCACCGGGGGTTATTGCAAAAAAGTTGCAAAAATCACCAAACCAATAGTGAGTTAATCCATCACGATGAATCAGGCAATTCACGATAAACAGCAATTTAAAGTTAACAATGTAAACAAGTCATAAATTAATATTGATCAGTACTTTAAAAGCAAGTCAATTTTAAAGTCACCGGGGGTTATTGCAAAAAAGTTGCAAAAATCACCAAACCAATAGTGAGTTAATCCATCACGATGAATCCGGCATTTTTCCAAGCGTTGTCTCATGAAATTCAATAAAGTTTCATTCTTGAACAAGAATTCCATGTAGAGCAACCAGCTGACCGAACCAATAGTGAGTTAATGTACGTGCTCTATCTTCTGTAGAAAGACGTCTAGTTGGCCAGTGTGGTCCGACATTTGCCATGTCGGTCAAATTAACAATAAAAACGTTCATTGGTTACCGTGCGAAATAAATTCATTTTAATTAAAGACAATGCAGCTGTATTTTGCTCAATTAAAATTTGATGTTAATTGGTTGGCCGTATACACTTAATTTGAATGATGCTATGACACATAATACAGAGTTGAAACAGTTCGAACCATCACTTAACTGTTGTAACATACATTAATGTTAATGAGTAGAAGATGTAATAATTTAATAAATAAATACTAAAGTTTGAGAGTTATTCTGGATATGGCCTGGTATCCACTATTGATTACATGTACTTCCTATTGCTAGCATCACAGTTCATGCTTATAATTGCTTTAAGACAGACAGCAATGATTGCATGGATTTCACACTTCTGACGTGATAAAACAAATTTTGCAACTTTTGACTGTTGACCCCTATCATACTCAAACTGATATTTCTCGATTATTTACCAAACGAGTTTTATTCCGTTTTCGTCTTTAACTCTGAAAACAATTAACCGTAAGATAAATGTAAGTATTTATATCAGTTATTTGCTACATTATAAAATTTACGCAAAAGAACACTTGTGTGCAGAACTTTTTTGTTGGGTATATATCGCTAATATAGTCTTATCCACTGAAATACAATATTCTATACGAGTCGTCTCCTAGCTTTTAAAAATCTATCCTTGTATAAAGTTTCACCCAGTTATCTCGTATGATTACGGTACAGTACGGAGTTGCTTACAAACTTTATCCTATCCAAAATGGCAGCCGAGGCAGATGCTGCAGCTTCGAAGCAGGAAATAAACTTTGATATTGAGGTAATGAATTGTTGTTTTGAGTATTGCTACCACAAAAGCTTGTTCAAAGTAATATTTGCATATTGTAGCCTATTGTAATATAATTTAATTGATATAGCAATTAGTAATTTTGCATCTTAGCTTGAGTGGGTGTTGAAATCCAATGGTAAAACAGTGGGTGGGGTTCATCCCAATTCCCATTTTGACTAGGGCGTTATAAAATTCCTGTCATCGAAAAATTTCAAAAGATGAATAGAAGTAGACAAAGTGCAGTTTAGAAAACTCGGAGTATTTAGGTTGAAAATTTAAAAGTTTTAGTTAGAATAAATATATTTTGGAACACATCTAGTTTAGCTGAAAACAGATTCTACCCAATATGTTTCAGTGTCTTATAATTAGACAGATGGTCCGAAATCACCAAGTGTGACAAGTTACCCTTTTTTGTGCTTCAATCAACCAGCTACTTAAGACCTTGTATTAGCAAGATGATTGTGTTTATGCACATGGTTTTATGACATTTCATTTTTGTGTCACCTGTGATCGCTGGTAAGACACATAAGGATCCTATAATCCTGTGGCGGCAACCGATAGCCCCCCAAATCTAATATGAAACTGAATGTTGCCTATAACTGATAGTTCTATTAACTTGATAATTAAAATATTTATAAATATGTCATCTGGACAGGGTTGGCATCAATCGACCGCCCCTGGTTAAAACCGGTGGTTTTAACCGGTTAAAACCGTCCTGGTCAATACTCCCAAAGTGGTTAATAGTGGTCAATACTGGTCAATTGAACTTGTTTTCTCAAAATTTTCATAAAAGAAAGAAAACAAACCATTTAACTTTTATTAAATATCTACTTAAGTCACTTTAGAACTAACTTCACGTGAACATGTTTTGCACTTAGAAATTGTCTTATTTCCCTCAGTAACTGAGATCATAAAATCCCCAAACAGGGTCTTTTGGCTTCATTCTGGTTGTTTTTTAGACAAAGTAAGAATTCTTTTAATGTTAGTGTTTTATCAATTTTCAGCAAAGAATGATTCAGTAACTTGATTTTTTTTATTTAAAGCAAAGGCAATTTGCACCACCAGTAGGTGTTACACTCTTGCCAACCAACACTTGTGTATGACAATGGATGGTCTGGAGATGGACGGGTGTTGTGTCAGACTTCTATTGTTTATTGAACTTGGGAACATGTCAATTAAGATGCCTATGTGTTTATTAAAGGATTATCCAATAACAATATTAGTAGGTGTTAATACACCTGCCAATTAACACTTGTGTTTGACAATTGATGGTCAGGAGACTGTGGGGTGATTGCACTTCCTTTGACCTCACAGATCTTTGCAAGTAAACATTTCATATAATGTATGTATTGTACTGAGCACTTGGGCAAAGCTTACAGAATGTTCTTTAACGAATCCATTTCATAAATTACATAAAACATAATAAACATTATATAACTTGAAACTTTTAGCATACTACATTTATTGATTTCAGTCTGTTACGAGTCTCGTACTTATCATAAATGCCTATAATTATGTCATGCTGTTTATATATACCATAAAGTTTCCACGGTTTTAAGAAAATGTCTGTAAGCATGAATGCCCGATGCTGAATGACCATATATTTTCCAACAATACACATGAGAACTCATGCATTAAACCAATGAAAACAACAACTCTTGATTGGTACATTCAAAAGATCTTACCCAATCAAAGGAAATTAATATTTTCCACCTAATTCGCTTTGCTTAACCGACGGAAAATACATTTTCTTTTGCTTATTGAACATAGGCACATACATGTACCAATTAAGAAGTTGTGTTTATTTAAGGCTTATCCAATAATAAACCATAAATGAAGTACCATTTAGGCCCTTACAGAGGCTATTGTAAGGGCCTAAAGGATTTTAAATGATCCTAAGAACATTTTGGACAGTTTGGTTGTGAATAAAATTGAATTGACCAGTAATGACCAGTATTGACCAGAAATGACCACTATTGACCAGTAATGACCACTATTGACCAGTATTGACCACCGGCCCGGTCAATACTCAATTGACCGGTCAATAAGCCAACCCTGCATCTGGATGAACAAAACTATCTCTTACAACAAGAATCATAACTCCTGTGGTGACATTTTTTTAGTTATTCCCCTTTCAAATGACTTTAATATGTAACTTAATATTGCCCATAGCTTTGAAAGTCCTTGTCCTATTAACAAACTTATTACTTGAAATATATATCATCTGCATGAACAAAACCATCTCTGACAACAAGAATCATAACTTCTGATTCACTATTTTAAGAGACTGAGTTATGCCCCTTTCAAATGACTTTTATGGAACTTAATGTTGACTATAACATTGGAAGTCATTGTCCTATGTTAACTGAATATAATATATATCATCATCATGAACAAAGACATCTCTAATATCAAGCATGATAACTCCTGTTTCACAATTTTCCTAGTAATGCCCATTCAATTGACTTTAAATAATTATATGAAGTTTAGTATGAAAATTGAACATGCCTATAACTTGAAAGTATTTGTCTTTTATACTCTCTGACAACAAAGATAACACCTGATTAACCATTTTTAGTAATGCCCCTTTAAATTACATTTACAATTAAGTTATAAGTTATAACTTATAGGTCGACCAAGCTTAATTGGCGATGTTTACAATTATTTATAGAATGTAAACGTAAGTTAAGGCAAATTTACACGTTAAAAGTACTATTTTGCGTCCTTATATGGCATCGCCTCGGTAGCTCAGTGGTTTACGCATCCGGATGGCATAGGCCTCCAGACTTCCCGAAAGTTATAAAAAAGTGTCAGACATTCGGTCAGACAAGATGTGAAAATCTGTCTGACCGAAACAAATTCTGTCTGACCGAAACATTTAAAAACAAAATAAGCAAAACACGGTATTGAGGGTGTTTTTATTTTTCTGTATGTAGCATATAGAGGATATTTGTTTTACCATTGTAAGACAGAATATATTTTCTTTTTTATTTCACTTAGAAAATCGCCTGATTTATTGGAGAGTAAAATCACTCCCTACTATTACATGATCAGTTTTTCAAAATTCAATAGTTCATCTTGGAAGTCAAAGCATTAACAATCTTTTATCCATTTTGTATAAAATCTACAAACCAGTAAGTGTTTTTGGTATTTTTTTCTTTTGCAGCTTTTCTTCATTTGTTACTTATCTCTTTTTACCGGGAATTGCTCCAGTGAAATATTTTTAAAACGCCATTTTGTGAGTCCGAAATTACGAAATGGAAATAGGTGAAAATGGGCGAAATGTAGGAAACGGTAGACTCCTACCCAGTCGCAGTCAGTCGTTTTCTGATGAAGAATGGTCATGCGCAGCGAAACAGTCAAAGAAGCGGCAGTGGTACGAATTGTCATGAAGACGAATACGTAAATTATTGCACTCGGATATCCTCACTTATTTCCCTCGGAACAGTCTCGAGTAAAAACATAGAGCAAAACTGTAATTTAGCCAATAAAATTGGAATATGCAGATCAAATGTTTGCCGGACAATCGGTCCGACAATATATGAAATCATGCCGGACCGGCCTAAAATTTACCAGACAGGTCCGACGGTCCGGCGACTTTCGGGAAGTCTGGGCCTCACGTTTTTTCGACACTGGTTCGATTCACACTGATGCACGGCTTTTAAGAAAATATTTTAGATATATTTTTTAAGTTTTATTGCAGTCATTTAAAAGTATCTTACGTGTTTTGCTTCAGTTTATTTTAATGCATAAAAAATTATTGTGTAAAAAATATTTTATAAATTGTAAAGAAAAACATGTTTTGAACCTACAACCTATCAGAGCGTTGCTACCATTGTATTTTAAATAACAGCGTCTCAGACTACTTGGCTAATTGGACATGTATGGAAAGCTTTATGCTTTTTATTACAACAATTAAAATATTAATTCAGTGTTTACTTGTAACGTCAATGTAAACATGCCAATGTAAACATTGCCAAATTATTGTTGCCTAATTATAATTACTTATAACTTGAAAAGTTTTCATTCTTTTAACACAGTGCTTGATATGTGTCATCTGTTTAATGAAGTTATATCTGTTTTGCGTTCTGCTCCTTTGCCTTGATTTTTCACCTGAAACTTAATTTTGATTTACATTAGTGTATATAATAAAATACCTGATCAATTATAATTTATTATGTAATTTTGAGGTATATTGCATGGTAATAAAACTTGATTTACATCTTTTAAACAAATATGATAAAAATAGGCCCACATTTCAACTTCTTGCAAGAGAGCGACATATTTATTCTATGGAACACCAAATTTTAGTCAGATTAACCAAATATACAGTAAGCTCTTGTAAAGCTTAATTGGAATATAACCATACCCCCTTCACTGTTATTAAAAACAGCCCTGTAGAATGCATTATTTTTCAAAAATATGGTATTGTCAGGAAAAATGATATTGCGACATATTGCGATATTGTACTGGTATATTGCAAATAATTTATACTTATAAAGAGCATGCAAAGACATTGCATTAGGTCAACTGTGTTGCATGACATTGACAGAAGCATGATGTGCATGCATGTGTGATGCCAAATTAGAAATCTTAATTAGTTTGCAAAGTGCTGTGTTTCTTCTGGCCACACAAGCAACTTTGACTTTTTATTTTCAACTTTTTTAAAGTTGCTTGACATTTTTGTTGTCATGTGTGCCTTTTTACACAAGATATGTATGTGAAACTAAAAATAGACTGTCAAAAGGCCCAGGTTTCTTTAATATAATATTCTATGTAACAGAAGCCAAAACAATTTCAGTGTTAAACTGTTTGTAAAATTATAAATAAGAATTTCAAACATATGAACAAAAATCATTTTGGCAATTTTAAATGTTGCTCGTAGCCAAAAGTAACATGCATTGTGTTTATCTTTATTACCATTGGATCACTGATATCCAAATGGCAACCAGTGCAGGGCTCTCACTAGAGGGAGACTTGGGAGAAGTGGTCTCCCAAAAGTGACCAAACTTCTCCCTTCTCTGAGCAATGGGAGAAGTCATTTTGTATAGACTATATAGAGAAAGAATGTTGTTGGCTGCAAACTTCTCCATAATTTAGTAAAATTACTGCAAAACTTCTCCCTTATTTTCAAGTCTAGTGAGAGCCCTGCAGTGTACATTGTATATCCAGATCAGCCTGCTCATCATTTGTTTCTACAATGTTTGCTTCCTGGTTTGAAAAAATCAGCAGTCATGAAGTAATTGGGTGGTTTTTACCTTTTCAGTTTGATGACTCGGAGTTTCAGTCTGATCTTCCAGTTATCGATGCACCTCCAACACTAGAGAGTATCCTAAATGATGATGAGGAAACGTCTATTATGGAGGAAGATGAGATTTCGATACCATCGTCCGTGCAGATGTTTAAGGACTCGCAGTCTGTGGACACATCATCACTGTCAAGTCAAGATAGTTCAGCTCTGCTGGCAGACAAACCAAGCAGAAAAGAGAGGTAAGTACCCCTGGCTTTTGCATACTACATTTTGTATTAACATGATCTGTTACCATGGCAACAATATGGTAAAAAATCGTTATCATTTACTAATACATATTTATATTTACAAATTTCTGTGATAGGGGCACAGTTCCAACTTAAATTTCTTTCATTTCATGCAATTTTCTTAAACTAGTGGCCATCCAGGTTTTTCATTCTTTAGCAGGGTCAGTTAACCCTTTCCTCCATATATACGTCTTTATGGCATGGACGAAAAGTGTAGATCGAGATCAGCCGGCACATCTGTGTCGTCTGATCAGGATCTGCACCGTTTACTTTTTAGCTCGAATATTCGAAGAATATGGGAGCTATCCTACACGCGTTGGCGTCGGCATCTCCGTCCGTTAAACAAAATATGCACTTTGGTCCATAACTTGAAAACTACTTATGATATCAACTTGAAACTTGGAATATATATTCACCATCAAATTCTACACCATTACCAACAAGACCCTTAACTCTGCTTCCAATATTTTTCAAGTTATGCCCCTTTTTCACTTAAATTTTGTATATAGGAAAATATGCATTTTGGTCCATAACTTATGAACTACTTGAAATATCAACTTGAAACTTGGAATATATATTTGCCATCAAATTCTACATCATTACCAACAAGACCCATAACTCTGCTTCCAATATTTTTCAAGTTATGCCCCTTTCTTCTTATATTTTGTGTTTAGCAAAATATGCATTTCACCCATAACTTTAAAACTACTTGAGATATTGCCTTGAAACTTGAAATATATTTTCACCATCAAAATCTACATCATAAACAACATAACCTGTAACCCTGCTTCCAATATTTTATAAATTATGCCCCTTTTTCACTTAAATTTTGCATTAAGCAAAATATGCACTTTGGTCCATAACTTATAAAGTACTTGACATATCAACTTGGAACTTGGAATATATATTAACCATCAAATTCTTCATCATTACCAACAAGACCCATAACTCTATAACTCTGCTACCATTATTTTTAAAGGTTATCCCCCTTTTTCACATACATTTTGCTTGGCTCATAACTTTGGAACTACTTGGTATATTACCTTGAAACTTGAAATATGTATTCAACATCAAAATCTACATCATAACTAACAAGACCCATAACCCTGCTTCCAATATTTTTCATGTTATGCCCCTTTTTCACTTAAATTTTATGTTAAGCAAAATATGCACTTGGCCTATAACTTATAAACTACTTGAGATATTACCTTGAAACTTAGAATTTATTTTCACCATCAAAATCTATGTCATTATAAAAAAAACCATTACTCTGCTACCAATATTTCTCAAGTTATGTCCCTTTTCATTTATGCAATTCTCTCATAAATTTTTAACAACTAGAGATATTACTTTGAAACTTGAAATATATATCTGACATCAGTTTCTCAATCATTATCAACAAGACCCATAACTCTACCGAAAATATTTCTGTAAGTTATGCCCCTTTTGAACTTAGTTTTTGCATTAGCCGAAATATGCGCTTGATCCATAACTTAAAAACAACATTAGATATTAACTTCAAACTTATAATATACATGTATAGTCACTATGATAATCTTTACAATAACCACCAAGACCGAAAACTCTGCTACAATTTTTTTAAAATTTATGTCCTTTTTAAAATAGATTTTGTTTTCAAGTTTTTATGCACTTGGCCCATAACTTTGAAACTAATACAGATCTCAACTTCAAACTTGAAAAACATTTTCACCATCATGATCTAGATCACTTTCACTTGACCTACTATATGCCTTTCAAAGTAATGCTTTTTTTTTCATTTCAGTTCTTTTTATGTAACATTACTGAAGTAATAGAGGTCTTTCAAATTGTTGTGCGCATGCGTCGTACTCCATGTTAGGTGCGGAAAATATTGGTTTTATCCTAAACCGACAAGTGAGGGGGCATTTAACTGTGTCATTGCTAACAGAATGAACAGACATGGTAACGGTGTCTTAAAGCTAATGATAAATAATAATAATAATTATGATAAAGCATAATAAATTTGAGTTTTAGAATTTCCGAATGTAATAGGCTTAAAACGTCTGGTCGGCAAGATTTGACTGTGAAAAGCGTAAAACAATCAAAGACGTGGTTGCCACTTTGAATCGGGAAGTCTTATATGAAAACAAATACATTGTGGATAACACGTTACTGTATATTTTCCACAGACACATATATAAGAGTATCGAGTTTTTCTGACAAAATGAGTTTACTTCAAGAAATATATTTTATGTTACATGATCTCTCTAAATTGGAGGTAAACGGATGAATTCAGCAATGTATCGTCGTTGTATTCAACGCCCGTTAAGCTTATTAAGTCATTCATGTTATTATAAACATCTTTTTTTATAAAATCGTCAGCCATAGTCAATAGACATTAGTTTAAGTCGCATTTCATGAATATCTACGTGTTACGGGAATGATGTAGAAAGAAGATAAAATGTCCGCAGACCTCCAAAATCTCAGGATTTTATCTGAAATCTCCGGACCGTAAGGTTCTTCTCCGGATCTAAGGATTTTCAGGCAAAATCTCAGGATTTAAAAATATTGAAAAGGATAATTAATGAAACATAAATTTAACTGAATTTAGAATGGGTTTTACAATTAAATTAATTAATATTAAGAAACTTGGTCTTGGTAACGGCTCCATATTTCCTGTTTATTGAGAGATTACGTGATAGTGACACGCTGCCTCGGGCACACATGTACACAACAGCTAAGTGTCATAAAACTAAACTCGGACCTGAATATCGCAGTCCCGTTCATTTGTTTTGGTCCATGGTCATTTTGATTTTAAACAGAAATGCAAATATTATATTTCAAAACCTTCAGCGATAACAATTACGAACTTCAACATCAAAATAGTTTCTATTTAAAAAAAAAAACTCTCTGGATTTTTTAAATAGGTTTTGGTTGGCCTGCCGTCCGGCAATATTCGTTTGGTTCAATCAATTAAACGATTTCAAGGGTTGTAGCTGGAATTATCCTATTATGTAAATATGTAATATTTTTTCTCAAAAGCAAAACACGCAAAACACATATCAACCTATTCGCCGAGGAGCCACATAAGAATATAATTATGTCTCATTCCACTATAAATTATAGCGTTACAAAAAATGCCGTAAAACGGTAAAATGTCTGATAATGTTCGTCTGAATTGTCAATTATACAGATTTATTTTTATTAAACACAATTCATGTGTGTATTTTCATAAAAAAAAGCAACAAAGAAATCCGTTGAATACTCGCATCCTGAAAATACCGCGATAAACAATGTTTAAAATGCGCATAAACTTTCTTGATGTGCTTGTAAATGATCATAACGTTTTTTTTTTATTCTTCGTTGTTTGACTGAACTAACTTATTTAAATTTGAAATGATTAATCAACATTTTCTAAATTTTATAATCACTTAGTCATATTAACAATAGTAAACGATGCCCCCTCGCGTGCATTTATCGACTAAATAATGCTCTTCAATTTTAGAGAGCGCTAAGGGGAGGTAACAATGTGAAAGAACTCTATTGATATTGAACTTAAAGTAAATTTCTCCAATCATAAATTACTAACAAGTTTTTTTTAACTCTTCCAAAAATATTTCATAGTTATTCCCCTTTTTAGTTCAATATTTATGGAACATTATGGAATCATTTCTGTCATTTAAAATTACTCCCATTCACTTGTTAATACTTTTCCTGATTGCACATGAATGTTTGGCCTTAGTTGTTATTGTTTTAATCTTCAATTTGCATTTGTTTCAAATGAAGCAAATAGACGGGCGCGCTGTCTCCTCGGACAGCTCTTGTTTATTTATTAGGTTATTCCTGAAAAAAGTGAACAGTGCAGATCCTGATCAGACAGCACGAATGTACCAGCTGATCTACATTGGTCGCACGTGCGTAAAAATGTGTATATATGGAATAAAGGATTAACTGGCACTTTCCCTGCTTAAATTTTAAAAAATTATGCAGATTTCCAGAGAAATTTCATCAGACTTTTATTTCATTTTCCTTAAGAGGCAATATTAGGCTATTTTGTCATAAATTACTGACTACAGCATGTATAATTGCAGTGAAAATATTAAATAAAGCCTTGTAAGCAAATTAAAAAAGTTTATAAGTTATCCTTGTGGACAAGTATAAATGTAAACATGTTAAGTTGTAACATACAAATAAAACAAGTTGGTTCTTTGTCCTAGAAAATTGAAATTTGGATGATTATTCTATAGACTAGAATTCAGAATAATTGACTGTGAATTTGAAGTACTGGTACAGAAGGCCATTTTTACTTTAATTAGACAATTTCGTGATTTCTTTTCTTTAAAAATTTGAACCATAAGAACAAGTAATTATCAAGTGAAAAATATCTCTTTCTGAAGATCAAAGATTGTTTTAATTGATCTACACTACTGTTATTAGATTTCCAAAGTCAGCTTATATTCCATTGTGAAAAGAATAGCTTGTAGAAAATGAAATAGACTGTGACATGATTTATGTTCTATGATTACAACAGAAATATTTCTCTGGTGGAAAGGTACTGTTGTATCATTTAATTTTGCGCGGATCAAATGATATAAGTGACATTTTCACAAATGCTTAAATTTGCACACTTGTATTACTAGACTAGATATTCGGTGGTGTGATTTTGCCAGGGTTTGATTTCGCGCATTTACCCTAGCACGATTATTCGAAAATTGAACCACTGCAAATATAATGATACCACAGTATATCATTTCCTTATTTGTCAAATTACAGTGACAGGGCAAAAAAAATCTGAGCAATTAAATAAGTAATATTTCTCAGTTAAAAAAAAATTTATTTAACTATATTATAAATCTGCTAATAAAGTGTAACTAAAAAAACTTCTAAAAAACTAAAACAAAACTAACTAGTTACACTATATAGAGTTGATATTACTTAGGTGACTTTGTAAATATTTTGTCTGTTATATAAACTTTGAGCAGTTTTAACCCTTTTCTCTACTTATACACCTTTATTGCATGGTGTACAAAGCAGATCCAGATCAGCTGGAATATCCATGCCATCTGATCTGGATCTACACTGGTCGCTTTTAGATTCATTGTGTTAATTCAGACCAAGAGGTGACCAGTGCAGATCCAGGTTAGACAGCACAGATGTGCCAGCTGATCTGGATCTACACTGGTCGCTTTTAGATTTATTGTGTTAATTCAGACCAAGAGGTGATCAGTGCAGATCCAGGTTAGACAGCACAGATGTGACAGCTGATCTGGATCTACACTGGTCGCTTTTAGATTGATTGTGTTAATTCAGACAAAGAGGTGATCAGTGCAGATCCAGGTTGGACAGCACAGATGTGCCAGCTGATCCGGATCTACACTGGTCGCTTTTAGATTTTTTGTGTTAATTCAGACCAAGAGGTGATCAGTGCAGATCCAGGTTAGACAGCACAGATGTGACAGCTGATCTGGATCTACACTGGTCGCTTTTAGATTCATTGTGTTAATTCAGACCAAGAGGTGATCAGTGCAGATCCAGGTTGGACAGCACAGATGTGACAGCTGATCTGGATCTACACTGGTCGCTTTTAGATTCATTGTGTTAATTCAGACCAAGAGGTGATCAGTGCAGATCCAGGTTGGACAGCACAGATGTGCCAGCTGATCTGGATCTACACTGTTTGCTCATGCAATAAAATACATATGAATGGAGTAAAGGGTTAATATGATACATTTAAAGCTCAATGAAAGCAAATACCTACATCAAGGTTTTGTTTTTATGTGTCTGTTGCATAAAAACTGCAAATTTGAAATAATCTACAATATTTGCAACAGACTGTAAGCAAATGAAATTTACACAAATTAAAGTAATTTTTTGTAAGCAAATGAAATTTACAACAAATTGAGTAATTTTGTGTAACTATGTAAACCAATATTTATAGTTTAACTTTTAACCATTCAAACAGTGTAGATCCAGATCTGTTGTCTGATCAGGATCTACACTTTTTGCCTTTAAATTCTAAGGTTTATATCTGGCCAAGAGGTGTAGATCTAGATCCAAGTCACATGGCTCAGAAGTGGATGTACACTGGTTGCACAAGTATAATGATAAATGAAAGGGTTAATATAAAGGTGAGAGCAATGCATTAACCATTTACTGGGCTGAAGGTTATAAAGCTGAGATTGGAAACCAGTCTCCAATCTCAAGCATCTGATTGGCTGAAATGGCGACTGGTCGCCATTTCAGCCAATCAGATGCATGAGATTTGAGACTGGTTTCCATGCTCAGTTTTATAACATTGGGCACAGCATATTATGACTGCAGCCAGTGTAGATCCAGTCATACTGCATTAATTGATCAGGATCTACTGAAGTCAATTTGACAACTAAAAGTGCAGGTTGAACTTGTGAAGCTGTTTAACCCTAAAGATAGAAGGCCCTCCAATAGTTAAAATAGTGCTTTAACCCTATCCTTCATATATATTCCTTTATGGAGTGGGCGACAAGTGTAGATCCAGATCAGCAAGATCATTCATGCCAGCTGATCAGGTTCTGCTGTGTTCAGTTTTTGGTCACAAATAACCTAATAAATAAAAAAGTAAACAGTGCAGATCTTGATGGCATGGTTGATCTGGATCTACACTGGTAGCACATGCATTAAAATGTGTATAATTATTATTATTTGGATTTTGGGAAGAAATGGTTAAGGCTAAAATATTTTAACCTGATCAAGGCAGAAATCACCAACATTTTCAGTGGTTTTAATGAGTCCTTAAATCAGGATTGTGATACTTGAAATACTAATTCATTAATTTCATTTTGAAAGTGTCAAATGTATTTACTTACTGATAAAAATCAGGCATAAAAGTGACATTTGTCAATATTGTTTAGCAGTTTTAAGAAAAAGATAGATTAGTATATATGTACATATATATCTTAAGACTGGAACAAGGCTTTAATTTTTAGCATTATCCCTTTATTCCATATACGATATGGCATCTTTGCCATCTAATCAGGATATTGTGGCATCAACTTATAACTAATAACTATCAGATATAATCAAACAAATCAAAAAGCGAACAGTTTAGATCCTGATCAGCCAGCACAGATGTGCCAGCTGATCTGGATCTACACTGGTCGCATATGCGTATATATGGAGGAAAGGGTTAATGAAAGTTTATTTGATAATACTGTATAATGCTACACCAGCCTATAAATTGAAGATGCCACACAGTTATTTATAGATCTGTTATACATTTTTTGAATCTTTGTCACTTTTATGCCTGTATTGCAGAAAAAGAATCAAGAAGCAGAAAACTATACATGGATCTATATTGAAACCCAGCCGGCTCAAGAGTGTGGCAGCGCAGCTACAGTCTGCTGCTGTAAGTTTGGTTTTTGGTTTAGTGTTTGCATATTTCTTTCTTTTGATGTTAACCCTTTACTCCATATGTTCACCTTTAATGTCTTGATGAACAGTGTAGATCCAGATCAGCCGGCACATTAGTGCTGTCTGATAAGGATCTGCACTGTTGACTTTTAGACTTATTACTAGGTTATTAGGTAAGGTGGGACCAGTGCGGATCTATATCAGACAGCACAGATGTGCCAGGTGATCTGGATCTACATTGGTCGCGCATGAGTAAAAACACATTTATATGGAGTAAATATATGATTTTACAAATTTTAGGATGAGGAATAGTAAGAAATAATCCCTGCATTTGTGTTTATATCAAATTCGCGTAAAGTTCTAATAGACTTGGCCTATGAAACTACCAGAGATATCAAATTCAATATATTAACCGTTTTACTCCATATATATTTATGTTTTAAAGCATGTGCAACCAGTGTAGATCTAGATCAGCTGGCACATCTGTACCATTCTGATAAGGATCTACACTGGTCACATCTTGGTCAGAAATAACCTTACTAATCTTAATCTAAAAGTGTACAGTTTACAACCAGACCAGATGGCACAGATGCTGGATGATCTTGATCTACACTGTTCTCCCATGCAATAAAGGCGTATCTGTGAAGAAATGTGGAGTAAAGGATTAATCTATATTTGCCATCATAACATTCCAACACAATTACGAACAAGGCCCATAACTCTCCCTTAAAGTCATTACCCTTTCTCACTTAGATTTGTGATAAGTTGTTTTTGCAGTTGCCTTGTATCTTTACTCTAAATGGTGTTATCAAATTTAGAAAAATATCTCCAATCATGACCTACTTCATTTTTTACAAAATCTAAAACACTTAAAAAAATTTTTTTCGCAAGAATGACCCGATATCACATTTTCATAATCTATAATGTTACACAAGTGTTGTATATGGAACTTGAAATAAATCTCTGACATCATGATCCTTTTAATTTCCATCCAGTCCCATAACACTTCCAGAAATATTTTCACCTTTTTCCAGTCATAGAAATTAGGATTGAAATTTCCAAGCAAGTCGGGCTGGTAACTTAGCAATTTTCACTAGCCCGAAAGAAAATTCACTAGCCCGAAAGAAAATTGTTTAAATATATATTTTAGTCTAAATAAAATAAAATATAAAACATATAAATGTCATTCAAATTTATTCATTCTCTAGAAAAAATTTCATTCTCTTGAACAAAGACCCTTTATGAAAAAAGTTTAGTCGCGATTCGTCTGCATTTAAAAAAAATAAAAATAAAATAAGTTATTGTTTTTCTTTGTTAGCGAAACTTCTGTGAAATTAGTGAGTGTCTTTATAATTATAAAACTTTTCAGTGTGGAGCATGATTTTATTAGCCACTTGCCAACAATTTCAAACTGACATGAATTAGTCAATAGCTTAATTGACAGTGCTTGACTGTCTGGGGCTAATTAATCCATTGTCTGGGGCATATTAATCCATATTAAACACCAATTATCAACAGCTTTGTTGACTGCCTAACAAATATGACACGAAACTCAACAACAAATCAACCCTTCTATGAGCATTTTGAATGAAATGCTCGTTTATAAAAAAATATTTGTGGCAGGCAAAGCTATTAATTTCCAGCATGTTTTGCTTATACAACCCTACTTTCGAGCAATCTTCAATTTTTGGCTGAGTGTTGACAAAATTCAATCTCTTATAAATCAAAAACGCCGCCGTATAATCACATTTTTCTTTACTCAGCCCGACACCTTTGATCTCCAAAAATCAATACAACTCGTCGGTGTTGTTTTTGATGTGAATAATCAGCAGTGACCATGAAATATACAACGCTGGTCACAAAGGTGTTCAATTAAGGATTGAATCGATATTCGATGATCTCCATTTGGGTATGGAAAACAGTTGGGTTGTTTAAAGTGTGTGAAGCCCGAACGTACTTTAAACAATTCAACTGTTTTTCATACCCAAACGGAAATCATAGAATATCGATTCAATCCTTATATTTACACTCATTAAAAATCCCATTAATAAAGAAATAACTAGAAGAATTTGTGATATTACGGTTCTTCGAATGGCTGTTGGAACAGCTAGATTGAAGACAAAGCGAATGACGGCATGCTTTTTCGCAGCAACTCGTGCGTGCACGGCGACGTCACACGTTAAAACATTGTGCAACGTCCAATAAATTGTGAACGGTTCTACTATAGCCACGCCTTTTAAATTATTACGTCACACTGTTTACCATTGGAAATTATGATTCCTTAAATATATAAGACTTCATCGTAGAGGACGAAGTTGAAGTGTAAATATACAGGTGTTGATTGCTCTTAAATAAATTATGAAGATGTTTTAGGAAGGGATTGGAAAAAAGCTAAAGATGGAATTTATACATGTAGCTATTGGTCTCTTATATTTTCAACGGTTATTAATTTTCTCATAAAACCTAGTAAACATATTTATTATCAATTTAGCGCGAATTACACGTTGATACCAGCGACATGTTTCTGAAAGAAATAAGCGGCTCAAAAGTTTGTTTACAAACCTGAAAATGAAAGTACTATGATTTTTCAATGATCTGAAACTTACAAGCATGTCGGACTGGTAAATTGGGAATTTTTACAAGCCCCAAAGAAAATCTACTAGTTTTTGGCTGTCGGGCTAGCGCTAATTTCGACCACTGTTTTTCACTTAAGTATTTCCTTAAGATTTTATGCAATCGGCCTATACTTTTAATATGATTTAAGTTATAAAGATGGAACAAATAAATCTCCCCCCATCATGACATATATAACTAAAAGCCAGAATGGTCATCAGCAATTGAAGGAAGAAGGCTGATGATCCATTTTGATCTCAATATGTTACTATATTCATGTCAATTGTCAATTTATGACAATGTATGTGTCACTTAAAAGAATTATTGGCCATGATCAATTTTTTTTACAAATTTTGAAATTTCAGCCAGACTTTTGCTGAAAACCTAATGGAGTGCAGCCATATAGTATTGAATTGTTATTGTTTTCATTTCAACTGAAATTAGCCAAAATGTTAATATTTCTTTTCTTTTTTTTTTATTTCTGTTGTTTGATCTGTGCAGAAGATTATAAAACTGATATTGGAAACCAGTCCCAAATCTCAAGCATCTGATTGGCTAAAATGGCGACTGGTTGAGAGATCTTGAAATCTTGAGATTTTAGTCTGGTTTCCATTCTCAGTTTTATAACCTTGGGACCTGCACTTTTGTTACATTGTTACAAGTAATTTATAACACTGTGGTATAATTATATTATGAAAAGGTTTATTTTTTCAATTTTTCACACTAGAAAAGTGTGCAAAGACAAGCTCTAAGAAAATAAAACCATTTTATAGCTTAAATTAGAGAATGTCATAACTGCACAAATTTAAACCCACATGAAAATATGATTTTGTAACTCTGCGTGAAACTTCATCCATACATAATTAAATGAAACTTTTACCTCAGTATACTATTGTTTAATTGAAAATTTATGCTTTCTCTTCCAGGACAAAGTAGATGCTGGAATGCCAACAGCCATGGTAAGAGTTTCTGACTTATATTATCCCTTTACTCAATATTTACTTTTTTTTGCATGTATGATCAGTGTAGATCCAGATCAGCTAGCACATTCATGCCGTCTAATCTGGATCTACACTGGTCACATCTTAGTCAGAATTAACCTTATGAATCTGAAAGTGAACAGTGCAGATCCTGATCAGATGGCACAGATGTGCTGGCTAATCTGGATCTATACTGTTGGCTCATATGGAGGAAGAGTTAAAACTAAATGTAGATTTGCAAAAAATAAATCAGGAACAGTATTGGGAAAATTTCCATACTTGAAAGAAAGCTGTACAAAATATATAATTGAAAATACTATTCAGCATGAACTTGCTACATGTAGATGCATGGAGGCAATTTATATAGTTGATTGTGATTGTCTTGGTACTTGCAGGCTGTTTCGAACCTGATAGCCATTGGTACATCACATGGATTGGTGCTTGTGTTTGGTAAGTTTATTAAATTTGAGTGAAGTTGTTGTTTGAAGTATATTATAATATATTGCACTGTTACTATGCTTAAAAGTACCATTGCTTTATTTTTGATTGCTCCTTAAAGTGGGCTTTACTTTCACCTGAAATTCAAGGGTCAAAAGTACACACTACTGCTATTTCTGAGGGTCAAAACAATTGATAAATTACAATGAAATTTGACCATAGGGTTAAAATTCTCTAAGGTCAAAATGGACATTTTTGTGTCGCCCTTCCGAAGAAAAGGCGATACATAGGGAACACTTTGTCCGTCGGTCTGTCGGTCCGTCACGAAAACTTAATGTTGGCTATAACTTTGCCATTTCTTAATATTTCTTTATCAAACTTTGAAATTATATTGCTTATGACAACACGCTCGAGATGATGCCAAATTCTCAAGGTCAAGGTCAACTTTGATGGAGTTATGCCCCTTTTTCAACTTGGATTTAGATACAAAAACTTAACATTGGCTATAACTTAGTCATTTCTTAATATTTTTTCATCAAACTTTTAAATTATATTGCTGATGACAACATGCTCATGATGATGCCAAATCCTCATGGTCAGTGTCACATTTGATGGAGTTATGCCCCCTTTTGTACTTGGATTTTTACATGAAAACTTAACCTTGGCTATAACTTTGTCATTTCTTAATATTTTTACATCAAACTTTCAAATTATATTGCTTATGACAACATGCTCATGATGATGCCAAATTCTTTAGGTCAATGTCACATTTGATGGAGTTTTGCCCCTTTATGTACTTGCATTTTTATTCAGACATAGCACCAGAGGGGGACACAAGTGTTCAACTGAACACCCATCTAGTTTTAATATTTGAGCTTCTAAACCCTATTTCTAGTGTCAAATGGAGCCCCTGTTGAAACCATTTTTAAAAGAGCAATATATAAAAAACAAACTGTATTTATATTGGATAGATCCGAAGCAGTTTTTGGAAAAGTGATCTAGGTCCCATCCCTGATAAAACAGTTATTTTTATATTGAACAGATCCAAAGCAGGTGTTGAAGTGGTGTCTGGGAAGTACTGCTGTAGGGGCTCAGTACGGGGCAGTGTCAGCTCTCAGCTTCAACAAGGACTGTAGTAGACTTCTGAGCGGCTTTGCAAGAGGACAGGTTGGTTTATTGAACATTAATAACTTAGTCCTTTCCTCCATAGACATACACTGCAGACTCTTTATAGCGCGGTATAGCGGGTCCATCATCCTGACCGCATTAATAAGTGAATCCGCGTTATATTTTCCCGCGCAAAATACATGTCCCGATTTTCCCGCGAAAAATACATGACCCAATTTTCTCGTGCATATATACTACCTAATACACAACTAACGAGATTATGCATAATTCTACGTAACGTCATGATTCCCCACACTGTACTCGACAAATAATATTTCTTACAAGACATACAATTACCAAATTTCAAATTAAAAAAGCAAAACGGCAAGAGACTGACTAATAACACCAAGATCAAAGGCCTTAAATTATTGTAATGGAATGAAAGACTAGTTTGTTTAGATGCTTGCAGAAATTTTAATTATTTTATGACACAAACTCTGACATTTATGAACGTAAATGTAAAATAAATACTAAAACACTAACCATCGTGAACATATTCCATAATTTATAAATTACATCTGAATTTTATCTCCAGTGTAATATTTCAGTATTGTTGCATCATCAACCAACTTAAACCAGCTAAAAAAATGACAAATGTCACGTACACACTTCTTGTAGATCAAATGATTTCATAGCAGAGCCGACAAAACATCATAGTCTCTATACGAGCCGACATTTTTCTTTGAAGTTGCATTTCATTGACAGATATTATCGCTGTTTACCTCCATAGTCAAAAAATGCAACCTCTATGAAATTAACAGGAAGGCGGATCAAAGCAAAATGTACATCAATGAACTACCGACAGGTTTTAAAACATGACTGGGAATAATTTTTTGTTTCTTTCTGAATTGTGCGGATTATGTGATAATTATAGAGACAATCGAATTTAGTAATGGATTGATGATAAAATTAAACAGTAAGTATGCATTCACAAGTTTGCCCCAGGCTGTTATCTGTCACTGGGAAAGGTGTTAAAAGACGGTTGTTTTAGGGAAAAATGTGTGCGTCCTTTGTATACATGCTACAATTGTGACTTCCGGTTTCGATATATTTGCCGTTTTACGATCAAAAATGACTTCCGGTTTCAATTTTTCGCCGTTTCATGGTAAATGGAAAAAATTGGAGAACCACGGTACGACTGCGTTATAATGGAGCACGGAATTAAACAAAGCGCGTTATAAAGAGTCCGCAGTGTACCTTTATTGCATGGGCGAACAGTGTAGATCCAGATCAGGCGGCACATCCGTGCCATTTGATCAGGATCTGCACTGTTCGCTTTATGATTCGCTAGGTTTCTTACCAAAATGCGACCAATGCAGATCCTGCTCAGACAGCACGGATTCGTAAAAATATGGAGGAAAGGGTTAATAACTTAATGTCTTGGTATTAAGTTGACACATGTATCTAAAATGACATGTATCTGAAAGGAAATGCTTGGATATAGAGTTGTTTTATCTGTGGGACTTGTATCTGCTTAAATCTCGCATTCCAGTAAATTTTGAGGTTTAAATGGACCTGTTTACCAGATCACTGTCAAAAATTAATATAATTCACCCACAAACTAATTTTTGCATGATACCAGTTTCTTGTATTGTTAACCCTTTCCTCCATAGACACACCTTTATTGCGAGGGCAAACTGTTTAGATACAGATCAGCTGGCACATCTGTGCCATCTGATCAGGATCTAAACTGTTCGCTCTTTGATTTGTTATTTTATTTCTAACCAAAATGCGACCAGTGCAAATCCTGATCAGACGGCACAAATGTGCCAGCTGATCTGGATCTACACTGGTCCCACTTGCGTAAAAAGGCGTATACACTGCAACTCCATTATATATCGCGATCCGTTATATCGCGATATCCAATATATCGCGCTTGGTCCGTGGATCCCAATTTTTTGTACATATACAATGTATATGTTTGTTCATTCTTCGTTGGTGGTAAAAAAGATCAAATGACTAAATCAACGTTGGCGACTTATTCACGAAACGCACGCTTTTTCCGTGTCGTATTACGTCATTATCGGCGAAAGCTGTTTATTACATTTTGTATGCAGGGATTTAAGTGGCGATGTACACGTTCACCAGCAGATACAATTTAACATCAAACATATGAAAATAGATGAAAGTTTTTTGTTTACAATTCTGTTCAACCTTTAACTATTCATGTACACTGGTCAAAAGTTCTAAGTGCACACTTTTTAATGTTGAATATCTCAAAGTACAATTATCGTTATTAAAAGAAAGTTTGACATTATGTTAAATATGATCAAACAATAATTTTTATTTGAAAAATCTGCAGTTGTTTTACGTATTACGTCGTATAAGTCAGCATACGCTATTTATGCGTTATCTCCGTGCGGCAATCAAAATTGATTTTTATCCCCCGCCGATGAAATCGGGAGGGGGATATTGTTTTGGCGTTGTCCGTCCGTCACGGTGTCACGTCGTCACGCTGTCCGTCCGAATTTCGTTTCCGCGCTATTTCTCCGCAACCACTGGATGGATTTCAACGAAACTTGGTGGCAACCATCAGTACCAAGAGGAGATGCGCATATCGTCGTCTTGTTCCGGTCAGACCATTAAACACAGAGTTATGGCCCTTTGATAACCTATGCATTATGTATATAGAGCAGTATTCATTTCCGCGCTATTTCTCTGCAACTACTGTATGGATTTCAATGAAACTTGGTGGGAACCATCAGTACCAAGAGGAGATGCGCATATCGTCATCTTGTTCCGGTCAGACCATTTAACACAGAGTTATGGCCCTTTGATAAACTATGCATTATGTATATAGAGCAGTGTTTGTTTCCGCGCTATTTCTCTGCAACTACCGTATGGATTTCAATGAAACTTGCTGAAAACCATCTTTACCAAGAGGAGATGCGCATATCGTCGTCTTGTTGACATCAGACTATTTAACACAGGGTTATTGCCCTTTGATAACTTATGCATTATGCATATAGTGCAGTATTCATTTCCGTGCCATTTCTCTGCAACTACCAGATGGATTTCAATGAATCTTTCTGAGAACCATCAATACCGAGAGGAGATGCGCATGTTGTCGTCTTGTTCCAGTCAGACTGTTGAACACAGAGTTACGGCCCTTTGATAACTTATGCATTATGCATATAGAGCAGTATTCATTTCTTTGCTATTTCTCTGCAACTACTGAACGTATTTCAATGAAACTTTCTGAAAACCATCAATACCAAGAAGAGATGCGCATGTCATCGTCTTGTTCCAGTCAGACTGTTTAACACAGAGTTATTGCCCTTTGATAACTTATGTTTTATGCATATAGAGTAGTATTCATTTCTGCGCTATTTCTCTGCAACTACTGGATGGATTTCAATAAATCTTTCTGAGAACCATCAATACCAAGAGGAGATGCGCATATCATCGTCTTGTTCTGGTCAGACCGTTTAACACAGAGTTACGGCTCTTTGATAACTTATGCATTATGCATATAGAGCAGTATTCATTTCCCAGCTATTTCTCTGCAACTACTGAATGGAATTCAATGAAACTTTCTTGAAACCATCAATACCAAGAAGAGCTGCACATATCATTGTCTTGTTCCGGTCAGACTGTTTATCACAGAGTTATGGCTCTTTGATAACTTATGCATCATGCATATAGAGCAGTATTTGTTTCCGTACAACTTTTGGACGGATTTCAATGAAACACTTTCTGGAAACCATCTATACCAAGAGGAAATGCGCATATCACCCTCTTGTTCCCATCAGACTATTTAACACAGGGTTATGGCCCTTTGATAACTAATGCATTATGCATATTATAGAGCAGTATTCGTTTCCCATATTTCTCTGCAACTACTGGATGGATTTCAATTAATCTTTCTGAGAACCATAACAGATGTGTATATTGTTATCTTGTTCCAGATGGACTGTAACACACAGTTATTGCCCTTTGATAACTTATGTTTGATGCATATAGAGAAGTATTTGTTTCCGCTCTATTTCTTTGCAAGTTCTTGATGGATTGAAATGAAACTTTCTGGGAAACATCAATACTGAGATGAGATGCACATTTTGTCATCTTGTTCCGGTCAGACTATTTAACACAGAGTTATTGCCCTTTGATAACTAATGTATTATGCATATAGAGCAGAATTTGTTTCCGCACTATTTCTCTGCAACTACTGGGTGGATTTTAATGAAACTTTCTGGGAACCATCAATACAAAAAGGAGACGCGCATATTGTCATCTTGTTTCAGTCAGATCCTTTAACACAGAGTTATGGCCCTTTGATAAATTATGCATTTTGCATGTAGAGCAGTATTTATTTCCTTGCTATCTCTCGGCAGGAATCTATGGAAACCATCAATACCAAGACAAGATGCCCATATTTTTGTCTTGTTCTGGTCTGACCGTTTAACACAGTTATGGCCCTTTGATAAGTTATGCACTATGCATATAGATTAGTATTCGTTTCCATGCCACTTCTATGCAACTTCTGCATGGATTTATATTAAATAAAGCGCTATATTTTTACTACTGTGTTCTTCATTTCGACACTTTGAAGACTTTTTTTTTATATCTGAAGTTTTTTTTCACCTTTTTTGACATCCATGATTAATATCGAAATAAAGCCCTATGTCTTCAGCTGTTATGTTAGTAACAACCAGTATTCGGCGGGGGATATAAATTCAATGAATTTGCTTGTTTAACAACCAATTTTGTTTTTCACATCGTCAGCGACACCGGAAAATCTAAAAAAACACACCAACATTTTAAAACTAAGGAACGTTTGACCACTGAAAACCACGAAAGTTCCGTCAAAATGCTTTTAACTGGCACAACTTTAAATTTTATATAAAAACATCATTATGTTATTCGTAAATTCAAAATAAATGCCTCATTTTTGCATATTTGATCGTTTTAAGTAAAAACTCAAATGACTTTTTTTCTAGATTGATAACGTTGCTTATGTTGAACGTTGAAGTTACTCACTTACGTCATTAAATATTTACGTAAGAGAACGTTAAAACGGAAAATTTTAGAATTGCATTTGTTTGATAAGTGCCCACTTATTTAAACTCTAAAACTTAAATTAAAAGAAATCAATTAAATTGCAAAATCGAATCTTTCAAAAATCAAGTTTTTTTGGTGTGAAATATTTAAAATGTGTCAAAATTATCGGTCTATTTTATCGAAATAAATGCATTTTTTTCTTTCGGAAAGGCTGTTACACATCTATCACAGACAATTGCATCGTCCCAAATTGCTAGACCACTCAAAAACCTTTGTCACAAACCAATGTGAGGAAAATAGAATTTTCTCATTGACATCCACGTTAACACGTTATGGATAAAACAGAGAAGAGTGTGTTGGCTCATCGTGCCCAGCAGACCATTACGAATCTACAGGAAGTTATTTTAGTGCAATGGAATGACAAACCACAACTTTTCCATTAGATTTACATCAGACTTTGATGATACAAAGATGATAAAATGATCACAACTGATAGCTGATGCAATGATTATTTATTTGAGAACTTCTTGTTTGTACCAGTGAGCTAAACTTGTTTTTATTTTTTAATTGCGCTAACCAGATTCAAATTTGTTTTTGTGGGTTAATAGGATATTTATAATCCTTCAATGTTATTTACAATATTTTGAAAGATTCAATCAAATTGTTTGGAAAATCAACATTTATTAAGTGTGCACTTAGAACTTTTGACTAGTGTATATGCCGGATAGAATTAAACATAAGTTTTCCCTAAAACAACCGTGTTTTTACACCTTTCCCAGTGACAGATAACACTTTAACAGCCCGGGGCAAACATGTGAATGCATACTTACTGTTTAATTTTATCATTGATCCATTACTAAATTCGATTGCCTCTATAATTATCACATAATCCGCACAATTCAGAAAGAAACAAAAAATTATTCCTAGTCATGTTTTAAAACCTGTCGGTAGTTCATTGATGTACATTTTGCTTTGATCAGCCTTCCTGTTAATTTCGTAGAGGTTGTATTTTTGACTAGAGGTAAACAGCGATAATATCTGTCAATGAAATGCGACTTCAAAGAAAAATGTCGGCTCGTATCGAGACTGTGATGTTTTGTCGGCTCTGCTACACTGGAGATAAATTAGGATTTAATTTATAAATTATGGAATATGTTCACGATGGTTAGTGGTTTAATATTTATTTTACATTTACGTTTGTAAATGTCGGAGTTTGTGTCATAAAATAATTAAAATTTCTGCAAGCATCTAAACAAACTAGATATACGGTCTTTAATTCCATTACAATAATTTAAGACCTATAAGATTTTGATCTTGGTGTTACCCGTAGATTTCACGGCCTGTAAATTACGCAACACCGCGATATACATGCATCCGACAGCAAATACATTCTCCGTGTTTTAGCGCGATTATGTACTTATATCGCGCTCCGTTTATATCGCGGTTGGCGGGCTTGGACCCTGAAGTCCGCGATATAATGGAGTTGCAGTGTATATGGAGGAAAGGGTTAAGGGATCAGGTTCTGGTTTTCGAAACAGGGCAAAGGTTTACCAACTTAAGTTGCCTGTATAAAGTATAAACCAGTGTAGATCCAGATTAATGTGCATTCCAGTGTTGTCTGATCAGGATCAACACTGTTTGATTTTAGATTCGTCGGATTATTTCTGACCAAGAAGCAAAGGGATTATTTCTGACCAAGAAGCAAATAGTGTAGCTCTAGATGAGACTAGCAGTTGTTTCCAGTGTGATTGATGGTGTACCACGATGAGATAGTTAAAAATAGCAACTGAAGTTCACTAGACTCTAGATAAATTCAGAAGCTGTGAATATTAAGGAGACTTTTCCTCTCAAGTATTCAATGTAGACACTCCCTGATTATTTGAAAATGTTTTATATTAACCCTTTCCTGTATAGATACACATTTATTGCTAGGGCGAACAGTTTAGGTCCAGATCAGCCGGCACGCCCGTGCCGTCTGATCAGGATCTAAACTGTTCGCTTTTTTATTCATTAGGTTATTTCTGACCAAAATGCGACCAGTGCAGATCCAGATCAGACGGCACGGATGTGCCGGCTGATCTGAATCTACACTGGTCGCACATGCGTAAAAATGCATATATATCCAGGAAAGGGTTAACATTATAAATACCAAGCAAACAACTACTATTTCAGATATGTAAATATCTTATAAAATATGTTAATATCGTACTACAGTACCATGTCATCATTCTGATAATACCTGTACAGTTTTAAGACATTGTTGTTAGATGCATGACGATAAAGATAGTTGATTTTTTCAGATCACAATGTGGGATTTAACCAATGGGAAGTTAATACGAACTATTACAGATGCACATCCTCCTGGCACAGCAGTTCTTCATATCAAGGTAAGATCATTGTCCTGACCAATTGTGGAAAGCTGCATATGAAGAGGTTTATTAGAGCTTAATTAATAAACTTGCTTCAAATCATAAATCTGAGACTTGAGATCAGTGCCCAAGGTTATAAAACTGAGCGTGGAAACCAGTCTCAAATCTCAAGCATCTGATTGGCTGAAACGGTTACCAGTCGCCATTTCAGCCAATCAGATGCTTGAGATTTGAGACTGGTTTCCAAACTCAGCTTTATAACCTTGGAGCCTGATTCTGATCTCCAACAGCTGATTGGTTGAAATAGAACTCAGTGACTCATGAATCTGTTACATATGTTCAACTGTTCAAGTATTTCAGCTAAATAAAGTAAGAATGTATTCCATGTCTATTAGACTATTGAGAAATCGGAAGGCTTGACTCAAATTTGCTATAAATAGTATCATATATAATATGACATTTTTCAATACATTCATGTTAAAATTTTTGCAAATGTTTAATATTATTACAGACAATATCTTTATCCCATATTTTGTAGATTTTCAGGATAATGTTGTTTTTTTGTTTTTTTTTAAACATATTTTATATGTGTGAGAAATTAACCAAGTAAACTTTAAATTACTATATTGCTTTAAAACCTTAATGCTGCCAAAAACTATCAATTCCTACGTGTTGATCAAAGTGATATAATTTTCAGTTCACAGACAGTTTGGTGTTTGCTGTATGCAGTGACAGTGGGGGCTCAGTGTTTGAATTGGAGTTCAAGTAAGTAAAAGCTCAAACTATTTTGTTCCTGGTTTTTGGCTGACAAGCTACCAAATCTGTTTTTGAAAATGTAATAGAGGAGAAGCCCTTGCACAGCATTTGTAATATTGTGACCAGTCAGGTCAAAATTCCCATGAAAATTAACCCTTTCCTTGATATATACGCATTTTTACGTTTGTGCAACCAGTGTAGATCCAGATCAGCTGGCTCATCCGTGCCTTCTGATCAGGATTTGCACTGGTCGCATTTTGGTTAGAAATAACCTAATGAATCATAAAGCGAACAGCTCAGATCCTGATCAGATGGCATGGATGTGCCATCTGATCTGGATCTAAACTGTTCGCCCTTGCAATAAAGGTGTATCTATACAGGAAAGGGTTAAATGGGGTTCCGAGCAGCACTGTTGAACTCCTTCGGTTTAATCCTTTGCATGGGCAGACCAAGATGGGAATGCACAATCTAGTGGGGGCTTACACTGTTCACTATTTAGTTAATAAAATCAGTTGAACATTTATGTAAACAAACATATGGCAATAAATGGGCAAGAAAAGGACATATCATCTTATCATTGGATTTTTAGGGCACAGTGCACTCTTAATAAATTGTAAATATTGGCATTTATAATAATTGTTTGTCTGTAGGACAAATAAAATGTGTTCTTTCTCCACATGTGGTCTTTGTTTACAGTTGGTCTTTAGCACAGTTTGAACTGAAAATAAAATTCTCTCATGCTAAAGTTATTCATTAAAAAAACAACAATTATATTTCATTTCAAGATGCTTTTTCCCCGTATTTTAGGAGACTGATAGGGATGCGAACATGTGAATCTAAATGCCTCTTCTCAGGCAGGTAGGCAAGCTTTTCTGTATTGTTGATGTGGTTGTTGTTGAAGTTATAAATTGACTTTCTGTAGAAATTAGCCCAAAATAGGATAGTTTGTCAAAGGAAATGTTAGCTGTAGCCAAGTCTCAAAGTAAATACCCCGGTAATGATATTTGTGGTCAGTGATAATTTGAGTTCTTGTTTGTTTAAATGTTTGTATTTAACCCTGTACATATACATAGTACATTGTATACACGTTTTTCTCATATTTGACTAGTGTAGATCCGTACTAGCTGGCACATCTGTTTTATAAGATCTGGATCTACAGTTGTTGTCTCTTGGTCAGAAATAACCTAATTAATGTTAACCAGATAGTTTAGATCCTGATCAGATAGCACAGATGATCTGGATCTAAACTGTTTGCCCACCCCATTAAAGCTGTATTTATTGAGTAAAAGGTTAAGGAAATGTATCAACACCTGTGCCCAAGGTTATAAAACTGAGCATGGAAACCAGTCTCAAATCTCAAGTATCTGATTGGCTGAAATGGCGACAGGTCCCAATTTCAGCCAATCAGATGCTTGAGATTTGAGACGGGTTTCCAAACTCAGTTTTATAACCTTCAGCCCAAAAGACCGTAAGTTGTTCTAACTAGAAGTCCCCTTTTCATACCTAATAATAACAGATTCTCTAGAGTTATGTCTATTAATAGTCAAGGGCATAATATAAAATGGCAAGCATGTAGTCTAAAGTGTTTGGACTTAGAGTTTAAGTTGAATGAAAAAAAACTATCTACTACTGCAAACAAACAGACCACAGTAAGAGTCTACCATGATAAATGCTATAAATGACAGCTGTGCATTAGTATATTTTAATAGCAAGGATATGTGAGAGTGATGACTAGATATCTGTTACATTTCAGTCGTGGGGAAGTGTGTGTTATAGAACCATTACATATGAGTCTGACCAACAAAGATCATCCGATGCAAGATGTGTCCATTCTGGCGATGGCCTCCCTATCCAAGGTAACAGTGCTTAGTTCTCATTGTTTTTCCGATGCAAGATGTGTCCATTCTGGCGATGGCCTCCCTATCCAAGGTAACAGTGCTTAGTTCTGATTGTTTTTCCAATGCAAAATATGTCAATTCTGGGGATGTCTCCCTATCAAAGGTAACAGTGCTTTGTGATTACAGATTGTTTTACATTCTTTATGGAAATTTTCTTTGACCCTGATTATAGCTAGAACTACATGTAGCTGCTAGTTTAACCAAGATATAACCATTTTAGCATGTGCAGTTGTTCAGTTTGCTCAGGGTTAAAGGTTCCCCCGTTGGGTTCCAGATGTCACAGGGTGAGAAAGAATATGTAGCCAGACAGGGATTGAACCCTGGATATATATATCATGGCACCCCTAATTGCTTTAGTTGTGTGTTTTATTTCAGTATGTTTTACGTTACAGGTTCTGTTAGTGACCTTGACCCCACAGTTGAAGGTAGCCTTCACACATCCATTGAAGGGTGCCCCATCAACACTTCCGTTGCTGGCCTGGCAGTTTGTTGTAATCCAGGTGTCAGAGAGTGACAGAGTTATAGACCCTGTTCTGGCGTTTGCCAGAGAATCTACCATATATTTTCATCAGGTAAATAAGGTGTTGAGTCACCCTTTCGTTCATGGATACACCTTTATTGCATGGGCGAACAGTTTAGATCCAGATCAGCTGGCACATCTGTGCTGTCTGATCAGGATCTAAATTGTTCACTTTTTGATTCATTAGGTTATTTCTGACCAGAATGCAACCAGTGCAGATCCTTATCAGACGGCATGGATGTGCCGGCTGATCTGGATCTTCACTGGTCGCACATGCATTAAAATGATTATATATATGGAGGAAAGGGTTAACTCTTTGACATACTTACATCCACCCCTGTTTGGTTTAAGAGTATGGTATTGGAAACTGGAAAACATACATTGTCAGTTTAGATCTGTTAATGCAAAATTATTTTAAAATAAAATGATTATGTAAGTGTTTTTAAATCACATCCCAGTCTTGTTAAAAATCCTTTCATCACATCCTGCTTTCTTGAATCTTCTAAACATATACTGTACATGTAGATAAATTAAAATATTAGACATTAGTGGTTTTATAGTTTGCGGGTTTATTTTTTATCAAAAAAGTACTTTTTTTTCCCATTGTCAAGTTGTTGCAGAAAATTCCACATTTTCCATAGAATTAACAATTTTATATAAATTAGACAAGTTTTATGATTTTGGTCGGGCTTTCTATTATTTCAGGTTGTATGCACAAGTCCACAAGATATAAGATGTACAGGATTACAGAAAATGAACCTCAACTATAAACTGCTCAATATCACAGTAAGCTGTAATCTGTTGTAGAGATCTTCTTCCAGGGCTAGGTACCATAGTTCGAGTAGGGATGAAAACATAATTCTTTATAACAAAATTCTTAATTATGCAGTACAACCAAACCTGCATTAAGCAGCCACCCAAGGGAGTGACAAAAAGTGGCCGCTTACCACAGTTTGCTGTATTAGACAGGAAAAAATTAAAACAAAATGTCAGTTTAGGACATATGCTAACTGGTTGTTTAGGAATGCAGATGACTGCTAAAGCAGGTACAATTGTATTTCTATGAAACCATAAACCAACGCCAGGGCTGTACACAACCATGAGTTAGATGTAAAACCTGATTCATTCATTCGCTGGCCAATAAATTTTGCAGTAAAAACTGTAGAAATGTTGCCTTTGTTCAAACTGTATAAATGTAATAGTTTTTAAATTGATCAGGACCTACACTGTTTGCTTTTAGTTTCATAAGGTAATTTCTGAACAAGACGAGAACAGTTTAGATCCAAATCAGACAGAATTGATGTACAGGGTGATCTAGATCTACACTGGTTACATAATCTGTATGTAGTATGTTTATGAGACACAGCTTTTGTTTATTGCTAACTTTAGTGCAACAATAGTATAACTCCGTCTTATTTCAATGTTACTTATAATGTTTTTGACACTCAGGTGATGTTTGCTTACTGTTGTAGTGGATGAATGCGAGAACACTGGTTACCATAGATACAAAGGAAAGGATGCATGTTATAGATGTCAGATCTGAAGAGGAACTCGAGGTAGGAATCATACACTGACATCTTATACTGTGCCCAGGATCGTTGATAGTTTATTCATACAAAAGTCCTTAGGCGCATATAACTTAAACTATCTGATTGGCTGAAATGGACATTTTTTCAGCCAATCGAATGCTTGAGCTTTGAGACTGGTCTCCATTCTCAATATTATGATCTGAGGCTCAAGTCTCAAATATCAAGCATCTTATGGCTGAATAGAGATAACAATCAGACTTGTCTTAATTTCAGACAATCTGATGCTTGAGGTTTGAGAGTTTAATAATCTTCAGCCCTTGAGTTATGTAATAATCTGTTGGTAAATTTCAGGTAATCGACATGAGTGAGGTCCAGCTGATATATAACACAAGTTTCTTCAAGTCCCTAGCAACAGGTGGAAATGTCAGTCAAGCACTTGTAAGAACATTTATTACTGAATTGAGATCATTTGTTAATGGTTGAATACATTTTTTAAATCTGCCTAATAATGCACAGATTGAATTTAAATTGAATGGTTCTATGTTAAAACCTTACGATGTTAGCAAAGATTTACTGGCATAAACTCTGAAATAAAATAAAGATTTAAAACAACACAATAAAAAATATACTCAAAAAAGTTAATGGTAAACTGTTAACTAACATATTCCTCATTATGTTATATGTGTTTGTGTAATAAGTGTACAAATAAAATCTTAAACCATTCCTATAGCTAAAGTTCCACCTCTAATCGAAGTACAATAATTTAAAAAGAAATCATCATATATTATTATCTCTATTGCTTAGGTTGAGTAACATAGATTTTGGGTGACATAATTGTGTGTTAATCATTTTAGGCATATGCTGGGGACCATGCATGTTACCAGACCATTGTAAGTCATGGAGGACAGCTGTTTCTGTTGGGAACAAAAACAGTTCATGTGTACTCACTGAGAACATGGAAAGAGGTCTGTAAGCTCTTTTTTTATATTTTCTCAACTTGATATAGTAAAAACTTTGTTGTCAGCATATTACTTATCTCAGTTCAGGATATGCACAAGTGTGTTCAAATCCTATTTGAAGTCCTCGTAAAAAAATGGTAAAGAACAGCCTTGGAAAACAAAACTGTTACTTTCCTTGTCTGACGAGGATTCACATTTTACATGTTTACAATTGCATTTATGTATATTTAACAATTTACATATGAATATGATAGTTTTGGAAACTAAAAAAAGTTTTCTGTCCTGTTAAGGGCTGTAATCACCTTTAAAACTAAGCAGACTAAACCATTTCCTCCTTATACATGCCATTATGGAATGTTAGAACAGTGAAGATCCAGAGCAGCTGGCACATTCATGTCATCTAATCAGGATCTGCACTGTTCACTTTTTGATTTATTAGGTTATTTCTGAACAAAAAAGTGAACAGTGTAGGTCCTGATCAGATGGCATGGATGTACCAGCTGATCTTGATCTACACTTGTCACACATGCCTAAAAAATGCATGTAAATACAGGAAAGGATTTGAGACGAAAAATCATGGTTAGGGCTTTAAGTTCTGGTCTTAATATGATGTTGGTATTGTTGTTATTTCAGAGGATAGAAGTTCTGGTTAAGGAGAGTAGATACCAGGACGCCCTGTCATTAGCACTGTCATTCTATGAGGGGAAGGCCAAGGCTGTTGTTGGTCTACAAGGACCAAGCTCCAAGAAGAAGGAAATCATTGCTGACTTGGTAGGTTTTGTTCTTGTTTAACCCTTTCCTCTATATATATATTTATATTCTAGCATGCGCAAACAGCCGACAGTGAAGATCCTGATCAGATAGCACAGATGTGTATGGATGAAAGGATTAATTTAAAGGACAATAATATGTTCGTAACTTAAGCAGATTGTAAACTTCAAAGATTGAGTGCAAAGATTTAAATAGAGCCCTCTGAAATTGTATGCATACCTGAGATTCCATTATCAGAACGAGGCTGAGTGAGCAAACAAACTGACAAGCAATATGGCAACATCAAGGAGTAGTGCTAGACATTGTTGTATTTCTGTGTATCAGATAAAATTCACTGACCAAATAAGTTTCCATAAATTTCCAAAACATTAAAACTTAAGTAAAGAATGAAAAGAGAAAATGAGGAGAGATCAGGGTCTATTTTCATGTGAGATTTACATGTACAATCTATGAGAACATATCAAATAAAAATATAACTGTGATTATTTACCACATATAAACTTAAGTTAAACTAAAGATAATTGTTTTTTCTTGGTCTTCGGTCTTATATTTCCATTTTTTTATAGTCAATCAGCTTTTAATGCAAATATTATATAATCTCATTTATGACATTTACCAAAAATCTTCAACTAAAACATTTTCATCCATAACTGCTTCAACTGTAGTATGTTGAAATCATTTTAGAGATGATGACTTAATTTTTTTTAAAGGACTCCAAACAGGCCGGCCCAAGCATACGAGTTAACTTCTTGGTTTAAGTACTTTGCATATTCTGATGCTTCTATTGGCACTGATGCTATTCTATGCCGCATTGCTTCATTTGTCATTTGTCATTCTGGAATAAAGGCCTTTCAGTCGACACCATATCCACGTATAGGTTTGAAAGTGTAGATTTAGCTTCTTGTGGAGTTGATGTTAATGTAGACTGAGTGGGTACTAACAGTTAATTACCGACCGGTTGTTTGGTGTTTCATATCTTTTCTGCGAGTAATAGCACTCCTTGCAGAATTGGATTACCATCAAATACTAGAATTAAAATTAGAATAACTATGTTACAGACTGTTTCTTGAAGCAACTTTCTTCCAGGTCAAGTTATTTATTGGACCCCTGATGAAAAAGATTCAATCCATGAGATAAAATCTAAGGGATCAAGATTATCAAATTATTTGTACATTGCACTGACTTAGTAAGCGGTCCTTGAATAAAGTAGTGTTGGAAAATTGAAAGAAACAAGTGAAAATTTTTGTATAGCCTTAAGAATCGAAAGCAGGTTACAGATGCAAAAGGTTGTGAACTTATATTGTACCAATCATATGAGCTAATAATAAGAATGGCTAGGAAAAAGCATTTTCCTGATAAGCTTTTAATGTAGTTTTCACAAATATATTTGAAACCTCTGTCTAGAGATTTCTAGCAGATGATCTTGTGGTACTACTTATGTAACTTTTAACAAAAGAAAATGAAATATCTGGTATTAATGCTAAATTTTGAGATCTATAAAATGCCATAGCTTGGGAATGTAAACAATCAGCTTGCTCACTCAGCCTCGTTCTGGAATATCACTTAATATTCATGAGATAATATTAAGACTGGTCTATAGGGTTACCCTTGTCCAAAGTTATAAAACTGAGCATGGAAACCAGTCTCAAATCTCAAGCATCTTATTGGCTGAAATGGCAACCAGTCGCCATTTCAGCCAATCAGATCCTTGAGATTTGAGACTGGTTTCCAATCTAGGTTTTATAACCTCCAACCCTAACCCTAACCTGTGCAAAGCTTTAACATTTCTAAAATGACAACAAGAGTTTTAAAAGTGAAAATCTTTTTATACTGTGGAAGTTAGTATGTGTGGTTTTCAAAAACAACAACACAAGTTAACACTTGTCCATGGGATATAGCTGTGTGATCACAACCTTCACTGAATTTATCAACTGCAAATAAAAATGATGTCTTAACTTATTGTGGGTTTTCAAATTTAATTTATTGTCTATGTTGAAGTAAGATTACGCTAAATACTTATAATAGTGGGAACTTATTTTCTTAGATTGTGTGTGCATAAAAGATCAATGAATATGAATTGCTAACAAAAAATGTTAATATCCATGATTTCAGAAAATGTGAAGCCACAAATTTAAGTAAACATGAAAGTGCTCTTTAATACCTAAAAACACAAATAATGTTTTAACTTATTTATTTTACATCAGTTGTGAATCAAGTTGTTCCAGCATATTAATCACGCTTATTGACTGTTTTTCTTGGGATGAAACTTGAACTAGCGCAGAATGTGGATTAAGGAAAACTGCAGAAGGATCTCATTCCTGACGGGATTTGATCCTGCAATTTCTGGATCTGGAATATAATGCTCATCCCCTTAACCAGTTTTACTGAAAGAATATAAATTTATGTGTTGAACTTTGTACATTAGGTGTAGGGAATGGCTTAGAGAGAGACATGGGGGAAATAGTCAAACAAACGTCCAGAACTTCTCCCTCTGCTCAGCCAATGGAATTCTCTATCTGTTCCATTCAGGAAGTCAAATTCCTAGTTGACCTCCTGAAAATTGGAAAAACTTCTGCCTATTGTGACATTCAAAGCCATTTCCTGTAGGTGCCTTTGCCATTTGTTCTGATACCAGCCGAATGTAACATTTTCAGATGCTGGAGCTGTTGTTCCAGTTTGTGGATCTCTCGATGACCCAGCTGTGTCCGGAGAAAGGCCGGATAGAGGAACTCGAGGAGTACTACCAGGTAACTAGGCAATTATGTCAGGGCATTTCATATTACCATTAATTTTAAAAAATATGTTTACCTAAAAAGCCATCTAGTGACTGTATGGTTATTAGGGATGGGAACGGTTATCCGGATAACCGAATATCCGAGTAGTAAGATCGTATCCGGATACCATTCTCGTATCCGAATACCCTCAAATTCGTACGAATTTAATTTCAATATTTTGTTCAAAGTTTGTAAAATACAACTTAAACTGGTAAATCTTTCTAAAACACGCTACACTGCTTGCACTAATCTCGATACTGACATGGTTTTCCCCAGGCGTAACTCGACCTGGATGTCTCAGCAGGGTTGACAAAGAGGTGTTAATTGTTTGTATAGTGGTTAATTGGGAGACTGGAAGATCTGTATTCCAGACCGTGATCTTTTGTTTTGTTGATTGGTGTACCTTGAACAGAGCGTGTTAAATGACACCTGTCAAGTTGCAACAACTTTATTATTTTCGGTAACGAGAACAAACCTCAGATTATTGACAATTTATTGCAACAGAATTTTGAGCAAATATAACCTTGACAGTTTGTTATTTTGACATGACCGCATTAAAGACTTGAAAGGAAAAATCATTTAACGTAAGTCGCCGATATTCAAAAATATTAGATGATGCAATTAACTATTACCATAACTTTTACATGTATTTTTAACCCGCTGCATGTGATTTATCGATAAATTGGTTACACAGCGTTTGTTCATGTAGTTATTGTAAACTCTGTGTTTTTACATGTTCCGCTGCTAGTACAGGCGGATTTTCGTAAAATGAATCGCCTTGCATATGAGTGCATATGACTATATGCGTATTTTTCGTTTAAAGAATATTATGTATGCGCTTGCAAGCATCCACGTGAAATAAAACTTCAATTTTATCGAACCTTTTTTGTACTTTTTCGCGGTAGCTAAATTTTTTCAACTCGTTATTGAGTTAAAAAGTTAAGTCGTTGGGTCCGAATTTTCACTTATATTTTGTTTCCGTGATATACCCGGTAGGTTGGTCGAGGACTCAAACGATCGCGATATAGTGTACCGTTTGTGCTTATTAAATTTAAAATATTAAATCAGCAAAATTTTCTGTGGTCGATAAAATGATACGGTTATTCGGATATTATCCGGATACCGGATACGGTTATCCGAATAGTGATTTAGGTATCCGTTCCCATCCCTAATGGTTATATATGAAATACAGATGTGTTAACTTCACATATTTGAATACTCCTGATATTTTAATCAACTGATATGACAAATGGACTATTCAAATAAAAGAAATATACTGTATTCAAAAGCGTCGGGTAGTTATACACATAATTCTATTTATGATGTACAAAACCATTAGTGAAAAAAAAACCTCCATCAATTAAAATCTCTGTCTTATTTTCTTATTTTCATTCTGTCTGGATTTTATTCTGCATTCTGTTATAAATAAATTTATGAAGACAAACTCCAATATTTCACAAAATACATTCTGCTTTTTTGTATATTTTAGGGCATTGTACCAGTGTGTGTGGATTACTGCTTGCATCTTAACAGAATGTAAGTATCTCCTTATTCTTTCCTTACCACTTACCATTCAACATATTGAATTATTTTTCAAGTGAGATAAAAAGTGAATTTAAGAAAATGTTGATGTCTGCCTGAGTTGCCTGAACAAATGCCCAGATTGGCTTCAGTGACTTGATATGACTGTAGCTGTTATATAAAAAGAGAAGTAACAGTCCTGATTTCAGGGACCTTAATAATTTGTTGTTGCCAGTTGATTGTATAATCAGACTTTCCCAGAATCTATTTTTAGATTTGCACCCAGCTAGTTTTTCAGATAGAACAATTTATATTTGTTGTGACCTTGCTGTGTCATTTAGAGTCCTCTTGTAGAGATTAACGTTATAAGTGTTGAATGTTGAAAGAATTCAGTGCAAGCCTTTTGCTGCTAACCATATACATCAGTGCTTCTTAGTCACATGTATATAACCTAGTGAATCTAAACATGAACTGTGTAGATCCTGATCAGACTGCACAGATTTGTGTTGAGTTCTATCGCTTAATACAGTCGCAACTATCAAATTTAATATACAAACAGCGGAAAAAAATCAAGCATTATGTTACTTGTTTTCTTCAATGTATATTGCTGTTCATGGTTGAATGTTCTCATTGCTTTTTCAGGGATATACTGTTTGGTCGGATTTATGAAAGATTCAGTGTAGACATGATAGCTAAAGGAACATTTCTGGAGTGCCTGGAACCTTACATTATAAACGACAGACTGCAGACAATGCCCCCTATTGTTATGAAAGACTTTGTTACCCATTATGAACAGAGGGGTATGCTGGAAAGTGTAGAGGCATGTGTTGTACATATGGATGTGATGAGTTTAGATATACATCATGTAAGTTGCTTCATTAACTATTTAACCTTGGATGACAGAAATACTGTTGGGATAGTACTTTTAATAGGGAAACAGAATATTCATGCAGTGAGTTCCGAATAGTGTGTTAGGAAAGAACTGAACCCAACCCACAAAAAATGAAATGCAAGTAATAAATTCATTTAAAATTTGCTTAGAACATTGCTTACAATGACCCAAGTTTGAATAAAGAAATTTAGGACCAGTTATAACAAATAACCAGATGTACTGAAGAAGAACCACCATGCTTTAGGTTCTAACAGGTTTGCCCTTTACTGAAATAATGCCTTATCAGGAAACTGGGTCTTCTACAACCAGGAAAAAATGGCTAATTGGTGTATTTGTATTATAGGAAGTTAGTGTGAATTTCAATCATGCAGTGATATTGGCCTAAGATCATAACACTAAGATTGGAGACCAGTCCCAAATCTGAAGCATCTGATTGGCTTAAATGGTGACCAGTCACTATGACAGCCAATCAGATGCTTGAGATTTGAGACTGGTCTTCTGATTTAGTTTGATAATCTTGGGCCATAATTAGATCACCATTAGAATCCCAGGCAGTATGATTATACAAGCCAAATCCTCAGGTTTTCTTGATAGCCTTAACAAACAAGTGAAAAATTAAAGATAACAAACAACTTTTATTACAGAATGTTTGCTTTTCACAATGTTAACCTATTAATTTTAAGAAACCAGTTAAATGTGATGAAGTATAAGTTTACACTTAAAGCCTGTTATAATTAAATTGGTTGTGTTTAATTGCCACAAAGAAATCCTCAGATTGGTTTTAATTTTGCAGGTAGTTCACCTGTGTTGGAGCCATGGCTTGTATGATGCTATCATATATGTGTACAACAAGGGCATGTTTGATTATACCACACCGCTAGAAGAACTACTGTCTACTTTAAAAGCTGCCATTGATGTTGGAAAACAATTATCAGGTGAGTCTCCAAACAACAATCTGCTTCCAAAACTCATTTTCACATACTCTTGGTCAAAGGAGGCTGTAATGGAAATACTGACTATTGATGAAATAGATCTATATCTGGGGTGCATGCACGAAATATTTTTTCTAAATAATGCATACCTTCAGTAATGCCTTAAAAGCACTTTGTGCTAAATTTGTTCATTTAAACAAAACCAAGTGTATATAAAATATACATATATTTATATAAAAATGTGTTTGAAACGTTAAACTATTATAAAGGAAGATCTGGGTCCACGGTCATGAAACAAAGATTTTAGTCTCCATTTCAGTCGATCAGATTCTTGAGATTTGAAACTAGTCACCATTTCAACCAATCAGGGCACAAGACTATAAAATTGAGAATGGAGACCAGTCTCAAATCTCAAGCATCTGATTGGCTGTAATGAAGAATCAAATTTGAGATTTCAGATTTGAGACTGGTGGTCAGTATTAGTTTTATGATGTTAGCCACTAGTATTTGTAGATGTGTTCTTTTCCAACAAAAAAAATTGTGTTAAATATGCAAATTTAGAAATGCAGAGAGAAGTATTTTCTATTCTGATGGAAGTTGCTGATGCTGTATTTATTTAATGAGATTCTTATATCTTTACAGATGCTCAAATCCGACTGGGAAACAAGCTTCTGGTATACATCAGTTGTTGTCTGGCGGGTAGGGCCTACCCCCTGGGCGATATCCCAGACGATTTAGTCAGCAAAGTAAAACATGATGTAAGTCAAGTGTAACAGTGGACAAAATTCACAGTATTTTTCATAAAAGTATAAAAACACTCTAATGAATAAAACTTATACAGTTACTCCTTAAGTATTTTATTATGATATTAGGGTAGATTAAGTTCAACAATAGCTGTGTTTCAGTTTCTTGCTCAGAATGGTTATTATTTTAAGCTGATGTATTAATGTAGTTTATATTTACACAGTATTTAGCTTTTGAACAGACCAATGTTATTATTCTGCACTGATATATGGTTGTAGGTGTTTGACAGTTTGATACGTCTGCATACAAAAAACAGTCCTGAAGAGGAGAGACCGTTTCCCTACTTAAGAACCCTTCTGGCCTTCGACACTAGAGAGTTCTTGAATGTATTAGCTCTGGTAAGTTTGTTTTCTCTAAGTAACGAGGTGATTGGCTTGTGAGAACACCGAGTTGTTTTTCCAATTCTAGGGAGGTAAAAGTTATCGGTTGTCCATATAATCTCTATCTTGGTAGTCTGATCATAATCTACACTAGTTGATTTTAGATTCATGCCTGTTATTTCGGACCAAGAAGCAACCGTTGTAGTTCCTGATTAGACTGCATGGATGTTCAAGCAAATTTTGATCTACACTGGTGTCATTTAGGAGAGTGTCATTTAAGCAATGTCCATAATTTAAATAGTTATTAAATAAGAGCAGGCAGTAAGTTTCTAGCCTGTAATTGCAGCTTTGCAAAGAAATATTATGCAAAAAAAACCCGGTCTTCATTTTGACAAGTTAGCAATTAATGTGTATCCTGTGCCCAAGATCATAAAACTAAATCTGGAGATCAGTCTCAAATCTCAAGCATCTGATTGGCTGAAATGGCAACCAGTTGCCATTTCAGCCAATCAGATACTAGAGATTTGAGACTGATCTCAAAACTACTTTTTATGATCTTGGGCTCTGGGCTGATTATTATAACAATGAGATTGGAGACCAGTGTGAAATCTCCAGCATTTGATTGGTTTAAATGAAGATTTGTCTCCAATTCCGGTTTATAATCTTGGGCCCTGAAAATGGAGCTTAGTTATGAAAGCTTTTGACGACCAGTTTAGGAATAAAGCTGATATTTATTTGAAAGACTGTTCTCACTGACAGTTTGAATGAAGTCATTGTATCATACCTGTATAATGTGCTGTACTGACTATTTTTGATTTTTATTATTGTAGGCATTTGAAGAGGAAGAATTTAAAACATCTGAAGGGTAAGCACATTGAATATTCTAGCCAAATCTTACTTCTTTTTGACTTTTGGATCCCATTTACATGTACATAGGCTTTTAGTATTTTTCATCTTTTATTGCCAATTTACGGAAAGAGGCAATACATATGGATTGCTTTGTCTGTCCAATACAAAACATTGGACATACATTTGCCACTTTATTTTCTTCACCAGACATTAAATTTAACTTCTTATGATGTCAGGATTGTGATGAAGCCAAAATCTGTAGGCTATGTTCTAGGTAAGGTATGTCCCTTCATGTATTTAGATTTTCATTATTTCAGTGAAGTATCTAAGGGCATTACAAATGTTTAACTGAACACTGATCTACATGTACTTATTTAATGTTACATAACTTTACATGGGAATTTAATGTTACATAACTTTACATGGGAATTTAATGTTACATAACTTTACATGGGAATTTAATGTTACATATTTTTACATGGGATTTATCCTATTGGCGACTAGTTTAGATCCTGATCAGCCTGCACATCCATCAGTCTATCACGCTTTACACAAGTCAATTCTTGGTCATAAATACCCAATGAATCTAAAAGCAAATGGGGCGTGTCGCGAGAAAAGGTACCTTCGGACAATTGACGTCAATCATTGAAATGACGTCATAAAGTTGAGCAGACGACATTGTTTATTATGCATTTCGCGTTAAAAATGTCATTTTATTGTCAAAATGTGTAAGAAAAGCACTTGTTAGTTCTGAGAAACTGATAGATAGTTGTAAGTTCTTTCTAAATATAGTAACAACTAAAATGTCACAAAATATGACCGAAGGTACCTTTTCCCGTGGCGCGCCCCAAATAGTGTAGATCCAGATTATACTTTAGAGAAGTACAGGCAGATCCAGATTTACCCTGGTCCCTTACATGATTAAAGATGTATCCATGGAGTGCAGTAACTTTTTTGTTGTGTTTTTTTTGCTCCCACAAAGTGTGAGGCATAAAGAGTTGCATTTGTCCGTCCGTATGTCCGTCCGTCCATATGTCCCCCAAATTTTCGGGCATCAAATTCTCATTAACTGTGACACAATATAGTCTAGAGTTATAAGGTAGACCTGGTAATTGCTTTTAAACTTGCACAGATGATCAAACAGGATGTGTAGATGATCTTAGAAAAAGATTTTTTTTCCTGCAACCATTTCTACCAGAGTAATGGCCCTTTTAAATTGTTACAATGTTGTTGTAGCAGGAGTTGTGTGCTTATGATTAGATTAAGATTGTGATTTATAATACGGGTAATGTTGGTATTTGTTTTACTAGGATACAGAAGAGACAACACATAGTGGACATCCTGCTTCAGATAATGGTTGAAAGTGTTGGCTTTACTGTAAGTTATTCTACTCTGGTATATTTATATTTCATGAAGGATTAATGTATGCATATTTCATGATACAGAAAAAGAGCCCAAAATGAAACACTAGCAAAACTAAACCATTGAATATCTTGTCTTATGAGATTAATACAAGTGTTATGTTCATGTGAAAATGCCATAAATGTCTTATGAATGCATACAATTTGAATCCCTCAGAATTTAATGTTACCACAGATCTCCTACTGCATTTATTTTGCAGAACACTTTATGGTTCCATAAGAAATATCTTAAAACATCACTGCATTGCCACCTTAAAATAGTAGTCTGAATTTACAATTTAGGTTTGTTCTCAACACTCACAGAGTCTATGACATGATCACGACTTCAAAGTATTCTATTTTTTGTAGCCTTGTGATATTTTTTTTTCAGCCAACCCAAGTTGGAATTCTGTTCACATTCCTAGCCAGACAGATGGCCAGACATGAGAATACAATCAAGGTCAACAAAGTGCTCTTTGAGCAGGTAATATGACCCTTAACTCTATTTAAACACATTTTAATGCATGTGCGAACAGTGTAGATCCAGATCAGCCGGCACATCCATGTCGTCTGATCAGGATCTCCACTGTTTACTTTTTGATTTATTTGGTTGTTTCTGACAAAAAAATTGAACAGTGCAGATCCCGATCAGATGGCACAGTTGTGCTGGCTGATCTGGATCAACCCTCCTGTTTGCACATGACTTAAAATGCGTAGATATGTATCTACCTACTGTTATATAACAGATATAGCTCGCAAAATGAAAAGACTACATGACCAGCTAGACCATTTATAATTTAGATAAAGAAGTAAAACACTATTACTACATAGAAACACCTTTTATCACCTGATACCAGTGTAGATACAGATCAACTGCCACATTTGTACCATCTGAGATATACTGTTTGTATCTTGGTAAGAAATAACCCAATGAATCTAACAGTGAACCACGAAGATGTGATAAGCTGGCTGATTTTGATCTATACCATTTGCCTATGTGATTAAAAGTCATATTTGTGGAGTAAAGTGTCAATTTTGTTTTTTTCATTAAAAAAAAGCCACACACAGAAAACACAGTTTTCAAAGATAAGTCCATCTGTTTGCCCTTTGGTCTGTAATTTTATGTTGCTTATAACTTTGTGTTTCTTAATATTTCTTCAACAAACTTTCAAATTACATTGCTGATAACTTAAGTTTGTGATGATGCCAAAATCACTAAATCAAGGTAACATTCGGAAGAGTTTAACCCCTTTTTGTACTTGGATAATGTCACAAAAACTTTACATTGGCTATAACTTTGCTATTTTTAATTTTTTTTATCAAACTGTTAAATTATATTTCTTATGACAACATTGATTATTCCAAAATCTTCAGGTCAAGATCACATCTGAAGGAATTTTGTCCCTTTTTGTGTCGCCCTTTCGAAGAAATGGCGATACATAGGGATCGCTTTGTCCGTCCGTCCATCGGTCCGTCCGTCACGAAAACTTAATGTTGGCTATAACTTTGCCATTTCTTAATATTTCTTCATCAAACTTATAAATTATATTGCTTATGACAACACGCTCGAGATGATACCAAATTGTCAAGGTCACATTTGATGGAGTTATGCCCCTTTTGTACTTGCATTTTTATTCCGACAGCACCAGAGGGCGACACAAGTGTTCAACTGAACACCCATCTAGTTGTACTTCTATTTTTTATTCTGACGAAATACTCCAGGTGGGGTGGGGAGGGCTCAATGGTTGACATCATTGAGCTTGGTTTTCATGGTGCCCAGCTCATATTCAACTTTCCCCATGACATCAGTATGCATACTTAGACTACATGTGTAATATTTGCTGATCATTTTGGGGACAGAAACGTATGCAAATTAATGGTCTACACTAAGGGAATTTTGTTTCAGGTATTAGAGTTCCTGTGTAACCCTGATGATGAGTCGAGGCATGAAGAGAGACAACAAGCATTGTTAGAACTGTCACATGCTGGCGGCCTTCAGCAAGTTGATGAAGAAAGGTTCTTGTATCTCGCTGAAAGAGCTAAATTGTGAGTAAACAGTAGCCATGGTTGCTTGATAACAAAATATGCAATACTTCGGCTTTTTACAGTCATAACTCAGACGGCCAGTACTTATGTGATTGAGTAAAATACCTAAATAGTATTTTGCTTATCTTTTACATACTGCTAATACCTCAGACTTATTTTAAAGTTTAAAATGTTACCATTCAGAAAAGACAAACAGATACTGACTGCATGAAAATATGTCAGCTTTGAACATAAGTTTCCTTTACTTGATGGCTTTAATCATGTCTAGCATTCTTTGGAATAAAATACCGTAAATTGGGATATTTTCGCGTCATCATATTTTCGTCACTTTGCCCCAAAATGCCTGTGTTTTATTTTGGCCAGTTTAATTTTTGTCATTTATCATTATGTGGCCAAAATTAAACACAGTCACATTATTTTGTCATGCCATGTACGCTAATTTGCCAGATTAGTCGGCATTTATCTTATACATATTGATAACCATACATGTAGAAAGGTTAACAAAAGACAGCAAAAGACAGAAATATGATTCATATTATTATTTCAAATACAAAAATAAAACTTCACATGGAGAAATACAAATTAAAAATGCATAATAACTATATAATTGTAATAAATTATGATACGATTTTAAAACAATAAAACCACTCTTGAATAAAACTTCCTATGAAAAAATAAAATGCATAAAAAGTGTTTCCGTATAATATACTGAACCAAAAAAGAAACTTTCGCCAAGTTTGATTGTAGATATGTTAGTACAGTTTCAATCCTTTTGGCTGAAAGCTTACATTTTTGTAAAATAATGTATTTTGGTTCTTTTAAAATCGTCATTTTGGTTGAAGGGATCAGATTGATTGTTGAATTTTAAATTAGAATAAGGTAGGGGTCGTTTCTAAAGTTTACAATCAGTAGTGAGTGTGACCACTGTGTGCGATGCTGACTGCCTACCTTATTTTAATTTAAAATTCAACAATCAATCTGATCCTTTCCTCCAAAATGACGATTTTAAAAGAACCACAATACATTATTTTACAAAAATGTAAGCTTTCAGCCAAAAGGATTGAAACTGTACTAACATATCTACAATCAAACTTGGCGAAAGTTTCTTTTTTGGTTCAGTACATTTAAAACATAAATCGCTAATTATGATCAGTTCTTGTGTCGATGACACAGATCTGTCTTGCCTTGGTACATCACTTTTCTTTTGGTTTTAAATATTTTAAGATCGACATTTCACAACATTATTGCACACAAAAAAAACCCCAACAAGCTGCAATACACTAATTGAAATTTAAAGTCACAAGATTTATCGAGTTGTTTTGAAAAGCGTTAAATAACAACGTCGGAGAAGTGTGAAAGATTATCTGTATTGATGTGTTTGCAATACCTGGGCTTTATTTTCACCTGTGACATATTTTGGTGTGTTTAATTTTCGCCTTTTCATTAGGGTGGCCAATTAGGCCAATCATTAACCAAGGCCAAAATATCCCAATTTATGGTAGCCAGCCATTTCAATAGAATCTATGTTTTTCAGTTGGCAGAATGGAAGTAACTAACATTTTAAACCATTCAGTGTTATAAAACATATTTCTAAAAAAGAAAGCATTTGGTACCATTTTCAAGTTATCATATGCCATACACAGCATAATAGCATAAGAGCTCCATTCCGTTATCTTGGTAAATGTCATTTACTAGTCAAACTATGTGTTTTGGATCAAGTTGTTGTAATTGTTACAGTTTTTATTCCTGATGAAAATCTGTACATGTGGTAGGACTAAACTTTTACTTAGAACATACAGGAATTCAAGTATTCATAAGGTTGTAAATGTTACTGTTTACTTTGTCAAATTGTCAAATTACATCATATAAATCAGTTGATGACTTGTTAATATTCCATATTTCTCGGACAGCTACCGAGTATGTGAATTACTATATGAGAAGAGGAGACAGTTTGACAAGATCCTGTCATGTTACCTGAGGGACTATGCCAGAAAGGTAAGTTCCTTTACATGGCTTAAAACATTTAACACAAACAAAGGAATAATCTGCATGATCATTCAGGAAAGATATCCCAGGCCCTTACACCAACTCAAAAGGGATGAAATCAGGTAAAATTCTGAGGTTCCTACATGAGCAATGATGGTAAAAATCATCATGTTAGATGACAAATGGTTTATCTCAATTTATATTTCATTAGTAGTTAGACTTTTTTTGCACTTAGGTGCCGATAAAGTTGAATAATTTTGTAAATTAGAATTTTTAGCTCGACTATTCGAAGAATATGTCGAGCTATTCTGCTCACTTTGGTGTCGTCCCGCTTTGGTTAAAGTTTGCGTGCAACATACCTATATCTTAAAAACTACTATAGCTACAGCTTTGAAACTTGGCACACTTGTTCATCATCATGTCCCGAGTGTGTGTGCCAAGAACCATAACTCTAACTTTCATTTTGATCAAATTATGGCCCTTTTTCGACTTAGAATTACAGGTTAAAGTTTGCGTGCAAGCTACTGTACAAACACATAACTTCAATACTACGTATACTACAGCTTTGAAACTTGGCACACTTGTTCATCATCATGTCTCGAGTGTGTATGCCAAGAACCATAACTCTAACTTTCATTTTAATCAAATTATGGCCCTTTTTCGACTTAGAATTTCAGGTTAAAGTTTGCGTGCAAGCTACTGTACAAACACATAACTTAATACTACTTATACTACAGCTTTGAAACTTTCAGCACTTGTTCATTATCATATCCCGAGTGGATATGCCAAGAACCATAACTCTTACTTCCATTTTGTTTAAATTATGGCCCTTTTTCGACTTAGAATTTTAGGTTAAAGTTTGCGTGCAAGCTAGTTTCTTTAATACTTCTTGTACTATAGCTTTGAAACTTTCAACACTTGTTTACCATCATGACCCCGACTATGTATGCCAAGAACCATAACTCTTTCTTTGATTTTTATCAAATTATTGCCCTTTTTCACTTAGAATTTAAGGTTAAAGTTTGCGTGCAAGCTAATTACTTTCATACTTCTTGTACTATAACTTTGAAATTTGTTCACAAACATGACCCTGACTATGTATGCCAAGAACCATAACTCTTTCTTTGATTTTTATCAAATATTTGCGCTTTTTAGAATTAGAAATTAAGGTTTAAATTTGCGTGCAAGATGATGAAACCTCATAACTTTCATTCTATTAAAACCACAACTTTTAAACTTTGTATTCCTTTATTTTATCATACATCAGGTTGATGTTCAAAGTCCCATAACTCATCCTTGCTTTTTTTATTTAATTTTTGCACTTTGAAATTAGAATTAAGACTTAGACATTATGGCTAAAGTTTCAGTGTTAGTGTTTTTCATAGGTAATGCTCTAGAAAAGGTTTAAAACAGATTTACTTAACATACTTTAAATGAAAGTGTTGAGTGGTTATACTATACTATACTATACTATACTATACTATACTATACTATACTATACTATACTATACTATACTATACTATACTATACTATACTATACTATACTATACTATACTATACTATACTATACTATACTATACTATACTATACTATACCATACCATACCATACCATACCATACCATACCATACCATACCATACCATACCATACCATACCAGACCACACCACAACACAACACAACACAACTCAACCACACACCACAACCACACCACACCACACACCCCACCACCACCATGCCCCCACCACCACCACCAACAACACCACCCTCAGCACACCACACCACCCCCCACCACCACCACATACCACCACACCATACTCCCACCTCCACCACACCACACCAACACCACTACCACCCCCACCACCACAACATACCACCACTACCAACACCACCACCCACCACCACTACACACCACACCACCACCCCCACACCACCACATACCACCACCAACAACAACAATACCACCACCAACAACAACAACACCATCACCAATAACAACACCACCAACAACAACATCAACACCAACAATAGCATCAACAACACCAACAACCAACAACGACACTGACAACAACACCAACAACACCACCAATACCCCCACCACCAACAACAACAACATCACTACCACCACCACCAACAACAACAACACCAACAAGACAACCAACAATAACACAAATAACAACAACAACACCACCATCAACAACACCACCAACTACACCGTAAACAACACCACCAACAAAAACACCACACCAACAACACGAACACCACCAACAACAACACGAACACCACCAACAACATCAACACTAACAATAGCATCAACAACACCAACAACCAACAACACCACCAACAACAACACCACCAACAAAAACAACACTACCAACACCACCACCAACAACAATAACAACACCAACAACAACAACACCATCACTACCAACACCAACAACAATACCAACAACAGCAACAACACCAACACCCCCAACAACATTAACCAGCATACCATACCATACTATACTACACCACACCTAACCACATCACTTTAGGTGGGCAGGGATAGTGGGTTGCTGGGTGTGAGATCAGGGGTGTATGGGCTTGGTTGTGTAAACACTCTAAAAAAACTACAATAATAAATTAAGTGTAATTTATTGATTTCATAACTTGGATTAAGAAACTTTTGTTCATGTGTGTGTGTTGGGTGTCATAAACTCCTGAATTACTTCCCAGTTTAAATGAAGCCCAGTTTAAAATGTGTTTAAATATGTGTGACTTCGAATAGTCGAGCGTGCAGTCGTTTCCGACTGGCTCTTGTAAGATTATGTTCTGAAATCTGTTTTAGTTTAACCTTTGCATGAAAATTACATAGTTGTAATAATAAATAATATGCATGCTAATATTGGAGCCATTTGTTTATTGCAGTACCATGCTTTTAACTTCATCAGCACCATTGTGGACAGTGAGAGATTCACACCTGACGAGAAGGCCAGTGTACAGGCAGAGGCCCTTAAAAACATAGAGGTAACAAATTAAAAACTTAATGGAAACAAAAAATGATCCCTAAATATTTTTAGCAGTGTAGTTAACATATTGTTTACATTTGAGACTGAAAAGTATGTGAATGTGTATATTGTTAATTATTTGGCAGATTTCTTTATGTAATAACTTACCTTGTCAGTCTATGCTGATTAAATTGAAATATAGATTCTATTGAAACAAAATCAACCCCCGTATTAAGCAGCCAACCAAGTGAGTGACAAAAAGTGGCTGCTTAACACAGGTGGCTGTTTAAGACAGGTAAAAATTAGATCAAAATGTCAGTTAAGGACAAATTCAAACTAGCTTTTTAATACAGATGGTTGCTGAATGCTGGTGACTGCTATGGCAGGTTCAACTGTAGATTGATTACAAGTGTGATTTTAACCCTTTCCTCTATAGTTACACCTTAAAAGCGAACAGTTGATTACAAGTGTGATTTTAACCCTTTCCTCTATAGTTACACCTTAAAAGCGAACAGTTGATTACAAGTGTGATTTTAACCCTTTCCTCTATAGTTACACCTTAAAAGCGAACAGTTGATTACAAGTGTGATTTTAACCCTTTCCTCTATAGTTACACCTTAATTGCGAGGGCGAACAGTTTAGATCCAGATCAGCCAGCACATCTGTGTCATCTGATCAGGATCTAAACTGTTCGCTTTTTGATTTATTAGGTTATTTTTTACCAAAATTTTTGACCAGTGCAGATCCTGATTAGATAGCATGGATGTGCTGGCTCATCTGGATCTACACTGGTTACACGTGCATAAAAATGTGTATATATGGAGGAAAGGGTTAAATCAAATCTTTACTTTCAGGAGTTGATTTTGGAGGAAAGGATTAAATGAAATCTTTACTTTCAGGAGTTGATTTTGGAGGAAAGGGTTAAATGAAATCTTTACTTTCAGGAGTTGATTTCGATAGACAGTAAACAGGCTGCACAGATGGTGGTCACTAATCTAACAGTCAGTCTCAGTGATGTGATAAAAAAACTGAAAACAGAAAAGGCCGTTTTGTACGAATTTCTTCAAGGAGTAATGGCATATAGGTAAGGATTGTAGAAAACACCAGTTTGGTTTCAAATTTAACATCTTAAATCTTACAGTCAGTTTCATTGAAAATCTTACAGTGAGTTTCATTGAAAATCTTACAGTCAGTTTCACTGAAAATCTTACAGTCAGTTTCATTGAAAATCTTACAGTCAGTTTCATTGAAAATCTTACAGTCAGTTTCAGTGATTGGGCAAAAAACTGAAAGCATGAAAAGGTTATATTGTAAAAAGTTTTTTTTACCCTTCCTCCATATATTCACCTGTATGGCACGGGCAAACAGCAAACAGAAGGCACAGGTGTGTCAGCTGATCTTGATCTGCACTGTTCACCTTTTAATTGATTAGATCATTTCTGACCAGAAAGCAAACAGTGCAGGCCCTGATCAGATGGCATGGATGTGCCGACTGAACTGTATCTGCACTGGTAGCATATATGTATTAAAATGCATATATATGAAGTTAAGGGTAAAGTTATGAAAGTAATAAATTCAGAGTTTGTTATTTACTATCTGACAGGGATGTGTCGGGCAGTGCAATACATACTGAGAAGCAGGTTCAAGTGGAGGCTAGCATCTTTGAACTGTATGTAGACCTGATGTGTCAGTACAAGCCTAATGAGGTGTACAACTTTATCAAAACCAATGAAGGCTACAGACTCGAGGAAACTTTAGCTGTGAGTATGTTATTTAAATTACATGAAACCAAGTCCATTTAGTTTGAATATATTATATGAAGGATAATTAAATTACATGAAGAACCTATCAAGCTAGTGGCAACTTTGAGAGATGATAACTAACCTCCAGGTAACCCTTACTCCACAGACACCCCTTTTATCACTTGGGCAGCCAGTGTAGATCTAGATCAGCTTTCACATAATTATATGCTGTCATATCAGGATCTACACTCTTTGCTTTTAGATTTATAAGGTTATGTCTGACCAAGAAGTGAACAGTATTGAACAAGATCATATAGCACAGATGTGGTGGCTGATCTGGATCTACATTGTTCCCCCATGTGGTTAAAGTCATATCCAGGGAGTAAAGAGTAATCTTGCATATTTATAGTGTGTGTTAGTAATTGAATAACTTATTCAAAATGCTCTTTATCCATCAGTCCATCATAAGCATTTTTCTGCATGAAATATGTAACTCATGCATTCGTACAGGGATTTAGAAATAGATGTAGTTTGCTGTGAATGTTTTCATGGCCAAGTGTTGACAAGGCAGAATGTTTTGGTGGCAACAATCTTACATCAAGTTGAAGGTCATGCCCAAGTCACTGGGCAGTTGTATCAGAGCTTTGTCATTCCTTATCAGTTATGCTGATAACCTCGCAGAAAATTTCACCATGACATGGCAAACAGATTCTCACAGAATTGTTCGCATACAAATCAGTACTCCTATCTTTTATGGCCTTGTTGTTTATTTCACAAAAGCTACAGTTACTGTAGTAGACATTTAATTCAGGGTTTGTATGAAAAATCCCCATTAAAGTTTTAATTTAGCTAACTATTAGTGTATACTGATAATACAGTTCAACTTCTTTCATTTGAATTTTCGAAGTTTGAGTTCAAACTCGATCTTGCTCCCAGCAAAATACCCATTTATTTGTGCTTGTACATGGAGGTTTATGAAACATACCTTCTGTTTTTAGATCTGCAGAAAGCACAAGCTACCTGAAGCTACAGCCTACCTGTTGGAGAAGGCAGGAGATATCCAGGGAGCATTTGGTATTTACCTTGAGGTATGTCATGTACTTGTGTTGTGTTTTCATGTGGTCATTTACCCTTTCTTCCATATATATCATTCTGTCATGATCAAGGACTTCATCTGGGCTCCATCTAGACTTTGCCCGTAACTACTCAGTAAAAGGAATGGATCTTCCCTACTTTCAATCTGTAGGAGTCCATTCATTGCTCATATGGGTGCTTTTACAGAAATATGTTGACTGAAAAGCAGACAGGGTAAACCCAGATCAAATTGTGCATACTTGCTGATTTGGATCTACATTGATAGCAGATTGGGTCTACTTTGATAGTTGGTTTGAAGTAAGCATGGCTGGCACTTGGAAGGTTAAACAGTGTATCTTGACATTTAGAGTAATAACAATTTCCTAGAAATTACTTCTAACGAAATTGAAATCTGGAAGATTGGAACATTATATTCTTTCTGACTTGTTGACAATTACAGAACCTGAATGCCAAACTGAAGAAGCTGACAGAATGTTTATTGAATACATCTGAAGAAGGAAAAGGTAGGCATTACCTGCAAATTCTATTTCATGAATTAAAACTTAATTGCTATACTGTCAGCATGATTTACGATACAGATCATGTCATTATTGTTGTTTTAGTAGCCCTTCCGAAGAAAACGTAATACATAAGGACCACTTTGTCCATCTATCTATATAGACTGTCTGTCACAAAAACTTAACATTGGCTGTAAGTTTGCTATTTCCTAATATTTCTTCATCCATCTTTGATATTATATTGCTTATATGACAATAGCCTCATGATGATGCCAAAATCTTTTAGTCAAGTTTTCATTTGATGTAGTCCTGTTTTGTGTTTGGATTTAGTCATGAAAACTTAACTTTATCTTTAACTTTGCCATTTCTTTATATTTCTTCATCAAACTTTCAAATTATGTTGCAGGGAACGGTTATGATGATGTTAAAATCTGTAGGTCAAGGTCACCTTTGACAGAGTTATGCCCCCTTTTCATACTTGGATTGTTATTCTAACAAGATATCTGATGGCAACAAGAATGTTTAACTAATCACCCATCTAGTTTATTTGATACAAAGCATATTTTTACCCTTCTGTCAACAAGAATCTGCATTTGTTGCTGTGTTTCATATGCTTGTTTTCTGAGGGACTATTCAACAATTTTGTGTAATTTGACTGAATTGTATAATTCTTTGTTTCTATTTACAGATGTGATGGTTCAGTTTAGTGAGGCTCAGACCATGTTGTTGGTGATAGTACAATTGTGCCAGAGAAATTCTAACAACTTGGATGAAAAAGCAAGGGAGGTAAGAACATTATTAATTGATGACAAAACAAGGGAGGTAAGTAAAAAAAGGATAAAAACATGGGTTGGAAAACAATTGTACATGCGAAATTGTAATAAAATGTCTGAAGTGTGCAATAATTGTGCCAGAAAATGTATTATAAAATGGATGAAAAGCAAGGGAGTTAAGTACCAAAATTGTAAACTCCATTGCATTGATCTCCATTTGACATTTCACTGCAATGATATCATGTAACACCGTATACAATGGTTGTGCAATCAAAAAGTAGAATTTATTTCTAAAGGATGGGAAGAATGGAGAGTTGACTCTTTACTGTCTGTCTGTCTGTCTGTCTGTTTCTTATCTAGGTAATTTCTTTCAAATTTGCCCAGATGTTCAAAACGTATATCATGTACATAAGGGTAAATATAAGATTTTTTTGTTAAATTGTTATTACCAGAGTTATGGCCCTTCATTATTTTTTGCAATACAATTTTGTGTTAAATCGGTAGTATGTACATTAACTGTTGTTATACTCTGACAGGCTCTGTGGTTCCCGCTGTTAGATGCCCTGATGTTTCCACAGAGAAGAATCAAGGACATTGACAACAAAGATATACTTCTAGGTTTGTATCTCTTCAACTTTCAATGCCCACGATTATAAAACTGAGAATGTATACCAGACAGACTGAGACATGTGATTTGCTAAATGGAGACTGGTCACAAATGCCAGTCTCATAATCTTCAGTCCAGATTTCATAATGACGATTTCTTACAAATTTAATTTGTTAAAGAAGTATTTGAAATTATTCATTTGCAATTTTAATTTAGTTTGAAACAAGTAACAAAATGTTCTTTGGATTTGCAGATCATACTTTACCCACCAAATACTTGGGTACTTGCAATTTTCCTTCAAGTATTTGTGTGTAGCAGTATTAAAGAAGCTGACTCACCTTGTATTTCTATGTTGCAGATTTTAAGCAGCTGACTCACCATGTATTAAATAACATGATGGGATACATTGCCCTGCCAGCCATTCTACAGAAGATCATGCAAGATCCCGCCTATAACACGGGCAAGTTCGGGGAAATCCGAGAACTCATACTCGGCATGCTCGAGACTTACAATTATGAAGAGGTAAATTTCTTATAATGCTGTGAAAGTATCTTTTATGATATTTATCTGGTATCTCAAGAAATATGCTTTCTGCTAGGTTTACATTTGGTTTAAGAGCACAGGGTTGTTATATAAGGTTTTTTAACCATCTAAATCATGAATATGGCTTATTCCATGTGAGATGATTGTAAAACTGCCCAAGGTTATAAAACTGAGCATGGAAACCAGTCTCAAATCTCAAGCATCTGATTGGCTGAAATGGCGACTGGTCGCCATTTCAGCCAATCAGATGCTTGAGATTTGAGACTGGTTTCCAAACTCAACTTTATAACCTTCAACCCAGATGTACACTGATCATTTCTTGGTTGAAAATGTTCTATTGAACAAAAAAGCTAACAGTGTAGATCATGATCAGACTGCAGAAATGTTTCAGTTTATCTTGATCTACACTGGTTACAAAGAGGATATAAGCCAATAATAAACTGGAGTTAAGGGATAAGAAACTTCTGGCCTGGAGGTTATAAAGCTGAGATTGGAAACCAGTCTCAAATCTCAAGCATCTGATTGGCTGAAATGGCGACTGGTCGCCATTTCAGCCAATCAGATGCTTGAGATTTGAGACTGGTTTCCATGCTCAGTTTTATAACCTTCAGTCCTGGGCTATCTGATCTGGATCTGCTCTGTTTATTTATAGATTCATTAGGTTATTTAGATTCATTTATGACCAACAATATAGATGTGCCAGCTGATCTCAATCAAACTGGTCACACATACAATAAAACCCAGGGACAGTCAAACCTGTATTAAGCAGCCAGCCTAAGGAAGTGACAGAAAGTGGCTGATTAACACATAGGTAATGATTAAGACACATACAATTTAAAACAAAATGTCATTGTAGGACATTTTCAAACTGGCTGGTTGCCAGATGGTTTCTGAATGAAGGTGGCAGCTAAGGCATGTTCAACTATACATGTATATAGAGTAGAGGGTTATAAATGGGTTAAAATGTATCTACTATGTATTGCAGACATTGATGATCACCTGCAAGAACCTGCTAAATCATGACATACATATGCACCTTAGGAGCCTCACTAATGCTGCTGCTAAAGGATATGTGCCAAGAGGAGAACAGTGCAGAATATGTGTGAAGAAATTTGTTAATCAAAATGATAGTGACACAGTGTTAGTGTTTAGGTGAGTGTTGTTATACTGTTTTATCATCTTTGCATAAGATCATAAAACTGAGATTGGAGATCAGTCTCAGATCACAAGCATCTGATTCAGATTGGCTGAAATGGCAACCAGTGCCAGCTGATCTGGATCTACAGATTGGCTGAAATGGCAACCAGTGCCAGCTGATCTGGATCTACACTCATTGCTTTTATATTTATTAGGTTCTTTATGACCAAGATGTGATCAGCGCAGAGCTTGTTCTGTTAACAAAGATGTGACAGCTGATGAGGATCAACACTGGTTGCAAACGGGTTAAAACGTGTATCTATACGGAGTAAAGATTATATGACTTGTTGAAACATTTCAGTATAAAATGTTTACTCATGTTGTATTCTCCAAGTATTTGCTTTGTTTTTCCAGGTGTGGCCATACTTATCACAAGTCATGTTTACAAACCGTTGGGTCAGTGCACGGGTTGAGTGGCGAGGAAACCTTTGTTTGTTACCTGTGCAGCCATACCAAGAGGGGACAGACTCAAAGTTCACGCTTCCATCGGTCACTGTCAAACCCAGCGGCAGCCGAGCAAATGGGACTCAAACCAGACAAACCAAAAGAGGTAAGAACTCTGACGTTAATGTTTTGAAAAGAAGAAGGAAGAATTATTTTATTGAGTAAGCTCTTGAGATCATTGCCCAAGGTTATAAAACTGAGCATGGAAACCAGTCTCAAATTTCAAGCCATTTCACCCAATCAGATTCTTGAGATTTGAGACTGGTTTCCAATCTTAGTTTTATAACCTTCAGCCCATATTTTTAAGAGCAGCATAGGTAAACATACCCATGTCTGGAGTTCATGTGTGAAATATACTTCTTACACTTATTTCCTACATGAAATAAAATATCTTTTACAGGAATTAATAAGTACAATACATGTACCTGTTTATTTTATGCAATTTTTCTGTCAGAGTCACTGAAATAATGCAAATTATGGTTGCAAACATGCAAGAAGTCGTTGATATGGAGGAAAGGGTTAATCAGCCAAGAATTCCAAATATTGTTGTGATCAAACCTTCTGGTTTCTTACAAGAGGATTACATGTTTGTAGATAATTACAAATATATGTCAAAAACACTTTTGCCAAAGATGATAAAATGAAATTGGAGACCAGTCTAAGATCTTCAGCATCAGATCCTTGAGATTTGAGACTTGTCTCCATTCTCAGTTTTAAAATCTAGCATTTATGGCATATGTGGTACAGCAGGTGTATGGTTCCATAATATTTCAGAGCACAGAAGATCCACAACATTTACAGAATGTGGACCAGGTTAGAAGAGCAATGAAAACTCCATCCAGGGTAAGTAACTTTCTTAGATTTGCATTTGTCTTGTGATAGGTTCATTGAATTGTGACACTTTGTATATATTTTTCGAAATTATTGCACTTTGTTTCTTGATTGGTGAAATTACTGCATTATGATACCTTATTGATAGCCTTTTCACAATGATACTCGATTAAAAAATTGACAGCCTTTGCACTATGATACTCAATTTAAAAAATGTTCTGTGATCCCTGATTGGTGAAAAATATTTCACTATAAAAAAATAATGAAAAAATGGTAGAAGTTCTAGAAGTGTATTTAATTCACTTTTATTTCACAGTTTCATTTTATCCTTTCCTCCATATATATACACCTTTATAGTATGGGCAAACAGTGTGGATCCAAATCAGAATCTACACTGTTTGCTTTTTGATTTATTATGTTAATTCTGACCAAAATGTAAACAGTGCAGATCATGATCAGATGTCACAAATGCGCCAGCTAATCTGGATCTACACTGTGTTGAAGGTTATAAAGCTGAGTTTGGAAACCAGTCTCAAATCTCAAGCATCTGATTGGCTGAAATGGCGACCAGTCGCCATTTCAGCCAATCAGATGTTTGAGATTTGAGACTGGTTTCCATGCTCAGCTTTATAACCTTGAGCACTGGTTGCACATGCGTATATGGAGTAAAGGGTTAAAGACCGATATGACAAATTTTCAGAGTGTTGATTTTTGTTTTTCAGCTTGGTATTCTTCAAGAGTTAGCAAAGTCTGAATCCTCGGTGAGAAGCAGTAGGACGCAATCATGTGTGTTCCAACAAGAACAGTTCAAGCTGAATGTGGCCGCTCCAAGGATATTTGATTAGAGCCAATCTCAAACATTTCAACAGACTACTGACAATGTAGACTTGTGTACCTTTGTTGTAATGCAGTGTAGACATTATGTGATTCATGACAAATATGCGACTTACAGCCAATCCTTTTCCTCCATATATACTGGGATCATTCATATTACCGGACAAAACTTGATAATTTTTCTTTCTAACATTTGTATTTCGCATCATAATCATGAAAAACTAGTACGGAGTAATCGTCGGTTCTTCTTTGACATAAGCGTGATTATTTGATATTGAAAGTACTGTTTTATTTAATGAAAAGAGGCTCCAAAGGAAGGCAGTATGGCAGAAGATAAAATTGTAACGGAAGCTCAATTTACCGGACAAAGAGTTTCAATATATATATTTTGAAGTTTTCATTTTAAAATTTGATTATTTTCCATTAACATTCACTAAGCGGCCTTTTCCCATAAAGCATCATCATTTACATCTGGAAAACCCCTCACTGATTCTATAAATAATTAGAAGTACGCAAGCTGTAGTGAGGTCCTAAATGGGTGAAATTTTAGGTAGTAATAAATAATAAATAAATAAATAATAAGGTAAAACGTAAAATGATTACGTCATCAATTCATGATAGTCTGTCCGTCTGCAGCGTACTTTTAACTATATACTTGCAAATAAAACATTCTATGTACTCGTTTTGTAATTTGATTAGACAGCTACAAACACCCTTTGGGCGCCTCAAGATTGGGCCATGCGCAGTTAAAATAAATCCCCCGTGTGACGTCATCATGAACTCTCATTGTAAACAAAGGGGCATGTAGTAAAAATATCATTATTATACATGAAAATTAACCGACTGTGATGTTGTTGTTATTTACATGGAAGCATAAGATGACTAAATGATTCTTACGTAATTTTTCCTGAATTCGATCAAAATTGAGTGTGTATTTGACTGATATAAATTTTGTCCGGTAAATTGATTGTCCGGTAAATACATAGGATCCCAGTATGGGTTTTGTCGCATGTGCAAACAGTGTTGATCCAGATAACCAGACACATCAGGCTCCAAGGTTATAAAACTGAGCATGGAAACCAGTCTCAAATCTTAAGGATCTGATTGGCTCGCCATTTCAGCCAATCAGATGCTTGAGATTTGAGACTGGTTTCCAAACTCAGTTTTATAACCTTCAACCCAGTAGCTGGCTGATCAGGATCCACACTGTTCACTTCTTGGTCAGTAATATCATAACAATCAGAAAGGGAATGTATGGTTTCTGTAACATCCTGATCAGCAGGCACAGATGTGTCTGCCTATCTGAATCAATACTGTGTAGTCCCAGATGATCCTGCACATCCACAGTTGATCAGGGTCAACAATTAGCACAGCGACCATAAGACCCATTTTATTTGGTGTATCACAGATTCAGGTAGACAATAAGGTGCCATACAGTAGCCTGGCTGTGAAATGTAATACAGGTGCTTTGGAAATGCTATATACCATTTTAAGAAAATAACTACAACCCATACAAACTGTAACTATTTTGTTTCTAAAAACTAATTCACTTGCATTATTCATGGGTGAAGAAATATACCAGATGACATTTCCTTGCAGTCTGATCAACAATGTTTACTGTTCGGCCAGAGATTTTCTGCAAAATAAATTCATAAATTGTGAATAGTTTGAACCAGTTTTAAAGAAAGTCAACACCACTGCATAGATGCGACTTGGGAAGGGTTATTAAAGCTGGCAGAATCCTGATAAAATTGGTAAACTGATATCCTAGTACCCTCTACAGGCTTTATAAGTAATGGGCTCAAGATCATAAAACTGATCGGAGACCAGTTTCAAATTTCAAGCATCTGGTTGGCTAAATTGGCAACCAGTTGCCATTTTAGCCAATCAGATGCTTAAGATTTGAGACTGGTCTCTAATCTCAGTTTTATTATCTTGGGCCCTTGTCTCAGGATGATAAAGCTTATCTTGGAGACTAGTCTCAAAATTCTAGCTTTTGATTGGTCAGTTTGAGACTGATCTTTAATTCTACCAATTATCTGCTTAGAAATGTAAACTGGATTCCAGTCTTTAACCCTGCTTTGCTGGAGATTTGGGAAGGATTGTATGAGCCAGTAATTGGTGTAAAAATATTTTTATACCAATTTGCAATGGGGATATGCAGTATTTAGAATAAAAGCAACAGGGTTTGTTCCTAGAAATAAAATCTCTAAAATATTTCCAAAGCACCTAATTGTTTTAGCATTACCGATGTCATAAGTTTTGATATAAATTGGTGGGGAAAGTGCAATGTGTTAAGATGTGATAAAGAAAAAAGATATTAAAGATATATAAATTGTATGGAGATTTTTTTTCTTATATGCTGAGAACTTTGAAGGTTCTTGAAAATCCATTGAACAATCTCATCTACTGTTAAAAAAGAAACTTGGCAACATGTGCCCAATATCATAAACCTCAGTTTGTAGACTAGTCTCAAATTTCAACCATCTGATTGGCTGAAATGGCAAATAGTCACCATTTAAGCCACTCAGATGCTTGAGATTTGAGACTGGTCTCCTGAGTTTAATGATCTTGGGCCCTGGAGCATGACTTCACAGTATGAGCTTAACAACAGTTGATAAATACAAAAACTGCTGAAATTCTTCTTTGCAGTTGTCTCGGGGATTATCCTGCTATTTATAAACCCAATACCTAACCACACTATGACACAGGCCAACAGTGAAATACATGATCTGAAGAAGGTGCAAAATGCCAGATTGTGGTAGCGCCCAGTTCCAGTGTATGGTTTGAAACTCTGAATGTATTAATTTTGTTGGCATGCCTCATCATAAAAATGGATAATCATATCTAAGTTAGGTATGTGTTGAGTGACAAGAATCATTTGTATTGAAGTATGACACTTGGGAGATTTTAAGTAATTAAGAAATATTCGACTCCCAAGTATGAAAGGAACTGAATTGTGGAGCTGAGTTATGGGACATGTATGTGGTAATCACAGGAGTTTGACATTTCAACAAAATATGTTTTTACTTGTTATTTAGTCTTTATTATAAAGACTAATATATTTTTATTATTAACAAGAATGTCAAACTCCTGTGGTGGTAATGTAGTGAGACACAAGTCATTTATGTTTAGTTGAAAGTAAGGATATTGTATTTGTGTATGTAATACATGTACAAGGATATTCAGGCTTCACATACTTACATAACCCGTTCTTCAAAACCCAATGAAAATCATCAAAATATTGATTTAATTGTTAAATAAAGTATGAAGGGAGCATAATTATGAACAAATGTCGGACAGATGTTTATGTGCTACTGGTGATGAGAAACATTTGTGTTAAGTTTGAAGTCTATCACTTGAGTAATTATTACAAAATGTAATCCTCCATTGATTCACCTTTATTGCGTGGGCGAACAGTGTACATCCATGCAATCTGGTCAAGATCTACACTGTTCACTTTTAGATTCTAAAGGTTATTTCTATTGGAGAGCCAGCCAGTGGAGATGGATGTGCTGGCTGATCTGGATCTACACTGGCCACACATGCGTTAAAATGCACATAATTATATGGAGTACTATAAGTATCATTCACGTGTGTTAAGTAAAGATCATGTGATCCAGCCCGAGTGAAATATGCGAGGGCTGGATCACGCGATCTTAACCCAACATAAGTGAATGATACTTTTTCTTGCATACCGTATTTATTTTGCGCATTTTGGGGTATTTTCATGTAAATTTTTCTTTCCACTAATTTTTTTATAGTAGCGGATTGATATACAAGACATTCCATCGTTCATTCATAAATGTGTCAGACTTCGTGACGTCATATAAGGCGCGTGACTCATTCTACTTAGGGGTGTAGAATCAAAATTTCCTACACGGGTGAAAACACTGGATGACCTGATCTGGAATGCAAGAAAGGGTTTTCTTTGTTGATGAAAATAAAGACAGATGGACTTCATCAATCTATGTCTACTCCAATCCTGATAATAAATGTGCAGCAATGATGTATTGAAAGCACATCAATGGTGAGTAAATTTAGAATATAACTGTATACATCTTCATATTGGGACATAAGGAAACACTGTTAAGCAATCCAGTTTCCATTTGAATGAAGCCTGGCATTGGCCAATTTGCAGTCATTTAGAATTAGTCTTATTAAGCTGTAAAAGTAGCAAGACACACATCATTTTTTTTACTTTATTCTGACTTGTTTATACAAATGCAACTAGTAGATAATATAACTCATTAAAGTTGAGTTGGACAAATAATCTTCATTAAAATGTCACCGATATCCATGAACACTGTATGTGCATATAGTAAGTAAGGTAGAACAGCACTATCCTCTTATCTTCCACCATCAAAGCTTAACTTAAGGCAAAAACAGAATTTTGTGTAGTAATCAAAATTAAGTAAACATAAGCCACAAATTGATGCTCTTGAGTTCTGTCCTGCAGAATATTACATCAGTCATCTAATGTTCTCCAGTTGCATAAACCCATCATATCAGATTTAGTTTCATGATCGTTTGGCCCTGGAAAGAAAGACCACCTGGTCTTAAAATTTCTCCAAGTGAGACTTCTTCACAAAGAATTCACTGTACTTTAAACTGTCCCAATTCACCTGCAAAACTATCACCACTTGTACACATTTATTGTTTTTGTCAATGTGTCTTGCAGCTCACTTAGACCAATCCTTTATCTTCTCCCAGTTTTTTCTTCTTGTCCTGGTGATCTTTCATGATACTTTCATTGGTCCTGCTGCCAACACAAGATTTTTCCTTGTGAAATGAATGGACAGTACTGGAGTGGCCTTTGTAGGAAATGATCCAATCAGTAGGTCAGGGTTCTCATTCCTGAAGTACAGATACATACATGCTAGATTTATCAATATACAGCTTAAATGTAGATTGTTTTAACACTTTACCCCACAAGTATCACATAGGCGTCTAAAATAGATCCAGATCAGGCAGATCATCTATGCCATCTGATCTAGATCTACACTGTTTGCTTCTCTGTCTGGAATAACAGTATAGACCAAGATTAGCCAGCCATCCATGCTGTCTTATATGGTTATACAATGTTATAAGGCATGTAGGGTACACAGAGTTTGATGCCTTATTGAATCCTAGCTGTTTTTCATACCCAGATGGAAACAATAATCAGTAGTTTGATACTTTTTCCAAAACAAAATATTCAGATATTGTGATAATAGAAATATTTGGAACAGCTGTAGTAAGAGTGTCACCAACGTATCACATGTGTGGATGTCGCCCTAGTGCACAAAAACAAAACTAGTTGGAGCACAATCTTGTCTCCATAACTTTAAAAGGTTGTGAACAAAGCAATATTTGGAACGGCTAGAACAAGACCATGTCACATGTATGCACAACAGCAAAACTTGCCAGAACACAATCCTCTCCATAAAATTGCTTTAATTGTCTTTTAATTGTTTGAATGTACTATTGCGAATCTATGTATTATTTACTTTGTTTGACATGGTATAAGAAATGACTTACACTGTTAGAGAGCTTGGAATGCTGGCATCCATGTCTTTGTCAGTCTCTTTGATCACCCTGGTAACGTCCCACAGCTTAATACAGTTGTCTAAACCACCTGGAAAAAACAGGAGACAAATGTAGGTCACTTAAAATGTTACTGGGTATATCAGCATATCAGCTGCCAGTATAAATACAAGATTTACCACATATAGAAGATATCTGTACTTAATGTAATCCTCCTGTAAACTTAAGGACAGTAAGAAGAACTGAAATTTTCAGTTAAAGACAAAACTATCTTCTTACAGTAATTGTGGGACCAAAAAAAGTGATTGATTTTCTCCTTTAGTGTGAAAAAGGCAAGTACAGCGATCTGCTTGCCATAACAGGCAGGCCCCGACAACTCAAATACAATGAATAAATGATCCTAGTATTGTCTCCAAATACCATCTTTTTACAGCTAACCTTTATATCAGCCCCAAAAAGCTTCCTAGAAAGATGCAGGGGATAAGGTCATTGTGTCTTCGTGCTTATCATGGATAACTGTAAAACCACAGGGCATTCCACTTTTTTTTAGCACAACAGTTCTAATTCTAATTTTGTGCATTACATCAAATGTATTACATGATTATGTAAATAACTAACCTGATGCTAGGACAGCGCCACATCTACTGAAGTTCAGTGAATACACTGTGCTGGTGTGTTCCCTCATCTGTGCCAACATGTTCCCATTGGAGATGTCCCACAGACAAATAAGTCCATCTAGTCCTGTAATATACACCACATTCTGAAATACCACATTCTAACATCTAGCCTTGCACTTAATACCACATTTTTACTTCTACCCCTGTGCCAAAAAAATCATAAAACTAAATCAGGAGACCAGTCTCAAATCTCAAGCATCTGACTGGCTGAAATGGCATCCAGTCTCCAATATTAGTTTTGTGATCTTGGGGTGCTGTAAAACACACATTTTTCCAACATTCAGTCATAGAATCTATACCTCATGCTCACGTTTTTTTTCTGTTGCTGTATTAGGTCAAACAGAATTTGTAGCACCTTAAATTGTCTTGACACAGCTTAGCCAATCCATGCATAAATGTCTGATTTCAGGATAACTCTCTCGAGTGCAAACTTTAATATTCAGGCATATTCAGGAATCCCCCAAGTTTCATCCCTTTTTTGGCATAAAATAAGATCTCTTCTAAGTGGAACCAATATAAATGATATATATATGCCTTTTACGTGTTTGCGATCAGTGTAGATACAGATCAGCCGGTACATCAGTTCCATCTGATCTGGATCTGCACTGCTTGCCTTCTGGACAGAAATTACCAAATAAATAAAAAAGTGAACAGTGCAGATCCGATCAGATGGCACAGATCTCCACTGCTCACACATGCAAGAAAATGCGTTTATATGGAGGAAAGGGATAATTAATAATTAAAGAGAAGGCTAACATACCAGAAGAAGCGAGATATCTTCCATCTGGGGAAAAGCACAAACTGTGCACTGCATCCTGAAAGGTAAACACAATATTGAACAAGCACATTCAATAAATATGTTAACTTTTCTTAACACATGTAAATCATATGTATACTATTATAATACTTAAACAAATAGTTATTGGTCAATTTTTCTTGAAATGCATATTGCCATTAGAAAAATTTTGAAAATTGTCTTTTTTCATGATAAAAGTGCAATGATGACTGCAGAAGGCCGTTAATGACACTAGGTTTTGAGATCAGTCTCAAATCTCAAGAATCTGATTGGCTGAAATGGCGACTGGTTCTTGAGATTTGAGACTGATCTCCAGATTTAGTTTTATGATCTTGGGCATAGGCCTTGGAGTTCGTTATTTATTGATCAGACAATCTATCACGAAAGGTCACCATAACCTTACATTTGACCTGGTGAACTCAAAATCTAAGGGGTTATCTACTTGTTATTACCAACCAAACTACAAAGATTAAAGACCCTAGGTTGAACTGTTCTCTAGCTACTGACTGGACAAGGTCTGAAGGTTATAAAGCTGAGCATGAAAACCAGTCTCAAATCTCAAGCATCTGATTGGCTGAAATGGCGACCAGTCGCCATTTCAGCCAATCAGATGCTTGAGATTTGAGACTGGTTTCCAATCTCAGTTTTATAACTTTGGGCAAAGATTTGACTGACCAGATGGAATGATGATTGGACTGTAAAGGCATTTGAAGTGCTTCATTCATTCAAATACTTCTATATAAACAAGAAGGAAGTTTCAATGCAATATGACTAACCAGTATCAAGATATGGCTCTGAATGGAAAAATAAATAAATTCACTTTTCACTATTCTACTGTGTTTGAGTAAATTCACAAGACATGCAGTTCGTTGGTTAGATGACCAAACCCTTAATAGCAGAAATTGCTTTTTGTTAGCAACAATCGTTTCAGTAAGGTCAGTCTGTTACATTAAACAATGGGATTAAGCAGATGTATAAACATACCTTGTGTCCAGTGAGAGTGCGTACACAGCTACCATTGAGAACATCAAATATTCTGACAGCCCGGTCACTGGATCCAGTAGCTACATAGTTACCATTCGGGTGAAACTGTACACACTGCAATTCAAGATTTTAGGTTTGTTTTATTCTGTTAACCACATAAAAAGTACCAAATAGCAGGAAATTCACCTGTTAAACTGGAAATTTCACAATACTATGTAAAATGACATCCCTTTTATATTATTGGAAAAATGTTAAAAATTAATATTAACACTTTCCTTCATATATATGCATTTTTACGCATGTGCAACCAGTGTAGATCCAGATCAGCAAGCACATCCGTGCCATCTGATTAGGATCTGCACTGGTCGTATTTTGGTCAGGAATAATGTAATGAACTAAAAAGCAAACAGTTAAGATCCTGACCAAATGGCACAGATGTGCTGGCTGATCTGGATCTAAACTGTTCCCCAATGCAATAAAGGTGTGTCTATGGAGGAAAGGGTTAAGTTAACCTGTGCCCAAGGTTATAAAGCTGAGCATGGAAACCAGTCTCAAATCTCAAGCATCTGATTGGCTGAAATGGCGACTGGTCGCCATTTTAGCCAATCAGATGCTCGAGATTTGAGACTGGTTTCCAATCTCAGCTTTATAACCTTGGGATCAGTTCTCTTTACTCCATTGATCTTACACAACACAGTGGACCCATGTTGATTCACTTTTTAGCTGTAAAAACAACTGCATCTGATCTGGATCTACTCAGTTCACTTTTTGGTCCGAAATTACCTGGTTAATCTAAGTGAACAATGCACATAGTGATCAGACTGCACAAAATGTGCATGCTGATCTGGATCTACATCGAATGCTCATAAAATACAAGCTATATTTCATTATTATTTCATAGTGTAAAGCATTGCTTCTAATTACATGTACCATTTTTGGAGGCTCATCATTTTTACAATTTTCATGTAAACAAATATTAAATATCGAACAAGACTCACTGTAAACCAGACAAAGTTGAGCTTTCCCAAAATTTAATAATCATAGTTTGTTAGAAAATATACTCACATCAACATCTGAGAAATGACCCCCAAATATTCTAACTGGCTGGTAATGGTCTGTTGTCCATAGTCGAGCAACTCTGTCATGTCCTCCAGAAACAAAATATTGTCCATGGGGACTGAAATAACACAGGGCAAATACATGATTTAAGTTTCTCTTTTTACATTCTGTAACAATAATTAACCATTATATGTAATAACTGTACTGGGGTCCTTTGTATTTACAGGACAAATAATCATGCTTGTGTATAAGAAGAATGGACAATTTCTCCATGCAAGATTTTCATTGATTTTGATGCAAAATATAAAAGTTAGAAAGATCATTTTTGTCTGGTAATATGAATGACCCAAGTATGCAATTATTTTATTAACATATTATGTCTGAAAATAACAAAAACTTAACTGTTTTATAGTGGGATAGGTGGGGAACAATGGTTGGACACATGCCACAAACCTCTATTTCTTTCTGTATTTTGTTAACAAATGTAACAAACTAAGAAAGATTTTTGGCAGCCAAATCAATCAACATATGATAATATAGACTGCTGATGAAACAGAAACTCTAGGTTCAAGTGAAGATACTGGGCTGAAGGTTTTAAAACTGAGTTTGAAAACCAGTCTCAAATGTCAAGCATCTGATTGGCTGAAATGGCGAGCTTTATATACTTGGGCACTGTTAAAAATTTTCTTTTAAGAATTTCTGTTAATTACTCACCTGAATTTAACATCCCATACAGGTGCATTATGTCCCTTGTATGACACTAAATTTGTCCAAGTGTACAAACTCCATAAACGCACTGAAATCAGGACATGACAGTTAGATTGACAAATGATTGCTTAGTTACAAACTTACAAATGAAATTAAACACTGAATAATCATCTTTTATTTACAAAGAAAATGTCTAAATAGTATAATAGTTAATACACACCAGATAATGGCAAAGACAGCAAACACAGCCTCACAATAACCCCCAGGCAAAATGACCATTCCAATATGGTAACTTTTTGCTTTCTTATTTTTGTAAATTGTTTTTTTTTTATTAATCATATAATAAACCCATGCTCTCTTGTCTTGTCTTCTCTAGTTTTAGACTGTGGGGAGGCCTTTTTCTGATCATGGTTATTCCTGATATAAATACTTCACCTTTTCCCCCAAAACAAACAAAGCGAGAGCAATAACTATGTTTTGTGTAACCCTGTAAGTGCTAAGCACAACATTTCTTACATCAGCCAACAGTGCAGACCCAGTTCAGCATGCAAATACATGCAATCTAATCAATCTGCATTGTGCCCAAAATCATATAACTAAATCTGAAGACCAGTCTCAAATCTCAAGTATCCGATTGGCTGGAATGGTGACTGGTCAACTGTTTGCTTTTCATTTTACACAGCAAGTTAGTTATTTCTGTATAATACGTCTATGAACAATGAACAGACTGACACTAATTAAATGAATGTTGAGTTCGCAACATTATTTCAGTTGATAGAGGCTTATAACAAGAACTTTGTTTTCAATGTTGCTGTTAATTGCATGTTAACAGGTGTTTTCTTCTGAATATGTTATGATGTCATTTAGCAAAAGATCCATTAACAGTGAAGGTTTACCAGTGCCATCTTCTGAAGATGAAGTGAGGTAAAATCTATCTGGAGAAAAACTGGTGCTGTAAACCGGACCGCTGTGACCCGTCAACATCTTGGCATCCTCTGCTGACCTCTCGTCCATCATTCTCTCCAAAATGTCATCTAGAAAATAGTGAAATATAGCTCTAATCCAGAGAATAACAGCAAAGTATTTGTAGTATGAATTGTTTCCTTTAAAACAGGGTTACTTCAGGGCATGACCAACTCATTCTTTTAAATTAAGTTCTTTTCAAAATCAAATATTGTGGTATCATTCAATTTTACGTGGGAAGAATGTTCTCACAGCTGCTTCAGGGCTGGAGGTTATAAAGCTGAGTTTGAAAACCAGTCTCAAATCTCAAGCATCTGATTGGCTGAAATGGCGACTGGTCGCCATTTCAGCCAATCAGATGCTTGAGATTTGAGACTGGTTTCCATGCTCAGTTTTATAACCTTGGGCACAGATGACATTTTCTCAAATGCACAAATTTGCACAGATTTATTATCCTCTTAAGGTAAGCTACTATATTGTTCATTTTTGCATGGGTTTAATTTCGGGCACTTTCCTAACGTGAAAATTAAACATGTTCAGGTCAAACCTTGTTTCTGCATTCATCAATTTTACTAAAGAAATCAAGATACCTGCTTCTTTGTCTATCAGTTCTAATTCTTCCACTTGCTTCATACATCTCAGTTTGTTTGGTGTCAGAGACCAAACCTTGAGGTTCGAGTCTCCGAATCCTGTACACATCAGACTAGAGTCCTCTGATATGTCGATGGATGTTATCCTGCAAATGAAATGGTGTTTAGGTCAATATATCTATAGAATTCTTATAGTTTTGAAAATATGTTTGTGCAACCAGTATAACACAGAATTTCTGAAATAGCGAATGATCAAACTGACCATAGTTCATCTGAAGAGTTAACTGAATTTCGAAATGGTATTTGAAAATCCTGTTGCTGTTTAATTTATCTTCATTAAGATATTATGTCTCTTAGTCACATGCCATGCATACAAGATTTAGTGTTACTGATGTTTAGATGTTTAGAAAACAGGCTTAAATTTGTATATTTAACTTCATGACGTCATGTCATAAACAAGCGGTTTTGGCACCATTTCTTGCATCTTTTCTGTCAAATTCACACAAATTTTGCTTTAAAAGCATAAAATAAAAAGAAAATTTGTTTTTACCAGTGAAAGATAGAAATATATTTCAGTCGTGAACTCCGCCACCCTTGAACATACGAATTCCGGAGCTCACTCGGTGAATTATATTTCTATCTTACACTGGTAAAAACAAATATCCTCTATATGTTTAGCATGAAGGGTTAATAATAAAAGAAACATTATGTCAGTAATAAAGTAAGGTTGACATAGGCAAATCATAATGATATATAGCCATTGGCAGCATACTTGTATATTTCATTTGAATTCAACCTTTTCAGCTTTCACTTCAGGGTATGGTACCAAACCATGAAAGGTAGATATGCTAAATAATATACCAGCGTACCTCAAATACTTGAATTCTCTGTATTGGAAAATAATCATTTCTGTGGTCAAATACTAAATGATTTTGTTTCCAAGTAAATCACTCACCCTTGTACTGCATTATGAAACGTGTAGAAGCAGATGGATGGTAGGGAGTTGGGTCCCATTTTCACTCTTTTCAGGGCCTCTCTGTAAGCGTTGATCTTCTCCATCTTGTCATTGTCTTTCCTGAAAGAGAACATCTAATGTTTGGGCAAAACCACAACAGAGCCGTAATTTGCAGTAACAATGCAATGTTGGGTCCATATAATGAGTCTGTAATGTTAACAACCATGAAAGCCACAACTTTTCCTGCTGATGACAACGCTTCGAAATTTTTTGAGGACTGAAAACCAGCTCTTACCCAATGACGTCACCTGAGATTCAAAACTCAAGGTAGTAAATTCATGTTACTTCACTTTTCACAACACAGCACAAAAATAATTATTATCTCCCTCACTATAGTGAATGACCAGAAGGGCACAAGATCATGAAACTAAAACTGGATAGCAGTCTAAATCTCAAGCATCAGATGCCCAAGATTTAAGACTGGTCTACAATATCAGGGTTGAAGGTCGCCATTTCAGCCAATCAGATGCTTGAGATTTGAGACTGGTTTCCATGCTCAGCTTTATAACCTTGGAGCCAGGTCTTGACAAATGATCTTGTGATACCATTTTGTTTGTTTGTTAACAACTGATTTCATCCTTATCAAGCACTTTACTTGTTCAATCCTAAGATTTCCTGCTTCATAAATATCTATCCCTTTTAGATACTAATTCTATTGCAAACTATTGCACAGTGACTTGCTGATCTTTCACGATACAGGATTTGATATTTGTTACCATTCGTGGGGTCACTAGGGTGTTAACTGCCGTGTATGGGAGATACTTACAGCTCAGGCATAGGTATTCTATTGGTAGCTGGGGCATTGGGATCATTCCTGGCCTTTTTTGTCATTAGAGGGTCCTTTTTCTGCTTCTTCTTCTGCAAAATCAACAGTTATGTACTGGTAAATGTCTTTCATTTATGTGTGCTGTGGACAGGAAAATCTTTCCACAAAAGCTGGTAATGGACTGGATCAAGGCCTCAAGATTGTAAAACTGAGAATGGAAACCAGTCTTAATTCTCAAGGATCTGATTGGCTGAAATGGAGACTTGTCTCAGAAAATCACATGCTTAAGATTTGAGGCTGGTTTCTAACCTTATTTCATAATTGTTAGCCCTATTATTGGACTGGAAAAAGGTTTTTCATTGTAACCATTCAAAAATAGCTGCCAAAGGCCAAGATTGCCTATTCCAAACCAAACATATATCACAGATATTTGTTCTTGAATACCATAATTATTACATCCATTTCACAATTTTATCCTTTTAAAATCTCTTAAACATCAAACTTATTCTTACAGTTGTAAAATAATTTACAATTTATATAACGCAGTCCTGTTGCGGTAACTTTAGGTGTGACAATCAGCCACTGGTACTGTCAGTTAAGTTGATACATTTCCACTAAATAAATCAGACTTTGCAATACCCTGGATCAGAGGGAAAACTCCTTCACAGCCTTTCGTAACCACTGTATTCACCAATAACGATATCTTGATAACAGCCACTGGTCTTAAAGTCATCATTTCTAGTGTTTGAAATCAAACTCACATCAACAGATCTATCATAATTTCATCAGTTACACAGTACAGTTAAACATAACAGTTTTCTACTTGCAAATGAAATCTCTGGTTCCACCAACATAAGGAAGTCTTGGTAAAAAATCTCAGTATTTCTTAATACAATCTTATGTCCTTGTAATGTAACATTTGCAATAACCATAGAGGTTACAGAAGATAAACAAATTTAACACAAATAAAACAAAATAAACTTTGATCATCTTTTATTTCTGTTCATATCTTTGAGTTCTTTTGGGCATTTTATCAACACAGGAAGTACAAACACTGCCAACACAACAAATAACAAAAATGACCAAAGATATCCAATAAAGTCTGTTATCTGTCCAATCACAATTGAGAAAGCTAGTTTTCCCAGAACTTCTATGGTTGCCATGGTAGTGTAATGGCTGGCCTGGATTGAACTTGGTGACCTCTGTGAGCAAAACATCATCAAGGTGAAGGTCGTTGTTGTAACAACACCGCTGCCTAGCAACAGCAGAAGGAAAGACAGGATGACACATGCTGCAAAATAAAAAAATTCATTTCTTGATGTGTATTGTACTTGTGTAATGCAATCATCTTTACATTATGATTCTATGTTGTTACTTGTAACATCATTCACAATCTTGTTTGACATTGTAAGCTACATCACAATGCAGTTCATATTACAACACTTATTCAACAAGTCGCCAAGTATTGAGAGTAAAACAATATGTATTCCCTACCAGTTTGAAGCTTCAAGACATTTTCATTGACATAGTAACACTATATTTGTCCAACATTATAACAATAAAATTGGAACTAGATGGATGTTTTTGACTCTAAAGCATAAATTATGTCTTTGCCCACATGCCCTCACCTAAAAAATTCAGAGATGTAGAGTTATAGTTCACTGACTATATATTTCTACTATGAGTCTTTTATTTGGTGCAATATTAACAAAATATCTTGAATAGTTCATTAGTAATCTTGTTGAGTTATGCCAAGATCCTATTTTAAGTATGATAGCTATTTTAACAATTTCTGTTTCTATAGAAACTGAATTTTCTCTCAGACCCAAATTAAATTGGCATGCAACATGTTAATTCTCTGTAATTACATACCAAGTCTCATAAATCAAGCTTCCATACATTTTGAAATATTGCAAAATCATGCTTATCTGGACAGACTGATGCGAAAAAAACATGAAAAAATATGTATATAATCTCTGTAGTGCCCTCAAAGGTCTTATTTCATTATAATTTATGTGCCAAACAATGATGTGACTAGCACAAAATTTATGTGTTGCATTTGTTTAACATTTGAAGTTCGAGTGTTAGTTAAACCTGTTTATAACTTACAGAAACAGAACAGACTGTCTTCATCTTTCCCAGGCCAAGACAATATCAGCACTGCAAAAACTGCTAGCAACACTGGTCGTACCACGGAGAAAGCCAGTAGAATCTTGTAGGGAGAATACCTGAAACAACAATTTCAGGACTATAAAACAATGTAGTTGTTAAACAAACTTTAATGAAAATTGTAAAACCTTGGTACATTAACTATGAAACTATGCTATAAAGTCAACATTCAGTGCCCAAGGTTATAAAACTGAGCATGGAAACCAGTCTCAAATCTCAAGCATCTGATTGGCTGAAATGGCGACTGGTCGCCATTTCAGCCAATCAGACGCTTGAGATTTGAGACTGGTTTCCAAACTCAGGTTTATAACCTCCAGCTCAGGGGTTTGGTTAACCCTTAACTGCATGTATAAGACTTAAATCCCATCTCCAACCAGTGAAAATCAAGGTCAGCTTGCAAATCTGTGCAGACTGATTGGAATATACAATGGTGGCAATGCGAAAAAACATGTATATATGGAGAAAAAAGTTTAATCAACAGAGAATTCTCACTTGTACAACACTTCATGCTTTCCTCTACATACATGGTTTTAATGCTTGTGCAAACTGTGTAGAATCTCTGCCCTCTGATCTGATTCTACACTATTCGCTTCCTAGTCAAAAATAACCTAATTAATCAAAAATTGAACAATGTACATCCTGACTAGACCGTTCCAGATCAATAAAGTGTGTACATGCTATAAAACATGTTTATATGCAGTAAAGCATTAAACTTGATAGCTTTAATGGTAGGATTAGCACTACCAAAAAAGCAACAGTTTAGACCCTGATCAGCCTGCATATCTGCTTAGTTTGAACAAGGTCTACCTTGTTTGCTATTCATTTAACTGAATTTGGATATGGTATTTCTGTAAAAAAATCCCTATGGACAATGAACAGATAGGCTCAATGGAGAGAGAAAAGTGAGTCTGGTACAGCAAGGTTGAAAATGATAAAACTGAGATTGTAGACCATTCTCAAATCTCAATCATCTGATTGGCTGAAATGGAGAAAAGTCTCCATATCAGCCAATCAAGTCTCCATATCAGCCAATCAAGTCTCCATATCAGCCAATCAAGTCTCCATATCAGCCAATCAAGTCTCCATATCAGCCAATCAAGTCTCCATATTAGCCAATCAAGTCTCCATATCAGCCAATCAAGTCTCCATATCAGCCAATCAAGTCTCCATATTAGCCAATAAGATGTTTCTGATTTTTTGACTGGTTTCTATTCTCAGTGTTATTATCTTGGACACAGGTAAAAGATTAATGACTAATCATCCTTACCAAAACCACGACACTAGCCATCCTCCAACGAAAGAACCAAAGATGGAGACACCCTGACCCACAAAGCCGGTCCACAAGCCTACAGAGGAAGAGGGTATCCCACTGTCCACTAGATACAGGGGCATCATGGTCAGTGCCCCTTGTTCACCTGTAAAAATAAAATCATAATCTATGCTTAGCTTTTGACTGTTTCAACACAATTGTGAATTTGATCTTGTGATTTGCCATACATAAAATCATAATCCTTAATAATAATAACAATTAGCTTTTTCCCCCATAAAATGCAATTTTATTATTAATTATTAGTTTTAGCTTCATCCTATATGGGTTTTGAGTTTAAAATTTTCAGTTGTTTTTCTTCCATAATGCTTCTCATTACTAATAACAATCCTATTTAAAAAGTCACCTATAAAAGTAACATATTCATGTGTATGACTAAGAAAAGAGAATTTGTAGTAGTTAGTACCATTACAATAATTATAATACTAATACTTCTTTTAAGGCAGGAAAATAAAAACAATCACAATGATATAACATACCTAGTTTATAAATCAATACATAAATCAAGGTCCACCTAGTCTCTTCTGAAGCAAGGACCATTTTGACATGCTCTTTTATCCAGTGATCTTTCTTCTCATTCTCACTTGTTCGTTTGTCTTTCTTCTTTTCTTCGTTGTCTTCTCTGCTAAAATTAGCCTCATTTTTCCCTTTAGTTGATACCTTTTTAGTACTTTTACTTTCACTTTGAATTTCATGCTGTCTAGCATTAGACACAGTTGTCTGTACTATAATATATGCCAGAAGATAAACAGCTGCTAAGCCAATAAACAGAACTCCCCAGCCAAGGTCGTTCAACCATGTCATGAATCCCCCACTGAACACAGCACCTAATTTATATCCCACAACTTGAGCAATATTTCCTGAGGCTAATTCTGAAGTAGCTAGGATCTGTATGGCCAAACCATCCACTGCGATATCTTGTGTAGCCGTTAAAAAGTTGAATATCAACAGCAGAACGACCAGTTGTGCTATGAACTCTGGACTGGTTAAAGATCCAAATGAGCAAGTCACAAAGAGGCCTATCATACTGTAACTCAGCCACAGTTTCTTTGTCCCATAATGATCAACTAACGGTGCCCACAGTGCTTTAGACACCCACGGAATGTATAGTAACTTCAAATATCCAATATTTGAAAGCGACATTCCGTGTGTTCGGAAATACAGCGGTAGATATCTTGACTGTAGACCATAAGGAATCCCTTGTAAGAAATACAGAAATGCTAGAAGTGAAACACTTCTTGATATCATTGTTAACTTCTGAAGTTTGCTCCACTTAAATTTCTACTTTCACTTTCACAATGTTCAACAACATTTAGTCTCTGACAAGAATAGCATCCAATTCTTTGCCTTTCTGCACATAATAGAACTTAACTTAAACCCTTAAACAATATCAGCAATTCATAGATATTTAATCAATTTGCTGAAATCCAATCAAACTTCAGTAAAATATGTTATTTGTCTTATTTTATTTTTTGTGCATGCTGACCTGTAAACAAACTAAGGGAAGTCACTCTTACAAACTGTCCTGACTTCCTGTTTCACCCAGCTAATAAGGTTACTTCCCTTGTTTTACTTGGGATATGGTTAGACTACAGTAATTCATTTCCCATAGACTCCCAGTATAGCTTCATCTCCAATTCTGAATTAGCTATTGGGTCAAGGCCTTAAAATCTTACTTTTGCAAGTAAAACTAAACTAGAGACATCATAAAAACACAACAAAAATATAGCGTAACCAGTAAACTTTTTCGCGACATGTACTGGAATACCACCACCATCAGCTTTGCGCCACTTTCAGTTTCACTTTGTCCAAAATAATAGCCATTTTTAAAGATAAAAATTTTCATACACTCAAAATAAAAATGCAAATGTTTTGTTTCAACTTCTTCTATACACTGTGCATTTTCACATAGCTATTTAATATTTTTTATTCTGCTGTTGCATTTTCAACCAATCACAGAATTACTTTATCTAATGGTCCGCACAAACCCTAGACAAAATTGACTAGTTCCCGAGCCACCTGAATTACTGTAGTGTAACCTAAAGATGCATGGCTTACTTGTTATATTGTCTTTATTCTGTTTTAACCAAATAAATAAATTATTCTGAACACTGAAACCACTTTTTTGTCTTTCATTATCCCATACTTTACCCAAAAACTGAAATCAAATACAAGCTGATAAGCCCAATTTCCTGCAATAAATTCCATGTGATTTTAGTTATAAAAAGTGGTACAGAAAAATTCAGGAAAATTATAATTTTCATACAAATGCTATATAACTTCTACAATGAAGATGTCAACATGTGTGTCACATAATGCACCAACATTTTTTTGCTTGGCCTTAAAAGTCTTTAACACAGAGCTAATTTTGTTTCCCCACCCCCTCTTCAAAATCAAGAATTTTAACATTTTTACTGTTTTCCTGATCCTGAAGTACTGCCTTAAGTTACTATCCAACTGAATATGACTTCAAGATAACATGTAAACACAATTATATGTGAAAAGAATACTGTTTAAGTCTATATCAGCAACACAAGATGACAGTCAAAGCAAATATGGAGAGCTAGACCAAGGAAATACAGGCTAAAATATACCTATATGACACTTTTGGCACCTCAATTTGCATATTTTATGATCCTAAAATGTCAAAAGATATGCAATTTAGCATAAATTATGTAAAATATGTACTGAAAATAAGGAAATCTCCAACCACAGGCACAGCCATTTGCTTTTAATCACACTACTGTCTACAAAATCCTTCAGGAATGAGCTTTATTTGAGCCATCCTAGACTCAAAACCTTATACAGTACCCATTATTGCTTAATAACCCTGTTAAAATGCCATTTATGTCTAGAAATAAAATAAAACACTTATAAACAGGGCATTTTTCAGTGCAAAGTAGTCAAAATACTTCTGAGAGCTGTCTGAATATCCACTGATAACTATTTATTGTAAAGGGAGGTAATTCATAAAAACTGAATTGCCATATTTTACAGGGTCTAGCAGTGATTTTCAAGGTTTTGATTATTTTGACTTGAGATTTTTGTTTAAAATGATGATTTGTAACTAAAATGATCCAATTTGATTATCAGTTAGACAGTTTTTGACCTCTAGATTCACACTTTCTTTCAAGATTTTTGTAATTCATAATTCTGAAACACAACTCTTAAGTTCTATAAGGCCATAGTGAACCCATCAGCAGCATTATGCTTAATGAACTGGCTTTTTCATAGGCACTGCAGTATTATGTATGTGAATAAGGCAGTTTTTTATGCTTAAAAAGATATAAGCTACATCAAAATGTGCATCTTAAATAGCAATAATTGCAAAAATTCCATACTTCTTTACTAACCGCTAAATGGTGAACTTCAGCCGACAACCTACTTTCAGAGAAAACATACCAATGTTACGCAGGAAAAGAAACATACATATGAATACGCGACATATTTCTATGCACAAATATTCCATGTCCAAGCTGTTATTGAAATATAAGAAAATAAAAGTGCTTCTCTGAAATGCTACCAACACCTCCCATTGGATGAATATGCAAACTGTACCTATTTCAGTATCCCATGGCCAAAATCAAGACTTCTGACAATTATTTACCTATGTGATTCCATAAAATTGTTCAGAAACACTCCAAATTTGTCTTGAAACTGACTACATACCAACTGATGGCAATATCTATTTCAAATTTGGCATCTTAAGAAGACAGTCCATGACTTTCAGTTTTATATTTAGGTTAGACTACAGTAATTCATTTCCCATAGACTCCCAGTATAGCTTCATCTCCAATTCTGAATTAGCTATTGGGTCAAGGCCTTAAAATCTTACTTTTGCAAGTAAAACTAAACTAGAGACATCATAAAAACACAACAAAAATATAGCGTAACCAGTAAACTTTTTCGCGACATGTACTGGAATACCACCACCATCAGCTTTGCGCCACTTTCAGTTTCACTTTGTCCAAAATAATAGCCATTTTTAAAGATAAAAATTTTCATACACTCAAAATAAAAATGCAAATGTTTTGTTTCAACTTCTTCTATACACTGTGCATTTTCACATAGCTATTTAATATTTTTTATTCTGCTGTTGCATTTTCAACCAATCACAGAATTACTTTATCTAATGGTCCGCACAAACCCTAGACAAAATTGACTGGTTCCCGAGCCACCTGAATTACTGTAGTGTAACCATATACACAACCCTGATTATAATTTTAGATCCTTTAAATAATCACATTTATGTCAATCATTCAGCAAAAGGTAAACTTGCCCTACTAATAAACATTTTAAGAACATTGGACTGTATATCTGTCTGAAAAGCAACATCAACTGCAAAATTCTCATTTTCAATTGCTGGCCAAAATAGAAAATTTCACAAAAGGGAAAAAGACCACGATGGAAGATATCACAAATCCTTTACCCTAATACAAACCTTGATTGGAATATGGATTTTACTTTCTTGGTGATTCTGACAATGTGTATGACAGCTTGACATTGTATGAAGGGCAGTAACAAAAGATCACCTTGACAATTCTGCCTAAGAACACAAATACTAAGTCTATATAGTAATGATTTTCTTTATTTCAAATCAAAGGGGATGCCATCTCTTTTCATCAAAACCTTAAACCAAAAACCACTATAGCTAACATACAGTATTTGTGGGCCGTCATCAGATCAAACATTTTGTTAAACCCTTCGTTTATCTTCTCTTTCCCCATCACCCTTCAGCACATGTTTTGTTGGTTTACTAACCTTTGGTTTATCTTCCCCATCCCCACCACCCTCTTCATCATCTTCAGCTGGTATGTTTATATCAGGTTCCTTCAGAAGTCCATGGAGAATCTTGCTCTTATTAGCTGAAATATACAAGACAATGCTGTTGAACTGAAGATGTTTCATTTTTTATGTACAAAGCACCTACTTTGTCAAATCTGTCACAAGTATCAACCCATGAAATATTTTAAAATGTTGTAGAGTAATAAGTTTGATATGTCTTTGTCTTTGTCAGTGTTTAATAATCATCATCATCATCAGCAGAAGAAACATTTTCCCCCATACAGTAAAACATCAAAAACTCATTACTCAGGGGGATTTTGAAAATGTTAGAGTTTTCATGTGTTCTCGAGGTTTTAGTTTAAAAAGATTTTTTGATGTTGTTTTATTTCTTCAAGAAAATGGACTTTTAAACATTTCATGTTGACATTGTCTGAGAACTAGTATAATTTGTTACAAACGGTGCTTCGTAATTTTTATATGCATGTAAAAGTTACTAGGTCCCGTCAACTTACAAAGATACATATTTCCTAGTTTCATATTCTTGTATTTGAGATAAAATTAATCCAATTTAAATTCTCATAATTATCGTCTCAACGCATCCCCTAACGAGTGATCATAAAATTATTTTCTTTCATCAGAACCCGTTTTTAATTGGATCAATTAAAACACAATAGACACACGCTGGCGATCGACAATTAACTGACAATATAACCTGTCACGTGTGAAAACTACGCGTCACCGTTAACCGGAGGTGCAAAAAACTTATCGGTCGTTTATTACTCAAGTTTTCTAATGTAAACAAACAAGAAATATGCTTCAAGGGACCGACACCTGTACTTGACATTTCGAAGAATATATAAAAAAATTGCTGGGACCAGTGCTTGAGTTTTTGGTGTTCGAGTTTTCAAAGTTTTACTGAATATCTTTGTCACACATGGCTCATCAAGAAAACAGCATTAAATGAAAAAAAATCTTTATTTTGCCTGCAATTTTTTATTTTCCTATCCTAAAAAAAAGGGAATTAAATTATCATTTTTGTCCCTGGTCTGTTTGTTTTCACCATGGTCACATGGTACACAAAAGACTGGAAAATATAAGACATGTACCTTCTCTAGCTGCCTCCCCCAGCAGGCCTCCGCTGGCTATATCTATCTGGTGTTTGGTACGGGGTATACCATCAAACACTGCAAATATATATAAATGAACATCAAACATTATAAAGCTTTGTGATTTCACAAATTGGTATTTTTCTTATTGATAAATCATGTTCATAGCAGCATTACAATTCAGAAGAAAATCTTTATGCATTTGTGAAATTCAAAGCAATAAAAGTAGTGAATAAAAATCAGTAATTTTACTCCTACGCTTTGAAAATGAAACTGAGTTTTGAGCATGGAGTTCAATCTCAAGTTTTATACGCCCAGATCCAGGGGGCCAAGATCATAAAACTGAGATTGGAGACCAGTCTCAAATCTCAAGCATGATTTTTGGCTACAATGGTGACCAGTGCCCAAGGTTATAAAACTGAGCATGGAAACCAGTCTCAAATCTCAAGCATCGGATTGGATGAAATGGCTACCAGTCACCATTTCATCCTTCAGAATTGAGACTGGTTAACAATCTCCAAGCTTCAGCCCAGTAGCCATTTCAGCCAATCAGATTCTTGAAATTTGAGCCTTGTCTCCAGATTTAGTTTTATGATCTTGGACCCAGGTTTATTTTGCAGAGGTAAGCTCCAACAATGATTTGTACAACACATTACCATCTATAAACAAGTGCTCCTGTATAATGGTCAGTAATAAATCCATCTGTTTATCTTGCAGGTATCTCTTTAAATGTGTGTAGGAATCTCGGGACATCTTCAACACAAATTTGCTCGACCTGAAATATTCAGAGAAAGTAATTTTTTAAACCCTTCACATGCTTTATTAATCCTGTACTCCTTACATACAAGTTTTTTTTCACAGGTGTGAATAGTGAAGATTCCGAACAACTGAAACATACATGCCATATGATCAGATCTACACTCAAAGCTCCTTGTCCAGAAATAACATAATGAATCAAAAAGCAAACAGTGTAAATCCTGATTAAATAGCACAGATGTGCCAGCTGTTCTGTTTACCCATGAACTACAACCATATCATATGGAGTAAAGGTTTAATATCATGGCCTGAAGGTTATAAAGCTGAGATTGGAAACCAGTCTCAAATCTCAAGCATCTGATTGGCTGAAATGGCGACTGGTCGCCATTTCAGCCAATCAGATGCTTGAGATTTGAGACTGGTTTCCTTGCTCAGCTTTATAACCTTGGGCACTGGACTCGTCTGCTTTCAATAAGGACCATCGATTCACTGTTCAAAAAGAAGGGATGCTTATCTTAATTTTTCAACTGCATTCAGTGTAAATGTTGATCAGTCTGCACCAATGTGCAAGTTTATAGATCTGGATCTACAAATTTTAGCTCACACACTGTGCTTAAAACTCTTTACTCCATATATACTGTTTTTATTGTGCATGCAACCAGTATCGATCAAGATCAGCTATAACATCCATGCCATCTGGTCTGGATCTTCGCTGTTTACTTTAATGTCAGAAATCTCCAAACAAATCTTTTTATGTGAGTTGAACAGCTAGAAATTTATACATGTACCAAAATAGTATATGAAATGACTCAATGGTGAAATATATTGCATTCAAATTTCCCAATGTTAGCTTTTAGTGTGTTAAAAATTCCAAAATCAAAAGGCCCGAGCCTCTACCAAATTTTTATGTCCTATTCCTAACAATAGTCAGTATTCTAATCCACATTTCAAACACAACTCAGGCAGTGATACATAACTCATTATGACATTATGAAGCTGGTGATACGCACTTGAAGTTTTCCATAAGTTGGCTGCCCTTCATGTGTTCAGCTTTGGTCACTGTAGCAAGCTTGTTCAGATCTGCCTCATAGTACTCTTCTTGATCCAGGGAAAACTTCGCAAAGAAATTCTGAGCTATAAAAAACAAATAAATTCTTCAGAATATGCTACATTAGAATCACAAGCATTTAACACCCTTTCCTCCATAGTATGCCTTTATGGCATGGGCAAACAGTGTAAATCCAGATCAGCCAGTACATCTAAACCATATAATCAGGACTTATACTGTTAGCTTTTTTATTTTTTGTTATTTCTGACCAAAATGCAAATAGTGCAGATCCAGATGAGATGGCACTTCAGTGCTGGCTGATCTGGATCTATACTAGTCAAACACGTGATAAAATGTGTATGTATGGAGGAAAGGATTAACAGCCCTAAACAGTGTGTGAGAACCAGTTTTGACCAGAGCAAGATTAATATAACGTTTTAAGAACAAATCATAATATTTGAATCAATGCAACATAAGTCTAAACTAAAAATAAACTAAGCAAAGTCCCCAAAACATGAAGTATTTCAATGTCTACATTACTATCAAAATTAAACTCAAAGAAAACACAGAGTGTATTACCATGGCTTTCATGTCCATTGTAGACCAGCTCCAGATACATGTGGACAAACACAGGGTACAATATTGTTGCCAACTCCACCTGTAAAATGTTAAATAAATGCATATCCCAAATAAAAACACTCAAATACACTTATCTAATGATTGTTTTTGGTTTTTAGTAATAATATCAAACTGTCACAAAAAGTGCTCCATTTTAGAAAGAAGCTTATCAGTCAGTCAGCAGTTAAAATTCTTGTTATGAAAAATTGCTTTGCTTGTACAAAATATATTATATACTCAAGGTACTATGTCAAAAGTTCGAACACTAAAAATAATAACAAACAACTTCAAGAAGTGGGTAACTTGAGAATAAGTCAATCAGAAGTTATCATTCCTGCTGTCAGCTTGTTTGATGCAGATGACATTATTAAAGTATTGAGCTGACTAGACAAGCTCTTTTAAAACTGTAAGCAATTGTAATAATCCATTAAAAGGACATAATGAAAAATTGTCAAGCTGGAGTTATCATTCTTGTGCATAAACATGATTTAACCCAAGTAATGTGCCAACAAGACAAGTGCTTGTGAAGTTATGAGCAACTGTTGCAAGATAAAGTCATCTGAAAGTGTCATAACCCTTTCCTCCAGAGCCACACATTGATTACGTGGGCGAACAGTGTAGATCCAGATCAGCAGGCACATCTGTGTCATCTGATCAGGATCTAAACTGTTCGCTTTTTTATTAGTCAGATTAGTTCTGACCAATATACGACCAGTGCAGATCCTGATCAGACGGCACAGATGTGCCGGCAGATCTGGATCTACACTGGTTGCACATGCCTAAAAATGCATATATATATGGAGGAAAGGGAAAACTCCAAATTAAGTCAATCAGGAGTTATCATTCTTCTTGACAGGGATAGCTTTGTTCATTTAATGAGGAATAAAGTATTGTGTCATTATGATAGGTACTTTTCAAAGTTAAATGCAACATTAAGTTGCAAGTGAAAGTTGTGTGACTACAGGACGATAATGACGAAGCTGAGATCGCACATAACGCGTGTCTAGCTGCTATCATGGGCGACACAAAATTCAGTAAAAGGGATTCAAGGCCCTGGAACAATCAGACAAATGATCGAACGTGGCCGCCACAGAGTTGACATTATGTTTGTTCTACTTCGTGGTGACTCCCTACTTGGTTTAAACAGCAATTATTTCAAATAATACATATATGTTGACATATAACATAGAAATCCAATATATATGTATTTAAGAGGATGAAAAAACAAGCTATCAAAATTTAATGATAGCTTATATTTTTCTCCCCATAGTCACAATGAAATCATTATGGTTAAGATCAATCAATAATAACAATACATTTAGAATCTGATTTGAAATTGACACTTTTAATACTAAGAGACAGAAGCAGATATTTCCAAAAGTTGTGACGAGTATATGAAAAAAAAAAATGTGTTTGAGATTTTTGAGTAATCAATAGTTACCAAATAAAAAACCCAGTTTATTTCAATGCCTGTTGTGCCCTCACCCAATGAACATCCGTATCCAGATACTGAACCACAAACCTGACCCACACCCAAGCCGAGAACATCTTGGAGGCTACCAAGTATTGTTGAACTTTCAAGAACATACTTAAAACTTACCTTGTGTTCATTGAATACTAAACACAAAACCTGCATACTAAATACACATACCTAAGATACATCTAAACATGACTTGCAGGCACATACATGTATACCCGGTAAACAAAACACTTACTTTGTGTACATCCAAACATGACTCAATGAATGCTTTGAAGCTGGTGTAATGGTCATCATACAGGCTGGGGTCATCATCACTGCAAATATTTTCACAAGGCAAATTAATTGCCATATTAATGAAGTAAATAGTCATAACTTTATTTTGTGTCTTATATAACTGTAAAATTTTAAGTACCGGTATATGAAACATGTATCCTTAGCTAAGTCATTATTATGAATTAGCAACTGTTGTAAGTTATAGTTTGCAAACATGCAACTTTAATGAGTGTTAAGTATTTGAAACACTGATAATCAGTAAACATTGTAAAATATTGTTTCCAAGCATGCAATATTGCTAACTGATAAATTAATTTTATGTTCCATTTAATTGAAAATCTATTATACCTATAATATTATTCTAACATAATTATATGTAAGAGTCCATTAGCAGAGATTTGTTCCTTCACTATATGTACTGTGACAAAATCTGGAGGCAGAACCCTTTCCATAACTTTCAAAATAAATGCTATTTTAAACAAGGACAAATCGTGCTTGATTTAGGTAAGTTATATTACCGTTATATTTTTCTTAAAGTAAACTTTGAAAAATTGTTTCATTTCTAAGTCATAGAAAAGTTTGTAAGATAACTTTGAAACTGAACTTTAGATATTTAAATTATTTTGGCATGAATTTCCTCTCATTATAAATACAAAAGCTAGTTTGCTTTACTTTGTATTTTATAACTTATTTAGCTAGAATTCCCATTGATATTGAAACAACTTGTATCATTTTAGTTTCATTTCAACTTTGAATAATTGTTAATTTGTTTGAACTTTATGGTTTATATTGTTTACATGTAACACATTTGCCATTACTGCCATTACTATTATGCTATTTTAAACAAGGACAAAACTTGCTTGATATTTAGCCAACCCACAAGACAGAAAGGTTTGTTTTGCTCTAATCTTGCTTGATATGAACAAACTCAGAGATTCCACTAACTGCTGAATGTCAAGGGTCATTTAGACATTTTTAAGGAATTCTGTCAATTTTAAGCAAAAATACCCCTTTTTTAATGAAAAAAATGACCCATTAACTGTTACATAGGGGTCAAAATGAAGCTTTTTGGAAATTTCAAGAGTCAAAGGATTATCTTCTGGGTCAAATGAAACCCCTGAAACTATTTCATTCACAGACAAACCTAAAAAATTAATATAATGTCATTTAATATATATACTCAGGGTTTTCACACTAAATTTAAGGGTTTTAAGGACACACTGATGCAATGCAATATTACAATGTACAAGAGTCAGCATCAATATACATTGTACATATACTAAACTAAAACAGTCAAAATTAAAGTTTTAAATTGTAAAGGTATTTCAAGATAAATACAAATGTTTCACGATTCTATATATACTAAACTAAAACAGTCAAAATTAAAGTTTTAAATTGTAAAGGTATTTCAAGATAAATACAAATGTTTCACGATTCTTTCAATTTCTTGTAGGACTGTCGTTTGAGTTTCTGAGTGAACATGCAGGTGGAAATTACGAAAAGCTAGTATTCAAAAGATTTAACCCTTTCCTCCATATATATGTCTATATGGCATGGGCAAACATTGTAGATCCAGATCAGCTGGCACATGGGATCAGGATCTACATGGTTCCCTTTTTGATTTATTATGTTATTTCTAACCAGAAAGGGAACAGTGCATCTATACTGTTTGCTCATGCGACAAAAGGTGTATATATGGAAGAAAGGGTAAAAAATTACTGCGTAACAAAAAACCTTAGGTAACAAGATGTCAGTCAGTCACCTAAATTTTTGCAGTTTACTTTGCCCAGTTCATTGCATGAAGAGTAGTACATTAATCAGGCTACAGATTTGAGCAAGATTAATGGGAAAAGGTCACAAATGTTTAATATTGTTGTCACTCATTTTCATTTTAACCCTTACCTTGATATAAATGCCTTTTTCAAGTGTGCAACAATTGTTAATCTAGATCAGCCAGCACATTTGTGCCATCTGATCAGGATCTGCAATGTTCACTTTTTTACTTATTTGGTTTTTTTTACCAAATAGTGAACAGTGCAGATCCTGATCAGATGTCAAAAATGTGCCAAATGATCTGGATCTGCACTATTTGCCAATTCAATAAATATATATGGAGGAAAGGGTTAATGCCTGGCTCCTCTCCAAACTGTGGAATAAGATTATTTTGCACTGTTTGCATAATCTGATCTGGATCTGCACCAGTCACATCTTGGTCAGAAATAACCTTATAAGCGAACAGTGTAGATCCTAATCAGACAGCCCTCACAATAAATGTGTATCTATGTAGCAGCATCCATTTGACCCAGTAGATGACCCTTTGACTCCTGAAATTTCCAAAAGACTCAATTTGAGTCCTTTATTTTTTGCTAAAAGGTCATTTTTCTTTCAAATTGGGGTATTTTGGCTATTAAGTAACTGAATCCCCTAAAAAATTATGAAAATGATTCTTCAGATTCAGAAGCTAGTGGAGCCACTAATGTAGTGAAGGGTTAGCCTTCCACAAAAATGTTACCTTTTATATGCAGCTAATGCATGAGATACCTCTGAGGCTGACTGCACAGCAACATCAGGTTTTACATCATCATCGTTAAGTCCAGTCTCCTTCTTCAATAATTCTTCAGTTCCCTAAAAAATAGAACAAATAATTAATAAGTGTTTTACTTTGCAGTAGATAGATAATGTAATTGTGCAGTTCAGGTCCAAAATAAATAGGTATGGTTCATATTGGTTCATATAGAAATATAAAGACAGTAGTGCTTAAGGAATTGGCAGGTCTGGAAAAAAATATGGTAGCCCGACGTCCTGGACAAGTCAAAATGCCGACTCAGGCCACTGAGCGCTTCTCTGAAATCTAGTCCCGGACAAGTCATTATTTGATATCCGGACAAGCAACAAATACACAAATACCCAGTGTCAAAAACTTGTTAATCTTAAACAGCGGTTTAGCCTAATCAACAGCATGTGCCCAAGTGCAGTGCATCAAACGTTTCGACTGACCTCACCCCTCCCCACCACCTCATTTTAAAAGATCTTTTGGAATATTTGTTATTAATTTCGCATTAACCATGACAAGACACCGGTAAGAAGTGTAATTGGCAGCAATTTATGGGATGTGTACAAAGGAGTTTATGTCAACATGGAAGGTGTAAAAAAAATCCAGTGTTTCAAATCCTAGATCATAAATTTGTGCTCTGATCATGTTCGAGATATTTTCCCTAATAGGAAAATCCAAACAATATATTTCTTAAGAGAAAAAAAAATCGGAAGAATCTCCTTAAATCACAGGTAAATTTTCACTGCTATTTACGAGGATAAATTGCGGCGGATCACCATGATTTTCTTGTCAAATGACCACAGTGGAAAGATCTACAATCACCCAACATCACCAGAAAAAATGATTAGGGCTCTGACTGTCAGTCTCGGTGATGAGTGAAAAATGGAAACAATGCCCGACCTGTACTGTATTAAAAAAGGTTAAAAAAGAACATCACTGTATTTCGACAAACTTTTGAAAATCTCAGGTCTCCATTATTTGGATATACCTGGCATTTATGAAGGGGTTAGGCCAGCATTAGACAGTTACGTGACGTGTGATCTGTGTCTGCAATTTTTTACTTATCAAAGCTATTTTTGGGTATTTTCCATACGCCAGTGTCCGTTCTGCATCCATGTCCGTGACCTTTAGTTTGGTGAGCGAATTTGCACATACAGGCACAGATCCCTGATGCTATTTTACAGGAAACATGCCTCGATCAAAGGCTGCAAACAACTTAAGCGCTCAAACAGTTCTCTATTTAATCTTAAGTAAGTAGGGAACTACTCTGCAGATTTCAGCTCTCTTACAAGATTGTATAGAATGTTCAATGTTGTTACCAATGTCTTTTAATGTCCGGTATCCTCCATATAATATGATCATGCTGTTTACTTTTTATTCTATATTTAGATTAGCAATTTTACCTCTTAACATTAGTAAGTGATTAAATCAATCTGATTAAAATAATCTCCTGAAAACCGCTACGCTATCAGGATCTGACGAGTAACTAAAACATGCTTTTATTGCTAACCATTTGAACCAATCAGATTGTCGCCTACAAAATCGCAAAAGTGAAAGTAAACATAGTATTTTAAACCATGGAAAGTGTTGACAGCCTGCGTAAGAAATATTTTACCAGGGGTTCCACTAGCTGCTGAATCTCAAGGGTCATTTTGATCATTTTTAAAGTGATTCTACCAAATAATGGCCAAAGTTCCCCTTATTTTAGCAAAAAATGACCCTTCAGCTAAAATCAAATGGGTCATAATAAGTTTTTTTGTAAATTTCAAGTCAAAGGGTCATCTTCTGGGTGAAATGGAACCTGTTTTACTGAAGATATATGTGTTTATGTAGTATTGTATTCATTTCTAAAGTATTGACATCTTCAGATTATTTGCACGTGTTATAAATTTGTAAAAAAAGTAATCGGGTAAAACCACTATAGCATATGTACAGTATCTGCAGGCCGTCATCAGATCTAACATTTTGTTAGATCTGACTTTAGTGAGCTTGTGATTAAATGTAACATTTTTTGTTAGACAGATAAGAGAGCTCACTTAGCTTTAAAGCACATAGAATGACAAAAGTATGGAATATCACTTCACAGATTAAATTAGCAGGTATAGGAAATGGCTGTTTTTACAGACGGTCTGTAAATTTACAGACTGTCCGTTTATTTATATATAAAAACATCTGTAAATTTATGGACAAGGGTTGTTTCAAAAGGTGTCAAAAATTAAAATCTTGGTTCTACACCACACTGGGATAAAAATGAATGAAAATCTACAAATAAATTAGTATTTCTTATTGTAAATAAACATAACTTTTTTAAAGAGATCATTATTATGTTCAAATAATTATGTGAAATGTTGTTAGGTCATCGATGACTATGTTGGAGAGGAAATACCAGTGTGAACAAACTTCAACCATTTATATTTATGTCCTATTCCCTATTCCTGTATTTCCATCCCCCTTATGAAATTTTTGTCAAATACATAATAAAATATTATAAATGTCAAAATAGCATGATGATCAAAAGAGCATTCTTTGTTCAATGAAATGGAATATTAAAACTGAAAGTCAATGCTTATATATGCATGTTTTGCTGTTTAGCAGACACACACCTCTGGTGAAAAAAATGGCTGCCACATTCCCTATAAACACGTCCTTTGCTGTAAGAACCTGTGTGAGGAATGTGTTTTCACTTTTTCAAACTTATTTTTGTGTTTAATCCATGCAGATAAGTAGGGATCAAAACTTTCTTGATGCATTTTTATCAGTTTTGCAAGATTATCTAAATGAAAGCTATTTTTAGCACACGATGTGTTTTTGGATAAGCGATTCTTGGATAAATATGTTTTCCAATCATTTTTAGCTCAATTTCAGTAAATTCATTTTTGTAACAACTGCAACTTAAAAATATCATGATAACTCTCTCGTGACGGTGCGGGTTCGCTCCCAGCTAGAGGCACTATCATTTGTACGGTGCATAAGTTCATGCATCCTATTGTTAATTGTTGTTTATTCAAGGGGGACGGGATTATAGGAAGGGACGGAAATATAGGAAAGTAGGATATATGCTATGCTCTTTTCTATCAGAATCAACAAAAATGCTTTAGATTTAAGAATTTCTAAAATGAGTCAACTTTTGTATCAACCCTTGTCCATAAATTTACAGACAGATTTATCTATAAATCAACTGACATTCTGTAAATTTATAGACGGTCCATAAAAACAGCTGTTTCCTAGACCTGATTAGGGGATGCGAACACGAACAAGCACGCAGACCACATTTACGGAACCATGGAATGCCGTCCTTAGCGTAATGGTTAAGCAACTGCAGGCCTTTCTGATTCTAAACTGTTTGTACATGGGATATAAGTGGACTTATCTCGCAAATTGGCTTGGCTTTACTTGTACAAAATTTACACTGCCCGGCAACCCCAAATTTTCTTCGCGAAATCACATTGAAAATGCAAATTCTTACGTAGGATAGCTCACCTTTAAATTGTTTTTCTTCAAAAACTGTAGAACTGCAATTAAAGTTTGTTTGTCAGTTATGTCTGCCTTGTTTTCTGTCTTTATTGTGGTGTTTACCGGAAAATTTGTGTTAGGATTCACCGAATTAAAATTGGTCGCCATTTTGGTTTGTCTATAGTCTTTAAATCAATTTAACTTTATATATCCATTCAAACATATTGTTTATACCTTTTTTAAAATATTATATTTTATTTGTATTAAATATGTTTGATTATTTAAGTTTAACGTAAGCGTAACTGAAAATGATTTTTATCACGACCGGAAGTACTAGCTTATAGGCTTCCTCTTTCCTTTCTTGTCTTGCGCCAGGTAGGACGTGATTATTTATCATTTATAAATCTGACTTAATCGTTATGAAACGGATTCAAAACTCATAGATTAATAATACTGACGTCGGTTTATTGTTTATTTCAGATAATCTAAAGCAAGATGAGAGCTAAGGTGAGTGTTAACCTCAGTTAATTCTGCATAATGTAGTCGTGCTTTTATCGAGCAAATGCACGTGAAGTGAATCGAGTTTATATATTTGTTAGATTCAGATTTTCATTTAAATAAGCCACCTTACATGCGACAGAAAATGTGCACGTGTTGTGCTTTAAAATTGAGAAAAGAAATGGCGATGCAGGCATGCCAAAAATGCAAATGTAGAATCCAGAAAAATCTGGTTTAAAATCATGATCATCAGCATGCATATATCCTATGGCAGTAAAAGGAATCCGTCCAGATACATTAAAAACAAAAGTTTCAAGCTGATTCTAACGTTTTTCTTCCTATGTGTGGAGCTGCTGCTTATGACTAGAAGCTAGTAATGGTATTAAATCTACATCAACTAGGGTTGGTTATTAACAGGTCTAGGAAACGGCTGTTTTTACGGACTGTAATTTTATCAGAGACCTATATATATAAATAGATTCGCATCTCTCTATTACTGATATAAGAAATCTCGTTTTTTCTCGTGGATTCGACGAGAATCTCGTCACGTGACCAAGCGTTACTTTTTAGGTTGTTTCCCTTGAAAACTACTTGCCCTTTGACGAAGTGCGCATGCCAGAAAATTATGTTTCCACTTCCGGGGACGTTGTTCGATAAACGATATTTACAGGAATACGAGCAATAAGAATATAATTATAATGTTGCCACAAAGCGAAAAGAAGATATAATAAGCATTAAAAACGTTTACTTTTATTTAAAATATTTTATTAATTACATCAAGTTTTCATGATCAATAAAATGAAAGTTTCTGATGTATGAATTGACAGCCATATTGATTACTATGACGCGGACTTAGGGATGGGTATCGTTAGATTTTAACCGATTCCGATACCTACTCGATTCTTTTTAACCGATTTTTTAGATTTTAACCGATTCCGATACCTACTCGATTCTTTTTAACCGATTCCGATTCTTACCGATTCCGATACCAATTACTATACACACATGAACAGTAAACAGGTCAGAGATATGGCCCATTTGAACCAGGATGGTTCAATTGTACCATGCTGGTTCAAATGGACCAGTTTTCAACATGTACACATATGCCAAATGAACCAGGTGTGTTATAAAAAAATGAAATATAAAGTTTACACTTACACAATTATGTGAAATAAAACGTTCGAAAACCAGTTTTTGGTATATAAAAATTCATTGTAGCACGACCTTCACGAATATGTTGGCTATATAAGAGACGTTTTATTCAATTCATGCGCATACCTATGAAAATCCAAGCAGTGGTTTGTTAGGAAATCAAACTTACAGTATTGAGGACAAATCGGGATTGTAAAAAAGGTAAAAAAACCTTTTTATTTTACAATTTAATTTCTTTGTAATCTGTTTCAGTTGTTGTCAACCATGCTTATGTTACCCGTATGTAGAAAAGCAGCCAGGGATGCTGATTTTACAAGGGAGTTAACTCTCCTTTCTCAAAGGGAAAAAACTCGTACAACTTGTAAGGCAGTATGGTGGACTGTATTGTCATGCTAAACTGCAAATTTATTACTGCTATTTTTCTAACTTAAAATAATAATATTTCCATAACAATGGATTTGTAACAAAAAGCTAATATCGTTCTTTGAAACGTCCGATACACAAAATAAAAACCTAAATAGGTATTGATAATATTATGGCAAATATTGGACACCATACATGAAATAGTAGCTTTATATTGTTAGTTTCGTAATAAGTTCATACGAAACAAATGTTCAAAATCAAATTAGGATTTCCTCCGTTTTTATCGTATGTAATCTCTCTCCGGATTTGCAAATGGCTGACGAAGATGCAACATAAATTTTTAGTTCGTTAATTTGCACATATTTCTTCATAAATAACATTTTTAGAATATGTCCATAATGCGCAACGATTTCTGAAGGCAGTTCGCATCATTTCCCATTCCAATATCAATGAAATAAGGTATGCTAAATTAAGTAGATACATGTGAAAGTATAAATGTGTGCTTACAATTGTGCGACTCGTCGTCAAATGAAACTATTCGGCATTTAAAAATAAAAATCTTGTGTAAGAGACAACATATGGTTCATTTGGCATATGTGTACATGTTGAAAACTGGTCCATTTGAACCAGCATGGTACAATTGAACCATCCTGGTTCAAATGGGCCATATCTCTGACCTGGTAAAGGATCATAGTAGATCTACACATGGTAGGGTAAGTTATCTCATTGGCTTTTACCCGGTCTTTGTGGACGGTTATCAAATGTTTGATGAGGTTTGAAGTAGTCCCTCCTTTGGCTTTAATAACCTTCTGACAAAAATTACACTGTCCTTCACCGTTTAAATCGTTAAAATACTGCCAAGCATTGGCAGTTTTTACCCGATTACCCGGCATTTTTGTTTACGACGATCGGATGACGTAGGCCTACCATTTATCGCCCAGAGGGATGAGCGTATTCGCTCAATACCTTGGAGCCGATTTTACACGAACCGGTTTCCGCTTTGCTTCAGCAGTAAGCGATGGGCTAGGGAAATGACCGACAATCAATTATCGCCTAGAGGGATAGGCGTAATTGCTCAATACCCCACACACTTTGCGAGGAGTTAAACCGAAAGTATCATTTTAAAATTTGTAAGTTTTCGGCGTGTTTTTACCATTTCCATGCGAGTTAAAAGCTTTTAAAATTGTTAAGCAAATAAGATTATGTAGGAATCATTTAAAAGAACTGGTTCCATAAAAATGAAACGATACCGAGTATACGATACCTCGAGGAACCGGGACTAACCGGTTCCCAAGTACCGGTGCTCATCCCTAGATGCGGTTAGCGATCACGTGACTCGCCGAGATAACGCAGGCCGCGTGCACATGCGAGATAAAGCGAAGACGCGTATCTATGTACAGGGCTTTTTCAGCTAGTCTCATGGGGCCGATAATGGGCCCCATTCCCAATGCCAAATAGGGACCATTTTTCCCAATTTCATGAAAAAAATTCCCAATTTCAAGAAAAAAATTCCCATTTCAACAGAAATAACTTTATTGCCTATAAAATAGAAACAAACAAGAGAATCTATGTAATCAAGGTACTTTTCAAATTACAAAATTAGTTTGTTTACTTTTGATCAGTGATCTGTTAAACCTACATTTCTTGAATCTATGTATGCAACCTGTTTAAAACCAGTGTATACCGTGAAAAAAATCCCAATTTGAGCAGGGGCCTTTTTCCCAAATACCCCTGAAAAAGCCCTGATGTATAATATAGGTCTTTGATTTTATAGACTGTCTGTTTATTAATGTGTCTGTAAATTTATGGACAAGGGAGGTTACAAAAGTTGTCAAAAGTTTAAATCTTGGTTCTACACCACATTGGGATAAAAATGAATGAAAATCTACAAATAAATTAGTATTAAATATTGTAAATCAGCATAACTTTTTTAAAAAGATCATTATTATGTTCAGATGATTGTGTGAACTGTTTGATCATTGATGACCATGTTGGAGAAGAAATAGCAGTGTAAACAAACTTGTGTTCTTTTTGTTTATGCCCTGTGTCATGCTCTTTGCTATTAGAATTAACAAAAATGCTTTAGGTTTGTGAATTTCTAAAATGTGTTACCTTTTGTATCAACCCTTGTCCATAAATTTACGGACATATTTATCTATAAATAAACTGACAGTCTGTTAATTTACAGACAGTCCGTAAAAACAGCCGTTTCCTAGACCTGATTCAGTGAACGAGTAAGGTCAAAACTGTTATGTTAGAAGCATGGTCAGATTCACAAGAATACTCAATTCATCTTTGCCATATTTTAATATTTCATTAAACATTCAAAATACATGGTGGTGGTAATGCCAAAATACTTTGGTCAAAAATATGGAGTGATGCCAATGTTTATAGAATAGCCTATATGGCTAATACCCTATAGCTTTGTCATTTCTTAATATTTATGCCCCCACAAAGTGGGAGACATGGGGGTTTCACTCATCCGTACGTCCTCAAATCTTGTGGCATCAACTCCTCCTAAACTATAAAGCAGATTTCTTCCAAACTTGCACATATGATCAAGCAGGATGTGTAGATGATCGTAAAGAAATGATTTTTTCATGCGATCGATTTTACCAGTTATGGCCGTTTATTAAAAATTATGTTGCAGCAATGGGAGCATCGGTGTCCGAGGACACATTTCTAGTTTTGATCAAACTTTGGTTTTTGCTGATGAACTTTCCTAGATCAACTCCAGTCAAACTGAACACAAGTAGTTTAAATTTGTGTTTATGCAGACTCACTGAACATAGATATCCATTGTAACCTTTCACCACAAAGCTGGTTTTAAATTTCCACTGGTCAGATGAAAATGAAAGAAACCAACATGCCAACTTGCTGTTTATTTAAATGATCACATTTTCATATCAAGTTTTCAAAGCCAGGCTTCAATAAATCCACTCGCCCACGCGCATTTGCGTGTGAAAGTTCACATCGGGCGAGTAAAAAGTTTATCAAACTCGCCCATCAGGGCGAGTTAGATTCTCCAAGTCCAAATGCTGCTTCTCTAAACATTAATAAAGTTATTTGGTAAAACAATCAAACTGCAGACTGCCTAAACTGTAAACGAAAACCAGAAACAGATGTCATACTGAACGTGCACCTGCCGATCGCGTATGAATAAAACATTGCCGAATGCTACTATTGTTATGGAGTTAATCGATTAATAATTCATTGAAGCACAGTGCGTTAGAATTTTAATAAAATATAAATACGGGCTATTTCGAAGATTATATATTAAATGTATAAAAACTTTTATCAATTTATAATTGACTAAGCAGTGTATGCCGATACAGACTGATTTTTCTCAACTAATAATCACGCACCAGAGGCATGGTCAAAGAACATTGTTCTGATAATGAAAGATCTAGTTTAAATCGAGCAGCATAATATGAAAATGGTGTCTGCAAAATTGAAAAGCATCAAGGGCGAGTACTTTTTTGTGAAGGGCAAGTAAATTTTAAGAATCACTCGCCCTGACCCTGGAAAAATTCTTCAAGGCCTGAAAGCGTTGGCAAATGTTTTTCACTTTGAACATTTTTTGTTTTCAGTGGCGTAAGAAGCGTATGCGCAGGTTGAAGCGTAAAAGGAGGAAGATGAGGGCGAGGTAATTGTTCAAATTCTAGTTTTTCTTACCTATTTCCTATCCCTTTGTCATTAGAGCATATGGTCTTCATTTTTTGTTACAAATTGGAACTGTTACATCTGAAAATAACTGGAGATCTGTAAGGTGAGGCCCAGCAACAGTTGCCCATGCAAAATCCCATTTCTGTATCTCTACATAACTGAAATCACAAAAAATAGCTGATCGAAGTTCAACATAGTTGAATGCCAAACTAAAACTACCAAACATTTGATTGCATTGCAAGATGTTTTTTCATGTGATCAACTTGAACTAGATCTGCTTATTAACCTTGAAAAATCCCAAATGTTTTTATTTCTACATCCACTGAACTACATTCATGTTGAAGGACTCTGCTCTTCATTCAGACCACAGAGCCTCTCCCCTCTGCTCTATTAAGAACATAATAAAAGGAGTACCAGTTATTTTTTCAGGGAAGGGGAATATAAAGCTAGGACATCTTGTTCAATTCAAAGTGTTGTTTCCAATTTTAGATTTCAAGCAATAAAAAAGTATTTGAATACCTGCTGTTATTTGTACATTATATAATGTATATTGTTTTATAAATGATGAACAAAAGTGTGTATGACTGTGCTCAATTTTTCCAGGTCAAAGTAGAAGCCCTCACCAGCCAGAGTACACCTTTCATCCCACAAAATGGTTATTGACAGTGCAGAGTTTGGAACTCCTTGGTAGTGCGAAGTCTAGATACAACTACTCTCGTCTACACCCACAATGATGATAATGATGATGATAAGTGATGATGATGAATTGCATGGAAGCGTGTGCAGTACAGCTGTACAGGCTTCATGCACCAAACTTTGTTACTGACAATAAGTGCTTGGAAACGACACTACAAAATATCAGCATAATCAGCAGCAACAGCAACATAAGCAGCAACAACACCACCGGGTTATTTGGCAGTCATCAAAACAATATAAGGAAAGTGAAGAAGAGAGAAAAGAGGAAGAAGACCAGTGCTTTTGCGTGGTTACAAGTTATTGGTAACCAGGTGGGGCACTCCGGATGGCTGGCAGTAGCCCGACAAACTTTATCCACCAGTAGTGTCTGTTAAAACAGGACTCATTTTGTGTGATGTGCATTTTGGAAAGACATTGTCTTATTGTAAACTAGATTATGTAATAATGCTCAGTGAATAATTTGACTTGTCCAAATTGCTTTGAGCTTTTGTTCAAATAAAGTGTACTTTGGTATTTCATGTTTGTTACAACCTGTACAAGTTACTGTGTCCAGCCAAACTACCAAAATCAGCAAATATTCCAATAATCTTGAGTTTCGAGATTCTCGGACCAGTTGAATTTTAGCTAGATTGGAAAAGTTTGTCCTATCTCCATATGCACTTGCTTATTGGTTTTTGATGCCCCCATTAAAAAAATAATATGGCACTTCCATTTCACAATTCCTGGCTTGGTCATCCAAAGAAATGGGGTACCACTCTTACTATCACTGTCAGCGTTGTTCAAATTTTAATACACATGATCCATAACTGAAGGTAGCTCTTGTTTAAAAATATACTACTCAAAATTGAATAGGGCCATTTACAAGTCTAATTGTTTAACCTTTTGAACAGTTGAAGTTTTGTTTGTGTTGTTAATGGATGAATTAGTAATCCCAAGTTGAATTATTGAACTAAGACCTGTGTTAAATGACCTAAGCGGAGAAAACTTGTGTAAAGATTGGCCCATGTCAAATTTGAGTAGTTTATATTCTGACCCCATATAAAAACTGCCTGGAGAGCATGCATTGTAAATTGTTGGAAGTAATATGATTACTGCACAACCTTACATTGACCAAAATGTTCTCGTATACGAAACTAGTACAAGTTGTCTGTTAAACCCCGGTCACAACCCGCCGTACTTGCAAGTGCATGCTGTACGTGCAAAAACGGACCAAATTCAGGATCCGTACGTGGTGAGTACCGCCTCTGTACGGATTTGGGAGCACGCAGACACGTCGTAGCATTTTAAGTGCATGCAAAACTCTCTGCGGGCGGACTACAGATTCAGGCCGGTATTCCATAGTTGCGTGATCCGTGTCCGCGATTTTTCACTCGCCAAAGATATCGTTGGGTATATTCCATACCTCAGTGTCTGTTCCACGTCACGGACGCGAAAGCGACACGGATGTATGGAATATACCCAACGATATCTTTGGTGAGTGAAAAATCGCGGACTCGGAAGGGGACACGCATCACGGAACTATGGAATACCGGCCTTACCCCCAGTACGGGTGACGCGCGTGCCCTGTACGTCCACGAGCGCATAACGCACTGCCTCTGGAGTCTTTCCGAAACATTTCATTGTCGGTGCCGCGCACGTAATAAGTGCATGGCCCGTGCTTCCACAGTTCAACTGTGTCAAGTCAACTGCATAGAACTTAGACCGGTATTCCATAGTTCATGATGCGTGATCCGTGTCTGCGAGTTTTCACTCACCAAAGGTGTCGTTTGATATTTTCCATACCTCCGTGTCCGCGACGTGGAACGGACATGGAGGTATAAAATGTACCCAAATACCCATACCTCCGTGTCCGCGACGTGGAACGGACACGGAGGTAAAGAAAATACCTAATGATATCTTTGGCGAGTGAAAAATCGCAGACACGGATCACGCATCACGGAACTATGGAATGCCTTAGGCCGGTATTCCTTGGTTCCGTGATGCGTTATCCGTGTCCGCGATTTTTCTCTCGCCAAAGATACCGTTGGGTATATTCCATACCTCCGTTCCGCGTCCGTATTCGTGGATCGGACACGGAGATATGGAATATACCCAACGATATCTTTGGTGAGTGAAAAATCGCGAACACGGATCACGCATCACGGAACCATAGTTCCGTGTACCGTGTCCGCCAAACATATAGTTAGGTACAATCCATACAGCCGTGTCCGTTCCACGTCACGGACACGGAGGTATGGAAGATACCCAAAGATATCTTTGGTGAGTGAAAAATAGCGGACACGGACGCGGACACAAATAAAAACAAAAAAGGAAGCAACAGAACACAATTCCAATGCCAACATGGGTAAAATGATACTGACAATACAAATATGACTTCAAACTTGCTTGAAATAACTAGATTATTATCTCTAGATTTTGAACAAGCTTCGTGTTCAAAATAAATTTGTGAGGCAAATAGCGTGCAAAATAAGTTTATGCCCCCTCGTTATTCGATTAAAAAAGTAAAGTATGGTTTCAATACGAATATAATGTTAAAAGTTTTGCCGATGATGAATGTACATCACTTTAATTAACGATTCTTCTTTGTTTATTTTTTTACGTTTCATATTAGAAGATTCTGATTGAAAACGGTATTATTTTGGAATTTCTGTTAAACACGTTAATTTTATTTTAAATGCAGTCAAACACTTTCTTAAGGCCACCTATTAAAAAGACCACCTCCTGAAAAAGACCATATTTAATTTATCTTATTGACTGATATAAAGAACAATTCACTTGTGAATTAAGACTGCCTGTATGAAAAGACCACTTTGGTATTCATCTGAGTTGTCTTTGAAGACAGGGTTGGCCGTATAAGGTTTATGCTGGCTCCATTCTAAGAGAGTTATACTAAGTAATAGGTGAAAAAAATCCTTTACTTCATTTAAACGCATTTTATCGTGTGTGCAACCAGTGTAGATCCAGATCAACTGATTCATTCATGCCATCTGATCAGGATCTACACTGTTCACTTCTTGGTCAAAAATTTCCTACTAAATAAAAAAACAATGTAGATTCTGGTCAGACGGCACGGATGTGATGGGTTGATTTGGATCAACACTGTTTTTCCATGCAATTTGAAGAAGTATAAGTATAGTTAAAGTTTAAAAAGGTATTTGAAGTAAATGGTTATACAGCTGTGGCAGATTTGGGTTGGAAAGAGTAGCCTCGACCAGGACTCGAACCTCGGTCGGCTTGTTGTATTGTTGTTGTTATGGTATCACAATCACTAATTAATGTGATTATTGAGACGAACACAAGCGTGTTTCTACAAATTTGAGTTTTATTATAAGACTGAATCTTTAACAGACAACTTAAAGCGGCAAATATTTAAGCATGCGCAGTACAGTATATTCTATTTCAAACAATACCATATACAACACGGCTTACCGTGCCGACGCTCTATCAATTAAGCTACTGAGGCCGCTGGAACGAATCTCCGCATTTTTTGCCCAGGTTCGGGTCGAATACCCCAGCCACATACTTAGCCCAAAGGAGCTACAACGGTGATCTCCCTACCGACAACGCCAATGTGCAGATTTTGGTTGGAAAGAGTAGCCTCGACCAGGACTCAGACCTCCGGCTTACCGTCCCGACGATCAACCAATTGAGCTACCGAGGCCGCTGACGAAATCTAATACACAGCATATTACCGTGGTATATCCAGTGGCTAAGTTGAGACTGCTAGTTTGTATTGCCCTTATTGATAACAAATACATCGTCTAAAGACTTTTACTGTAAAGGTAAAGCTAACACAACTGAAATGCTATGAAAATGATAAAAGTCTGTTATATGATTTAGTTCTTAATTTAAAAACAAAAAACAACAATTGTTTCTGCGTCTAAATTTTAAATACGAGGGACTTGTATCAGGCCTTTTCAAAACGCATACGTTACTCAGGCAAATCGATCAGTTTCACCAGAACGGCAGAAGCTATGAAATTTAAAGTGATTTGGACTGTGTACAAATCTTTTTTACTAAGCTTAAGATTTGAATCATTTATTGCCGCTGTTTAATGAGGTCGTGATGCCATAAAAAGTGAAATATATCGGGATTTCAACACCCAGAAAATACAGCTTCCGTGCGCTTTAAAAATGTGCTGATCAATTTTTTGTAATGTAATAAATTATTGCATTTAACTTTTGTTGGTAAAGATCTGTAAAGACTATTATTTATTTTTACTGATCGATGCAATTCTATACAAAATATAGATCCAAATGTCCACGTTTGGAAATGGTTGGAATCTTGCCCAGTTGTCAAAGCCCCTTTAGCCAGGAAACCCCTTTAAATTAGAAAATTTGTTCAGTCCCGAGCTCGTCCGGTTAAAAGGGGTTTCAGACTGAAACTTTCTGTAAAGATACACAAAATATATCAATGCTAAATACATAAAAATAATTATCAAATTCATAATTTTCCATGAACTACATTTCTTTAGCCTAAATTAATATCCACTTAGTCAGTCAATATCATTTTAGAAAAGGACTTTAACAAATTTAATATTATCTTTTGTATTTTGATAGACTAGCTCCAAAGATCATTATCATAAATGCTTTTAGACACTTGTGTGGTCAGCAATGTCTGGTCATCAGATTAAGGACCTTAGGCCTGCAGACTCCGAATTGGGATACCACTGGTGATTCACCATACCAATTAAAGGCTGTCACCAGTGTCCACTATTTCAGGTCGGGGTGATTTGTCTAGCTGGGAGTCAGGGTTTGGTTATCCAACACTAATCTCAACTCTAATATCACGATGATTTCTGCACAATTCCTGAGATTTCCGTTCGTTCGGTTAATGTCCGGTCCGGTCCGTCAATATAGCTGCATTAATTTTTCAGGTAAATATTTTACTGATCACCGGTCTAGAAATTGGCCCAGATGGAAAGTAAACATTTTTGATAATTTTCAGATAAATAGATAAGTGTCATTTTCATTTGGGCCTCACATAGTATATAAAGTAGAATAATTTATCAGGTGACAGGATATTGAGAAGAACTTTTCTTCTGGTACATGGTAAAAACTTCTAAAATTACAGTTAGCTAGGCAGTTCCGAATATCCGTCAATTACGAATCGACGTCAAATTATCCCAATAGATGGCATACCTGTGAACCTTTTAACTCGTTTAGGAAGGAGATTGGTTTAAAAAAAGTGGGAGATTGGGGTGATCATTACCAGTTTCTTTTGCCTTTTTGAATGCTCTTTTCTTCTGTCTAGATAAACTGGCTTTTCTTGTAATCCAAGGTTGATTGAAACGAGTGGTGATAAACTTTGATGGAACATGACAGGCGATGACAGAGCAGATGGACTCTTTGAAGGATTCCCATATAATGTTGATGTCTGTTTCCGGAGAGTACCGTGAGGTGAAGTCATCGACAAAGTCTTTGGTTGCTGTGCGGATCTTGTCTGTATTGGCATTTTTCCAAAGCAGTATTTTCCTGCGAGGTAGTTTAGCTCTAGCAGCCCTGGCTTTGGCCAGGCCGAAGACACCATCATGGTCACTGACACCTGGTACAGGGTTACATCTTTGAATTAGACTTGGTCTGTTTGTGATAAATAAGTCCAGGATGTTTTCATTTCTGGTTGGGAACTGCACTATTTGTTCTAAGCTAAGATCAAGCACGGTGTCAAGGAACAGTTTGCTGATGGTGACAGGATAATTGTGTCCTGCAACTGTGTTAGTTTTCCAGTTGATATCAGGTAGGTTTGCATCACCTCCAATCCAAATAGTTGAGTTGGGGTAGCTGTTGCATAAGAACCTCATATTTCTGCACAGCATACTGTAGATCACTGCTGGGTGGGCAGTACATAGATCCAATAATAAGCGGGGCACGGCCATGGCTCTGGATGGTGACTGCTGTAAACTCTGCTTGGGTTGGGAGATCTATGACTGTGCCAGTAATTTCGTCGTTGGCAATGATGATAACCCCTCCATGCCGATCTTGTATCCTGTCGTGTCTAGCAATAATGTGGTAGCCGGTGGGGATTACCTTGCGTTCGAATATGCTATTATACAGCCAGGTTTCATTACCAATGATGATGTCCGGCTTTAATTCATCAAGAAGAAGCCAAAATGATGTTCATTTGGCTCTAAGACTTTGAAAGTTTATGGCAAGGATGCAGAAAGTATTATGTTCATTACATTTGGACGAGGGTGGTGTTTGTTTCGGTGAGGAAGTATGTTGTTGCGAGCCAAATGAGGTGCCCTCTGAGTAGAAACTAGTCGACGAGACATTACTGTCAGGGGTCGCTGGGATGTCAGTAAGGATACTGTACGTGTTCTCGGTTGCGATTGATGTGTTTATGGAATCAGCTGAGACTGAATCAAACAGTGTTGATGAGAAATTTGGCAAGTCACAGGTACAGCAGACCCAGCTGCTGTTTGGGGTGATGGACTTGAAGTTGGCCAATGGCATAGCTAAACATTTTGCATGAAACCATGTGTCACATGAATCACACGCCACAGATCGCTGGTTGGATTTGCATGGTTTTTCACATACTCCACAGGGAAATTTGTAGGTTGGGCCGGGGTTTGTATGACAATCGCCGAACAATAATAACTTCATAGCTGGTGCATTTAAAATGCAGACTTCTGATTCTAGCAATGGATGGTGGCTTGTAAGCCAACATACCAAATATTGAGGAAATCATGTCTCTTGGCAGAGGGTGTGAGGGGTTTCAGGTTATCATCTGAAAATGTATTGTCCGAAAAGTTGATAGTTGGACCAACTGATGGACCAACAGTCAAATTCATAACTGTGGCAGTGCAGGTGCATCGGTAGTTTTGTTTAACAATTGTGAATAGATGAGAAGATGAACTGGAAAACAAATATTATTCTGCCTCTGCTTTTTTCTTTTCCTCTTGCAAAAAAATCAGCATTTTTTCCCCTTCAAAAAGGCTAAAAGCTACATACCCATTGCAAAATAAATGTCAGAATCAGTCAGAACACAAAGTATACCATTAAAAATATACATGTACTTAAACTTTTTCTCTATACACAGACTTGTAGTAATTGAACTTGCAATTGTAATTAGTTGGAATTTAATTACAAATAATTGAGCTGGCTGCCTGATCAGGATCTAGACAGTTTGCTTTTTGATTCATTATTTTATTTCTGACCAAAAAGTGACAATGTAGATCCTGAACAGGTGGCATTGATGTTCTGGCTGATCTTGATCTACACTGTTTGCATAATGTTGTGCAATAAAACCTGTATATGTGGAGTATACAGATAAATACATTTGGGCAGGTAAATTCTTGTTGAACCTTGTGTCTAAATAGCTAGTTGATTACAAACATTTTTTTTTATAGACTGAGATACTTAATGTGACTGCTTAGATAGATTTCTTGGATAGAATTTCGTTATTTTACTTTCAGAATGATCCGAATACCAGGAACTTTCTGTAGAATGTTTCCATGGCAACGATTCTCTGCCCATCAGCCTGGCATGCCAGCATTCCTGTGTACTGCTGCAACATCTAGAAAGAAAACCAATGCAGTAATATTTGACATGGGTGGAGTAATACTGCCATCACCACTGTTGGTTTTTAAAGGTAACCTTTGAGTTAAAATCTTTATTTTTCTTGATTATGTTTGAACTCATGTATTTGAAAAATGCACACTACCATTGTGTTAATTCAATAGGATTACTTTAAAAAATTCTTCAGTCTTCAGTAATAACCTATGCTTATTCAGATAAACCATATTAGCAACAAACATTATTTTCACTTTGTTGCTTAAAAATGTCCCCAAGCTTAATCATTTCCTCAATAATGGTGTGGGCAAACAGTGTAGATCCAGATCAGCCAGCACATCTGTGCTGTCTGATCAAAATCTACACCATTAGCTTGTTGATGTGTTATGTGTTTCTGTCAGACAAGGAAGCAAGCAGTGTAGATCCTGATCAGATGGACATGGATCAAGATCACAGTAACCTTTAACACAAAAACCTTGTCCAACCAATAACTAGATGATGATTTCAATGGTCCACAGTGTATGGTTAGGATGTCTGTCATCAGAAGTATATGACCCCTATTGTCTTTCTTTTTTTAAGTAGGTCAAAGGTCAGGGTCACAGTGACCTTCAAAAGAAAAACTTTCTCTGGCCAAAAACTAGACAACCATTTGTGTGATCAATACAGTAGATAACAGCAGATAACTATCCATTTGGCATTGGGGGTGGGGTTGGATACATGCTTTTCAAACATCATTTGGTATATATGTAGATTTTGAGAGGAAGAAAAATCTACCAGATGGGACAATTCTGCAGGCAATTCTTGCTGACAGAACAAATGGAGCATGGACTAAACTGGAAGAGGGCAAACTAAACATGACAGAATTTGCAAAGATCTTTAGTGAAGAGTGCTCTAAACAGGTTTGTCATATTTTTTATGGAATTTTAGTTGAAAATCTGAGTTGAAATGCAAAGCAAATTTGAATATGCTTTATTTTGACCCTAACTTATTGTAATCCTTTACTCCATATTTACCCATTTCTTTTCATGTGCGAACAGTCTAGATCCAGATCAGCTGGCACATCCATGCCTTCAGATCAGGATCTGCACTATTGTTTTTTTGGTCAGAAATAATCTAGTAAATCAAAAAGTGAACAGTGTAGATCCTGATCAGATGTCAAGGATGTGCCAGCTGATCTGGATCTTCACTGTTTATCCATGACATAAAGCATATATATAGAGGAAAGTATTAAAGGGACATTTTGATGCAAAAGAAGTGACAATTACATTTATTGCTAAAATAATAAAATAAGTAACCTTGGTTATGACATTAGAATAGAATAAAATTCTAAAAAATCAAGCTCTTGATTTATCATCACTCATTACTTAGTGCATAAACGGTATAAGTACAATTGAAGTAAGAAGGAGTTATACCTTTTTGGCACGAAGGTGACAATTAGTGTACATTTTGTTTGCATATTTCAGTTTCCAGTGACAGCTCTTGTTTTAAATTCAATCATCATAGCATAACCATACTCCCTTGATATAATATGCAGGCAGATATGGGTCTACATTAGGAGGAAATTAGTGATGATCTGTGCCTAAGGTTATAAAACTGAGCATGGAAACCAGTCTCAAATCTCAAGCATCTGATTGGCTGAAATGGCGACTGGTCAGCCAATCAGATGCTTGAGATTTGAGACTGGTTTCCAATCTCAGCTTTATAACCTTCAACCCAGAGATTACTGCGGAAAGAGTTAATTTTCAAACTTACACCAGTGATTTTTCTGTGTTTAGCTTGGAGTGAAAGTGGACATGTCGGAACTTATGCCAAGCTTTAACAGACAAGTTGCCAAACCTTATCCCCAGATGATTGAGGCAGTGAAATGTGTGCGAGCTGAGGGCATGAAAACAGCATTGTTAACAAACAACTGGTTCAACATTGACACTGGACAGAGTTACATCCCCTTGGATCTCTCATTGTTTGATGTGGTTAGTCTGTCTCAAACTTCTTATTGTTAAATAGCAATTTACACATTTTCTTAATAAAGGCACATTCAGCCGTTGTACTGTAAGTGTATAAAAAGTGAAAAATCAGCTTTATTTTGTTGCTTATCAGAAGCATTGTTTCTTTTGCTCTAGTTGATAAATCATGCAGAATACTAACCGATGTTCATATGTGTTGCATCAACACTTTGTTGCTATGCCCCCACAAAACATTTAGAGTTGCACTCGTCCGTCTGTCCGTACATACATCAGTCCGTCCGTACATACGTACGTCTGTCCGTTCTTAATGTACGTCTGTCCGTACGTCCCCAAATTTTGTGGCATCAACTCCTACTAAACTATAAGGCGGATTTCTTTCAAACTTGCACAGATAATCAAGCAGGATGTGTAGATGATCGTAAAGAAAGGATTTTTTCCTGCGACTATTTTTACCAGAGTTATAGCCCTTTGTTAATTTCAGTAGTTAAATCTTGTGGCCTCAACTCCTCCTAAACTATAAGGCAGATTTCTTCCAAACTTGCACAGATGATGAAGCAGGATGTGTAGATGATCGTGAAGAAAGGATTTTTTCCTGCGACCATTTTTACCAGAGTTATGGCCCTTTGTTTATTTCAGTAATTAAATCTTGTGGCGTCAACTCCTCCTAAACTACAAGGCAGATTTCTTGCAAACTTGCACGTATGATGAAGCAGGATGCGTAGACGATCGTGAAGAAACGATTTTTTCCTGCGACCATTTTTACCAGAGTTATGGCCCTTTGATAATATCAGTAATTAAATCTTGTGGCGTCAACTCCTAAACTATAAGGCAGATTTCTTGCAAACTTGCACAGATGATGAAGCAGGATGTGTAGATGATCGTGAAGAAAGGATTTTTTCCTGCGATCATTTTTACCAGAGTAATGGCCCTTTGTTTTTTTTTCAGTAATAATATCTTGTGGCATCAACTCCTCATTTACTTTTGGACATATTTCTTTCTAACTTTCACAGATGATCAAGCTGGATGGGTAGATGATCATAAAGAAAAGATTTTTTCCTGCTGCCATTTTTACCTTATTTATGGCCCTTTGTTTATTTCACTTACAAAATTTTGTGGCATCAACTCCACATTTTCTATTAAGCTGATTTCTTTTAAACTTGCACAGATGATTAGACATGATGTGAAGACTGTTGTAAAGGACATTGTCTTGCAACAATTTTCACCAGAGTTATGGCCCTTTGTTGATGTTAGTTATTAAATTTTGTGGCACTTACTCCTCATTTACTATTCATGATCACCACATGTTGTTAATACCTGATACAAAATTTTGTAACAAATGTTGTTGCAGCAGTGGGGGCATCAGTGTCCTGAGGACACAGTCTAGTTTTAAATAAGTAATGTTAATGGATTTGGTTTACCCTTTAGTCTAAATATAAGGGTTTTAAAACCTGTGACAAAATCGATCAGTTATCACATTGTGATGTGTCGTCTGATCTGGATCTACACTGTTCGCCCATGCCATAAAGGCCTATATTTGGAGTAAACAGAGCCTAATATTTGGTTGTAGGTTGTTGAATCATGCAAAGTTGGTTACAGAAAGCCGCATCCAAAGATTTATGAGATCTGTCTCAGAGAACTCAACCTCCCTGGTGAAGAGTGTATATTTCTGGATGACATGGGAGGTAATCTGAAAGGTGCTCAGCAAGCAGGCATAAGAACAATCAAGGTAACTACACATTGTTTACATACTGTTTAAAACTTTGCACACCTTGCTCTGACTGTGTTGCATACCCATGACTGTGTTATCACTAATAACAGCATAAATTCTTGATCTTTGATGTACTTTGGAAAGTATTGAAATGAAACTAACTTATGATTGAGCATTGAAACTAATAAAATAGACCAAAAAAGCAGCATCAGGAACATATCTTTTAAAGCAGGTTTCTGTGTCTGAAAATAAACACTTTCATATAAACACAGACGAACAAAGTTCAACATACTTATTAAGAAACTTATTTTAGGAGGGAGGGAGGGAGGGATGTTGGGTGGAAACACACATCTTCTAAGGGGTGGAAACACACACATCTTCTAAGGGGTGGAAACACACATCCTCTAAGGGGTGGAAACACACATCCTCTAAGGGGTGGAAACACACATCCTCTAAGGGGTGGAAACACACATCCTCTAAGGGGTGGAAACACACATCCTCTAAGGGGTGGAAACACACATCCTCTAAGGGGTGGAAACACACATCCTCTAAGGGGTGGAAACACACATCTTCTAAGGGGTGGAAACACACATCCTCTAAGGGGTGGAAACACACATCCTCTAAGGGGTGGAAACACACATCCTCTAAGGGGTGGAAACACACATCTTCTAAGGGGTGGAAACACACATCCTCTAAGGGGTGGAAACACACATCTTCTAAGGGGTGGAAACACACATCCTCTAAGGGGTGGAAACACACATCCTCTAAGGGGTGGAAACACACATCCTCTAAGGGGTGGAAACACACATCCTCTAAGGGGTGGAAACACACATCCTCTAAGGGGTGGAAACACACATCTTCTAAGGGGTGGAAACACACATCCTCTAAGGGGTGGAAACACACATCCTCTAAGGGGTGGAAACACACATCTTCTAAGGGGTGGAAACACACATCTTCTAAGTCTTGTTGCTGCCAAAAAGCCTTGAGATGTGAAAACATACAAAACAAACACTTACCGGTAATACGGAGTACCCACAAAGTGCACAAAATCATGCTAAACCAGACAGATGATTATGGTTACTATTGTAAAAGATTATAGAGAATCATTCACGTGTGTTGGGTAAGGATCGTGTGATCCGGCCCAAGTGAAATATGCACAAGGGCGGTAACGAGGCTCTGCCGAGTTACTGCCTAAGTGCATATTTCACGAGGGTTGGATCAAGCGATCTTTACTCAACATAAGTGAATGATACTTTTTCTTGCATACTGTATTTATTTTTCGTATTTTGGGATATTTTCCTGTAAATTTTCTTTGCACTGCTTTTTTATAGTAGTGGAGTGATATCCGAGACATTCTATCGTTCATTCATAACTGCGCAAGACGTAACATCATATAAGGCGTGTGACTCATTCTACATGGGGGATCTAGGATCGAAATTTCCTACACGGGTGAAAACACCAGATGCCCTGATCTGGTATACAAGAAAAAGTTGTACACCTTCTATTGCCAAAATGAGAATAATTACATATATAATATGTCATTTGGAGCATGGTTAAGTGTGCCTCTATATACATTTCTTTATTAAAGGTAACAGACCCAGACCAGGGGATAAGGGAGTTGGAAAAGGAACTTGGTTTGACATTGAGGGGCTATGTGCCAGGTGCTACAACAGTTCCAACGCGGTTACAACTGGATCAGGAAAAATTGAAGAGCTACCTGGAAAGCCACCTACAACTTCATTCTAAAGGTACATAAACATGTGAAATAGGAAGAAAATAACCATTTACTTAATAGATATGATCCATGCAGTCTAATCAAAATCCAAACTAGTTGGCAAAACAGTGGAAACAGTAACAATAGTCAACCAAAGCAGTTTAACTCTTTGCTCAGTGGAATATGGCTGTTATCCCATTGGGAATAGTGTAAGCCTGTCTGTGCAATCTGATCAAGACCTGCACTGTTCCCACATGCGATAAAGCTGTATTAATGCAGGAAAGGGTTGAAAAAAAAAACTCATACTATTTTGATAGTGCCAGGGTATTCTATGTTGTTTTCAGATGAACCAATAGTTAAAAGCTTCTCCCATGGACAGTCTAACCCCACATATTTCATCAGATATGCTGGCAAAGACATGGTTCTCAGGAAGAAACCTGTAAGCTTTTGACTTTGTAGCTTAGCAACTTTATCCCTTTCCTCCATTATGTACATTTTAACGCATGTGCAAACAGTGTTTTTGGTAAAAAATTACCTTATATATCAAAACGATAACAGAGAAAATTTGCCACCGCCAGAAAGGCATATGTATGGAGGAAAGGGTTTTTTTAAATCTCAAATTATTTGCATTATCTGAACACAGTGGCATTTTAGTCATGTTAAATAGTTAATTTATAATGGTAAATGATATGTGCAGTCTAAAATATTATATTTTATTAAAGGTGTATCTGAAATACATTGTTTATAAAGATTGCTAAATTCTCTAACGAGCTTTTATTCATAATAAACATGATATTGCAGTAAACTGTTTACTATTAAATGTATATTTTGTTTAAATTTACATTTGTAATTTGACAGCCAGGAAAGTTACTGCCATCAGCTCATGCAGTTGAGAGAGAATACAGAATAATGAAGGCTGTTCAACCATTTGGAGTTCCAGTGCCAAAAATGTTAGCGTTGTGTGAGGACAGCAGGTAAGAATTTCGTGCCTGAGATCAGCGCCCAAGATCATAAAATTAAGATTGGAGACCAGTCTCAGATCTCAAGCATCTGATTGGTTGAAATAGTGACCAGTTGCCATTTCAGCAAATCAGATGCTTGAGATTTGAGACTGGTCTCCACATTTAGTTTCATGATCTTGGGCACAGAAATCTCATATTGGAGACCATTCTCAAAACTCCAGCTTGTGATTGGTCAGTTCAGAGACTATGTTCAGTTCAGCAAATAAGCTGGTTGAGATTTATGAGGACCATGCTTCATAATACTGAGAATAATCACAAAATAAAGTTAGTTTATGAGAGTAAGACAATAGAACATCAGACATACTGACAGTATCTATTCAATTACCAGTGGTTTCAGGTAGCCTAGGGTATTGAATATATTAACCCTTAACCCCATAAGATAAGGCTGTTCTCCATAGGTGAAAAGTTTATATTATTACCTGGTACAATGTAATTTGGTATTTTTTACTGTTTTTCCAAAATTCTAAAAACATCCATGTTCGCGAACTGTTGACCGGTCAATAGTTTTGACTGTTTCCCTCACCTGCTCGGATGTCATAGAAGACTTTATTCTCTTAATTTTATGTGGTGGAAATAACTTGTTTGGAAAGAATTCAATGACTATTTCTCCATAAATAAAATGTGTTGAAGTATTTAAACAAATTACAATTTTGTCAGTTTGTAATAACAAAATGACTGTTTCCATAAGTTTTTTTTGAAGAAATAACAGAGAAAAACAAAATGAAAACCTACAGATATAAAATGTTGGCGGTTATAGGTAAAGGAATGAGTTTATAGTCTGTAATTACTGTATTCAACCGACTTTCACATTTACCAATCATTAAATATATAAGTCTTTCGTTAACAGGCAGCCACAGAACATTGGCTTGCTTATATTTCTCACAGGTACCCATTTATACACCTGGGTGGAGAGAAGCAATGAAGGCATAATTTCTTGCTTAAGGAATTTAGCAGCCAGACTTGGGCTCAAACCAGGGACCTCTCGATCCCTAAGCGAGCGCTTAACCACTGGACTACTGCTGCCGGTTAAAAGATTGTTAAATTGGGAAAGTTTAATTATTAACATATTTGCAAAACTATTTTCTTGTTACTTTTTTCTTCTGCAAGTACTGTTAAAATAGTAATTGATCAGGTACTTAAACAGTTGTTTTATATGTGATTTGGGTACAGTCAAACTGTTGGCCTGAGGGGATAGTGTTTTAAACTGTTACTTGAGGTTGTAGGAAAGTAACTGTATATCCAGATCAGCTGGCACATCCATGCTTTCTGAAGAAGATCTACACTGTTCTCAGCCCGATTAGTAAATAGTAAAGTAATTATTGGCCAAGAAGTGACCAAAAAGCAATCCACACCGGATCCACCACTTATGGAATCACACATTTCCGAGACTTGCAATATTGTTTGTTTCAGTTTGCTAGGGACACCATTTTACATCATGGAGCATGTGCCAGGTAGAATATTTACAGATCATTTGCTAGAAGGACATGCACCTGAAGAAAGGACTGCTATTTACACTGAAATGGTGAAAACGTTGTGTAAAATACATTCTGTGGACATCAATGCAGCAGGCTTGCAGGACTATGGCAAACAAGGTTAAAAGTTTAACATGTTTAGTCTGTAATCATTTTTAACCCTTTATTACATAGATACACCTATATGGCATGGGCAAACAGTGTAGATCCAGATCAGCCATCAGTCAGGATCTACACTGTTTTCTTTTTGATGCTTTTTGATTTATAAGGTTATTTCTGACCAAAATCGAATCAGTGCTGATCCTAATCAGGTATTATGATGGGCCAGCTTATCTGGATCTACACTGTTAGCCCATGCAATAAAGGTGTATCTATTATACATAGCTAACTATGCCATTCATTGAAAGAACAACATAAATGAAAAAGCAAACAGTGCAGATCCTGATCATATGGTACAAATATGCTGCTGATCTGGATCTACACTGTTCACACATGTAATAAAACTGCTATATATATAGGAAAGGGATAAATTACTTTTCAGGTGGCTATTTAATGAGAAACTTCCAGAGGTGGGCAAAACAGTATGAAGCCAGTAAGACAGGAGAGATTGAAAGCATGAACAAACTCATGGAGTGGATACCTGCACATTTACCTGATAATGAACGCTGCACTATCGTGCATGGGGACTACAGGTGAGATTTAAACTCTTTCATATGGGTTGTTGTCTTAATATATCTGACATTAGGGGGACGTGCTGACCTGCTGTTGCGAATATTAGAATTTACTCGATAAATTTGGGTTTTATCACATGATCGTACTGTGGACATCTAAATCAGTGCCCAAGGTTATAAAACTGAGCATGGAAACCAGTCTCAAATCTCAAGCATCTGATTGGCTGAAATGGCGAACAGTCGCCATTTCAGCCAATCAGATGCTTGAGATTTGAGACTGGTTTCCAATCTTAGCTTTATAACCTTCAAGCCCAGCTGTTACAGTCTTGCATTCTGATTAGGATCTACACTGTTTGATTTTAGATTCATTATGTTATTTTCTGCTCAATAGTCCACTGGCTTAGTCCTTAGTTAGATTGCACATCATTGCATTCTGATCAGGATCTAAACTGTGCACTTTTAGATTCATTTAGGTTATTTCTGATCAGTAATCAACTGGTGTAGATCCAGGTGAGATGGCACATGCAATAAAACCTGTATATATGGAGGAAAGGGTTAAATGTATTATAGTCAATAACAAAATATAAACTTTGATCTGTACCTTAACATGTCAGAAAGGAATCACTTCTTATAAAGTTCAGTTTTCAACTGACCAATTATTTGACTTTTCCACAATTTTTTCAGATAATGAAATGCGGTACAATCATGGTCAGTGTGCTGTAGTATAAGCATTTCTTGATGATAAGGCTGTTCAGCTGTCTTTTTGTCTTTTGCCAGATTTAACTTAAATTTGTTTCAAACTAAAGACTTTCTGATTGGTGGAAATTGAGATCAGTCCCCCAACTGACCAATCAGAAGCTATATTTGTAAGGCTGTTCTCACAAGATGGTAAGCCAGGACTTAGGACATTAGCAGCTGATTAGTTAAAATTGAATCCAGTCACAAAACTGACCAATCAGAAGCTAGCAACAAGGAGACTAGTTTTGATCATATGCCCACACAATCTGTTAACATCAATATTTGATCTGATGCACTGCATTTGATGATTACTTGTCCGTTTTTGTCTTTCGTAGAGCTAAGTAACCTGCTTGTATATAATTAAAGGTAATGCATAAAGAAAAAATCCTAGGTGCTATTACTTGGTCAGAATTTAGTGAAAGTCAGTTAGGACCTTAACCATCTAAAATGTGTTTAACCTATTGACTTGCCTTTTTTTAAAATTATATCCATAACATTAATTTTTGATCAGAAATTTCTTTAGAAATTGTATTTTGTAAATAGTGTAGATTTTGGTAATTTCTTAGTCACACTATCTCTTGAAGGTTTTTCATGGGTTCTCCATAGGCAAACAGTGTAGAAACATCTGTGCAGCCTGATTAGGATCTACACTGTGTGCTTTAAGAATCACAAAGTTATTTTTTACCAAGAAGCAAACAATCTAGATGCTGATCAGACAGCTCAGATGTGCCGGTGATTCTGGCTCTACACTGTTGACACGTGATAAAACCTGTATAATATAGCATAAAGGGTTACCTAGCCTAATGTGTTCAATGTTTTAACTTGCACTTAACGAATCATTAACTTTATTGGCGCTTGAAATGTATATAAAGTAACAAGCAGCTACATGTATAGGATATATTCAGCATAATGAAAAGATTCACTCCATTAGGGCTGTTGTATTGTGTACAATAAATGTTTCAACTGATTTTCAGGTTAGACAACTTGATATATCATCAATACAGACCTGATGTTTTAGGTACACTTGATTGGGAGTTGTCTACGTTAGGGGATCCATTCACAGATTTAGCCACATTGGTCATATGCTATTATATTCCACCAGGTTTTCCTACATTTCCATGTAAGTTTGCAAGAGAAATGCTTAAATAAGTGTGTGCATACTCCTTAAAACATTTAGGAACCAGCAACAGCACCTATACAAGGCCTCAAGATTATAAAGCTAAAAATGGAAACCAGTCTCAATTCTCAAGCATCTGATTGGCTGAAAAGGAGATCAGTTGCCATTTCAGCCAATCAGATGCTTGAGATTTGAGACTGGTCTCCAGATTTAGATTTATGATCTTGTCACAGTTCTGTACAATATATTTGTAGACTGGATAACATGGTTTACAGTAAATCCTCATCGGACATAATGGCTGTACTGGACTGGGAACTGTCCACTATAGGTGACCCTTTAACTGACCTGGCGACCATGTTGATCTGTTACTACATACCACGAGGTCATCCCCATATTACTTGTAAGATAACTCATAATATCCCCATGTATTGTGAATTAACCAGAGATTATTATGTATTCTTTTGCACTGAAACTTGCATATTATTTATCCTATGACATATTAAATTCTAGATGACACCAAAAACCACTAACAGTCCCCCCCCCCCCCCCCCCGTCCCGCCCCACAGTTTTAAAGATGAATACATTAGTATTTCTTTACTGAAAAACAAACAGTGTATATCCTGATCAGACTATGTATACAAGAGGTCAGATCTGGGTCTACACCTAGAAGTTACAGTGTTAATATGCTGATTATTCTTATAGATTTAAGAGCTCATACCTTGCAACATACTAAAACTTAGAGTGTTGATAAAAATAATTATCTTTTTAATGAATTAGTTAAAATGACTGCTTTTTTTTCTTTTGCATAAATTCCGCTTCCCTCCCCATCCCCCCATTTCCCCAAACCTCAAACATGCTATGCTTTAATAAAGCATATAGTTCTTTAGTATCTTTATAGTTTATTTCAGAAGCTTAAGTGTGTCTTAAAATATTACCCTGGCAGCATTGTTCAGAATTTGTACTTAAATTGTTTGTTGTGTCGATATGGAACTTAGTGATCAGGGAAAAGAAAGTATGTCATTTGCAAAATGTTTTTTACTCTGTTACTAGTTTTATGAATTCAATTAAGCCTTTTTTCTGGAGATTGTGAGATACTTCTGTGGTATCATTTGATATTGCTGACTTGTTACTACTATGTAAAATCTTGCTGGGTCCTTAATTTGTGCTTTTGCACTTACACAAATTATGTGACACAAAAATTCTGCTCAATGATGTTATTTTATTCACACTTTTTGTTCAATCTTGATAACTGGCAAGTTTGCATGTTCCAAATCTAGGTTTATGTTCACAACTGAGTCAACATGGTCACCAGGTCAGATAATCAAAAATGTTAGAATTACTGTAAAATCATTAATATTTATGTGGTACAGTTTTCATTGATTTCGTGTGCAGATTGATAAAAAAATTAAAAACGACCATGAAATGAATTTATGATAAACTCAGTTTAGATACTTAAGTTCCATGAAGTTAAAAACACAGTAAATGTGGTATCTGACAGAAAACCATTAAAATTTGTGCCTATGATATAACCGTTGATATATTTTCTTTTTTGGCGTGGGTGAACAGTGTAGATCCATATCAGCCAGCACATCTGTGCCATCTGATGTGGATCTGCACTGATCGCTTTTTGATTTATTAAGTAATTTCTGACCAAAAATCTAGCAGTGTAGATTGTTGTTGATTCATGCCCATTACTGGGCTGAAGGTCTTAGTATAAGGACCAATAACCAATCTCAAGCAGTTAATTTGTTAAAATTGACTCAGTCTCTGAACTGACTAAAGACTGATATGTTTGTATGACCTCTGATCAGGATTTGCACTTTCTGTATTTAAGTCAGAAATAACCTAATCAAAAAGCTAACAGTGCAAATCCTGATCAAATGACACAGATGTGCTGGCTGATCTAGATCTACACAGTTCGTCCATGCCATAAAGTTGTATATATGGAGGAATGGATTAAGTATAATTATTTTTTAACATTTCATAATTCCAAATATTGATATAATTTTGTTTTACAGCGTTTAACGGAGTGGACCTGAAATCGTTAGGAATACCATCAGAGCAGCAGCTGATAGAGATGTACTGTAAGCGGATGAATATACCGCTTATAGAAAACTGGGACTTCTATGTGGCCTTCAACTTCTTCCGATTTGCAGCCATATTGCAAGGGGTGTACAAACGGGCCATATCAGGTAAGTAATTTGTAGATTTTTTACGAGGGACAGAGACGGGTACGCGTCAACATTTCATTAAGTGTTTTGCTCACTTTTTCTCAGTAACCATTCATGATAGAGCTTTGAAACTTAACATAGTTGTCTGACATAACAATAGCAATTATCAGGCAAGTTTCACAACTCTTTGCTGTAATTTGTCATAATTATATCCCTTTTTCACTTAAAATGTAAAGAAAATCTGGTTTAGTCGCAGTGCGCCATCTTTTTATGTCAAAACTTCTCCACTGTCAGTTTAACCCTTTTCTCTATGTTTATATTTTATATGTGACTGTTAATCGTTTGAGTCATAGGATTATTTTTGACCCAGAAATGGCCAGTAGATTCTGATTCAAAGTAGATTCTGTGTAGATTCTGCTTTGATGGCACAGATGTGCAGACAGACCTGGATCTATACTGTTTACACATGCAGTAAAACTATATGGAGATAAGGGGTCATGAATTATTTGAACAAATGTGAATGGGCGTACTTATTGAATGGTAACTATTATAAATTAGCTGAATTAGAATGTGGAATGACTTTATAAAGCTGCATATTTACGGTCTCACAACTGGTTATTATTTATTCTTCTGTTATGTTATGCCTTTAACCCTTTCCTGTACAGATACACCTTTATTGCTAGGGCGAACAGTTTAGATCCAGATCAGCCGGCACATCCGTGCCGTCTGATCAGGATCTAAACTGTTCGCTTTTAGATTCATTAGGTTATTTCTGACCAAAATGCGACCAGTGCAGATCCTGATCAGACGGCACGGATGTGCCGGCTGATCTGGATCTACACTGGTCGCACATGCGTAAAAATGCGTATCTATGCAGGAAAGGGTTAAGGTCTCACAACTGGTTATTATTTATTTAGAGGTTAATGAACAGGTTAGCAGTGCCTTTGAATGATAATGGCCCTGTCATGTTGATAATGGCCCGAGGGCTTTAGCCCGAGGGCCATTATCTCATGGCAGGGCCATTATCATTCAAAGGCACTGCTAACCTGTTCATTTACCTGTTTATTACATGTGTACGTTGACTCTCTGATGTCCAGTTGGTCTATCGTATATAGTATATTATCATGCAAATGTATTAAAATTTGACAGTGACGGAACTACTTTCTCAGAAAGCCTCTCGCCCTCGCTAATTTCTTAGTCTCGCCTAAATATGGAGGCACTGTAAGACAATTGTATAATATCATACTAATTCTTCTCTTTTTGCAAGTCATCTAACCGAGAACAAAACCATTTGTACTATGAGAGAGTCAATAATTATTATAATCTGCTTGAAGCAGGAGCCGTTAATAACCTTTATAACACTGACGTCATTTTTCGAGATAAATATTCCTTCCGGCATGTCAATGCATTCAATTTCGAACATTTTTTTTGGATTTTATTACTTAAGTGTGTTTTAATTATTGTTTAGTCTGTGCTGATGGATTTACATGCTTGATGATCAGAAATCCTGATGATCTGAATGCCTGCGTCTAGGCCATTTCGGTTTCTAAATAAAAACTTAAATGGCTTTGTTGCTGGTGTTAAATTTCAACTGACTGAAGAGAAGAAGGAAACAACAAAAACAACAACACAGAATATTCTTTTGAAGTTTAGTGTATATTTGGACAAGGAAATTCATCAATTAGCTTTTTTTCAAGAACTGGACTTTGCACATTGGAAGCCTACTACCAGAAAACCAGCCGTTTAAGGATGACAGCAGGTTTGTCGGCTGATCCCAATGGTTTTTGCAATTTTTTTTGTTTCAAATTCTAAAAAGACACACCTAATATGTTTTTGATATTTCAGTTTTCTTTGCACATAAAAGCAAAATCAGTTTAAACAGAACGACTTTTTATACAAAGTATTGTCTCACTGACGGATGTATTCATACGCCAACAAGATGTCAATTCTTTTACAAAATAAACAAAAAATAGTTTATTTATGCAATAATAAGCTCATAAGCGCATGTGCAAATGATCATTATTTTGACTGTGTTTTTTTTAATTTCTTACTAAAACGATTGCCTGTAGAACAAACATAATTGGAATTGGACAAAAAATTGGCAGGGCCATTATCACATTATCACTTTTAAGCCCTGGGCCTTGGTTTGATAATGAGGCTGGCGACATGACAATAAGTTTTGACATCATACAATTTTGTTACTATATTTAGTAACACATGTAATAATCTTCTGTTATGTTATGCCTTTAATTGACTGAACAGGAGTGAATATTGTTACATTTTAGGATCTGTGCCCAAGGTTATAAAAGTGAGCATGGAAACCAGTCTCAAATCTCAACCATCTGATTGGCTGAAATGGCGACTGGTCGCCATTTCAGCCAATCAGATGCTTGAGATTTGAGACTGGTTTCCTAACTCAGGTTTATAACCTCCAGCTCAGGTCTGAATAAATAGTAATGCTATAACAACTACGACTTTAAATATATTCACTTGTATTTTGACTGTGTAAGAATATTACATCAGATTCACATTTTTTCACATTCTCATTTTTTTATAGTTTTTTCTACTGTTTAAGTAATAAATTTTGATACATGAAAACATTTACTTTTTCATCCTGATAAATGACAAGGCACCTTTAATGTATATTAACTATCATGAAACAAGAATTATTTGTTACATTTTTAAATAGCCAGGTTTAAGGCCCACAGAGGCATTAAATTTAAGAAAAGGCAAATCGCATGTCACATTTCTTTTAATTTTAAAGTCATTAGATAGTGTAAAACACTTTTTTAATATTATACATATTTAAATAATTTTGAAGCAATTCATTAAATCTTGTCAAACACTTTTTAGCTCACCTGTCACATAGTGACAAGGTGAGCTTTTGTGATCGCAATTAGTCTGGCGTCCGTCCGTCCGTAAACTTTTAATTTAAACGACATCTCCTCTTAAACCCCAGGGCCAAAGTTGATGAAACTTGCCACGGGTGTTCCTTGCATGAAGCTCTTCCAAAGTTTTTCAAAGAAATCAATTCCATGCAGAACTGTGGTTGCCATGGCAACCTAAAGGAAAAACTTTAAAAATCTTCTTGTCTGAAACCACAAGGCCTAGAGTTTAGATATTTGGCATTTAGCACCCTTTAGTGGAACTCTACAAAGATTGTTCAAATTATTTCCCTGGGGTCAAAATTGGCCCCACCCCAGGGGTCTCTTAATTTTACATAGACTTATATAGGAAATCTTTAAAAATCTTCTTCTCACAAACCACAATGCGTACAGCTTAGATATTTGGTAAGTAGCATTGTCTAATGAATGTCTACTAAATTTGTTCAAATTATGTCCCCTGGGGTCAAAATCGGCCACAACTTAGGGTTCTCTTGGTTTACATATAGTTATATAGGAAAAACATGATAAATCATTTTTCTCCAAAACTAATAGGACTAGATCTTAGATATATTGGCCACGCCCCAGGGTTCTCTTAGTTTACATTGATTTATATAGGAAAACATGAAAAATCATTTTACTCCGAAACTAATAGGACTAGACCTTAGATATTTTTTACTTTATTTTACCACACTTGCACACAACTCTTGCAAGCATTGAGCAGTTGTTGACAGGTGAGCGACCCAGGGTCCTATGGACCCTCTTGTTTATTATTTCAAAAGTAAATTGTAAAAATAAAAAATAAAGTTTTGAGTTTTCCTGAAAAATCAGTGTGATGGAGTGTTTATTACAGTAGGTGCGTTCAGTAGGTAATTCACGGTACACACTACCTGGTTCAATGAATAACTTCATGCCCAAGGACAGGAAGATATAAATGTTGTTATCTTTAATGTCAAAATCTAGAATGGTACATGTTTACAAAGTGTAAATGGATTTAAACCATTAGTATTTTTGGTAAGACATTTTACATTTAAAAGTTGAGTTTTGTCATTTCACGCTGAAATTTTCTGAGTTAACATTATGGATACAAAACATTCTTTGTAGGAAGTTAAACTTCAGTTTTGTATAAAACTAATGAAATTGTCTTTTTTTTCAACTCACCCCATTACACAAGATATAGAATCAGGTTTGTGTAATTTTTTTTGCTAATTTAATTTTGATTGCCAATTTTTTTTTAATTTTTGATGTCAAACTTTCGAAGAAAAGGCTATACATAGGGACCACTTTGTCTCTCACAAAAATTTACATTGGCTTTAACTTTGCCTTTTCTCAATACTTCTTTATCAAACTTTTAAATTACATTGCTTATGACATCAGGTTAAAAAATATTTTAGTCAACTCACATTTGACAGAGTTATGCCCCTTTTTGTACTTGGATTTCGTCATGAAAGCTTTACTTTGCCATGTCTTATAAATTTCTCCATCCCCATTTTGTATTCTAACAAAGTACACAAGGTTAACCCTTTCCTCCACGTATATGTGTTTTAGGCATGCATGACCAATGTAGATCTGGATGTGCCAGCTGATCTGGATCTAAACTGTTTGCCCATGCAATAAAGGTGTATCTATGAAGGAAAGGGTAGACCTAAGTGTTCAACTGAAGACCGATCAAGTTAAATTTCATGCTAGTTTATAAGCATCTATTGCATTTGCAGCCAGTATAGATCCAGATCAGCCTGCTCATCTCTTACTACATGTAGACATTTCATTAACAAGTCAAAGACACATTATATATTATGTGATGGCTCACAGCAGACAGTAGAGTTGGGCTTGCTCTGCATTTTTTTTTTAAACTTACCAATACATAAATTGTCCTGTCACAGTGTCTTTAAAATTTGACCACCAGTGCCCAAGATCATAAAACTAAATCTGGAGATCAGTCTCAAATCTCAAGCATCTGATTGGCTGAAATGGCGACCAGTCGCCATTTCAGCCAATCAGATCCTTGAGATTTGAGACTGATCTCAAAACTTAGTTTTATGATCTTAGCCCAGAATTACACCAGAATTATGTACCTTGAATACTGAAAATAATATAATAACATTAAGAGTGTAAGCACAGTTGGGATAAACCCAGTTTTCCCAGTGCTGCTGTGTTATTTATCCCTTTCCTGTATAGATACGCATTTTTACGCATGTGCGACCAGTGTAGATCCAGATCAGCCGGCACATCTGTGCCGTCTGATCAGGATCTGCACTGGTCGCATTTTGGTCAGAAATAACCTAATGAAACTAAAAGCGAACAGTTTAGATCCTGATCAGATGGCACGGATGTGCCGGCTGATCTGGATCTAAACTGTTCGCCCTAGCAATTAAGGTATGTCTGTATAGGAAAGGGTTATATATGTATGATAACAACATAATTTACTCCACAGGTTTCATCACATGTGCAACCATTCATGCCGTCTGAGGATCAGTTATTGTTATCTATTTAACCTTTTCCTCCATATATACGCCTTTATAGCAATGGCGAATAGTGCAGATCTAGTTCAGCCAGCACATCTGTGCCATCAGATCAGGATCTGCACTGTTCACTTGCTGATTTACCTATTTGGTTATTTCTGACCAAAAAGTGACAAGTGTATGGATGTGCTAGCTGATCAGGATCTACACTTGTTGCACACCCTTAAAAAGGCATATACATGCATATGGAGGACAGGGTTAAATAACAATATGGTATGTTGGATGTTGTTTTCAGGTCAAGCTTCAGCACCAGACGCCGAATTTGTAGGTCTCTACGCTAAGGAAGTTGCAAATAAAGCCTGGGAGGTAGCATCAAGGAGCAACATCAAACCATCCAGTAAGAGTAGAACAGCAGCGCCACCTAGTGGCAATACCAGCAAGAGATCATACAGTACGTCTGCTGCTTCCAGCATGGCTGCTGCAGGTAATTCTCTATTACAAGAAGAATTACAGTTATATAACTTTTATGTTGGGGGGACCATTTTTAGCAGAAAAGCCACGAATGATTCTTATGGGTATAAATTCACAATATTGTATTTTTCTTATTAAAACATATTGTTACATGGTCTAATTTCATTGTGGTTTTAATTTGCACATTCACCCTAGCTCAAAATATGCAAAATTTAAACCCAAATGAAATATTTTGATACCATAGTAAGTCCTGTTCTATCACATCTTAATGCCAACATGAAATTATGCAACTCTGTTATTCTTTTAAGAAACAGAAGTACATGGTTTAATGAGGAATACACAAAAATAAAATCCATGCTAAACAGTTTGTGGTTGTTACCTTTTTATGTCCATCAAGAAAACTGCCATTTCTTCATCAAACTTTCAAATTGTTTTGCTTATGATAACACTCTCATGACAATTTCAATCTTTAGGTTGAGGTCACATTTGAAGGTTATGCCCTGTTTCATACTTGAATTTTGTCACAAAAACATAACATTGCTTATAATTTTGCCATTTCTTAACATTTCTTCAACAAACTTTCAAATTACATAAAAATGTTGTATAGTAAAACATTTCTTTTCAGGTGAGATGGTGATATCACCAGAAAATCTTCAGCCCAGAGCAAAAATCCTGTACAAACAAGTGAAAGAGTTCATAGAGAAAGAAATAGCTCCAATAGAACTAGAATATGTGGCTCACACTAAGACAGAAAACAAGTGGAAAGTTTTTGAACCAGTAGAAAAGTTAAAGGTGGGTAGTATGTTACTGATGTATCATAATACTTTGTGCAGGTTTAATTTTTGCTTATTTCACACTAAGAAAAATATGTGAAATCATCGCCTAGAGAAATAAATATGTGAAATCATCGCCTAGAGAAATAAATATGTGAAATCATCGCCTAGAGAAATAAATATGTGAAATCATCGCCTAGAGAAATAAATATGTGAAATCATCGCCTAGAGAAATAAATATGTGAAATCATCGCCTAGAGAAATAAATATGTGAAATCATCGCCTAGAGAAATAAATATGTGAAATCATCGCCTAGAGAAATAAATATGTGAAATCATCGCCTAGAGAAATAAATAAATCCATGTGATATTAATCATATCATGTTATATAATACGGCTGTGCATAGTGCAATACAACTGTGCGAATTTAAAACAGCATGAAATTGGCATTTGTGCTTTCTGCGCAAAAATTTATCCCTGCAAAATTAATCATCATGGTAGTGTAGAACAATCTTTAGTGATGGAAGTATAGATAAAAAGCCTCAGCCAGAACGAAAGCTGTTGAATATGGGCATGGATTATATTAATAAAGAGACAGAAAAGCAGTTTAGACCTTGATCAGGCTTTGTGGCACTGGTTGCTGATGCTTTACGTTGTAAATTCACCTTGATATGTTTACCCTTTACTGGGATTTATTACATGTGCCAACACCTAATAAAAATAAAACGAACACTGTAGATCATGATCAGATGGCACAGATGTCATGCATGTGCCATCTGGCAGCCACACCACATAGAATAAAGGCTTAAGATTCCTTAAAGGTCTTCATAATGTACATTGTTATAGTTACAAGTTGTTTTGCATAGCTTGTATTTTCTTTGTAGGCCAAAGCTAAAGCAGCAGGATTATGGAACTTGTTTTTGCCAAAGGAGTCAGACCCCAATATGAAATATGGTGCTGGACTCACTAATGTTGAGTATGCTTTCATGTGTGAAGAGATGGGAAAATATCTAATCGCACCAGAGGTAAAAAAAAATTATCAGAATTTAAATTAGTCTGTATAAAGCCCTTTGCTACTTGGATACTACTTATTTAAAGTTCAAACAGTATAGATCAAGAGCAGTCTGCTTCTCCGTGCAGTCAGGATCTACCCTAATGGCTTCTTTGTCAGAAATAATCTGATAAATCTAAAAGAAACTTGTTAGATCCTGATCAGACTGCATGGATGTTCAGATGGCTGATCTTGATCTACACTGGTGTCAAATGTGATACCAGCTGTAACCATGGATTGTCAGGTTAAAACACATTATGCCTGTGCCCAACATCAACTAAATCGGGAGACCAGTCTCAAATCTCAAGCATCAGATAAGCTGAAATTGCAATAAGTTAGATGACAAGTATTTTTGATATGAAAATGACAGTCACACAAGATAGACTTCTGGACTGAAGGTTATAAAACTGAGTTTGGAAACCAGTCTCAAATCTCAAGCATCTGATTGGCTGAAATGGCGATCAATGCTTGAGATTTGAGACTGGTTTCCATGCTCAGCTTTATAACCTTTGGCTCTGACTCTGAATAGATCAATCAACACTTGGCTTTTCATGATCATGAAAATGAAAATGGGTGAGAATTTTCAAGGATAATCACTCCCAACATCAATAACAACTGATAATAAGAGTTTTATGTTAGCATGTATTTTTGTAATTATGTTATATAAATGCAAGGTTAGATTTCATAAGAGTTTGAATACAACCTCCCAAACTCCAAAATGTGAGTAAATAAAATCTGTGTATTGATGTTTTCTTTTCCCAGGTGTTCAACTGTTCGGCCCCAGATACAGGCAATATGGAGGTCCTAGTCAAATATGGCACAGAGGAGCAGAAGAAACAATGGCTTGTTCCACTTCTTAATGGCGAGATCAGGTCATGTTTTGGAATGACAGAGCCTGATGTAAGAATATGATTACTACAGTTGTTCACATTATTTCTTATTTTTACGCCCCCTCCCACACACACATGTTATTTCCCCCATAGATTCTGGTTTGTGAACAACTTATAAAGTTAAAACTATGTAATCAGCAGCTGCTCAGTTTATTAATCCCTTCTTTCATATAATTATATGCATTTATGGCGTGGGTGAGATCCAGATTAGTCTACACATCTGTGCTGTCTGATCAGGATCTACTGTGTTTGCTTTTAGATTCATAAGGTTCTGTTAGATTCATGAGGTTATTTCTGACCAAAATGTGACATTCGTGTCACCTGATCAGGAATTACACTGGTTTCAAAGATGTGAAATGCGTATAAAACATTATATGGAATAAAGGGTTAATATCTGAGGGGTTATTAGTAATTTTATTTTTTAGATTATATATTTTAGACAGATTGCTCAATGAATCACCTACACAATGTAGACTTACGTAAACAGAAATACCATAAATCTAAGAACCCAAGAAAACACCATTTTACTGAAAACCAAATCAATGTTATGTGCACAATGATAAATCCATGTGCAGTAGAAGGAACAACGATTTTAAAAAGATAAGTGAAGGAAACATTTTCCTCAAAGTCATGTCTTACCATGCTAAGTGAAGCTTGCTGAACATTATAATTGTTATAATAGTATTTACTGTCATTTCTTAATATTGACCCTTTACACCATAGATATATCTTTTAACACTTGGGCATCTGGTGTAGATACAGGTCAGCCAGCACATCCATGTTGTCTGATCAACATCTGCACTGTTCACTTTTAGATCTACATGTATGCGGTTATTTCTAGCCTAGAAGTGAAGAATGCAGGGTCCAAGATCATAAAACTAAGTTTTGAGATCATTTCAGCCAATCAGATCCTTGAGATTTGAGACTGATCTCCAGATATAGTTTTATGATCTTGGGCACTGATCCTAATCAGGATGTGCCGGCTGGTCTGAACAAACACGGTTTGCTCGGGCAATAAAGGTGTATCTAGAGTAAATAAGTAAAGTATTAAAAAACCTTTCAATTTCAGGTTGCATCATCAGACGCAACCAACATTCAGTCATCCATCGTGAGAGACGGAGACTCTTATGTGATAAATGGCAGAAAGTGGTGGACATCAGGTATGTTTGTTAGTGATTGGGATAGGGTTTATGGCTAGTTAACTGGTTACTCCATGGTTAGGACTTATATCAGTGCCCAAGGTTATAAAACTGAGCAAGGAAACCAGTCTCAAATCTCCAGCATCTGATTGGCTGAAATGGCGACTGGTCGCCATTTCAGCCAATCAGATGCTTGAGATTTGAGACTGGTTTCCAAACTCAGTTTTATAACCTTCAGCCCTGATGTGCCACATAGTGTAAAGTCATTAGGTATTTCTGAAGCCAAGATGCTAACTGTGTAGATACAGATCAGACTGTGTTGATGTACAGGCTGATCTGGATCTTACTTGTTTTGATTAAAAGTGTATCCAAGTAGTAAAGAGTTAACAACATTTTAAAAGGTGGTCATACCACTGCTATGGAAATTTGAACTCTAAATTTGTCTTATTTACTGCCAGTGTAGTCCCAGATCAGGCAACACATCAGCACAGTTTAATCAGGAACTACATATTCACTATTTTGTCAATATATTCAATTAATTTCTGGTAAACTCCCTTTGAAAAAAGAGGACTGGCTCCAATCAAAAGAAATAGGAGTACAAATTACATTGATATAAGGTTAAGGCATCTTGTTGAATTAGTGTTAAGCACAATAAAATTGTCAAACTGTAGCCAATTTATCAATTTCTGCTCTAAAATGGTCATATTTTAGCAGTTTTACACTATTTATCACTTCTTTCATTTACACAAAAATAGCAGTGTTACAATTGGTTAGAAAATAAGCAGTTACGTCAGCAGTTATACATATGGGGCAGACAACATTGCTTATAATGGCTTTTGCAGCAAAAGTAACAATATAATTATACTCAAAATGGGTTATTAAATCACCTATAGATTATAAGAAATCAATAAGTAATTGTAAATATATTTCAAAATATAGTAACAACTAATATGTCCCATTAAGTTTGTTGTGTTTTATTTCAGGTGCTATGCATCCTCGGTGTAAAATCTGTATCTTCATGGGAAAGACAGATCCGAAGGCCTCCACCCACCAGCAGCAGAGTATGATACTGGTTCCCATGGATTCACCAGGGGTCAAGATCATCCGACCTCTCAGTGTATATGGTTATCAGGACCCTCCAGGTACAGCTGTGTTTTGACCCTTTTTGTGTCGCCCTTTCAGGAGACACATAGGGATCCATTTGTTCATCCGTCCATCAAGAAAACTTAACATAGTCTTTCCTTTTTAAATTTTCGATATTTCTTCATAAAACTTTTAATTTGTACTGTGTATGAGAACAGGTTTATGATCAAGCTAAAATCTGTTGGTCGAGGTCATAATTTATTTGATGGAGTTTTGCCACTATTTATGCTTAGATTGTTGCTGTTTACTCATACATTCAAAGACAAATTTTGTTTGAAATATCTTTAAATTTAGGAAAAATGGCAGTCAACTGATATTGAAGGTTAAATGTTTATGAAAATGCTTGTAAACAGTAATATGGTGCTCTTCATCTGATCAAAATCGGTCCAGAAATTTCTTAGAAATAAGCAAAAAACCTACCTGAAGTCTGTGATTTTTCTGATTTACATGTATATGTGTGCACAACTTTCTAAAACTCATGGCATAGCCAACTTAATTGAAGTATTCTCTTTTTTAAAAAAACTCCATTGTTAACATGTTTAAAAGTTCCCAGACACTTACATGACATTTTCTTATACATAGTGTAAAATCATTTAAGTGGACATATTAGTTAGCAGTATTTCTGAAAAACTAATTTAGAGAGACTTGTTTTGGGGATTAAAAAAAATCCAGAAACAAAATGAGTTAATAATAGAGATGGGGCAGACACATATAATTTTTTATGTACAATGGTCATTCATGGGGTATCTATGGAGTTAAGAGTGTAGAGATAATACACTACTAATAATGAGTGACAGAAATAAGAGTTACTGTTCTTGTGTTCTTGTAGCTGGGCATGCTGAGGTGCTGTTTGAGAATGTGAGAGTTCCCGCCTCCAACATGTTGCTAGGTGAAGGTCGTGGGTTTGAGATTGCTCAAGGTCGTTTGGGACCAGGCAGAATTCACCATTGTATGAGACTGATAGGCCATGCCGAACGATCTCTGAGCCTGATGGTTAATAGGGTAAGGCCTTATTTTTATACCGCATATATGCACGAATAATTCTTGTAATTAATATGTAGAGGATAAAGCACGAGTGTTTATTTTATTTACGTTATTAATATACTGTAAGAAGTCTTGGCCATTGATACAAAAAATGGTGCTTTTAAATGACAAGTTTAATTATTTCTGTATACCATAAAATGTACATGAACATAAGTGTTTACCCATCTACTCTCAAAACTTTACAAATGGAGCAAATTCCTCCATGGCCTTAATGCTTCATAGCATAAATACACACAATACAGTCTTGCTGTTCTATTCATTGATAGACTAATAGTATGTATGTTTACAGACAATGAACAGGGTGGCTTTTGGAAAGCCGTTGGCAGCTCAGGGAACTATACAAGCTGATGTGGCACAGTCTAGAATTGAAATTGAACAAACCAGACTGATGGTGCTCAAGGCCGCTCATATGATGGATAACTATGGAAACAAAGTAGGTCAAGGTCATTGAAATATTTCTTAACAGTTCGTATGATGAATAACCTGTTGATACAGTATGTCAAGGCCATTGAAATAATATCATAGAGCAGCTCATGATTTAGATAAACATGGTAAGATGGCTATAACTTTTGCTGTTGCTGAATATTTCTTATATTAACAGGATTTCAGTATTCTTTTATAATGATAACAGTTTCACAATTTAGCCAAAATCTTCAGGTCAAGTTCTCATCTGACATTGATGAGCTCACTTTTTATCTTCTTATTCTTAACACCCATCTAGCATTGTTTATTCTGCAGGTTGCAGCTAACGACATCGCTATGATTAAGGTGGCAGCACCTAATATGGCAATACGTGTGATAGACCGAGCCATTCAGGTACAAGTAACGCCCTGTTTAAAACAAATACACAATGTTGGATCTAACTGGTTAATGTTTGGAAGATGGATTGACCAAATTAACTGTCCATACTGGGTTGGAAAACAAAATGGTTGCAGAATGGTTTAGATTTTATTTAAGATTTTAATTCCAAAAAATGTAAGATATTTGAAAAATACCATCTCAACTGAATTCTATATTACAAGAGCTCAGTTCTGGAAACCAACATTATGTATTTCTCCAAACCTGTTCCTCATTCATATGTAAATCCAGAAAAATGTATATACAGATGCCATTAACCCAGAATGTAACAACATTGACCCTTTACTACCTAGATACACTGTTATTGCATGGGCAAACAGTGTAGATCCAGATCAACTGGCACATTCATGTTTTCTGATCAGGGTTTTCACTGTTTGCTTTTTTATTTTCTAATGTTGTTTCTTTCAAAAACTTGAACAGTGCTAATCAAACAGTGCTGATCCTGATCAGACAGCACGATGTGCTGGTTGATATGAATCAACACTGGTCGCACATGCGATAAAATGCGTATGTGTGAAGCTGAAAGTAAATTTACTGTAGAATCATTTTATTTTGCATTTAGGGTTTTTAAAGAATTTTTTTACCTGAGAAACAAACAGTGTAGACCCTGTCTGCATTAATGTTAAGGAATAGCTGGGTCTACATTTTGTGCAAATGTGATGTAAGTTGTGCTTTATGTTTTAAGAGTAAATCCCAGCGAAATAAAATGATACAACAGTAGTCTAACCTGAAATGCATGACTTAAACACAATGTTGTGAATACTCTAAACATTTATAGATAAGGAGAACATGTCAAAGACAGTTCATGGATGCTTTAATTACACTTTCTGTCTGCATGCATACATGTGAACACTGTGACTTTCGAGAGTGGATCTAGTTCAGTCTGTAGCAGAATAGTCTCGCTTTATTTGTGTTGATCACTCGGACTTCCATTGAACCACTCCATATATACTAATTTATCGCATTTGAGACCTGTGCCCAAGGTTAAAAAACTGAGCATGGAAACCAGTCTCAAATCTCAAGCATCTGATTGGCTGAAATGGCGACCAGTCACCAGCAATGAGATGCTTGAGATTTGAGACTGGTTTCCAATCTCAGCTTTATAACCTTCAGCCCAGTGTAGATCAAGCTCAGCTGGCAAATTCATGCAGTGTGATCAGGATCTGCACTGTTCACTTTTTGTTAAAAAAATAACATAATAAATCAAGAAGCTAACAGTGTAGATCCCAATCAGTTGGCACGGATGTGCTATTTGATGTGAATCTACACTGGTCCCTGGGATCAGTTGGCACGGATGTGCTATTTGATGTGAATCTACACTGGTCCCTGGGATCAGTTGGCACGGATGTGCTATTTGATGTGAATCTACACTGGTCCCTGGGATCAGTTGGCACGGATGTGCTATTTGATGTGAATCTACACTGGTCCCTGGGATCAGTTGGCACGGATGTGCTATTTGATGTGAATCTACACTGGTCCCTGGGATCAGTTGGCACGGATGTGCTATTTGATGTGAATCTACACTGGTCCCTGGGATCAGTTGGCACGGATGTGCTATTTGATGTGAATCTACACTGGTCCCTGGGATCAGTTGGCACGGATGTGCTATTTGATGTGAATCTACACTGGTCCCTGGGATCAGTTGGCACGGATGTGCTATTTGATGTGAATCTACACTGGTCCCTGGGATCAGTTGGCACGGATGTGCTATTTGATGTGAATCTACACTGGTCCCTGGGATCAGTTGGCACGGATGTGCTATTTGATGTGAATCTACACTGGTCCCTGGGATCAGTTGGCACGGATGTGCTATTTGATGTGAATCTACACTGGTCCCTGGGATCAGTTGGCACGGATGTGCTATTTGATGTGAATCTACACTGGTCCCTGGGATCAGTTGGCATGGATGTGCTATTTGATGTGAATCTACACTGGTCCCTGGGATCAGTTGGCACGGATGTGCTATTTGATGTGAATCTACACTGGTCCCTGGGATCAGTTGGCATGGATGTGCTATTTGATGTGAATCTACACTGGTCCCTGGGATCAGTTGGCACGGATGTGCTATTTGATGTGAATCTACACTGGTCCCCCATGTGATAAAAAAGTTAATTAGTATTGAACCCTTTTTTAAAATAACAAAAAAAAAGAACAACTTAAACATGTTCTAAATATTTCTAGTTTATTCACAATGTTATGTAGACTGCACACCTCACCCATATATATACCTGCTTTCAGGCCCATGGTGGAGCAGGAATGCATGATGATTTACCTCTAGCTTCATTTTACACGTGGGCGAGGGTTTTACGTATTGCTGATGGGCCTGATGAAGTACATTTGCGGACAATTGCAAGACGTGAATACAAAACAGCAGCAAAATTATAATGATATGTCTGCTAATAAGAACTAAACAGATACCATATTAGAATAAAAAATTAAAAAATACAGTTACTGGAATCGAGTGCTTTTCTAAGAAATACTTAAAAACAAACTAATATAGGCAGGCAGCAGCCTGATATTTTGCATATTGCTTTATCCTATAGTCCCATATGGTGTAAGGTGATTTTATGCTCTTTGCTCATCTACTTCCTGTTTACAGACTATTTTTAGATTTTGTTACTATACAGGTGTGCTACACAATCCAAAGGGCATCTTTATCACTTTATAGATGCATTACATAAACCAAAGGGGATCTTTATTGAAATACGCAAATTACATTTTGAAAGTCATATTTCTCACAGCGGGGGTATCACTAGTGAGCATTAGCTCACAGATTTACATGTTTTACCCTGAAAAAGGCTGTTATTATATACATTTTAACAAAGTTGTCTTTGAACATAATGAAAGACTTAGTGCATAATAAAAATAGAATTTGTTTGAATCAGTTAAATGTCGGTTGCTATTACATATCCAAATACATATTTGCACATGCACATTTTTGCATTTGGCAAGGTTCAGAATATTTGTGAATATATATTTTTAGCAATCCTTCCAATATAAGCACACAAATTTGCGCTTCAGTGACATCTGCGAAAAATAGCAGAAATTAATTGATTGCAAATATTTGTTGGTATACAGTACCTCGTGAAAGAATATCAGTACATATATTCTGTATTCTCTCTATGAAATAACAAAGAATATTTATGTCACTGAAACAATAAAAAATTCCATCTGTAAAGTAATCGTTAATGGAGATGTAGCAGTGGTTGATGAAACAGTGTTGTTTTTTAGTATGTTTGCATGCTGGCATGATATTGCTGTCTTATGAATGTTTTATGAGTTTTAGAGAATTTTAAATTGTAAAGCTCTTTACTTCATAGACATGACTTGCATGACATAACAGTGTAGATCCAGATCTGCTATCACATACATGCCATCCGATCAGGATCAGTGTAGATCAGAGCAAACAGTGTAGATCCTGATCAGATGGCACGGATGTGCCGGCAGATCTGGATATAGTGCCCACTCCCCACCTGATAAATGTCATATATATGAAGTAAAGGTTTAACATATTCATCCGTGTTTATTCATTGATGAATACAACCATTGTTTTGATAACTTTTGTAACTTTTGGCACCATTATTTATATATAAATAAAGTCTTTGAAGTTTATAAATGGGCATTCTAAGAAACTTGTAGTATTACATGTCCTGATATATTTTTACTGTTTTGTCAGACAAGGCACTCGGCATTGGTAGCTGAGGTGAAACAAATGTGTAATTTTTGCGGGTAGGTGAGGTTTTTATATGGTGAAACTAGTTACTGAATTTCCTTTACAAAATTTAATTATCGCAAAATAAATATTTAATATCTAGTCTGTTGTTGTCTGCCTTTAACCCTTTCTTCCATATATACGCATTTTTACACATGTGCGACCAGTGTAGATCCAGATCACCTGGCACATTTGTGCCATCTGATCAGGATCTGCACTGCTCTCATTTTGGTCAGAAATAACCTAACAAATAAAAAAGCAAACATTTTAGATTCTGATCAGACGGCACGGATGTGCCGGCTGATCTGGATCTAAACTGTTCGCCCACGCAATAAAGGTGTGTCTATGGAGGAAAGGGTTAAGCTCGTTGAAAAGTAAAATATTTCATGTTATTGTAATTAAGTTAAATTTTTATAAAGGTGAATTCGATTTTTAACCAGGTTTTCTTTGGAAAATCCTGGTTGTAATTAGATTGGGGTATATTGTTGGGCAGGGAGGTGGGTGTCAACTTTTCATTAAGTTAAAAAACTTAACTTTTTCTCATTAACCATTCAAGGTAGAGCTTTGGAACTTATTATAGTTCAAGTTGTCTTGCATTACTATAGCATTATGAGGACAAGTTTAATAATTCTTGACTGTATTTTTCGAGAGTTATGCCCCCTTTTTACATAAATTTAAGAAGATAACCTGGTTTGGTCACATTGTGTTTTTTTCTTGTCTAAAATGATATCGAATTATAAGATATAAATGCTTTTGAATAATAAGATATAATTATTGATCCTATAGTATTAATTTAATTGATAGATTTCTTGCCAGAACTACATTTTGTGTGCTTCAACTCATTTTCTTAAATCAAGTTAAGTTGTGTATTATGATTAAAAAAGTAATTTATTTAAAAAGAAAACAGTTATGTATTATGATTACAAAAAGTAGTTTATAACAGAAGCAATCGGTTTTGTATTGTGATTACAAAAAATAATTAATTTCAAAATAAATCAGTTATGTATTTCAATTACAAAAAGTTATTATTGATAGAATGAAATACTTAGTTGTGATGTTTTGTACATGTTGGCCCTTTGTTTAACAATTATCAATACATATATGTTATAAACTAGTTCCGCACACTGATCATCCCCTACCTTCCCACTCTGTATATTTTTTACTTAAACACTTTCTGTGATTTATATTTTGTGCTTAACTGTTAAACAGAGGAATAAGTGCTATTTTGTTCATGATTTTGCAGTAAAATAAAGAATTCTATGCATTTTGAACTTGTTTATTTCTTAAAGGAAGTACCTGAAACATTTACACTGGTTAACCCTTTACTCCATACACGTAGATAAGGCTTTACCGCATAGGTGAACAGTTTAGATCCAGATCAGCTGGCATATCTGTGCCATCTGATCAGGATCTAAACTGTTTGTTATTTGATTTTTTAAGTTCCAGCTGATCTGGATGGACACTTGTTGCACACAAGTAAAAATGCTTACGAAGTAAAGGGTTAAACAAAGTAAAAATGTTTGCATCTACCTGTGAAAGCACTTACATTTTGAATATTTTTAAACCTGAGAAGATGTCCACTCTTTATCTTTGAAATCCTTTACTTGCAAATAACTTAACTTGGTTGGGATGTTTTTAAGCTTAAGATGTTCGCTAAGTTCAGCAACAATTCATATTACTTCAGTCACTGTAGTGTTGTGGCCTATACCTCATTAGCAATGTCTGCTTGGGCTGGTGCATAAGCAGCTTGACACTTGTTCAATTTGAGCCTCATAACTTACTGGCCATCAATAGAAAGTTACCACTTTTACCGTAGCTTTACAATTGATGAAATTGAAACCATTTGGTAAAGCAAAATAGCACGATTTCGTTCTTGCAATTTCGGTTACTTTACTGTCTTATCAGGCTTTTTCCGCGTCCAAATTTAAAAGCTCAATATTTGATAGAAGCAATATCAACATGTGTTACAATACAGCCAATGGGAAAACATGCTAAAGGATGTCTTAATCAATAATAATGTCTTAATAGTTGTATACCATAAAATTCCTTTTAAACACTCCTGGGGCCATTAATTTCATGAATTGTGGGCATTTATTATTTGATAATAATTATTTTTATTTAATATTAGATTCTGAAGGATATTGGATATTTAATTTGGATTAACAAAATTTTCTCCCTAACAATAACATAGGAGTGGCATTTTTTAGGGTAGAAGTGTTTGAAAGGAGTTTAACGGTATTTGGTGGTAAGGGTCAACAAAGCCTCTGTATACATTTGTAGAGCCATGGTGGTGCAGGTTTGAGTGATGATTATCCATTCGCACACTTTCAAGCCAAAGCAAGGGTCATCCGTATTGCAGATGGACCAGATGAAGTTCACAGGCGCACTATTGCCCGAAAGGAATTTCAGAAATACTCAAAGCTTTGATCAGAAAACTTTATAAATGTTCAACCCGTTAATTGAGATGTCAAATATAATGATAACTCTTACCCAAAAAACCTGTAGCAGCACAAGTAATCTATTATATATGCAGTCCATTACAGTAAATTGTGTATTATTTGTGGACTTTAATGGAATTTTAAAAAGAAATGTTTTTTACCATGAGTTATGTTTTTGTCTGTAAAACATGTATGTGCATGTTATAATCATGTAATTCTGATTCAACCCTTTCCACAATATATACAGGTTTTATTACATGTGCAAATAGTGTAGATCTAGTTCTGATCTGTTGTACACTGGTCGCATGTTGCTCAGAAATAATCTAATGAATCTTTATCAGACAGAATACTGACCAAAGCAGTATTTTCCTTTAAAGTTGAGAATATTCAAATGAGTTTAATGCTTTTAGTTAGAATACGTTAGCACTTTACTACATGGATACACCTTCTGTCACATCCATGCTTTCTGATCTGGATCTACACTGTTCACTCACTGATAACAGCCATATCCGATAGAGTAAAGGGTTAAAGAAGCTAGTTCAGGACATTTTTTTAATGTGAAAGTGCATTGAGTTCTTACTATTTGGATGTAACAGTAAGTGTTTCTGGCACTAGTGCTAATGTGAAACTTGTTGATATTTGCAAAAATATGGTATGCCTTGCTACAGATACATGTACTTAAAAAATATACATATTAACTGTTTTTATTTCATCATGAACAATAATTATCTAGCGGGCATAATTTTAATCACAAGCATGCATGTAGCCTTTTTTTTATTTTTAATAAAAATTACAGTCTCTGGCTTGCATTGTTATCCTGCATGCATATTTTCAAAAGCATAACACTAACTTTAAACAATCTGTTTTTCATACCTTGATGAAAACAAACAAATATCGATTCAGTCTTTATATTTAAATACATAAATATTCTCATTAATACAGAAATTATGAAAAAGTAATTTGTGACATTACAGCTTTTTTAATGGCTGTTAGAACAGACACATTGACTACAAAGTGCTTTTTCTCAGCAACATGTGTGTTAATTGATGTCACACATCAAAACATTGTGTAGTACACAGTCCAATATGTTGTGAGTGGATTACAGTAAACTGTAACCATGAATCTTCAAGAATAATGTTGAAGGGTAAATATCAATAGTTGATTATTTTAGTCCTTTTTTAGCAAAAGTTTCATTTTAATTAAATCATTGTAGAGTCATGGTGGAGCAGGGTTAAACTATGACAGCCCGCTACCTTACTTCTTTGCTGCAGCCAGAACTCTGCGACTAGCGGACGGACCAGATGAAGTACATCGACGTACTGTTGCAGCGAGGGAATACAGAAAACATGCCAAACTCTGAACTCTGTAATTTATAACTCTGAACTCCATAGATACACCTTTATCACTTGGGCAAACAGCATACCTCCAAATCAGCTGGAACATTGTTGCCGTCTGATGAGCATCTACACTGTCACTGTCAAATTCAATAGATTATTTTCTGACTAAGATGTGTAGATCCAAATCATATGGCAGGCAGGGTTGTGCCAGCTGATCTGGATTTGCACTTTTTGCCCATGAGATAAAATGAGTATTATCAGGGAGTAAAGGGTTAACAATACCAATCGATGATTGTTGTCATTGAAATAAACTTGAAATAACATTGTGGAACTGGAGTTTAATGAATTCATGTAGCATTAAATTTTGCAGATTGCAGTCATATTTGTGATTCTGTAGATTAAAGATGGCGTTGAATAATTGCCATTAGGTTTCTAGTCCATGGAATGTGCAATATTTAATATCTATTTAAATAATATGTTAAAGGTAAAATAAACATATGCTGTTAATTAAAAACTGTTAGAGTTCATTATAAAGTGTTGTCATTTTTTATTTTTCAACTAGATGGGTGTTCAGTTGAACACTTGTGTCGCCCTCTGGTAAAATGTTTGAAAAAAATGCAAGTTCAAAAAAGGGAATAACTCCATCTTGACCGAAACAACATCTCATCATCACGAGTGTGTTGTCTTGAGCAATATAATTTGGAAGTTTCATAAAGAAATATTGACAAATGGCAAAGTAATAGCCAACATTAAGCCAACATTAAGTTTTCGTGTAAAAATCCAAGTACAAAAAGGGGCATAACTCCAACAAATATGACCTTGACCTAAAGATTTTGGCATCATCATGAGTGTTATTGTCATAAGCGATATAATTTGAAAGTTTCATGAAGAAGTATAGAGAAATGGCAAAGTTTTAGCCAATGTTAAGTTTTCATGTCAAAATCCAAGTACAAAAAGGGGCATAACTGCAACAAATATGACCTTGACCTAAAGATTTTGGCATCATCATGAGTGTTATTGTCATAAGCGATATAATTTGAAAGTTTCATGAAGAAATATTGAGAAATGGCAAAGTTATAGTCTATGTTAAGTTTTCATGTCAAAATCCAAGTACAAAAAGGGGCATAACTCCATCAAATGTGACCTTGACCTAAAGAATTTGGCATCATCATGAGTGTGTTGTCATAAGCAATATAATTTGAAAGTTTCATGAAGAAATATTAAGAAAAGTTATAGCCAACTTTAAGTTTTCATGACGGACAGACGGACCGACGGACAGACAAAGTGATTCCTATGTATTGCCATTTCTTCGAAAGGGCGACACAAAAAAGAAGTGCTGTCTTTAATCCAAAAATGGCCCAAAATTGAAAAAGTTTTGCAAGGAAATTGGTAAAAGTTTCTCTGACTTCTAAATGAAAATTTTGTAATCAAAATTGAAAATCTCAATCACATTTTATTTCAATTTTAGACGCATGTTTATAACTAGAAATGTGTCCATAGGACACGGATGCCCCCGCTATGCATCGTTTTCAGATACTAAAGTGCAATGATGGGAATAATAGCATTTCAAAGACAGTGATGTTCGAGTAATTATAAGAATATGCATAAACTTGATGATCAAGTAAATTATTTGTATTTGTGGCACTGTTGTCTTCTCATTACGGAAATGTCTGTGAAGAAGTTGGTGGTAATGCAATGCAATGTCATAGTGAACATTTGTGCCAAGTTATTTTGAAATCCCTTCCTTCATAAAGAAGTTATAGCCCGAACAAGTAAATTCAAGTTTTAGTAACTGTGACCTTGACCTTGGACTTACAGGCATGGGTAATGTACGCAACACACCATCTTGTCATGGTGAACGTTTGTGCCAAGTTATTTTGAAAACCCTCCATTCAAAACAGTTATAGACCAGACAAGGAAATTCTATTTTTAGTAACAGTGACCTTGACCTTAAACCTACAGGCATGGACATTGTACACGACTCACCACCTTGTCATGGTGAACATTTCTGCCAGGTTATTTTGAAATTACTCTATTCCTAACGTAGGTACAACCCTGACAAGAAAATTCTATTTTAGTAACAGTGACCTTGACCTTGGACCTACAGGCATGGGCATGGTACGGGACACACCATCTTGTCATGATGAACATTTGTGTCAAGTTATTTTGAAATCAATCTATTCCTAATAAAGTTACAGCCCGGACAAGAGAATTCTATTTTTAGTAACAGTGACCTTGACCTACAGGCATGGGCATGGTACGCGATACACCGCCCTGTCAGGGTGAACATTTGTGTCCTTATTTTGAAATCCCTCCATTTATAATGAAGTTGCAGCCCAGACAAGAAAATTCTATTTTTAGTAACAGTGACCTTGACCTTGGACCTTCAGGCTTGGGTATTGTGCAGACACACTGCCTTGTCATAGTGAAAATTTGTGCAAAGTAATTTTGAAATCCCTCCATTCATAACAAAGTAACAGCCCGGACAAGAGAATTCTATTTTCAGTAACAGTGACCTTGACCTTTGACCGACAGGCATGGGCATGGTACGCGACACATCGCCCTGTCATGGTAAACATTTGTGCCAAGTTATTTTGAAATCCCTCCATTCATAACAAAGTAACAGACCGGACAAGAAAATTCTATTTTTAGTAACAGTGACCTTGACCTTCCACCTTAAGGCTTGGGCATGTACGTGACATACCGTCTTGATATGGTGAACAATTATACCAAGTTATTCAAAAATCCAATAAGAACTAACAAAGTTACAGAGCGGACAAGATTTTGCAAGAAAATTCTATTTTTAGTAACAGTGACCTTGACCTTGGACCTACAGGCATGGGTATTGTCACGACACACCGCCTTGTTATGGTGAACATTTGTGCCAAGTTATTTTGAAATCCATCCATTCCAAACAAAGTTAAGGGCAAAGTGTATATTTTTCTTAACACAAAATGTAAGTGAAAAAGGGGCATAATTTAAAAAATATTGGAAGCAGGGTTATGGGTCTTGTTGGTTATGATGTAGATTTTGATGGTGAAAATATATTTCAAGTTTCAAGGCAGTATCTCAAGTAGTTTTAAAGTTATGGGCAGAATGCATATTTTGCTGAACACAAAATATAATTTGTTTGTTTGTTTGTTTGGGGTTTAACGCCTGGTTTCAACACCTTTCTGGTTATATCCCGGCGGTCAGTCCACCTAACCGGTGTTCCTGGGTCTCTAACCAGTACTAACCAATTTCTCCGCAAGCGACTGACTGCTTCCTCACTTGAATCAGAGGTGAGGGACAAATGACTCTCAGACGCAATGTCCGAGTTCAATTGTCACGGAGAAATTTTTCCCGCCTCGGCTGGGGATCGAACTCACGACCCCTGGATTGACAGTCCGATGCTCTATCCACTGAGCTAGCCGGGCGGGCCACACAAAATATAAGAAACAAGATATATTCCTATTAAAACTAATGTAAATGGAAGTATCACAGGGCCATAACTTCTGAACGGAACATGTAAGAGCAAAACCCCACCTTTATGCACAACAACATATCAGGCCAAGCATTGCGGTAAAGTTTCATCAAATTCCCAGCAGAGGTGTAGGAGGAGTTGCGTTCACGAGATATACTCCTATTAAAACTAATGTAAATGGAAGTATCAAAGGGCCATAACTTCTGAACGGAACATGTAAGAGCGAAACCCCACCTTTATGCACAACAACATATCAGGCCAAGCATTGTGGTCAAGTTTCATTAAATTCCCACCAGTAGTGTAAGAGGAGTTGCGTTCACCAGATATACTCCTATTAAAACTAATGTAAATGGAAGTTTCAAAGGGCCATAACTTCTGAACGGAACATGTAAGAGCGAAACCCCACCTTCATGCACAACTACATATCAGACCAAGCATTGTGGTCAAGTTTCATTAAATTCCCACCAGTAGTGTAGGAGGAGTTGCGTTCACGAGAATATCGGATGGACGGACGTACTCACATTTGAGGATAAGGTGGTTCTTCGACTTGGGTGGTATTTTGTCAGGTAACCGCTTAGGAAAAATAACCACATAATACCATCCTGAACACACATTATTACACTTAATGCCTTGATCGTGCATGCACATTTACTCACTTTTGAGGATGGACTGTCCATCCTTAAGTGGTGAATTTTTTAGTCAGTTTAATATACCACTATATGTCACAACAACTCCACAGAATGTGTCCAACTTGTCAGGTAACCGCTTAGGAAAAAATAACCACATAATACCATCCTTAACATACATTATTACACTTAATGCATTGATCGTCAGCGCGGACGGACGAACGGACAGGAGCAACTCTTAATGCCCCTTGCCATTTCATGGCGGGGGCATAAAAAAAGTGGATTTACTCCATAAAAGGAATCATGCTTGTTTTGAATTACAGAAACACAGGTTGACCTGATCAACTGTAAAATTCATACTAGTAAAGTATTCAAGATTGACCTCAACTGGTGATGTAATTATTATAAGGTCAAGGCTGATAGTTGTGATAGTTTTGTGATTTCTGTCAGCAGCAATACAATTTAATATAGCCATTCCTTTTTTTTGCATAACTCCTTACTCCATGAGTAGAGGTTGTTGTCCCATGGTGAACAGTGTAGATCCAGATCAGTCAGCATATCCATGTCATTTAATCACGATATCGGACAGGCCTCTCACCACTGTTGGTTCTTGTATCCCCAAAATTGGAATCTTGCATGTCCTAAGCTATCCAGCTAGCTACGTTGATGAAGATCGATGGTTTAACCTGCCAATCTGGTAGGAAGGGCACCTGGGTCATTTTTAACCAGCAAAGCTGGTTTTACTAATCACAATTCTGAAACCGGTATCAAACCAAAACGAGGCACTGGCAACCGGCGATTTACGCATTTCAGAGTAATCAGAGCAAGCAAAGTAGTCCAAGTTTCCTGTTACGTGTTAAAGTTGGCTCGTGCCACGTTAGTATCGCTAAAAGAATACTTGACTGCTTCGCTGCGCTGTCCCTAATTCAGAACACAATGGACAAAAGTAAACCAAGTTCTTTTGCTTTTTCGTAAATGGATACATGTGTGAGAATCATGGCACTGGTTATTCTCAATAAGCAAAATCGCTTCGCTGGTTTTCTGTACTTTCAGTACTTTGATTAATATAATCAATGAGATAACAACATGTTGCACTTGTTGTTTGTAGCTTTATTTTAGCTCTCGAGTTTGTACATATAAATTACACAGCTAAATGAAACAAGAATCTGTACAGAGCACACAATAGAGAAATTCAATTATATCTCTTGATCAATAGTTATTTTTTCATACACTTGTCTTCACCTCTGTTCACTTCATCTTAACCTTTGCTTGATAGATGTGACATATCTTATGTGTAATCAGTGTAGATCCAGATCAGTCTGCAGTGTGATAATGAATTTAAAATATGACCAGTTTTGATTGTTATTGGACAACATGTATGTGCAGTATGATCATCTATACTGGTCTTCTATTGAGACGGAGTACAGGGGTTGTATTGAAATTTCACTACCTTATCAACAAACTAAAAACTATACAGAATCAGGTTTTTGTTGCTTTTTTATTGTCTATATATCATGGCATTGTATTTATTATTAATTGTGGATACCAATTAAAAAAACAACCTCCAAATTAAGAATTAAATTTTTTATATAAATTACCAAACAAAACATCCTCATCAAAACTTTTTAAAATGGCAGGAAGTCAACAGAAGTGAAGGCGAGTGTTACAAAACATTAACTTAAAGACAAGATTGCTTTGGAATTTCGTGAGAATGTGAAACTCCAACAAAACACTGCATTCTTTCAAAGTACAACCTTCCACAAACAAACCACATTTTCGCCAGGATGTCAATTCAATGCAAAAACAAGTTGATGGTATTAACCCTTTACTCCATGGGATATGGCTCTCTACTCCATGGGATATGGCTCTCTACTCCATGGGATATGGCTCTCTACTCCATGGGATATGGCTCTCTACTCCATGGGATAGGGCTCTCTACTCCATGGGATAGGGCTCTCTACTCCATGGGATAGGGCTCTCTACTCCATGGGATAGGGCTCTCTACTCCATGGGATAGGGCTCTCTACTCCATGGGATATGGCTCTCTACTCCATGGGATATGGCTCTCTACTCCATGGGATAGGGCTCTCTACTCCATGGGATATGGCTCTCTACTCCATGGGATAGGGCTCTCTACTCCATGGGATATGGCTCTCTACTCCATGGGATAGGGCTCTCTACTCCATGGGATATGGCTCTCTACTCCATGGGATAGGGCTCTCTACTCCATGGGATAGGGCTCTCTACTCCATGGGATAGGGCTCTCTACTCCATGGGATATGGCTCTCTACTCCATGGGATATGGCTCTCTACTCCATGGGATATGGCTCTCTACTCCATGGGATAGGGCTCTCTACTCCATGGGATATGGCTCTCTACTCCATGGGATAGGGCTCTCTACTCCATGGGATATGGCTCTCTACTCCATGGGATAGGGCTCTCTACTCCATGGGATAGGGCTCTCTACTCCATGGGATAGGGCTCTCTACTCCATGGGATAGGGCTCTCTACTCCATGGGATAGGGCTCTCTACTCCATGGGATAGGGCTCTCTACTCCATGGGATAGGGCTCTCTACTCCATGGGATATGGCTCTCTACTCCATGGGATATGGCTGTTATCTATGACCTAACATTGTAGATCCAGATAAGCAGGAACATCTGTGCCATGTGATCAGGATCTGCACTATTCACTTTCAGATTCATAGTGTATATCCAGGTCAGATGGCAAACAAAGCTGGCTGATCTGGATCTACAAGTGATGGAACCTGTATATAGGGAGTAAATGGTTAATTTTTCAAATATTCCTGTTCTTGCCATGGGCTGATGTCCAGTGCTGAAATCATAACTACTTCGAACAAGCTTGTAATGTAATCAATGTAACTTTTTTCTCATTTTCCTCAATTTACTTGCTGTAGATCACTTCGGGTTGTAAGAAATGGGTTTAGGCTACTATAAATTAATATCAAGATATTCATTTCAGACTGCCCATACATGTATTTGTAAGCACCCTACAAATTCTATTTGCATAAAAATGAAAGAAATCAAGCATTGTATAAATAGGTGGAGAAACAATTACTATTGTTTTTGTGGACAAACATTACTGTTGTTTTTGTGGACAAACAGAGTGCTATTTCTACAATGTATTTTAAGTATACCAGTTTTAGCAAAAGAACACCCCCACCCCACCCACCCTGAATTTACCAAAATAGTTGACAACTATTTCCAAATTAATATATTTACATAACAGCCATATCTGGAAAAAAAAACAACCACAAAACATTATTTAGATATTCTCAAAGATTTTATCCAACTTTTCCGGAGCCAAGTGCTAAAAACTTTGTTTTTAAACATCACAACAAAGAAAAATAAAATGAAAAAATATTGATAAGATGTTATTTGAAGATGAACAGCTCCAACAATATAAACCAATAACTGACAACATAGCACATAATGCAGGTTCACAATGACTATTGCAAATGTGATAGAAATAAATAGAAGTGAGTAGTACATGGATACTAGGGTGGAAGGCTCGAATCACAGTTTAACATTAATTCAAACATTGGAAAATAACATAAGGTTTAAAATGGAGGCAACTGCAGTTAAATGCAGATTCAAACATAAGAATATATTACGAGGTTTAACTCAGCAACAACTGCAGTTAAACGGATTCAAACACTGAATAACTAGATATGGTTTAAATTGGTGGCAACACATTGGAAAATAAAAAGTTTTGTCTTTGATTTTTAAAAATGTCTGAAATGTTGTCCACTTCCAGATTTACAGCTTTACCCTTATCTCATTGGTATTCAATTTGAGCTACTCCATTGAATATTCAATGGGGTGTTCTGCAGGCATTACTGCCTAAGTATCTACCATGTAGTACAGTAGACGCTGATCAGACTGCCGTGTAGCTAAATCTGGATCTAAAATGTTGGTAAATAACTGCATTATGGTTAGTGTGGAAGAACTGAGTATTTTTACAATGATCAGTTCAAAAATGAATCCCATATTATTCTTATTTTCAATTTCTATAGGATATATAATCAATCTATGAAAAAAAACTACCAAGATATAAAATATGATATGGTTAACATTTGCTGGATAACAAACATTACCAGACAAAACAGCAACAATTTGCAAACTTGTAGCTGATTTACTGAAAAGTTCATATTTTTGTCAGCCCGTAATTGATAAATCTTCGGTTCTGGTATTTTAGCGAATATGATCCGACAAAAATGATTCCGATCTCCGAGATAAAATCATTGAACCAGGAAGCTGGTTAGTTTTATTCAACTGATGCAGTAGGAGTTTTATGTAAAAGCTGTCTTATGTTTATGCATTTACAAGCATCTTACACCAAAAGAAATACACTGAATGCAAAATATATTTAAACAACTTAGCCCCTTTACTCCATGCACACTGCTTATATCTCATTGCAACCTGTAGATCCAGATCAGATGTACATCAGCCTTCACTTCTGTCCAGTCTGATCAGGATCAATTCTTGTCAATTTTAGATTCTTTTCTGACAAAAGCAGGATGTAGATCCTGACCAGACTACACAGATGTCCTGCATTAGATGAAAGTATCCATGGAGTAAATAGTTTAACCAGTCACACTTTTTTCTTTTCCAATGCAAACACCAGTATTACACATATACCCTTGTTTTTAACATCTACTTCTCTCTAACCATACAATTTCTCTATGTACAACTAATATTTTGATAATACAGGAGTATATACAGACAGATAAAATATAATTTACAATCTGAATTTAATATAAATCAACTAAAATATTGTTCTATTCACACACAATTATTCCAATGTTACAGTGTTAAGTATTGAACTTACACACTTCTCGACCATCAACCCTCTTAAGTGCTAAGCACAGTGTAGGTCACATTTTCAGCAAGTGTAGCCCCAGATCAGACTCAATGTGTGTGCTGTCTTTTCAATGTCTATTGATTTATTCCCATTAGGTTGGTAGGGGATGATGTGTTGTGTCAGGTGTGCAGCAACTTATAGATTACCTCCCTTGAAAATTGCAAAAGGGAGATTAATGTAAAAGTAAAGTTAAAGGTTTTAAATTCAGTCAATGAATTTCTGCAAAGCAACCCTTATAACAATTCATAAATTGGTCCAAATAGAGAGAAGAGTGAATCTGTAACAACTCGGGTAAAGGGTTGATCTGTTATCCCTTTACTACATAGATATGACTAATGGCCTGGATGAACAGCGTAGATCCAGATCTGCTAAATTTAAATTACATCTATGCTTTCTAATCAGGACCTACAATGATCAGCACATCATTGCCATCTGATCAGGATCTGCACTGTTCGCTTTTTGAAATTTTAGGTTATTTCTGACCAGAAAGCGAACAGTGCAGATTCATATCAGATGGCACGGATGTGCCCACTGCTCTGGATCTGCACTATTTTCCATGCTATAAAGGTTATGACTTTCTGGTAGCTAACTTGTGTGAAAAATGGTGTGGATAGCACTTAAAGGGTTCAGATTTCTTGTAATGGAATTCAACAGTAAAAAAAATAAAGTTTAACAAATTCCAAGCCTATCTAATAGACTTTACTCTGTTAGACATTCTATATATAAGCGGACTATATTAGAATTCACCGATTTAAACAAGGATGAGTTCTAGTTCAGGATGTTAAAACTGTGTTACAGTTAGCTACAGTTAGGCTGGATGCGAGAAAATACATTCTCTAATAAATAAGGAACCTTGTACCAGATAATTCAATAAATATCAATGGCATCATATACAAATTATTTATATGCAACTTCATGATAACAAGGTCTTTTGTAGTGTGCAAAGATTTTCATTTTGTATAACTGTGGACATTTTAACCTTTTCCTCCACCTTTTATTGCATGAGCAAACAGTGTAGATCCTGATAAGATGGCATAGATTTGCTGGCTGATCTGGATCTACACTGTTTGCCCCTGCCATATAGGAGTTGATATGAAGGAAAGGAGTTAACTGTCTGATGCTTGATTGCATACAAGTACCTGACTTACGATATAAAAAGGTTATAAAACTGAGCATAGAAACCAGTCTCAAATCCAATCAGACAGAAATGGTGACTGGTTGCCATTTCAGCCAATCAGATGCTTGAGATTTGAGACTGTTTTCCAAACTCAGCTTTATAACCTTCAGGAAAATAGTGACATTGAAAGTTTGTGAAAAGCCTAGTGCGCCCTGTAGATATGGAATTAACTGTTTACTCAGTATAGATCCAGATCAGCCAGCATATCTGTGCTGTCTAATCTGGATCTACACTATCCACCTCTTAGTCAGAGACAACCCAAGGAATCTGAAAGTGAACAGTGTTGATCCTGATCAGATGACATGGATGTTTGCCATAGATAACAGCCATATCCCTTGGAGGAAAGGGTTAATATAGAATCAAACATATGTTACTGTCAGTATTGGTGATTTTCATCTATACAATGCTATTCTTTCTTAAAACCAAGCACTACATATACTAAGAAAATTTCCCACAATTGTAATTCAAGCATATCAGGGAGTGAGAGTTCTTTAACCTACCCTTCCCCACCTCCTACCCTTCTCCAGTTCCATGTATCTGTTTACAACAGCTCATTCCATTTGTAATTTCACATGGGTGTTATATGATAATGTTAAGGTCATATAAAAACAAAAGCTGATCCAGGCTATCCGTGTCTACATTAGTTTCACATGTAAGTTATGAACAGTAGGCTAAGAGTTAATACAACTGTTTGAACATTGCCTTAACGCTTTACTCCATTTAAGTGGATTTTGTTGCAAATGCGAATAGTGTAGATCCATGTCATCTTATCTGTATCTATATATTTGTTTACTGGTCAGGAATGACAATGAAAAATAAGGTGAACAATTAAGACCCTGATCAGACAGCATGTAACTGTCAGCTGATCTGGATCTACACTGTTAGCACATGCTATAAACCTTGTGTATATTAAGTAAAGGATTAAAGGTAATTATTTGTCTTCTTTAAAAATAAGTTACACAAATGATATGATGTTAGCTTATTCGACAGTGTAACATCCAAGGTTGTTTCTTTTTCTCTTCATCACAGCATATTTTATTGCTTCACTCAAGAATCATCCATGCATCAACATTCTGTACATGACCAACATTGTAAGGGGTGATGTCTAAAAGGCTTCAAAACTTTGTAATTATCTTACATTGTACATTTCTCCTCCCTATAAATTAGTGACAGCACTTTTCAGTTCTCAAAATAAATACTGACTATAAATCATCCAACAGGGACTTTTAGAGTTAACTTTTTACTCCATAGATACATCTTGATCATGTGGGCGAACAGTATACATCCAGATCAGCCTCACATCTATGCCCTCTGGTCAGGATCTGCGCTGTTTGCTTCTAGGTCAGAAATAACCCCATGGAACTAAAAGCTAACTGTGCAGATGGCACTATGTGCTGGCTGATCTGGATCTACACTGGTCAACCAAGTGATAAAAGGCTTTTATATGGTGTAAAGGGTTACTTTAAATATACTTTTTATCAATAGAGAACAGAAATGCGAACAACACATGCAACATGTAGCAAAAGATATCACAATCAAAGGAAACATAGCCCTTTACTCCATTTATACTTATTTTAATGCATGTGCGACCAGTGTAGATCCAGATCAACTGTCACATTCGTGCCGTCTGATCAGGACTGCACTGTTTGCCTTTTGGTCATAAATATTAACATAATAAATCAAAAAGTGAACAGTGCAAATCATGATTAGGCACCAAGGATGTGTCAGCTGATCTGGATCTACACTGGTCGCCCATGCCATCAACACATATTTATGAAGAAAAAGGGTTAAAGTAAACTTTGATACTAAAAGGCATCAAATGATGCATATGTGGGCTAAATAAGCTGAAAGAAACCTTCAGTAACAACACTGTTTTTACAGTTTGCTTAAAGATGCTCCTCTATTTTCCCATGTGTTGGTGAAGTCTACATCTGCTGTTAGAGCTCTATGATGCTGACCAGTCTCCCTTGGTATAATAAACCACACTGTAATGCCTGATCACACTGTTATGTGGAGCTGAAGCCTGATAGCACTTGGGTTTGATTGACATCTCACAATGTCAACATGGGTAGATTAACGCCCAACACCAGAACTTCACAGAATTGGCCGCGGTCCACAGTGGCCAGGAAGCAACCCAGAAGAGGTCCCACCACACAAATATATGCCCCTTTGTGCTTTGGCCCTATGAAACGATTAAATCTCCAGCACAGATCATGGTATGTGCTAGGGGTACTAAGATGTGCTGGACGCCGTCGACGTGGGCAGGAAAGAAGACACAGAAGAAACCGGTTTCATGTTCTCTAGTTCTGCTATTTGTTGTGCTAAAAATAAATTCCTGAAAAACAGAGACAAATTCATTTAAGTAACAAGTTTAGATCTATCTTCCACAAAATATGTAAATCAATACATATGTGTATATTTCCAAAACAGAATTAACAGCACGAAAGCGCCCTCATTTACTGACAAGCCAGCAGAACAAGTGACATGGCCATAATTTATGGTCGAACCAGAGTAACAGATATACATGACAATATATTTACTTACACTTTGCATTTTTATAAATAAACTGAAATACCAGCAGATTAAGTGATAAATGGCCATATATTTGCTGTTGAACATGCAGAAAAACAGTGATACAGCACTCAAAGTTTACTGTTAAACCAGCAAAATCACAGAGCTAAGGGACCATAACTTACTGACAGGCCATCAAAACAAAAGAGAGCAATTTATGGCTGAAAATTAAATAAAGGACTTGAAGAAATTACTGAGCAACCAAGGCCATAAATTAACTATCAGACCAGCAGAATAAGTGATGAATGGACATAAATTAACTGAAATACCAACAGAATAATAGTGAATGTTTCACAGCAGAATATTTTCTGACAGACTAGGGATGGGTATCGTTAGATTTTAACCGATTCCGATACCTACTCGATTCTTTTTAACCGATTCCGATTCTTACCGATTCCGATACCAATTACTATACACACATAAACAGTAAAGGATCATAGTAGATCTACACAGGGTAGGGTAAGTTGGTAACAAGTGTTACCGTTTCTTAGTAATTGTCAACCATTGATTGACTATAATTGAAAACAACTACTCTTATACAGTTTTTTTTCCTTTTAATGATTGTCAAGAAAACAAGTGGTCAAAACTCTTAAACATTTTTTTTCAAGAAAATAACCATATCAACCTTGGTTGGGTCAAGTCTTGAGCGTTCTGCAGTGACTGTGTCTCCAGCAGTGCTGAAGACACGTTCACTGGGAACGCTGCTGGACTGTACGCAGAGATATTTAGATGCTAGTTTTTACCCGATTACCCGGCATTTTTTGTTTATGACGATCGGATGACGTAAGCCTACCATTTATCGCCCATAGGGATGAGCGTATTCGCTCAATACCTCGGAGACGATTTTACACGAACCGGTTTCCGCTTTGCTTCGGCAGTTAGGGTTGGCCTACGGAAAGGCCATAGGCGTAATTGCTCAATACCCCACACACTTTGCGAGGAGTAAAACCGAAAGTATCATTTTAAAATTGTAAGTTTTCGGCGTGTTTTTACCATTTCCATGCGAGTTAAAAGCTTTTAAAATTGTTAGGCAAATAAGATTACGTAGGAATCGTTTAAAAGAACCGGTTCCATAAAAATGAAACGATACCGAGTATACGATACCTCGAGGAACCGGGACTAACCGGTTCCCAAGTACCGGTGCTCATCCCTATGACAGACTAGCAGAACAAGTGATACATGGCCATAAATTAACAGTCAGAGTACTAGTGACTAGTGAGTGATGTTATTGATTTCAAGAACTACATTTACCTTTGTTCATGTAAGGTAGCTTGTATCTCCTCTACCCGTACCAGGGAGCGTGCCCGCTTCAGTTCTACAGAAACCTGACTACTGATTAAATTTCCTATCTTCAATGCTTCATCACGATATAGCTTGGCCTGAAACAAACAAGTATTAACCCGCTTAATGTGTGCAATAAACTTGAAAACTGAACTTTTCACAGTGCTAACAGGTAATTTACAGAAATTTACTATCTGAATGGCAAAGAGTATTTGATCAGACTGACCTGGAGCTAAGCTTGATGTTGGTCTACGCTGGTTGCAATGGTTGCAAATGACATGTACTGTGCTTAGCATTTGAAAGGTTTACACCCTTTTTTTCAACAATTTCAGGGCTTTTTCAGGGGTTTTGGGGAAAAGGCCCCGCTCAAATTGAGTAATTTTTTACACGGTATACACTGGTTGTACACAGGTTGCATACATTAATTCAAGGAATGTAGGTTTCACAGATCACTGATTAAAAGTAAAATATCTAACTATTTAATTTGAAAAGTCCCTTGATTATATGGATTCTCTATTTTATAGGCAAAAGAGTTATGTCTGTTGAAATGGGATTTTTTTCTTGAAATTGGGAAAAATTGTCCCTATTTGGCATTGGGAATGGGGCCCATTATCGGCCCCGTGAGACTAGATGAAAAAGCCCTGAATTTTCATTATGAAAATTTGCCAATTTCAAATTTGCGTTTTTAATTAAAAACTGGGACACAAGCTCTTCCAAAGTGAAATGGCCTTAAATACATTCACAGAAGCTAAGACCCCTGGACTGGTGATCATATGTTTGCCGAACTAGATGAATGGTATGACTCTTGATCCTAGTCAAACATTACAATGGTTAATTATATATTTGCAGCACATGATAAAAAGTTTAGACCCTCCTTATGTTATACAGAAACATTAATCTTGTCTAGGAAGTTGGTTTTAAACCAGCCAAAACACTACTTAACCCTTTACTCTCTCTCTCTATATATATATGCCTTTTTATGCATGGGCAAACAGTGCAGATCCAGATCACAATCTGCACTGTTCACTTTTTGTTCAGGAATAACATCAGAGGTGTAGAATTCCACTCGACCGCTCGCCATGGCGAGTAAATGATCCGTTGGGTTGAGTGAAGCGACCAAAACACTCGACCGACTGGGCGAGTAAATTATTCAGCATGCACATGTGTTTTCTTCAGAAAATGAAATATTTTCACTTTGTTTACACAAGAGGGCCATGATGGCCCTGAATCGCTCACCTGAGTATGAAACTCAAGTTATTAACCAGAAACTGAATTTTTATTTTTAAACAACAGTGACCTTGACCTTGATCACAGACACGTGGGTAGCAATCCCAATTTGTCTCTTGTTATAAGCTACCCATATACCAAGTTTGGAGTCAATATGCCAAAGCAAACTCAAGTTATTAAGTGGAAACTGAATTTCTATTTTTAGCAACAGTGACCTTTACCTTGATCAGAGACACCTGGGTAGCAATCCCAAGCTGCCTCTTAATATAAGCTACTCATACACCAAGTGTGGAGTCAAAAAACCAAAGCAAACAAAGCAAACTCAAGTTATTAAGTGGAAACTGAATTTCTATTTTAAGCAACAGTGACCTTGACCTTGATCACAGACACGTAGGTAGCTTTCCCAAGTTGCCTCTTAATTAAAGCTATCCATATACCAAGTTTGGAGTCAATAGGCCAAAGCAATCTCAAGTAATTAAGTAGAAACTGCATTTCTATTTTTCAGAACAGTGACCTTGACCTTAATCACAGACACCTGGGTTGCAACCCCAAGCTGCCTATTGATATAAGCTACCCATACATCAAGTTTGGAGTCAATATGCCAAAGCAAACTCAAGTTATTAAGCAAAGACTGAATTTCTATTTTTAGTAACAGAGACCTTGACCTTAATCACAGACATCTGGGTAGCAACCCCAAGCTGCCATTTGATATAAGCTACCCATAAACCAAGTTTGGAGTCAATAGGCCTAAGCAAACTCAAGTAATTGAGCAAAGACTGAGTTTCTTTTTTTTTAGCAACAGTGACCTTGACCTTGAGCACAGACACCTGGGTAGCAACCCCAAGCTGCCATTTGATATAAGCTACCCATACACCAAGTTTGGAGTCAATAGGCCTAAGCAAACTCAAGTAATTGAGCAAAGACTGAATTTCTATTTTTAGCAACAGTGACCTTGACCTTTATCACAGACACCTGGGTAGCAACCCCAAGCTGCCTTTTGATATAAGCAACCCATACACTAAGTTTAGAGTCAATAGGCCTAAGCAAACTCAAGTAATTGAGCAAAGACTGAATTTCTATTTTTAGCAACAGTGACCTTGACCTTGATCACAGACACCTGGGTAGCAACTACAAGCTGCCTTTTGATATAAGCTACCCATACACCAAGTTTGGAGTCAATAGGCCTAAGCAAACTCAAGTAATTGAGCAAAGACTGAATTTCTATTTTTAGTAACAGTGACCTTGACCTTGATCACAGACACCTGGGTAGCAACCCCAAGCTGCCATTTGATATAAGCTACCCATACACCAAGTTTGGAGTCAATAGGCCTAAGCAAACTCAAGTAATTGAGCAAAGACTGAATTTCTATTTTTAGCAGCAGTGACCTTGACCTTGACCCTGTGGTCATGATTTGAACAACTTTTGTAGACATCAGTGCCAGGATGCTTCAGGACAAATTTGGTTAAAATCCATCAAGTGGTTTCAGAGGAGATGTTGTTTAAAGGAAATTGTTGACGGACGACGGACGCCGGACGCCGGACAAAGACGGGTCACAAAAGCTCACCATGAGCCTATGGCTCAGGTGAGCTAAAAATACAATTCGATTTCCGGTATTTTGGTCGATTTCCGGTGTATTTGGAACGTTTATGATGTAAAGGTAACAGCAGCAATTTATTTTTATCCTCACTAGGTTTCCCAAATCAGAACGAGACTGCAAAAGCATGTATTTTCCATGATCCATTTATTATAATGATAGTTTTCGAAACGCATGTGTAAACTTTTGTAGTAGACACTTGGAAATTTTATTTAAAATGTAAGGACAATTGTACTTTCTGTAAGGACAAGTGCACTTACTCATTTACTTGACCTGCAGGGCGAGTGGAACCAAAAAAATGTCTACACCTCTGAACATAATAAATCAAAAAGCAAACATCGCAGATCCTGATTAGATGGCATGGATGTGACAGCTGACCTGGATCTACACTGTTTACCCATACCATAAAGGCATGTTTATGGAGGAGAGGGTTAACTTCTTGTGTTATGAAATGAAACTAACATTATACATATAATTACTGTACCTGTTTTTCAAATAGTTCGCCCTGCCAACCTGTTACATGAGACACTAACTTCTCATTGTAATACTGGCCGAGTGATGACATCAGATTCGTGTCCTTCTGCGGCATGCTGTTGGTGAACATGTCAGGGTCCACTGGAGCACCTTGGGAACTAGTATCACTGGGGGTGGGACTGCAACTGTTCATAATGGAAACAACACACATGTAACTAATGCATCATAAAATCACTCTATATAAACATAAAACTTTGTTGACAGGATAGTGCCTGATTTTCAAAACTGAAGAAATATTAGTTAAGGCAAACATTATGTTTTGTGACAAAATCCAAGTACAAACAGGGGGCATAACTCTGTCATATAAGACCCTGATCTAAAGATTTTGGCATCATTATGACCACATTGTTATAAGCAATATAAATGGAAAACACATTAAGAAATGTCAGTTACAGAAAAATATTTAATTTCTGTGATTGATAAAGGAATCAACAGACAGAATGATCCTATGGATCACCTTTTCTTCTTAAGAGCAATACAAGTTTCAGTCAAGTTTAACTTACACCAAGTGACATCCACAGAATAGGAATAGAAACTGGGCTGAAGGTTATAAAGCTGAGATTGAAAACCAGTCTCAAATCTCAAGCATCTGATTGGCTGAAATGGCGACTGGTTTCCATGCTCAGTTTTATAACCTTGGCCACTGGTTAGATTTATTTCACAATGATTAGTTTTACTTTAATTAATCAAGACTAAATTAATTTCAAGTAAGCCAGTAGGGGAAAGATTAAATACTGGACCTTAAAAGCAGATTGGGAACAGTTCTTAATACGAAATTATTATAAACAGTATATATATATATCAGCAAATCACAGGTTGGAAATCCGACAATTATAACCACCTTTAGGAAATGGCAAAGGTGGATTTAAGAGTGGTGAGGTCTTAATTTCGGTGTTACAACTGGTGCTCTCTATAAAATAAGACGTAAATGGTCTTAATAGTCAGGTGGTCCTCAATTCAGGTTACTCATTGTTTCACTGTAATTCTTATTGACTGGTACATATGTGTACAAGTGTAATCACTGGACTATCAACCACATCAATAAATACTACTTACCAATTGCGGTCATCTGTTCCCCCTCCTCTATCTGTGCCTTTTAAACTGTCATTTAACATATCATCCATTGGCTGCTGATAACTAGACGTCAAATTTTGGTTTTGAGACCCTAAAAACTTTCCATACACAGTATTTCCCCTATGAACTTGATTTAACGAATGAGTGATGGGAATCGATGTTGACCCTGTTGTCATGGCAACAGGTGACACTGCTGCCATGGTGACTATTGGTTGGGGACTTGTATCCAGCACTTGTATATTGTTCTGAGAGTTCATATAAGGACTCCGGTGTAAAGAATGAGATGCCGTACTAGAAGTCTGAACAGTTCCGTGAAAAGACTGTTGTAACAGCTGCTGCTGCTGCTGTTGCTGCTGCTGCAGCTGGTGATGTAAAAGTTGTTGCTGATAGGAGAGATTGAGAGTTTCATCTTGCAGATGATGTCTTGGTGAAGCTTGTATTAAACTAGGTTGACTTGACTGAGTGGCTGAAAATAGAAAAAGAAGTGTTTACTTTAAATCGTCAAAATTATTTTCTGACCATCATTGTTTATGTTCAACAACACAAGAACATGGGATATGGCTGTTATCCATGAGTGAACTTCTGTGCTGTCTGATCAGGATCTACATTGTTCCTTTTTAGATTCTTTGGGTTATTTGTGACCTAGTGGTGACCAGTGCAGATCCAGATTAGATGGCACATCCATGCTCACTGATTAGGATCTATACTGTTTTCTTTTTGGTTGATTAGGTATTTCTGACCAAAAACCAAACAGTGCTGATCCTAATCAGATGGCAAATTCAATAAAATACGTATCAGGGATTTCAATAAATGCAGATTCTTGCAATCTGATGCATGGAAATTTGAACTTTTCCATTTTTGACCCCACCCTGTACTGAGCTTGGGGTCATTTTGATGCTGGATAATTTAGGAAAAGTGGTAAATTTTTCATAAGTTAAGATAAAATATGTTTCTGTTGCATTTTAAATATGAAATAAATGATTATTAAATTTTGATTCTTGAAAATAAATTAAAATGAAGTTAAACCAATTTTATAAGTAGTAAAGTTCAATTAATAAATGAAATGACTGCAAACAATCTGACTATGACCCCTTTAAAATTTATGAACAGGGTTAACCCTTTCCTCCATATATACACATTTTTACGTGTGTGCGACCAGTGTATACACATATATACACATTCTTACGGATGTGCAGGCTGATCTGGATCTTAACTGTTCGCCCAGGCAATAAAGGTGTATCTATGGAGGGAAGGGTTAATCTGTATGTCACATTAGTCTTCAATACTCACTACTATCTTCTCAATCATGGATCATTCTAGCTCTCTACAATTTCACATCAGAAATCAAATGCTACTACCACAAACAGAATAGAATACTTACACACACTTGTTTGATGAGCAGCTATCTGCTTTGACAGAGCCTGCTGTAATTTCTGCAAGGTCTGCAGTGCTGAAAACAGATACAATCATGTTTTTAGAGGGGTCCTGGGAAAAAGGAATCAGCTAATGCTTCAAAGACATTTTAAAACTGAGCATTGAACCTTAAATGATTATTGTAACTTTTGCAAGAACTGCAGAGCTAAAAACAGACAACATTCAGTTTGTAGAGGCTTCATTGGGAATCAGCTTACTCTTCAAAGACATTTTGAAACAGAACCTATAACATTATAAAAATCTGTTTGTTTAAGATATTTCCATATCAATATTGATTCCATTGTCGGCTGTCTATTTATACGCTTATTTTTTTTTCATTTGAATAGTTTCATAATGGACATTACTTTATACATATAGATTTTATCACATATGCGACCAGTGTAGATCCAGATCACCTGGAACATCTGTGTGAGCTGATATTATATAAATATTACATGTCTGACAGGGTGACAGAAAAATTGTCAACTTGAGGAAATACTGTCCACCGAGGCGAAGCCGAGGTTGACAGTATTTTCGAAAGTTGACAATTTTACTGTCACCCTGTCAGACATGTAAAATTTATTTTATTATACCGAAAAACTATTCAAACCATGAACATCTTTATTCAATAATGGTATTTAATTGATGTAATAATGGTAATGAAACAGCAATTTAACAATAAAAGTAAACTGGTTATCACAGTAAATTGATAATCACAGAAAAACGTTTGTTGCTTGACATTATTGTCGTCTGTTTACAACGGAAATGTAAAAATAGATATTGTGCATGCACAAATGGTACAGTATAATTTTCGAACATTCCGTACCAATGGTAGCGGGTGACAGTATTTTTCTGACAGTAATTTTTTTTACAGTACTTATATGTCACGGTGACTTATGGAAGATTAACATTGTAAATGAAATTGAGGTATAATAAATATATAAATATTACATGTCTGACAGGGTGACAGTAAAATTGTCAACTTGAGGAAATACTGTCAACCGAGCGATACTGTTCAATCCATGAACAACTTTATTTAATAATTAATGGTATTTAATTGATGTAATATTTAATGGTAATGAAACAGCAACTTAACAATAAAAGTAAACTGGTTATCACAGTAAACAACGGAAATGTAAAAATAGACATTGCGCATGCGCGTATGGTACAGTATAATTTTCGAACATTCTGTACCTATGGTAGCGGGTGACAGTATTTTTCCGAGAGTAAATTTTTTTTTACAGTACTTATATGTCACGGTGGCCTATGGAAGATTAACATTGTAAATGAAATTGAGGTATAATAATAAGTAATATGCAATCAATTTCCTTGAGACTCATCTTCATTTCAGCCATCAGGTGCTTCAGATTAGAGACTATGTCCAATCTGTTTTATGATCTTGGGCCAAGATGGTTGATGTCAGGGTCCAAGATAATATAACTTAATCTGAAGACCAGTTCCAAATATCAAGCATCTGATTAGCTGAAATGGCGATGGGTCATCATTTCAGCTAATCAGATGCTTGAGATTTGAGACTGGTATCCAATTTAAGTTTGATGACCAGCATGTCGTACCTTGGTTAGTAAGCTCCTGGTTGTTCTGACCACCATTAAGCTGTGAAATGAGACTTGGGATACTAGATATAGATGAAATGTTTGAGACCGGGTTATGACATCGTAATGGTGTGCTTCCTGACCGGTGGCTTGTTGGGGTACTACCGGGAGACTCCAACTCGTCTTGGTCTGAAAATAGAAATTAAGTTTAACTTCTATGATCTAATCACTCCAACTTAGCTTTGGTATTTAATTCTTTCCTGAATATATAATGCCTTAATGGCAAGGGAGAACAGTGTAGATCCAGAAAATGGCACGTCTGATTAGGATCTGCAGTGTTCCTTTTTTGGCAAGAAATAACATAATAAATCAAAAAGCCAAACGAGTAGATCCTTATCCAGATGTGCAGACAAATTTGGATCTTCACAGATAGCCCTTGTGATAAAAGGCATAAAGATGAAGTTAAGGGATAAACAGAAATTTATTTCTTGAATCAAGGAAATGGCCCAGGAGAAACTTTGAGACAACAGTATCCCAAATAAAATGAAGTTCTCCCTCTACTATGACAACAGAAAGTTTATTAAAATATGTTTAAAACAGACATATGGACACTAACAAATTCTCCTTCAATAAGTTAAACTTTACAACAGGCTGATCCATAATGTTCAACAAACAGGAAAGTTTTTAAGGTAAGTTTCCAGCTGGTTGGTGAGCAGGAAGACCTCTAGGCATTGACACAGGGAGGGACCTGGGTAAAATCACTAAAATGTGGAATGAAACTCTTCTCAGTGAATTATATGCTAATGGAAGTCAACAAACATAATAGGGATTTTTCTTCTTTAGAAAAGATTTAAGACAGGCATTGCCCTCTACCATATTTTCTTTAAAATCATGCAGTTTTCCTCAAAATAAATTAATTTGTCTTGACATTAGAATGTTTGTTCCCATTTAGGTAAGATATAACGCAGTTTTCCCCATTATCAAAGAACATGGACCCCTTCCCCTGAGAAGACATTACTGTTGAAAAACTTAACTCTCAATGCTAGTGTCTTACAGTGTGACTTATCCTTTCACATGACCTTTTAAGATGACCTTGAGAAGATATATAATATAGTTCTACGGTTACTTAAAACCCAATCTTTGGATTCACAGGAGAGATTGGAATTTGCCACTGATTTCAAAACTGCAATATTTTACTTGATGATGCAGCATTTAATGAAGTTATTTATTGGCAGAATGTTTTAAGATCCACATATTAAAAGAAACTAGAATATTAAGAAACTTTAGTAGTAAAGTTTATCTAAAATGCAAAAAACAACACAACTACAAGGTCAGCATTTTTGAGAAATGGGATTACCAACATAACACCCTATGCTGTTTAGAAAAGAGCACTAAGACAAAAGCTCAGAATTGTGACATATCACAAATGTTACTCCATATAAATGTGTTAATGTTTGTGCGACCATTTTAGATCCAGATCGGCAAGCAGATCTGTGCAATCTGATCTGGATCTACATTATTTGCATCTTGATCAGAAATAACCTAATGAATCTTAAAGCGAACAGTGCAGATCCTGATCAGATGTTACGACTCTTGAACTACTACCCACACAATAAAGGTGTATCTATGCTGTTAAGGGTTATGGGCAATCACTAGCCCCATACTGCTTACTGCATATATAAATGATTTTCTATTTTCTTCAACTCAAAGTCTCTATTTAAATTATTGACTTGCACTTATTAGTCTGCCAGTTCATTACTCAGGGTTTTTTTCCTCTTGAAGAAAGGGGCTGTTTACAGTGGCTTTCACCTCACAAAATTTCTTAAAATCATATAGTTTTCCCCAACAAGTAACTTTACATAAGGTTTTCTCTTTCCCCTTTACAGAAGAAATCACACAATCTTCCCCAAAGTTCAAGGGCATGGGCCTCTTCCCCTGGCACAGAAAACAAGCCCTGATTACTATGATTTGTTTTGGTTACTGCAGAACTACAGAACTATAAGAGGAAGGCATTAACATAGAAATTATAGATGTCTGTCTCATATTTTATTCAGTGACCTTTTAATTAGTTTAACTTGTGCCAAAGGATAGTAGATTATAGTGCCAAAATACCTATATTTGATAATGACTCCATGACATACCATCATAAAATGGAACACCACAATAACCAGATATGGTGATTATTTTATATATCCATAGTAGAAAAGTCTACTTAAAAAATATATATAATGGACAATCAAATATTGTATGTTTGGGTTTCAAACTGTCAGATGTTGCCATGTATCATCATGATGAGGCAGCATCAATGCACCTATTCAAATAACTGGAGACTAAAGTACTCATACAGAAAATATGTATGAGACCAGGACAGGGCACTCATTTGGCCATTTTTTGGGCCGAATATTCCCCTCTCAAAATAGTATGTTTTTCCCCATCTCAGAATAAAATTCCCCTCAAAAATAAAAAAAAATTGAAAGGGACTCCTGAAAACACATGACTTTTGTGACAACTGTTTTGCAAACATTTTCGAGTGCAAAACCCAACAAGAAAAAACGTCGCCACGCGCCGAAAACCAGGTTTTCATTTAATACTTATACTTTTATAAAGAAAATATCTGGCTGATAACTGTTAAAACTGACAGAAAGAAAGTTTAGTTTGGTGGCAGAAACTAAATTTCTAATTTTAGCAGCAGTGACCTTGAGCTTTATCACAGACACCTGGGTAGCAATCCTAAGCTGCATCTTGATATAAGATACCAACACTAAGTTTGGCATCAATAGGCCAAAGCAAACTCATGTTATTGAGCAGAAACTGAACTTCTATTTTTAGCAACAGTGACCTTGAGCTTTATCACAGACACCTGGGTAGCAATCCCAAGCTGCCTGTTGATATAAGCTACCCACAAACCAAGCTAAGCGTCAACAGGCAATTTGGCATCAACAGATAACATTCACAAAATACTTAACAAAAATCTTAGTCAAAAAGGGGCATAACTTTGGCAAAACACAGTCAGGGGATATGAAATGTGTCCTGATAATTGGTACTGTGAAGTCAAACATTGATTTTAAGTTTCAAAGCTATACCTTGAATGGTAACTGAGAAAAAGACAATTTTCACAAAAAAAAAAATTTCTAAGTGAAAAAGGGGCATAACTTTGTCAAAATACAGTCAGGGATTATGAAACTTGTCCTAACTAGAATTATCACTGAAAGTGATTAAATACCCCCACATGTGTGCTTGATACTTGAACAGGGAATTCTTAGAATCAATGTGTGCCAAAAAATGTTAAAATATGTGAAGCCTTTGATTAGAAATCATCCAGAAACCATTTTTTCTATTTTTAGTAACAGTGAACAGTGACCTTGACCCCACCAGGCCCATTTTCGATACCAAGTTAAGTCTTCACAGACACTACCTATATAGCAATTTTCATCACAATATCTCATTCCCAACTACAGTTATTGAGCATATTCAGTATTTGTATTTATAGTAAGTGTGACCTTGACCCCACAGGCCTTACTTTCAATTCCAAAAGTCGTCTTCACAGAAACCACCAATACACCAAATTTCATTCAAGAATCTCATTCTAAGCTATAGTTACTGAGTGGAAATGAAGTTTTGAAGTTAAAATAACAGTGAACTTGACCTTTGAACCCACAGGTCCCAAAGTCACACCTAACCTGTATCTTGTAATGCTACATCTGTGTTCCAAATAATAATTAAATCTATTAAGTATTTCATGAGTTATCGTCCAGAAACAGTTTTTTCTATTTTAAGTAACAGTGACCTTGACATTGACCCCACAGGCCCCAAAGTTGAATTCAACCTGTATCTTCTGATGTTACATCTATGACCCAAAAAAGGATTTAATCTGTGAAGTATTTCGTGAGTTATCATCTGGAAACCATTTTTCTATTTTTAGTAACACTGACCTTGACATTGACCCCACCAGCCCCAAAGTCGAACCTGACCTCTATCTTGTGATGTAACACCTGTGTACCAAACATATTACAAATATTTGATGCCTTTCAGGAGTTATCGTCTGGAAAGCATTTTTCTTTTTTAGTAACAGTGACCTTGACACTGATCCCACCAGCCCCAAAATCGAATGTGACCTGTATCTTATGATGTTACACCTGTGTACCAAAAATTATTTAAATCTGTCAAGCCATTCATGAGTTATCATCCAGAAACGAAGAATCCGACCGACAGACCGACCGACCGACCGACAAGCTCACTCCTATATACCCCCTCAAACTTCGTTTGTGGGGGTATAATAATTGGTATTGTGATGTCAAACAACTATGTTAAGTTTCAAAGTTGTACCTTAAACGGTTACTGAGAAAAACACAACTTTCACAAAAAACTTAAAATTTCTAAGTGAAAAAGGGGCATAACTTTGTCAAAATACAATAAGAGATTATGAAACTTGTCCTGATAATTGGCATTGTGATGTCAAGACAACTATGTTAAGTTTTCAAGTTGCATCTTGAATGGTTATGGTTATGGAATGAGAAAAATGCAACTTTCACAAAAAACTTAACAAAATGTTGATGCCCGCCCGCCTGCCCAACGACATACCCCATTCTTATAACCAGGATTTTTCTTAAAAAAACCTGGTTAAAACAGAAAGCTGAAGATAGCTTTTCTTCTGTCAGTAATTAAGATTTTGTCAATAGTTCTGACTTTGCTACAAGAAGTAAATAAAGTGTAATGGTGCCTGACAATCTACTATTTTTAAGGAAAAAAAAAACAAGATAATGATTGTGTCTTTTGCATTTAAATACGAAATAAAAATTGCTTCGATTCTTGAAAATAAATTGTTTAATTTGTAAGTCTCAAGTCAAAAAATATACTAGATATTGTAATCGGTGGTAGAAAACTGTTTTATGAGCAATTTGACACTTCAAAGTCAAAAAATACATAGATTACTTAAAATTCCCCTTTTTTGTCTTTTTTCCTTAAAACGACACAAAATTCCCCTTCCTGAGGGTATGGGTACCAGTCCACTACAGTTGTCTAGTGCCCTGCAGAAATAGCATGTAGGGAAATAACAATGCCAGACGAGAAATTGTGTGGGAGTCGGTCGCTCATCTAATAAGTATGTTTTACAGTAAGAAATGTGCAAGTGTAAATCTGTATATTTTTTAATTTATCTGCCCACCAGTAAAATATTTATTTAACCCTTTCTTCCATAGACATACCTTTATTGCGTGGACGAACAGTGTAGATCCAGATCAGCCATCACATCTGTGCCGTTTAATCAGGATCTGCACTGTTCGCTTTATGATTCTTTAGGTTATTTCTGATCAAAATGCCACTAGTGCAGATCATGATCAGACGGCACAGATGAGCCAGCTATCTGGACCTACACTGGTCGCACATGCATAAAAATGTGTATATATGGAGGAATGGGTTAAGTTAAATAAAGAAATAATGGGACATTACTACAGTAAAATTCAGTAATCTGATTGGGCATTTGCACTTGTTACAGTTGTTATGAACTCAACAGATCCTGAGATTGTCCATGTGTTTGTTTATCATGTCAAAAAACAAGTTTCAAAGGTTACCAAGAGAATTAGTCTTAAACACCTTAACCCGAATCTTTAGTAACTAGAGATGTGTCGATAGGACATGGATGCCCCCACTCTAAGTTGTCATTGTCAAAAAAGCCAATATTGTGGTCACAGTACACTTTACAGAAAATCCAATCACAGTTACCTCACACTAAGGTAGTACTACAGGTCAGGTACACATTATTATAGTCAACAAAACTTATAAAGTTAAATGACTTTGGCTAATATAGTTTAGGAGTTCGTGCAACACAATATTACATTTGAACTGAACTGAAATACATAAAGGGTCATAACTTCGGTAAAAATGGACCTGGCCAGAAACAAAACCCCAAGTGCACAACTACACTTTATGGTTAACATACCTGCAAAGTTTCATGCTGAAATACAGAAGGGCCATAACTGTGGTTTTAATGGGTGTGGCAGGAAACGAAAACACACCAGGTGCACAACCACACATGATGGTTAACATGCCTGTAAAGTTTCATGACTGTGGCTCATATACTTTTAGACTTACATGCGACCCAAGATTACATACTGATGAAATATATTGAAATGCATAAGGGGCTATAACTCTGGTCATAATGGGCGTGGCCTGGATTGTGGCTGTTATACTTTTTGAGTTACATGCAACCCAAGTTTGGACGGACGGACTTTAGGACGGAAAAGGGCAAACCTATATGCCCGCCTTTTTCAGATGCTGTGCGACACATCGCCTCAATATAGTGATCATTTCTGTGAAGTATTTTTAAAATCCGACTTCAAATAACAAAGTTAATGGCCAGACACAATGTTGCTTCAAGGTCATGCTGTAACCTTGACCTTCAAGATAGCGATCTAAATGTTTTGCGACACGTCATCTCATTATGGGGATCATTTCTGTGACATAATTTTAAAATCCAACTTCAAATAAAAAAGTTATGGGCCGGACATGATTTTGCTACAAAGTCATACTGTGACCTTGACCTTCAAGGTAGCAACCCAAATGTTGCGCTTGACACGTTGTCTCATTATGTATCATTTCCGTGAAGTAATTTTAAAATCCTACTTCAAAAAAGTTATTGGCCGGACATAATTTGCTATTATGCTACAAGGTCATGCTGTGAACTTGACCTTCCAAAATAGTGACCCAAACAGGGCCTTCCCCAGAAAATTTTTAAGGCATCCTGGCATCCAACTTGTGACATGCTTATTTGTGCAAAATGTTTTTACATGGTTGATGGGGTGCATCTTACAAATATATTAATATATTATATTTAGCACAAAGCAACATAGTTTTCTAAGTTTTATTGAAACATGACAGTATTATTGACAAAGTTGATTTTTCACAGAACTACTAAAGACTTGCTATTGTATTGTACTTAATACAAAACAGTTCTTGCTTCATTTTTTTTTATGTACATCAGTCTAAAAAAACATGCCACAATTGTCTCTTGTTGCAACATATCTCACACTAGATTCACAGCCCTTGATTGCAGACCTGTTCTTGTCATTATGATTATGCCACAATTTAATTAATACATGTTGAAAAGTCATCATGTTTAATAGAATGGCCATTTATTGACATGGACAGCATTTAAAGATGTACAGTTAGTACTTTTATTACATTAAATTACTTTAAAATCGTCTTCATTTTTTATTATAATTTGTTAATATAATAAACCTTCTGTAATCACCTGTTTATAAAAGTGACGAGATTATCATTTACCACTTAAATGCTCACAACTCTTCACAGTTTGCAGGTCATCAAAGAACAATATATCCATTTTAATCTCATTAAGGCCATCATAACTGCCGAGATAATCTGTTCTTAATTGGTTGATTAACGACTGTCTTCTCTGAATTCAACAGACACTCATCCAACTATCCGACTTCTGATACACAGCAGACGCTCATTAAATATTGTAAGGAGTGATCTTCAACAGACACTCATCCAACTATCCGACTTCTGATACACAGCAGACGCTCATTAAATATTGTAAGGAGTGATCTTGTACAGTAGACGCTTAACAATATCAGAGAAATGCTTGAAATTGGCGAGAAAGTTTCGTAATTTGACATGTTTATTGACCTTGCTTATTGAATTTTAAAGCATCCCGGCCAGGATTTATGGCATACCGGCAGATTATAAGCGTCCCGCAAATGTTAGTTTAGAAATCAAGGCATCCTGGCGCCGGTATGCCATAATTGCCTGGGGAAAGCCCTGCCCAATGTTGCGAGCTACATGTCATCTCATTATGGTGATCATTTCTGTGAAATAGTTTTAAAATCCAACTTCAAATAAAAAGGTATGGGCTGGACCCAATTTTGCCTCAAGGTCATGCTGTGAACTTGACCTTCAAGGTAGTGACCCAAATGTTGCGCACGACACGTCATCTCATTATTGTGATCATTTCTATGAATAATTTTAAAATTGGACTTCAAATAACAAAGTTATGGGCCCCACATGAATGGGGGACGTACAAATTGACCATCGGACAACCAGGCGACTGTAATTATGTTCCCCTGAATTTTTTAAATATCAAACTAGGTTGAAAGCTGAATGGGAGGGACAAGTTCCATATCAGGGATGGCATCAGACCCAACATTCCTGCATCTGTGATATCACCAACATCTATGACATAACCAACTGAAAGGTGGTAAATACTGCTATGGAAGAACAATGCTGTATGGCATCTTTAACCAACTATAGATAATGTACATCATATAGATTGTTGCATCTCTTCCAGTATCAAATGCATGATAAAAGAAAGAGGAGCCAGTACCCTAAAGGTGTCACAATTCTAGTGATCTGTAGTCAATGGTGTTAACAGGAATGCTATTGATCTTAATATCAATCAGGCCAATTAATGCATTTTATTATTGAAAGAAAATTTTTTCAGAGCAATTTAGCTCCATGTAAAATGAAAAATATATTTTTTTTATCAGCCATGAACTTATTCAGACTGCAGCTGATATTGCCTTGGATGAATTCAATCTTGGATCAAAAGACAGTGAAACCGACACCAAGTCAGACAGTATACAGTCCTATAATCCTTGTTGCAATTTGTAAATTTAGAATTTAGAAACTTTGATTAAAATGAAAAGTTGACAAGAGTGTAGTTTTTGGTAATTATCTACTAGTTGAAAATTCTTGAGCTCAGGGCCTCTCTAGATATAAGACCTCCATAGACATCAAATTGAGGTTGCAACATTCTTCATTTCTGAAATAAATTTCCTGTATTTTGACTGATCCAAAACATTTAAATTATGTCCCCAGAATGGCTCAGATGTCGCAATTTGGAGTCTACAATAAAGATGAGTTGTTTTACAGCTGTACCTTGAAAAGCTACATAAACAATCTCTGTTAAAAGGCTCATTGCTGTATTTTGTTAGTATTATATGAATTATAAATTATATTGTTTGTGTATACTTTAAGACTGGTTCATTGTAACATGAATTTCAAAATTTGACAATATGAGTGGCTCTGGTAGGTTTTGCAGTCATTTAGAACCATCATGACAATAAAGATAACTTGTTTGTTTTTATTAGTGAGACACATGTGAGTGGTTTTAGTAGCATTTGAGTACTTTCAATAACTTTTTAGCCACATTGTTATGCCCTGTGTACTCTTTACTCCCTGTTTATGCCTTTCATCACTGGGCGAACGGTATAGATCCAGATCAGCTCGCACATTCTTGCAGTCTGATAGATGGATCTGCAGTGTTCCCTTTTAGCGGACCCTCCTTTTAGAATCCTTAGGTTATTTCTGACCTAGAAGCTAACAGTTTAGATCCTGATCAGATGACACAGATGTGCCAACTGATCTTGATTTACACTGTTCACACATGCAATAAAGGCATATATAGCTATGGAGTAAAGGGTTAATTTCTTCAATGCTAAAGATTAAAATAGAAAGGCGTATAATTATATACAGAGTAAAGGGATATGATTTGTCAACAAGTTTGTAAACATTTGACCAAGAAATCGATGCTGTGGAACTAGAATTTCCTACAAGTTTAATTACAATCATATCATGCATGTGGTAGCAATGGCCTTGACAAAAATAAATTATTTGGAGTCTACAGTATTAATCACCTTGCCCAAGTAAGACAGGGCATGTCCTTTCGGCGTCGCACATCAACATGCTATGGTGATCATTTATTGCATATTTCATTGCAATGCAAACAAGCTGCTACAGGGCTTTTTCACTGCAAGGGGAAGGGACCAATGCCCTATATTTTGGGGGAAAATAGCATGATTTCTGCTCTAAAGGGGAATGAAAAAACTGATGAAAGGCAATAGAAAATTAATTCCTAGATGCTCATTCCCACCTGCCCCTCAAAAATCACTGCACTCAAACATTTATTTTGAAAAAAAATGCGTACATCAAAATTTACATTACGAGTACGAATCGGTAGAGTACGAAATACAGCATGAAATATTTAGGTGCGAATCGGCAATTCAAAGTCGGCTAGACGCTAATTTATCTTTGCACTGCACTCAAACATTTATTTTGAAAAAAAATGCGTACATCAAAATTTACATTACGAGTACGAATCGGTAGAGTACGAAATACAGCATGAAATATTTAGGTGCGAATCGGCAATTCAAAGTCGGCTAGACGCTAATTTATCTTTGCACTACACAGGCGTCATGAGAAACATTGAGAATGATAAATAACAAATAAAACCCGCCCACCTGTCCCATTTTTTTTCTCCAAAATTTGGATGAGAATCTAGGAATTATTTTCTATTGCCTAAAGTTACTTTTTAGGGAAAACTGAATTAAACAAATTTAAAGAAATTTAAAGAAATTTTCTGAGGGGAAGATGCCTGTTAACAGCTCCTACTAAAGTAAGGAAAAAAGCCCAGAAGCATGTCAAAGTTATGGCCAATATACAAATATCTATTTTAATTTACTATGACATTGACCATCAGGACACAGGTGTGTGTGCTAAGCAATACATCTGCAGTGATCATCTGTGTGGTTTCATTACACTCCCACCAGGCACATCTTACATATCATCAGACATCAAAAATCCATTTTTAATAACAGTGACAATGGCCTTCAAGACACAGGCATGGCTTGTGATCATTTGTGAATTCCATCATGAATTTTATTGTTGTAGCCCACACAATAATAAATCATTGGCAACAGTAACCTTGACCTTCAGGACACAGGTATGATTAATGTAAGCAACACATTGTCATGCTGTTGCCATCTGAGGCAAGATTAATACGATCCCATCATTACTACAACTGTTAAAGTCTAGGCGTACAAAAATATCTTTTAAATAACATGCCCAAGTAATAAGTAAACATAACATGAAAATTTTATGCAAACTTTAACTACAAGACAAATCAGAGCTTTGTGCACTAAGACCTGTTTTCTCTGCCAGGGGAAGAGGCCCATGCTCTGTAATTTGTTGAAAACGGGGCATGCCTCTAATGGGGAATGAAAGAACCTATGAAAAGTTAATTAACATTATGTGGAGGGGAAGGGTATGAATTTAAAGAAATTTTGAGAAGATACATTTTAATAGCCTCTACTAGAGATGGAGAAAATTATGTGCATGACACCACAGTCACCACACTGTGGTGATCATTTGTGCAATCCTGCCTTTCACAGTTATGGCCTGGACATAAATGCTTGATGCCAGTAGCCCACCAGAACAATGTGTGGCAATCTGGTTAAAAACTGTTGTCTCAATCAACTTAACGACCAAGACGACAGACAGACTTTATCAATCTATAAGCCTGATTGGGTTTCGCTATCTGACTAGCAACAGTATCAAGAAACCATTAAAAGTGAAAGATACTCTTGTTCTACTCACCTATTGTGTAAATATCCACTTCTTTTGCCTTCTTATATCCAGATTTTACACATTTACATTGAATGTAAACAACACTTTACCCCACCCCTTTATAACACTCACCGTTTCTAGAAGTCTGCCTCCCCAACGTTCTAGTACCCTCACTATCTCTTCGAGTCCGACTAGTGTGAGAAGAATTTGGATAATCGTTAGTAGAACTATCATCATTTGGTCTAAGTGAATCCCTCGAGTCCGAGGAGATAATGTGTTTATTTGCACGTAGTTCTTCCTGCAGCTGTGATTGGCCCTGCTGCAGTTTTTCAAACAAGTACATTTTATCTGGTTTTGGGTTACTGTCCGCGACCATGTGTCGCAGTTCACGTAAATGTTTTTCACGCTTTTCAATACCACCACTAGAGTGTCTATTTTTGGTATCTGGAAAAATTAAGATATGGTATATTTTATGAATAAGGGAAGGTCATTATAGTTGCAAATGTATGAATTATGAGTACAACAAAGAAGTATTGCCTTTATTCAGCACCAAACATGACACTTGCCAGCTAAAACAGATCAAATTATTGTAAAATATTTGTTCTTGTTATCTGCACGCTTCCACACATACTTATCTTACAAAACAACAGTTAGATTTCTTCAAAACTACTAATACAATGGTATGTAATTTGATTATAAAATAGTCAAAGTAAACGTAAATATAATTCTAAGACAGCAAAATATTTACTCTCCAAACTTAACATTGTTTTTAGATTTACATAAAGAGCAAAGAATCTAAATCAACTAAGACATCATGGAAGTAAATAAGGTCTGAATTATGACCTGTTAGCCTTGGAATGAATTGAGGAAAGAATGGAAGTAATAATCTTCAAAATGTGTTGATGCATTTTTACTAAGCTTCTTTAAAAATTTTAAAACCATGGTAAAGAGCTTCCTATATTCATGTTTTAACAACCTAGGTTGATCCCTGTTCATATGTTTTAACCATTAAAGTAATAAGATGTTTGCAATTACCTTTGGAGCTATGTTTATCATTACTGGTTCTTGAATCTGTGGAGTGTCTCTCTGGTCGTTCTGGTCGAACTGCTGACCTGAAAACAGTAAGATATCCATAAGAAAACTGCTTTTTATACAGACATTCAAGTGCCCTTGTTTAAGCTCCATTTCCCTGCTCTACTAAAATCCTACTGTACCTGGAGTATTGAAACTATACAGAGGTGTACATATATATTACTACAAGTTAGTTAAAAAATAATTTTTCTAATTTTGGCACACTAAAATTCAGAAAATGTCTTAAGAAAATTTCCTAGTGAAAACATCAGAAGATTTTTCATGTACTAATATAGTTGTATTTCTAAAACCTAATAGACCATGGTCCATGCAGTGTGTTTTTCGTTATATACAGAATCTTGTGGAAAAAAAAACTAAATTATTTTCTACGAGATGGTCCATAAAAATCATATTCAACAAGTTTGGTGTATCTTTCTGCTTTTTCTGCAAATGAACACAAGTTTAATGCTGAAATGGTTGACACCCATATATGATGGATTCAATTCTCTGGGTGTTTTGGTATAAGGGCTGATTTCTGCATCTTCTAGAATGAATAAAATGAAAGAAAAGTTACAGTGAAAGAAACTTACAGCCTTCACAAACAGGAGAAAAAAAGAAGAGCAATAAAAACTTACGCCTCATTCCATTCTTTTGGTCGTTCCCATTGTGAAAGTTCTGTTTTGAGGTTGTAGTAGTACTTCTTTCCAGTAGAACTAAGGTGTTCTGACCAGTCCCCACAGATGCGGATGGCTGACTTCTGCACCTGTAGAAAAAAAAAACCAATAGTTTTCAAATCTTCATTTTTTCCATTTTATTTGCCCTTAACCCTTTATGTGATTCTTAGCAGTCACATTGTTGTTTGAGATTCAAGGGTTTTCCTAGCCATTTTGGGAAAAGGACCCAGGCCAGAATTGGGAAAATTTTAGTGCGTGAAATGTTTCATTTTGGGAATTTTTATCGGCAAAAATACAAGTTTTGGGAATTTTGAAATCGTTATATTATACATAGCACAAACAAAACTTGCACTTAAATGTCCCTTTTGTTTTACTTTTGTTGTGTATATAAGTGGCAATATCCGTCTAAAATGCAAATATTTTGAAAAAATAAGGTGTTGTTTTTTTTTGCTACTAGAACCATATCATATGCCGTGAACACACAAACATCATGTTTCAGTTCTTGTGATATATGATTTACATTGACATGATAGATTATGATTAGATAGTATATATATAATTTTTAATTTTACAATAGTGAACTACAAATCTTTAAAAATGTTTGCTGTTTTTCATCTCTTTTGATCATATAATATTTATTTAGTAACATTTTAGCGCATACGAAATAATTTGCGGAGATTTTGTATTTTAGTCAATTTAATAATCAAACTTATTATCTCCCTTTTTGCTTTAGACAAAATATCGCAAAACACTTTAATATTTACCTTCGTATCACAAAATGATCCATTCTAAAATCTATTTATAATTACTGAACACACTTAAGCAGATACATCAGTAAATTAAAGCATTATTTTAAAATTCAACCGAGGAATTTTCCGTAGAATGAACGGATTATTCAGTACTGTAAGATATATAATTTGGAATAACACGATTAAAGTAACAATTGTGAACTAATTGATTCAATCATTGGCAATCAACTTGCCTAATCACTTATTGTCAAAAATTAATTAAGCGCCGACAAACGGCTAAATATACACCTTTTTAATTGTCAAAGACACAATTTTGACAGTTTTGACAGTTTGTGTAATCACGCTGTCCCACAATCTCGCGAGAATCAAAATATCTCGCGATAAAGATTGTACCGATTGTTGTGAAATATAGGCGTGTTTAGAGTAGTGTAAATTTATCCAGGATTAACGAATTTTACACGTGGTTGTGACGTCACATGCATAGTGCGAGATAAAGCAGTCAGTTGTTGTTTACAACGTAAAGCGAAAATTAACACTGTTTCTTATGTTTTGAAAATTATCTGTGGATTCAATTGGGAAAAATGGAAGAAATTTAGGATTGGGAAAGGGTCCGTTTGCTTTGCGAAAGGGTCCGTTTTCCGGACCCTCTGAAAGGCTAGGAAAACCCCTGAGATTAAAGTAAATTCATTAAGTAATTTATATAAATTTAGAAAGTCAAGGATTAGCGTGTTACTAACACTTATATCTGATAAGCAACTAGTGTAGATCCAGATCCGTCTGCATATCTGTTCAATTTGACCAGAATTTTCCTGATTGCCTTTAAATTCATTAGGCTTTTTTTAACTAGAAGCCAACAGTGTGATAAAAGCATACCACATGGTAAAGGGTTAAACAAAAAATACCTCAGTCTTGTCTTTGGGGTTGCTAGCATTTCTGGCCTTGTCATGGTTTCCACCATTTGCATTACTACTTCCTCCTGCAAAATTATGATTGATCTTTTTTCCTGGTGAATTCTCATTTCCTGAAAAAAGACATGTAAAGTATATTTACCCATAACTGAGCTGATTTGTTAAAATCATATCAAGAGATGATCATGAATCAATGGTGCTTCTTTCTGTATTTGATAGTGGAAGTGTAATTATAAACATTAAACAATCAATGACTGCAATAGCATGAGGTTTATATTAATGTTATCATATGCAATCTGTGAAGTCATTAAAAAACAGCACAAGTTGCTCAGACTAAAGACTGTTTCAAAAGATAATTTGATTTGCTATTTTCAATGAAACTTTGTTAGGTTTAACTTATTGTTTTCCTTATGACCACTTATATCGCAAGGAAATAGGTGAACTGTATTAAATTTTTCATGGTCATTAGATTTTGTTAACTCTTTCCTCCATGTATACGCAATTTATCACATATGCGAACAGTGTAGATCCAGATCAGTTGTCACATCTGTCCGATAAGGATCTAAAATGTTTGCTTTTTTGGTTGGAAATAACCTAATAAATCAAAAAGCAAACTGTGTAGATCCTGATCAGATGGCAAGGATGTGCCAGCTGATCTGTATCTATACCGATCACACATGCAATAAAACACAAATAAAAAAACCCACGCTTTTGGGGATAGTGAATAGAGTTTACATTTCAATCGTTCCAAATTTCTGGTTAAATTCTTCATAGACATTACTGCTGTGCAAATGTATTCAATAATTTCCACCCATGGCTATTGTATATCACTCATTTACTTATTTCTAGACCCATTACATTATTTTCTTTTTAAATATATCAAAAATGTGAAATATCAAACAAATATAGAGCAGACAGAACTCTTCTACAGCAAAACATTAACACATTTTTTAGTTTAATGAAACTGAGTACAAGCTTCATCTGATAAATCAACAATTTTAAAGAAATTTTTAACTAAGTATGTGCTGATGTTCCTTATATAAAGACAAAATCAGATTAAAATTGTGTGAAAATATATTAACAAAATATGTTAAGACTGGCTAACAGTTGTTAAACTACAGAATGCAAAAAGACACTAAAAGAAATAGTGTGCAACCAGTGTGCACACTTCCTACTGGCATTGATGACAAATGTGAGGCTCTGTCCTCATAGTTTATGCTGACACCGGAGAAGTCATCCCCCAAATTTGATCCTTGAATTTACATCTATCTCAAAAACTGTCCTGGATACCATATTCACGGAATTCCATGAATTTGCAGAAAATTCATATTCCTGATATATAAGGTTATTTTTGAGAAACAAACAGAGTAGATCCAGATCAGATAGCATGGATTTGTCAACTTTATCTGAATCTACACTGCTTGTCCATGTGACATCATTGCAGTAAAGGATTAAATATTACTCACCTCTTTCATACTTTTCCTTATTTCTCTCAATATATGAGGCTTTGTTGTGATATCTGGGACTACCACGTGATGCAGGGCTGTCGCGTACTGGAGACCGTCGCCGCTCGTACCGGTCACTGTGGTTACTGTAACCGGTCTTTGATGGGTATTGGGAGGACTGCAATCAAGTGAAAACATTAGCATTCATTATCTCAGATAACAATATGACCTAACAATTACAAGTATAGATTAAACTTCATAACAGCACATATGGGGAAGTTGTAAAATTACTATATAACTGAAACAAAATAAAATAGGATGACATATGTTGCTAGTGCTCTTGAGACCTGTTATTTTTGTTTCTTTTTTATTTTTCCTGTTATTTTTGCCACAGTACCATTGACCATGTGGGTTTTGAAGTGCAAGCAGTCTGGATGTTCACCCCCACCAACCCATAACCCCGGTAAATGTTGCAACAACCTTTGTAGGTGGTTTAGGTGTTAAAGGCTGATGTTATATTTATTTTTCACTTCTGCTAGAAAAGGAGCCAGATGATGATGCTTTAGTTGCCAGATGATTTTAACTACTTTGGCTAAACTTTAAATGACTGTACAACCCTGCAGTTTTTGTGGAACAGGTGCCGGCTTTTTTTGAGCCCAGAATTCCCATTCTAATTAAACTCTACAATGAAAATCAATGAAACCATGGAGAGAATTCTTTACCTTGCCTCAATACCAGTGACAATATCATTAACTTGTCAATGAACATATAGTGTGGCAATTTACTAAGTAATTTAGAAAAATCTTTCACATTATGAAAAAATAAAGCTTTTTAATGTCTGAAGTTAACAATCAAATCCTGTTTAGACTACCCCTCCCACTTCTAGACAAAATTCTGAACAGCTGCTAGTTTGCTGCATACCTGGTACGACTGGGCCTCTCTCTTGTCAGGGTACCTGCAAAGACACAAACAAAACATGATGCACACATATCGGGTATTCATCAGCCTTTTTCATACGTTGTTACTACGTACTGAATCTATTTAGAAAATGTGAAATTGACAACAAAAATGGCGGCTTGGTTTTTGCTTCATTGAAAATTGGGATTTTGTTTCGGCTCTTACCCATCATCGATTCTTGGGAGTTTCCTTGCATGCATTACCATTAATGCATTCGTTTGTTATAGATTTAACGCAGATATGCGCTAAAATGGACAATTTATGGACTAAAATTTGGGACCGTTAATAGTTCTGGGTTATTTCTGTCGACGCCATATTCTATCCGGGCACTTTACATGTTCGGAGCTTTCCGTCATTCAACGGCCTTGAAAATCGTGAAATATCGTCGGGTTTTATTTTTATTGTTTCAGAAAAATATATTTATTCTACATTTTATGCGATTGTCAAAAAGCATTAAATTTTCTATTTACAATATATTTAAAAAATCAAAATAAAAAATGAAGGTCACATTGTCTTGTTCCCTAGTCTATCTCTGAGCCGGAAACCAGACTAATAATTCACTGTTTAAAAGTTGTACGCGGTAAAAGGTAACGCTGGTGCCCCTGTTCACTTCGCAAATACGTACGTCAGGATATTAATTTCTAAGAACTTTCCTTATTTGTAGCTCCTATGATAGCAATACTTTACTTATGGTTTGGATGGATCAAAATTTAGAAGGGGTAGATATTTAAACAGATTTGAGTTGCTTTCGGCTAGCGTCTCGGCGGCTGTAGCTTCCATTACTGCACATAAAGAAACTTAAAAAATAACGACATTGTCCCCAATATTTGTCTGTTTTTAATTCATACAATAACTAACCTCTCCATGGTGTTTCCTCCGACCAGGCGATCTATCATTATTCTCACAATCTATCATTATCCGCGATTCTCATTATCTGGGTACATACCGTGGCGTTATCTCGTAATAAACAGGAAATGTGCGACTGTGCAGTAAAAACACGTTCATTACACAAATTAAAATTTAGTTCAAATAATTGATATATTTTGCACTTCAACGGATATTTTAACTTTAAATTCAGGTGTAACGTGCCCCGAGCGGAAGGCACATACAAACAGACTATTTATCTGAGCCTATATATATATTTTTTTCGCCTTAAAATGATTTCAAGATGTCTGAGCAATGTATATTGTTTTGAACAATATAATAAAATTGTCCTGAGCTACTTTGCTCCAAAATGATTATAATGATTTCAGAAATGACTGTGACGAAACGAAATTATCAAGGTTAGAATCAGCCGAACATATGCAAACAATCTCCAGGACAATAAACGCCTGGACAAAATGATTATTCTTGAAACTTGAAACTTGTTTATTTTCTGAAACGCCTATTTCTACATAAACATATTCAATGGCGTTGTACATATAGGCACACATAATTATACACAGTACATATAAGCAACACATAATTATATGTAGTTACAGAAAACAGTAAACAGTAAAAACATAAACATAATATGAAACAACATCACAATCATAGTTTAATCAAAATTTCTACCAATATATTGAAGTAAGTGTTATACAGTACATTCACAACACAGTCAATTTTAGGATTATCAACACTGATTCAGACTAATTCAGAAAAATCTCTAAATAAATGCGTTTTCAGTTGTTTTTTAAACGTGACCACTGATTCACTTTGTCTTATGTTTATTGGTAGTTGATTCCACAGTTTCGGACCTACAGTACTAAAACTCCTGTCACTGAATGTCTTCTTCTTATTGTATATTAAACTCTCAGTCACTCACCCTGAGCACAATCACAGTTAGAAATAAAACAATCTTACATGAACCTCAAGCACACCATCAACGCATACGCTGAGCAATTAACAATGGCAATGAAGCTTCGAACTACAAGGTTCAACAAATCCTCAAACAATAAATTACACTCTTACAATGATCGAATCCGAGCAACCAGAACTTTCAAACAGTGCTCAACAAAATCAACAAATCACGTCTAAACAAAATCTCAAGCAAAACATGAACAATCACTATTCAAACAATACCTCAACCAAAACGACTTCAAACATACACTCAACACTAATCCCTGCTGAACAACAGTGTCTCAGACCTATGTGATATCCCAAGGATACGAGAACCTCTTCGTCAGCAATAGTCCGAGAACACTGTCTAACCTAAAACCTATCCTATCCTCAACACCTACTCTGAAACTACCTGAGGGACAGAAGTGTCTCAGACGCATGTGTTTCCAGCAATTGTCTGAAGGCACTATCTAGAAACCCTACCCTCAACGTCTACTCTGAAGCTACCCTAGGGACACAAGTGTCTCAGACGCATGTGTTTCCAGCAATTGTCTGAGGACACTATCTAAATACCCCATGCTCAACATCTACTCTGAAGCTACCTTAGGGACACAAGTGTTTCAGACGCATGTGTTTCCAGCAATTGTCTGAGGACACTATCTAAATACCCTATGCTCAACATCTACTCTGAAGCTACCTTAGGGACACAAGTGTTTCAGACGCATGTGTTTCCAGCATTTGTCTGAAGACACTATCTCAAAACCCTATCAACCATAGCTTCAACCAATACTATTCACATCATACATGTTGAATGAGACAACCAGGTCAATATGCCCTAGTATAGAACTATACTATACTGAACAAAAATAAAAAGTATCCACTTTTTATGCTTATATTCTCATTAACATATTTTCATTTAATCAGGTACGCTTTGAATGGTGTTTAATTGGTTAATCCCAGCTGTTTTTAATTTCAATTGTTCATAAACACAATTTTCCACACCAAGACCTAAGCAACGGCCAGTCGAATAACAATTAGTAATGGATTACAAAACACTACATGTTCAATTTAAAGGGAGGTAATTGGAAATGGTTGGACTTTCTAGCGTAGTTTATCGAGGACTACTTGTTTTATTGATGAATGTTTTGTAATTTTATTGATCACAAGAGGTGGAAAGATTAATTTAATTCAAATCAATGTGAATACTTCAAAGAATCACTGACTTTTTCCTGGAACCCTCATTACAACAAAGGAAAAGATAACTAAGTTGTGGCTGCAGATTTTCAAGAACACTTTTTCTCTTTGCAATGATAACAGAAATGCAAAGTTGTCCACATACAGAATTCTAAGTTTTCGTTTTCAAATTTTACAAAATTTAAGATAGGAAAGTGGATACTTTTTATTTTTGTTGAGTATATATTGGACATATAAAGCAGACCAAAATGTTGAATCTCAACGATGTGAATACCTCGACACTCGGCGACAGACTGCCCTGTATCAATGAACGGTAATTGCTTTTATACCTTCCGACGGAAGTCCTCGGTCTTTACCATTCAACCACACTTCTTTAACACAAAGCATTAAAATTACCGAAAAGAATTAGCATTTAGACTCGTGCAAAGCTATATCATCAAATAATTTTCCTCACACAGGTATTCGGTAATTGAAAAGTATATCTTCAAGCTGAAAAAAAAACGACTCCAACGATGGTTTTGGGCGAGATGTTACATCATACCATCCATTTATAAGAAACAATCATTTGCCGTTAAAATGCCAATTGTCTCCTGGTTTATGTTTCTTAAATGTATTGTAATATTTTTGTTATATTACGTTTCGCATATTACAAATTATTAGTTTCCCGCTTAATCTGAAATATTCTATAGCTAATACCTTTTATCCAAATAATAAGTTAATAAATCAGGTTTTATTTTAATAATCTATTTAGCTTTTTTCATAAAACATACAACATTTTTGGTCCTTTATAGCTTATCCTTAATTAAAACTACTATTCCGCTCTGAATGAGGAGAATTCTTGTCGAGAGTAGTCATTGTTTGGTTTAACTAACGGTTGCGGATGCGATATTTTGCCAACCAGGTATATTCGGATGTAAACGTTCGTTCGATGACTTTCATAGTTATACGCCTTTCACATAATTCGATGATTTTTTTTTGGTTACCTCCCCTGTCCAGTCACGTGACTGCTCTACGGGAAAAATGATTGCTCTGTGTATTAACGTAATAGGGAATATGTACCTACAACTTTCTTTTTTATCATTAAATTCTTTTTTTTAAAATATATTTCTCATTGAATAAGTAATAATACACCAGCGTCATTATATTTTTGATAATAATTTATAAAACAACCAATTTTCTTTTACTAAACTTTGACTAAACGTGTCAAATCATTATTCCTCGCGTTAAACACTAAACGACTTGAACTAACAGGCAGTGTTCTCTCCACGACTAAATTAAGTCTCGTTTCCGGATTAGCGTGTCTAATCAACTACTGACATCGTGTTAAGAATATGTCGGCGGCGATTGACTTTGAAGGCGGCATGCCATAAAAATGTCAAATTGTCAAGCACAAGGGGTCACCTGTCTATTACTCTAAGGGGCAGATATAATTGACCAATAGAGATCGTGTAATTACAATTTGCTAGGGTTCTACACCTCCCAAATATTAAGTATATCGAGTCATTTAATTACTGGATGTGTCAGCAAATGTATTTGATTTATCAAATTTATGGATTCTTAATCCACATAACGACACGTTATAGAAACAAAAGACGTCAATATGAAACAAATCTTGGCAACACATTTTATATTTGTTTAATTAAGCGGTTGGGCTTTTACACCAAAATAACCAACCGTCAAACCTAAGTAATCTTAATTCGATATGCAAACATATTGTAGTATAAATATTCCCATCTTTATTGGAAGCCGGCATCTGAATCCTTGAATTTTATTCTACGAATAATACTTCTACAACAAACAATCAGATTACCGATCCGTTTTCATTTCAAGACGGAATCAATCATTTTTAGTTGTGATTTATTCGAAACATTTTAAAAAATCAAATAACTTGTTTTTCGATGAACATAAACGCAATAAATTATACAGACACTTCGGGTATTCAAATGTGTAAGTATCAACAAATTTAGATTGTAATTTTTAATGTCTACAGAACATGTAACCAGATGTTGACATATCGCGATTTCAGGATTATAGCGCATTACCAGTCATAGCAATTTGCAACTTTCACACCAGTAATTAAAATATAATTTTCAGCAGAAAAGACAATAGATGAAAATGTTGTACAGAAATTCGTAAAATAAATGCTTAAGTTGTCCAATTTGCGTTTCATACTGTGTACTTTCAACAAGAAGGTACATGTTCTTAAAACATAAAAAATCTAAATATCTAACAAATATTGAAAATAAAAAGTCTGGGTATAATAACAGACCAGCAACTTATTTTTCACCGCCGGCGACGAATGCAGACCTGCGATATAGTGGATAATGTAAGTTATTATGTGCTTAAGCCATAGTCCGATAGTTCAGCATTCATGCAAAGCCTCGTTTCAGATTGATTACCGGTCACGGGAAGTAACTCGTACAGGACTGCGAAACTGTTAATTGGAAAGGCGTATAGTTATAGTTTCGGAATCCCAGCAAAGGGACATAACTATGTCATAATTAGATTTTAATAATACAGTACATTCTATAAATAGCGGTCACGTCATCAGGCTAACATAGTGATGATCACGTGACCGGTGTGTACACAATGTAATACAGTAAGGTCGATGTTATTTCTAGGCTAGCCAATGCTGGCTGAAGTTCTTGTTGTAAACTAATACTTAGATTTCTTTCAAAAATGTTTCTGCTATGGGTTAACAGATACACCTTTAAAGGCAGTTAGACTTAGAAACCAGAGAGATTCCTGCATGGACACTGATAAAATTGAAGCAATCAAGCAAAGTGACTCTTATTGAAAGGGAGTATTTTAAGGGGGCTCTAGCATTGCAAATTACGAAACTGGGTAAAATAAAAAAAATTGAATTTTGGGAAAAATACTCATTGCCACCTAGATTTTAGTGAAGAAATGTATTTATCTACGGATTTACTTATGGTTGCAAGCTCAGTTTTACTAGTCTAATTCATGTTCTAATTACCAAGCATATACTACAACAAAAGAAGAAGCGTTCACATGAGAGTTCTGAAATTCATGGTTTAGACTAAACTCGTATATTAATAATAAAATTGATGTAAATAAATGTTATCCTAACAAACTCTGGCAAAATTTATTAGTTTATGATAAAAATAATTAAAAGAACTCCTCGGATATTGTATTGTCGATTGATCATGAAAACTGCCATGATTATGACACTGTTCGAAATAATTTTAATGATTTTTTAACAAATGTTGTTGTAAACTTGTTGAAATAGATGGAAAAATGAAAAGAAAACTTAGAAAGCCACTAAACACGACAGATATGAAAAGATTGCAGGCTCCGTATGACTGAACCTGTTCATGGACGATAATGAAATGCATATGAGCCCACTTTCCACGCCGCCTAGCTAGCACTGGGTTTGGTGCAACTCATCTCACATTCAACACAAGTAAGTTAACAGTATAATTTCGAGACCTCAACCGACGGTGTACATACGGCGACAAACATTGAATTTTTAATGCGGTATTTTTTGAATTATACATTCTAGTATGTTCTGTTGCGTATGGTCCCCATATAAAAGATTGGTTTTGCTGTTAGCGAGAAAACATAGGGCGGAACGAAGAATAGAATTTTGACACGGGTTTTGAGAATATCAATCCGCAATATCACAGAGAACGCCAAAAGCAAAAACCGTAAAAGACATGGAGTATAGGTGATAGCAATAATATCCAAAGCTATATTGGCTGGGATTAACACTTATTTTAGAAGTACTTTTAACATAGAGTTATAAATTTAATGATTAACGACGAAGAAAAAATTCCAACCAGTAAATATTTAGTTGTATGACTTGCAGTCTGAAAAGCTCGCTTAGTTCTGTAGCAATAGAAAACTTGACAGTCATTTCCTCTATTTTGCAGCATGTGAATATTACTCCTCTGCTGACTTGCCATGTGATGATGAATGTCACGTGATGATAAATATCATGTACATTCACACTAACGTTAATCGTTATGCATCGAAGAAAAACACTAACTTCTCGTTCCTTGTTTCATTAATATGTAGTCCACATCTTTAAGACTATACCAGTCTGTTTTAAATATAAATAGCCACTCGACTCATTATTTTGATGGGCAATCTCACTATTTAAGTCAGATGTAACAAAATGTCTGATAGCGTAGCGGTTTTCAGGAAATTATTTTAATCAGATTGTTTGATGGGTATCAGTTAAAAAAGGTTAACCAATAATTGTTTGTTAACCTTTTTTTATCAATGAAATTTTCTTTTTCAGCGGATACTGTTAAAACTTTTTGTACCTTCAATTTTCAGAAAATTTGTATCTAGCAGTTTCGTACATTGGCCTTTAGCTAGTTACCTTATTCATTTGATGCAAATAAAGTGAAATAAAAAGTCACGCAGATAATTTGACATGAAGATTCGGAACAGTTAGTTAGCTAGCTACTACATGTAGTTAGTTATTATTGTGTAATGATGATCTCGTTTGTATGGAAGCATATTTGTGCCACAACTTAACCACATAAAATAACGTGAAAATAATGGAGGATTTCGCAAAAAACAGTTGTTTTTTTTTCGCGAAAATATCCATATTTTCACGACAAAAAAGTTATGTTAACACGAATTTATTCCTGTTAGTGCTCTTAAACTGCCACAACACATAACTTTTCACGAAACCTTAAAAATTTCACGAAATATATTTTTGCATGAAAATAATGGAAGATTTCACGAAATCAGATTTCGTGAAACGAAAAACAGATAACTTTTCATGAAAGCGTAACAATTTCACGAAAGATGCCAGTTATCTAAAAATTATGGAAGCATATTTGTGCCACAACTTAACCAAGTTTTGTTTTCGCGAAAACACCCATATTTTCACGACAAAAAATGTTTGTGAAATTTTCAAGGTTTATGAAAAGTTATCTGTTTTCGAGAAAGAAAAACTGTTTTTGAGAAAAAAAAATCTGTTTTCGTGAAATCCTCGATTATTTTCAAGGATACTATATCTTTATGTTGTGGCAATTTAGAGCATTATCAGGAATCAATTCGTGTTAATTTCTTTATTTCTTTCGTGTGTAATTTAACTGTTTTCGCGAAAAAAAACAACAACCTTTTTACGAAATCCTCCATTTTTTCACGTTATTTTATATGGTTAAGTTGTGGCACAAATATGCTTCCAACGTTTGTCATAGTTAGGAAGAATTAATTATTCTCTTTTTTTTTCGTTTGTAACTCAAGATTCCCAACAGTCTGTTGTTGATCACCGAGAAGGATTGATACCTTCCAGACGCCACTTCATACTAAATCTATCCCATTTTATCAATAGTGCTGCACGAAGGCATAGTTCTGTTGTTGTTTTTTCTAACTTGATTAATTGAAAACATAATTATTTGCGCCGAAGCCGGGTCTAATGCTCTACCGTCATTTTTTGTGTGATAGAAGAAGTGTGCTATATTTCTAGAAGTCTCAATAAATTATAAAATATTTCGAAGGCGACATTTATTTAACATTCGGGAATGAATAAAATGTTGAAGCTTACTGCAGATAATATAAATATAGAGGACAACGTGCACAATGTGTGATACAGACAATTTAGGTCTATGGAGGAAATGTGTTTAATTGTCAAATGAGGTAAAAGATTCCTGATGAACCATTAAGAAAAGTTTCATATAATCATACGTGATAGTTCAGTCAGAAGCATGATTGTTGATGAAATAAGTTTAATAACATTTGTTACTGATAAAAAATTAGCTATTATTCGGACATGAATTTGTACATTAAAATGATTTTGTTCAATGGCGTGTCAAGATTGATACATTTTCACGATTGATTTGCTGACATTGCGTGCACAAGAACACGTGGATATATCGCAGCACGAGACATTGCGTGCACAAGAACACGTGGATATATCGCAGCACGACATGCAAGTATCTTCTTGAAATGATTTATTGAACGAAATGCGAATGGACGTATGCTATTTAAATTCATTGTCTTTATGTACAGTACAAAAACAGAAAACACCAATATGTAAGAGGCGCCATACTGGACTTTTCAGAGAAATAATGAAGACCACGTCATATTCAGCCTGATAAGAATGATGTGGTGATGTCTTGACTTGCGCGTGAGTTGGTTTAAAGTGAGGGAGAGTTGCGCAGGTCGTCAGCCTCGCTCTCTCGCCCCATCTTATCAGGATCCAGTGGCAGTGATAAGAATATTATACTACACTTGGAAAACAGTAGCTGTCAATAAAAAGAACACGAGAGATAGCACGTGTTTGTATAATTGTTTTAAATGGCCATTGTATGGGATGAAAAGAACCTTATACGATACGCATATCCGGAAAACAAGCGTTTTGAAAACATTGCCTCTGCACACAGCCTGAGATAGACACGCAGACAGTTAAGTAGGTAGAATGCTATTTTGTAATTTCAAAAATTAGACACCAAAGTATGAAGGAAGGGGTTATTGTCTTGGAACGAGTTATGACAAAATGCTTTAATTAGAGGATTAAAGAAGATTCTAGGATGCACATAAAACACTTGACACATCAGGTTCTCATTTGAAACAAAAATTCACATGCACAATGCCTTGGTGGATCAATTTCAATTCGCCTACTCACTCGACAATTTTTGCATAAAAAAGAAAACAAAAGGTTAAGTGAGTGGGTGGGTATGTAGGTAGTTATAGGTAGTTAGAAGACTGGCCAGACGTCCCGAAAGTTGCCAGACCGACGGACCTGGCCAGTAAAATCTGCGCCGGCCCTACGTGATTTGTTATGTTTTCAGACCGATTGTCAGACAAAAATTTGAACTCCTTATACTTGCTCATTCTTCTTTATTATGTTTCGGTCCGACAGATTTTCACTAATCAGTCTGACCAAATGTCTGACACTTTTTTCAACCTTCGGAAAGTCTGCTGGCTCCCGTCCCTATGTTCTGTTACGGTATATATTCTCATATCACTAGTACACTAATCATCAATACCTCCAAGAAAAGCAACTCTTGCAGGTACCTTATTGATATGCATTTTACTTCACTTATCTCCCATAGGTGGTTTAGCAAACCCAGCATATCAGAAAAAAAAGAAAATGATACGAAGCGAAAACAATAAATATTGATTATTTCATTGTTATTTATATAAACCATATAGCTGGTGTCAGGCTAGGTAGGTAGGTAGGTAGGTAGGTAGGTAGGTGTGGTATATTCACACTGGACATAGCCGTCGCGCTTACGACTAAGAGGTTCGTTTAGACGAATTCGTTATATAAGCGTTCAGTTCTCTTTTCCCCCGATAAATTAACAGAAGGTGTATGAATGTTTCATGAAATGAATTATTTGTCAAACTATAACTTTCCCCGATAAAATCATTTTTCACCTACCTTGCAAAACTGTGGGCGATTCTCGAAAATATCTGCACAGTCTGTGCATTTCCTAGAAATACTAATAAAAACTACAATATTCGGGGGGGGGGGGGGGGGGGTGTGGGGGGTTACTTTGCGATCAATGCGTTGCCATTGTCTCGTCATATAAAAGTTTCAAAGTGTAAACTTATTTAGGAGACGATCATTCCGCGAATGAAACCGTCTTATACGCGAAAGAAATCCGTCTTAGGCGCGATGGTGTCGATAATGGGTTCGTTACTACTAAAATAAATGAAAAAGATGATTTTGATATTTATTTTGTTAATTTTCCCTTTTTAGATGGTGGCGTCCCACGTGCAACATCTTACGGTCTTTATTTCTCACAACGTGTTGAGCTTGCGTTTAGAGCTTGCAACAATGCAAAGGGTCCACTACACTCTACTACACTAACGATTATTTTGGGCAATGTTTTATTTAAAGGCATTTTGCCGTTATGGATAATTTTCTTTTTTTATCGATGAACGTGCGAGGAGGAGTGTAGTGGACCCTTAACGATTTCAATGATCGTAATCTTTGCTTGTCAAAAAAAAATTTTAAAACGAGTACCACAAACTAAGAGAACCCTTTCGTATGTTTTATTGTTGATACCCAGATTTAATTTAAAAACATAGGTGTAGTTTAAATCGCTATTGCAACAATATACTTCTCAGCCAGTTTTTTTTGTTGAGATTTGATTTATAAACTAAAGAAAATAAAAGACAGTTATGATTTCTCCACATCTATAGTATTCGTAAACCCATCTGTAAATTCAAAAAGAAAGGTAACGAACATGATAATCTACAGCGATATGCATGTTTGGTGATTAACACATCTACAGTTGATCGTTATGCTTACCTCTTTGTTTGCACGACGGGGACAGTAGTTATGAACGTTTCTAAGGACGAATCGTCTAAATCTTCTTCTTCTTCAAATAATATGCAGGGCTCACTCTAGAGCATATGTATATATTCTGGGCCATACAGTTAGCACATCTTGGGCCGTAATGTCCACCAATCTGGGCCTTATCGGCGATGGGCCGTATCGTCCGTAATTCGTTTGTTCATGTGGGATCCCGATGATTAAGTGTTATGTTAGTGCACTCCAGCACCAGGCCTACCAAATCTCCGGATTTTATCCGAAATCTCAGGATTTTAAGTTATTTCTCCGGATCTCCGGTTTTACAGTCAAAATACCCGGATTATAAAAAATGCAAAAAGATGAATTAAACCTTTAAAATTAAAAGTGCAATGGACGTTTTAGTTTTTCTATTGCACCGTCGCACATTTCCTGTTTATTACAAGATAACGAGGACGTGGTCAGTGACAAGCTGCTTCTGGCCTGGGTTAGAATATTAGATATATAATATTCTAACCCAGCTCTGGCACAATTACACAATAACCACGTGTCATAAACTAAACAGGGACCTCGATGTTACACTTGCCTTTATTTATTTTCTTTGATGCATGTTAAAAGTGGGTCTTAACAGTATCAGCAAAATGTTAAGCAATAAACAATAATTTATAAAATCATTTTTAAACAGGTTCTTTAACCATTTGTAACAAAACGCGAAAATATATAATATGAAATGCTTTGAATAATATAATTATAAGGAAGAATCTGAGAAAAAACATCATCATCATCATCATCATCATCATCATCACCATCATCATCATCATCGTTTAGGCACAGTTATAGTCACAGTTATAATTAAGTCACAGTTATAGTTAACAGCGGCAACAATGCATTAAAACAACAACATAATGATGATGATGATGATGATGATAATGACGATGATCCACAGCATCATAGTCGAATATTCAGACAAAATCTCCGGATTTTTAATGAAGAAGTTTTGGCAGGCCTGTAGCACCTGTAAACCCTGCGTCAAATTGTTTTCCAGCTGACCGTTCCGCTGCGGAAAGTGCTAGGGTTCTCTTTTTCATTAATTGTTTGTGTTGTCTTGATTAAAAATGCACCGTTTTCATAAACGCGTGATCTCTTTTCCTCTGTACTTTTTGGCTGTGTTGGGAACGCTGTTTTTGAGGGTTTGGCTATACCTGATGATGTCGCCCGTACGTAGTAATGGTACACGGGTGTGCTCAACATGTGTGTTTGTAAAGTTTGCGCATGCGTGAACGTGATAGTGAGTGGAATACAACGTGAGACAATTTGACCATAAACAAAACAAAAGAAATTTTCCGTTTATATGGTTTATATATTGTTTAATACATCGTTAGATAAATTATAAAGATATCATATAGAGGTAAGTTCTTTACTGTTACAAGGATCAGAGCAAAATATGGTGGCTTCTAAATGGAAAATAATTTAAAATGCTACTGTAGACTTGACTCAGCCTCAGCATCTGAATCTGAATTTCATTAATCAATTTTACAGATTCTAGTGTTTAATTAAATACAGCCAAATTGTTAACATTATCCTTCGGTTACTGTTAAAGACATTTTCTCCACCCATTGGAAATTAGAAGGTACTGCATACACACTGCTCTTACAAAATGAAAGTAGCCCCACTTAAGCTTTAGTACACTGGAGGATTGTAAACTAAAAGCCAACCAGTCCTAACATAGATTCTAGTAGTAGTACAGCAGCTTGGGATGAGATGTGTAGACGTAACCAGGACTGAAACGTGGGGTATACAGCCGCCAAACTCTGTTAGTTGGTAGGTGACCCGGATTACAGGTCATTGACCTTTTCGAAATTATATCAAAACAATGGAAGCTGTACCCTTTCTACAGTTGGTCAGGGGTGTGCATATGTATATTGACAGCTGCTGTGCATGAAATTGATCCTATTTTCAAACCTTTAAGGAAATAACAAACTTAATTACAAAACAGTTATTGCAAATGTTAAAATATACTTAATGACACCAAACAAAATTCTGTTTATAACAATTTATCCCTCAGGTGCCGGATTTTTAAATAGATAAAAAATCTTGGCGCTGATTTTAATTAGAAAAATTGTCATTAAAGTATCAGTATTAGATCATTTTTATGACAAGTTACAGTTTATTTGTAAATCAGATAAAATGCTAATTGCTATAAATTAGCGAGTATACAACATGTTCGCTATTTTTCATTGTTTACTGTATAAAACAAGTTTTCCTTAATTAATACATTTACCATTATCAGCAACCCCCATGACTGAAATACAATCTGTACTGGAAAGAAAACAGGATTTATAAGTAATAGAGAATAGGTGGAATAACAGATGAATGAAAATTATTTTAAGATGCTTACTGTGGTATCATTTTATTTAGCGATGGCTTAATTTTCGCGTATTTCGCGCTCGGGCCAGTGCGCGAATTAAAAACCTAAGCCAAAATTTAACCAAAAAGTTCCACATACGTATCCAAAACGTGCTATGTCCGAATGGACCTATACTTAATATATAGTTGCCTGTATCGCTATTTGATATAAATTTGAAGTATCGAATAATTATGTTAATAAAGAAAATAAATTAGTTATAACTGTCGAATTTGCTTTGGAATATGTTTATTTTTGCTTCAAAACTTGAACGCATTTAAGTCAGGTCACGTTTTACCAAACAATATCGTTGTCATCTCATTTTTACATATATCCTAAGGGATATAAACATTAACCAACTTTTCATTTTTAATTTATCAACACTTTTGTGTAACTTGTTTGCAATCAATTGACACTTTAGACCATAAAACGGAAACGAAATTTAACATGCCAATTATGATATGAATGGTCCACATAGATGGATCAAACGGGTCCCCGTGTCAACTTAGCGGCGCCGAATAAACAGCAATCCGATAATTGACTAACAAAGGAAGTGGTAATTGACAGGGGGCCAACATGATTAGCTCGCGTGTTCAAATAAACAATAGTTATTGATAATGGGTCAGTAAAATATCGATAATAATATTTTATTTTATTTTTTTTAAATTGGATTTGCGCGAATGTACGTTGGCGGGAAACAGTCTTTTTCGGCGATTGCGCGAAATTTCATGCCAGCGAAATTAAATGATACCACAGTAGTTGGAAGCTTTATTTGAATTTGTCACTTGTATCGGGGGGTCTCACTAGACTTGCAAATCAAGCTGATTGTCAGAAAGTGATACTTTAACCCTTTACTTCATATATATACCTTTTATCACATGGGCAACCAGTGTAGATCTAGATCAGCTGGCACATCTTTGTTATCTGATCAGCTGGCACATCTGTGCCATCTGATCAGGATCTACAGTTTGCTTTTAGATTTATTAGGTTATTTCTGACCAAACAGCGAACAGTGACTGTGTAGATCCTGGTATCAGATGGCACAGATGTGCCGGCTGATCTGGATCTACATTGGTCACATATGTAATACAATGCAAATATATGGAGTAAAGGGTTAAGTTTAGCAATCAGCCTACTTGTTTTCGATTCATTTGATTTTCTCATTTGACTTGGCTATTTTCATTGATATTTCTTCTAATTCATACCCTCTTTAACCCTTTCCTCCATGGACACACCTTTATTGCAAGGGCAAACAGTGTAGATCCAGATCAGCCAGCACATCCATGCCATCTGATCAGGATCTGCACTATTCCCTTTTTGATTCATTAGGTTATTTCTGACCAAAATGTGACCGGTGCAGATCCTGATCAGATGGCATGGATGTGCAAGCTTATCTGGATCTACACTGGTCACACATTCTTAAAAATGCACATATATGGAGGAAAGGGTTTATGCTTCTATTTTCATAAAAAATTCATTACCGTGAATATCCTCCCAGTCAACTTTGAATTGTAATAAAACTGATTTCAACATTAGTTGGTTGCACATAACAATCTGGAGTGGAAAGTTCAGAATTTGTTGAATATTTGTTATTTAAAGGGAGATGTGCAGGGTCGAGCAGGTGTACTCGGTAAAATCGTAAACAGATCAATCTATGTAACACTTATGTGTACTTTTCACTAAACTCTACATTTCAAACCCTCCAGGAGGATGTTTTCAGTTAATTTTACCGGACCTGAAAACAATCCGCTGAAGAAATCCCTATACAAAAATACATTCTGTATTTAGCGATCATGGGAATGTCACGCTTACTATTCGTGGTGGCCCAGGCATTATGAAACAAAACTCGATGTCAGTAGTCGGCAAGGTACATCGAATGCATATTTTGGTTGAAGTGATCACGTGACAATCCCAAAAACAACTGCGGCTTTACGCGGGAAACACAAAAATAGCTAACCTATGCGCGTCGCATAAGATAGGAAACGCCATTTATATATCTTTTTTATAAAATATTGGTTTGAAATATTTCGGGTGTAAATCAATATTTGAGCTTCAAATAATGATATTCAACTGATTAATAACCCTTTTCGCAAATCTGTTCCACTCATCAATCCTGCACATCTCCCTTTAAGGAGCTTGCTGTAGCTGAGAAGTATTTAATGTTCCATTTATACCTTCTGATCTCCTAACTACTTGAGCATTATTTTTTTGTTCAAGATAGTATTTAATTCCTAATACCTCAAGAAAACAGCTGCATTTTTAACCCTATAGTTGACATGAAGGTCACACATTGTCTGATTAAAGATTTAGTCGTTCAAGGATACAGTTCTTTCAACAGTTAGTTCATTTACCTGCTGAATTAATGAAATATATCCACCTTTGTTTCATTTAAAGTCGGTCTATTCATTTATCGTTAACAGTGATTTACTGTTTTTTTTTTTTTTTAACAAAAGTTAATCACTGAATAGCAAACTGTGTATACCCTGTGATGGTGTGTAGGCTCAGATACAGATCAGTGTTTTCCTGAGATCTAGAGGTCATTTGATTCCTTGACAAGAATTTTCAAGGTGTCAGTATCAGGTGTTACCAGTCGAGTTAAGTGGTCTTTACTTCTTTTAGAAATGTGATAACCCTATACCTAACGGGAAACAGCTGTAATCCTAAGGCGAACGGTGTAGATCCAGATCAGCCAGCACATCCTTGCCATCTGATCAGGATATGCTGTTCCGATTTTGATTCATTAGGTATGATTGCTGACCAAGAAGCAAATAGTGTAGATCCTGATCATATGGCACAGATGTACCTGCTGATCTGGATCTACACTGTTTGGAAATGTGATAAACCTGTATATAATATATAGAGTAAAAGGAGTATTATTTTAATTGATTTAAAAGTCAGATACATTATTGTACTTCTGAATCAGAATTTATTTACAATAGACCCAATATTAATCTGATTTCTTGTATTTTTAAAATTTGTTTTTCCTGCATTCTACGGCTAAAAAATGACCAGAAACTCAGAATTAAGTGATGTCAAAGTATGGATCGGATTTAAACTTGTTGCAGATGTGACAAATAATCTGCTTAGCATGAAAGAGTATGATGATTTCTGTATTTAACATGTTTTAATGAAAGTCTGATGAATGCTGGAGTTAAAAAATGTATTTAATTTTAAAAGAAGGTTATAAAGTAACTTGAGTAAGTTTTGTGAACTTTCTTTGTAAAAGTTTGACAAATGCGTCAACATTTCTGATCAATTAAGTGATATTTTATTTGCACCGCAGGGCATTGCTTTGCATGTATATGTAATTTGGTTACATAAATGTTATTTTCTCAATGTAACATTGTGTTTAGTGACAGAAATGTTAACCATTTCTTGTATAGATATACCTTTATTGCTAGGGCGAACAGTTTAGATCCAGATCAGCTGACACATCCGTGCTGTCTGATCAGGATCCAAACTGTTCGCTTTTTGATTCATTAGGTTATTTCTGACCAAAATGCGACCAGTGCAGATCCAGATCATTAGGCACGTATGTGCCGGCTGATCTGGATCTACACTGGTTGCACATGCGTAAAAATGTGTTTATATCAAGGAAAGGGTTTATATCTGAATGTTGGGTTGCTGTGGTTGTTCTCTTTGTACTTCATCTTCATCAAAGAGTATAAAAAACCTGGTTTTATAACAAAATCTTTCGAATTGATAATAGAAGCTTGAAATCAGCTGGAGCAGGTGATAAAGTTGGGGCAAATTTTTGAATCAATACAGGTGTTGTCAGGTACAGAGGAAGTCAAATATCCTGCACACTACAAGGGGTTTTAACCCTTAAAAAGGGATTTTGACCTATGAAATTCCAAGAAATGCTCATGAGAATTTCAACCCAAGAGTCAGTTAACCAATTTTTTTTATCAAGTCCATCAGAAAATGTACATCTCATTTTGACCATTGAATTTCGGGTGTAAGTGAAACCTCTGAGTACAGTTTTATGATGCCATGTATGATGAAGTTTAATTTTGGCCAGACTGCACTCCAATCAACAATCAATCAAATCTGACTGGTTGAAATTGAGCCAAGTTTCCAAACTGACCAGCCATATGCTAGAGAGTTGAGATCATTCAAGATATATGTACTTGTTCTCTTGTTTCTAAATGAACTGACCAAGATCTGATCCTGGACCCAAGATCATACAACTTAGTTTTGAGATCGGTCTCAAATCTCAAGGATCTGATTGGCTAAAATGGCGACGGGTCGCCATTTCAGCCAATCAGATTCTTGAGATTTGAGACTGATCTCCAGATTTAGTTTTATGATCTTGGGCACAGATCCTAAATAAGATCAAGATGTAGTTTTATGCATAGCTATAGATCTCATAGCTACATGCTATTTATGTCTTTAACCCCTTAACACTTTTCTCCACATACACACCTTTATGGCATGGGTGAACAGTGTAGATCTAGATCAGCTGGTACATCCATGCTGTCTGAATCTGATCAGGATCTGCACTGTTCGCTTTATGATTCGTTATGTTATTTCTGACCAAACTGCAACCAGACAATGAGTGTTCCTCATCAGATGGATCTACACTGCTCACACAAGTGTAAAATTGAGTAAAGGCTTAACTTTGATTCGCTACATGCTTGATCTGGCATCTCAACTCTACTCAGCTACAGGCCTAATACTTCGGATACTTGGAACTAGAGCAGTATTACCTGCAACATTTGTGAGATAACTTCACTTTTTGTGATAACCAAACTGTTTATGATTGTAGGCAGGAAGTTAAAGTTTACAAAAACTTAACAATACTCTGAATTGAGAATTGGTAACATTTTACATGTAGCTTAGAAATGAGGCATTTAATAATTTATACTGAACAAAAGAAATTTAATCTATGTCCATGGGCAAACATTGTAGATCAAGATCAGCTGGCAAATTAGTGCCATCTAATCAGGATGTACATTGTTTGTTTTAACCCTTTCCTGTATAGATACGCATTTTTCCGCATGTGCGACCAGTGTAGATCCAGATCAGCCGCCACATCCGTGCCGTCTGATCAGGATCTGCACTGGTCGCATTTGGTCAGAAATAAGATAATGAATAAAAAAGCGAACAGTTTAGATCCTGATCAGACGGCACTGTGTAAACACACAGAGTATATTACATGTATATAACAAAGGGTTAAAATGACAACGGCCGACATCAAAAACAGGAAACTGAATGTGTCTGAAGCCAGTAATAAAAAGACAAGCAAATGTCAATATGAATTATTAGCCATAGTTTACGAGGTTTCTTGACTAGAATTATAAATTATAATATTTTCTTGCTTCATGTAAAATAGCAGAAATGCCTTTGTTCATGTAACTTTGCTGCTTCCTTTCAAATCCATTCTTGGATTTGAATGAAATGAAGGCTTTTGATTGGCTGAGAAAGTAGGTTGAACTGTAAATTAGTAATAAATTATTAAAAGTACTATCCATTAAGCAATAGACATGCAAACAGCAAGTTAAGGGAAGTGAATTTTATTGCTAATAATACTATGACTGAAGGGGTTTGGGAGGTTTTATCAACACTGAAAGGCAGTAAAATTCTTGAAAGAAATACCATAAAAGAGTTAACACTCGAGCAGGCACAATTAAAGTCAGGACTAAACATTTAAGATAGATACTTGATGAATAAATTATAGTAGGAGAGAGATGGACTTTGATAGAGATCATTCATAGCATCAAGTGGAGAGAATCTTAACATATGATGTGAGAAACATTATGACTAAAAGTCATTTAATCAGGATCTGCACTGTTTGCTTTTTGGTCAGTTCTAAAAATCTTATAAATCAAATAATGAACAGTGAATATCCTGATCAGATTGAATGAATGTGCTGGCTGATCTGAGCCTTAACTGTTCGCACACACCATGAAGGCTTATAAATGGAGGAAAGGTTTAATATTATTTTCAATGTTTTGATTCATTTTGGTTATATCTGACCAACTAGTGTACAGTGTTGATCCTGATCAGATTGGATATGCTGGCTGATCTGGATCAACACTGTTCGCACATGCGATAAAACCCTTATACTTGGAGTAAAGGATTACATATCAAAATCATGTGTAATCCCTGGCCTGATAAAGTCTACAGTGGCCAAAGGTAAAAATGCACGGCCCTTTGTAGTTGATTTGGCAAAACTTGGAAGTTGATACAGGGTTCAGATCTACTATATTGTTTTAATTATGATATATTATATCATACCACTTTAATATTAGAAAGTTAGAAAGTTTTGTTACATTAGTAGAAGGAACTGAAGAAGGATGTAAAAGTTGTCATCGCCCACGCAGAAATTTTATTTCAAACCATAGTGGTAATTTAATGAAGAATTTTCAAGACAGCAGACGCAATTTTATTTCTGCAGTTGTTTTCTTTGTTTTACCTGAATTTGGCAGCGGTGCTACACCATGGACTAGAAGAAAACACTGAATTACTGAGCTGTAACAGCTGAAAAAAATGTCTTCAAATTTATGTACGACCTGAGTGATTCTGATTAGCTGTCGGGGTCTACTTTGGTCGCTTTAAGATTCATTAGGATATTTCTGACTGACAAGCAATATTTGTGTAGATCCAGACATGCCAGCACATCTGTGCAGTCAAGATCTTGTCGCTTTTAGATTCATCACGTTACTTTTGACTGAGAAGCAGATGGTGTAGATCCAGGCCTGAAGGTTATAAAACTGAGTTTGGAAACCAGTCTCAAATCTCAAGCATCTGATTGGCTGAAATGGCGACTGGTCGCCATTTCAGCCAATCAGATGCTTGAGATTTGTGACTGGTTTCCATGCTCAGCTTTTTAACCTTGGGCACTGATCAGACTTCACAGATTTGATGATAGTCAGAATTCAGTGACATTGTAAAACAGGTGTTTTAGTCAGTTGACTTTACAGATTTTATGTCAGATAATTTTATGAGTGAAAATATCTTACAGGTTGTAAGGTGCAGGTTGTGGAAATGGCTGTCTCCCAAAAATCTGTGTACTGCACAAGCTCCCTTCTCCTTTCCTCAGGGGCCATGGTAATCCATGGATACAGCTCCGAACAGTGTAGATCCAAATCTGCCTGCATTAATGCAGACTGTTTAACATCTACAATGTTTGGATTTTAGTCTGAAAAAAAAAAATCCTGGTGAATTTAAAAGTGAACAATGTAGATCCGGATTAAACTGCAAGGATGTGGATCAGGATCATGATCTAGATCAACAATGGTCACACATGGGATATAAGTTAAAAATTTAATGTAACAAAACTAGGTTACTTAATAAATATCTATAGAACGTAATAATTATATGAAATGTATATTTATATATTTAGCAGCTTCTCTGTTTATATCTGGCTATAAAGAATCTATAAATCGGCTGTAGATGAACAGCAGTATTGATCGGAAGCAGTGGGAATGTTTGAGTTTAGTGTCCGTATGTGAAGCATATCATCTGCCAGATATTCTGTGAAGTAATCCTACCTGACATTAAAACATTCTTGCAAACTTTGATTAATTATTGGTCTATATATAATTGTTGTTTTTGTTTTCTGATTAGTTAGAAAGGAGTTTTCCAGAAGATTTGTTGTTAATTTAATGAAGAGAAACATTTTTTATAATGGAATCAGAATGGAAATTAATTAAAGTGTGTTGGATTACCTGTATATAAAGTTACCAGCAAGCAAAATGGCTTTCAGCTTGCTCTGTTTTTACCAGTGAATATAATTATATAACAACATTTAATGTAGCAATTATGAATAATAAGCTTTGTTGAATGTTATTACTAAGAAAAAATGTCGGGAATGATGTTCTGTTTAGACTGAAAATTGTTTTAGTTTACAGAATGTATGGATTTTATAATAGGAGATCTAACACTATTTCAATGACTGTTCAGTTAAGTTTCATGAGTATCAGTTTACTGATAGAGCATGATTTCTTAACAAATATTCACCTTTATTAATATTATCATGGATACACCACCTACATCTGAAGGGATTGGTATCATAACAATGCAAGCTGGTGTGGGAAGAATTAGAATGGTTTGTAACAATTTATACTTCATTCTATGTGTTGAAGGTCTGGATTATTTTAGTTCTTGAAAAAATAATACTTGGAGTTTTTTTATATCCCCAAGAAGAGAGACATAGTAATATTATTGGAGTGTCCACTGTTTTCAAGATTGTGTCCACTTAATGACTCTTGAATCCCTTGAACAATTATACAGTTCCAGTCACAGGCCCCAAAGTCTTTTGCTACATAACTTATGAACTTACTAATCAATTTAAATTTTCATCTGTGTTGTCTTATCTGGAGCTACACTGGTTGCCGTTTGGTCTGAAATAACCTCAATGAATCTAAAATTAAACAGTGTAGATCCTGATCTGATGGCACAGATGTGTCAGCTGACCTGGGTCTACACTGATTGCCCAAGGATGACAATAAATAATTAAAGCAAAAACAGTGGAACATGATTTTTTCTTTTTTCATTTTTAAGGGAGTTGGAGATTAATTTGGTGAAGGGTGTTTATTAGGGAATATTTAGTAGCAATCTGCATCATTACCAGAACAGGGAAAAGTGCTCAACTATTCTAGTGAAGGAGGATATTAAATATTGCATGCACAAGGATTAAGTTTAATCCTCTTTTTAAAACAGTTTGAAGATTTCCTGTAGAAATATTGTTAAGCATTCATCTCACAGAGACAGGGTGGTATTTCTGGAATTTAGCTTTTATTTCTGGGGATATTTGCCTCTGATTCAAGCTGTATTAATTGGACAAGTTGCACACTCCCCTAAAAGTGAATGTTTAACAGTGATGAACTGGCCAATCAGGTGACTCAAAATGTGTTTAGTCATAATAGGTCTGACTCCACATAACAGGCTTGTCCTTTAAGTTTATCTTCTTATGCTTGAGGTGACCATTGCCTTCAAGCAGAATATCGTCTGCCCACTAACAAGAAATCCTTGATCCGCCTTGTTTATTAATAAAGGGTATTACTTCCTTTTACTGTAATTCTATACAAGAGGTCAGTATTATGTTCCCTATTACCTTCCTTACAGCATTCCTATAACCCTACCTTAAATGTACATTGTAATTTCTCCATGATGTGGTGTATTGTTTCACAGTAATACCACAACTAGATAAACCAAGCATAACAGTAATGATGACTGTGTTCTTTAGAGCTCCTGTAATTTTAAGTATTAAACTTTTCCATATACATACCTTTATTGCATGTGCGACCAGTGACGATCCAGATCAGCTGACACATCCATGCTGTCTGATCAGGATCTGCACTGTTTGCTTTATGATTCCTTAGGTTATTTCTGACCAAAAAGTGACCAGTGCAGATCCAGATCAGCCAGCACATCTGTGACATCTGGACTGGCTGATCTGGATCTACACTGGTCGCACATGATTGTGATGAAATGTGTATATATGGAGGAAAGGGTTCAAGAATACAATACTGAAACAGTGTTACACTATCAATGCCAATCACAGTCATATTTGAGACCAGTGTAGACCTGATTAGTCTTTGCATTGTCACTGTCCCATCAGGGTCTACACTGTCCAATTGATAAATTCATTAACTTTCTATTTGCATGTGGAACAGTAGATCAAGATCAACTGTCATATGCAGATGCACATCTCCCCCTCTCCACTAGCCAGTCTACCTCTCCACCTGCTGTCATTTCAAACTGTGGACTATCACATTTATTTTCACTGTTTTTCATGCCCAATGAGAACATTTATAAAGTGGGTTTAAGTTTGGGTATATGACATGAGGATGTAATGTTATTTATAATAAAAAATTTCTGGTGCCATTTCATGCAATATTTAACATGCAAATTATCCATTAAAACATAAAATAAATGGAATATATACAAAATATATATTTCACTTACACACCGTTCAACCCGATAAGATGAATGCCGTGGGTAAGACGACGGCAGTTGCTTGTGTACATGAACGTTTTTCGGCGAAACTGAGTATTGGCCTGATTTTTACATTTTCCGGCTATATCTTAGCAGACAAAAATATACATATTGATTCCCAGTTTGTTAAGGACTCTACTGACGAAATCTTGACGCACACATGATATTATTTACAGAGAAATTGCAGAAAAAGTGTGCAATTTTTTGACAAAATATGTCATTTGACGAATCGGTCGCAAATATCCTTTTTAATTACCAAATCTGAAATATTTGAAATATACCATGATAAAGTTCAATTATTTCCCTGTAATTATTTGAAACCACAGCTTCCAATTCGCTTTCTCTAGAAAGATATTTACTTTTAAACTTGGTACGTCGTAGTGATTTTGGTAATGACAACGGCCGTTAACACTAAAATATTGGTACAGTTGAATGCAGTTTCGTCAGTGGATTGGATAACGTTAACGGCCGTCAAGTGAACTTATTTTCAACATCGCTTTTGTCTGCTTTATGCATAAAGTGTATCAGACTCTAGTGTTAACAAATCTAGGCTACTCCTTGTTGTGTATAAATCAAGATAATTATTGAAAAGTATGTTTTTTTCGGCGTTAGCTGTCTAAGCTCACTTTTGACCTAGTTTTTCGACCAATGAAATATTGTAAATAAAATTTATTATGCAGCGGGAAAATCAAATAGATTATTTTGATTGGTTATTAGTGGGTCTTGTTAATGATTACCGTAACGATTTTTATATTGTGTGTAAGTATTCACCTGGCGCTTATATGTTCGGGCATTTTCGTTTTAAAAAGCGTTAATTGTATTGGAGAAAAAGATATTTACGGTATAAATAACCAGTTAAGTCAATTGATGGCTTAAATACGATTTTATATTGAATATTCATAGGTGTCAGGTAAACACTCGAGTACAATACACAGTGTAAAACGACAGAGAAGTGCAGATATTTCTGGTTCTTACAGGTTCCTTTCTAGTTCCTTTGATACTGATTGTTAATTTCAAGTCCAGAAATTCAAAACGCCTTGGTGTAGTGGTTATCACACTCGCCTCTCAAGCGGAGGCCCCGGGTTCAATACTCGGGAGGGACACTTTCTTTTAAAGTTAATTTATGTAAAAGTTGGTAGATTTCGCTCTTGTAACAAGTTGTTATTATTTTCATTTATTGTATTTTAATGACATTTATTCATCATTAGTGCTAACTCTACAAGAGGTATTTTATTGAAACTGAATGTACAGGTAATGTTAGACATTCTTCTTTAAGCGACGTATTATCACCAGACGAAATTTTTGCACGGTCCTTATTTCTTTCTTTCTTATATATAAAAATCTTTTCCACCAACGCCGTTTATCTTTTTTAAAGATATTTCTTGTTCTACCTAAAGAAAAACATTTATAACAAAACACCTGATTTCCAGGTTGAATAATATTACCTAACGTTTTGTTGTTGATGCAATTTTAGAATTGTAATAATTTTAAGTATTCAATTATTTCGTACACTTGTCAAAAGAGAAGTACAAGCGTCTGTACTCATTCAAATGAAAACAATATAATATTTTATCTAACTTTGTACAAATTCTTATATTATTTACTATATATACTTTACGAACTTGAAATTTAATGCACTTGCACAGCCGCCTGCAGACGAGAAAAAATGTTGCACCGCATATTATTTCAGCTCGAACTTTATCTGGGGACGAACCATACCAAGTACGTAATATTATAGTTTTAAAATTCGGAAATAAATGTTATTATTCTTTATTTTCATTTGGTAGCCATTACTCTTTAAGAATATTCGAAGCGCAGGCGGTCTTGATTTACTTCTGATTAATAAATAAAATTATATAGACAACGAAAGTAAGTAAAATTCAACTCAGAATGAAGTATTTGAAGTTCTTTTGCTTCATATTTGTAACAGACGAAAAACAACTATTTTTATGCGACTAAGTTTTGCCGTCGGACCGTTCCAAGGCGGTAACCCCTCGGGTTCTCACTTTTGTTAATTGTTTGTGGCGTCTATATTGAAATTGATTATTGTAATACCATGTTCTCTTTTCGTCTCTGCTGTTTGGCTGTATGGGAAAGCTGTGTCTGCTGGATGTGGCCATCCCTGATATGCATATTTCACTGTTTTATATATCATTGTCGTCACCTTTGCTTCGCTGACAATACGGCTAAGACGTCATGGTCATATCTCTAGAATATAGTTTAAATACAAGGAATAGTAATCTCTGTCAGATCAACCTCAATTTGTAAAACAGTATTTTAAAAACTTTCATAAATATGTCATTTTCAACAGCTGTTTAAGGAAAAAATATACAACAAAATTGGCAATGTGCGCGTTAAAAAAACATCGGTCAAATCACGATGCAATAAAAACATTTATGTTCTCGGGTCCAGTGTTAATCATTGTAAATACAAAGCTAATTTTCGCTTGACGGCCGTTTACGTTATCCAATCCACTGACGAAACTGCATTCAACTGTACCAATATTTTAGTGTTAACGGCCGTTGTCGTTACCAAAATCTCCACGACGTACCAACTTTAAAAGTAAATATCTTTCTAGAGAAAGCGAATTGGAAGCTGTGGTTTCAAATAATTACAGGGAAATAATTGAACTTTATCATGGTATATTTCAAATATTTCAGATTTGGTAATGAAAAAGAATATTTGTGACCGATTCGTCAAATGACATATTTTGTCAAAAAATTGCACACTTTTTCTGAAATTTCTTTGTAAATAATATCCTGTGTGCGTTAAGATTTCGTCAGTAGAGTCCTTAACAAACAGGGAATCAATATGTATATTTTTGTCTGCTTAGATATTGCCGGAAAATGTAAAAATCAGGCCAATACTCAGTTTCGCCGAAAAACGTTCATGTACACAAGCAACTGCTGTCGTCTTACCCATGGCATTCATCTTATCGGGTTGAACGGTGTGACTTATGTACTGTGAACTAATTGGCAAAACCTTTCCTGAAAATATAGATTCTGGAGCTCATTTGGTAAAATATATTTTTATCTAACACTGGTAAAAACAAATATCCGCTATTTATTTCACTAAGAAGGCTGATTATTGGAAATAAGTACTTTGACATTAAGGTAAAAAATGTGAATATGTTGCAGTATTTAGGTCAGTACTATTTTGAAATGTTATCTTTTCTTTACATTATACATATCTGTCTCAGTTTAAACATTTGTATTGATCATAACATTACCTTAATCCAGGCTAATTTGATTTAAATTGTGCTGTGACATAGACCTAGATCAGAAGTCAATGCAGTGTCTAAAGTCGGAAGTGCTGTGAAGTGTAATTGACACATTTAAGCTTTCCAAAGCAAGCTTTTATTAAAGGCTTAAATGATTTGTGGATGCATGATGGTGGAATAATGTTATGGAAGATAAAAACACTGGAAATATAAAGAGAATGGTACTTTGCCTCTGTTGACTCTGTGATTAACCTTTTCCTCCATATGTTCGAAGTTTTTCTAATGTGCTAAAATGGTAAATCACAAATGTGCTGTCTGATCAGGATCTGCACTGTTTGTTTTTTAATTTTACTAGTTTGGATTATTTCTGACCAAATATTGAACAGTTCCAATCCTGATCAGACAGCACAGATGTGCTGGCTGATCTGGATCTACACTATTCACATGCACAGTAAAGGTGTACCTATGGAGTAAAGGGTTAACAGAGAACAAGCACAGCTGGTTGTTGTCTCTCGCTGACCTGGATTGACATTACTGCACTCACATTCCAATCTGTGGAATGCAGTTGCAGCATTTGACAGCTACAGAATATAGTTGCATTCTTAGTTTTATCATAAGATCAGTGTTTAAGAAAATTGAAAAACCAACATCTATTTATCTGGCTGATGGTTGTTTGGAGACCTACCGTAACCCTTTACTCCTTACATACACATTTTTACACGTGTGACCAATGTGCCATATGATCTGGATCTGCACTGGTCACATCTTGGTCAGAAATAACCTAATGAATAAAAAAGGGAACAGGGCAGATCCTGATCAGATGGCACAGATGTGCCAGCTAATCTGGATCTACACTGTTTGTCCACGCAATATATAAAGGTGTATCTATGGAGGAAAGGGTTAAAGCAGTGTAAAGCAATATTTACTGAACAACTAAAAAGCAAATGAAATTAATGAATAAACAAACAAAAACAACAGACGAACAAACGAACAAACTGAATCAGATGGATCAATATTTATCATGACATGAGAATTAACCCTTTCCTCCATGATCTGGATCTACACTGGTCGCACATGCGTAAAAATCCATATATATGGAGGAAAGGGTTAATAAGTGCAGAATTGCAAAAGTTTATTTTTTGCCAAAATATAACAAATGTGTTTGATATTGGTCTTCCTTGTCTGCAATCGAAGGCAAAATTGATACTGTCTGATCTATCAGGAGTTTTGCAACTGTGACATCAATGGTAAAGCTTTCACTGCAAATAACAAGCTTTTGTGTTTGCAGTTTCTCTTGTTTTTTTTTTCTGGGGAAAATTTAGTGCTTTTGCACTTAATATCCTAATACACATTTTAGGAACTGCTGTGTCTTTTACTTATAATTATGAAGTTATGTTCTTTGATCTCAAAAAGCTGATTGGTTGAAATTGACCTCTGTCTCCGAACATAATCAGTTACTGTTTAGAGATTTATGACTGATCTCCAATCTCAGTTTTAACCCTTTCCTCCATAAACACACCTTTTTTGCGTGGGCGAACAGTTTAGTGCCGACTGATCAGGATCTACTGTTCCCTTTTTGATTCATTGGGTTATTTCTAACCAAAATGAGACCAGAGCAGATCCTGATCAGATGGCATGGATGTACCTGCTGATCTGGATCTACACTGGTCGCACATGCGTAAAAATGTGTATATATTATGGAGGAAAGGGTTAAGATCCTTGGTCCAATTTGAGGTAGCTATCAAACACATAGGTGATGACCAGTTTGAGGTAGCTCTCAAACACATAGGTGATGACCAGTTTGAGGTAGCTCTCAAACAAATAGGTGATGACCAAAATATTAAAACTGAAATTGGAAACCAGCCATATAATTCTAGTTTCTGATTGGCAAGTTTAGAATAAGAACTCAAGTTCAGCCAATCAGCTGCTTAGGATTGGAGAATGGTCTCTTGGTTGAGCTTTGTGATAATTAGGGCCATAGGTTCTTAACCCTTTCCTCCAAAGACGCTTCTTTATTGGGTGGGCGAACAGTGTAGATCCAGATCAGCTGGCACATCTGTGCCGTCTGATCAGAATCTGCACTGTTTGCTTTTTGATTTGTTAGGTTATTTCTAACCAAAACGTGACCAGTGCAGATCCTGATCAGATGGCACTTATGTGCCAGCTGATCTGGATCTACTGTTTGCCCATGCAATTAAGGTGTATCTTTGGAGAAAAGGGTTAATCATGGGTGGTGTATTGCTAAAGGGTACTACTTGATAGTCAGTTTATGAAGAAACTTAAAAATGCTACCAGTATAACTATTTTTAGCTGTAATGCTGCAATATTGAGGAGGCAGTGCTGAACTTTCATGAAATAATGCCAGGCTTTTTGATAAAAGAGGGAATAATGTCATTATGATAAGGAATAAATGTTGTCAATGAAAATAAGCCAGCCAATTCACGATTTAAATAATGTTTCTAAATGTTAGGCAGATAATGTGCTTGTTTTCCTGAAATGGCAGTAGGAGGAAGTATAAGGGGTGTTCAGTAAATAATGAAACCACCTTATTATCTCTGATATTTTTTGTTTAGTGCAGTTTATTTTTTTTTTACAATCTCTCAAAGTTCTCGCTCAAATTATTTAAAAAAACAACATTATTTTTTGTTTTCTTTTTTTTTAACCCTTTCCTCCATATACACACCTTTCTGGCATGGGCTGTCTGATCAGGATCTGCATTGTTAGCTATTTGATTTATTAGGTTATTTCTGACCAAAAAGCGACCAGAGCAAATCCTTATCAGATGGCACGGATGTGCTGGCTGATCTGGATCTACACTGGTGGCATATGCGTAAAAATGTGTATATATGGAGGCAAGGGTTGAAAATTAAGTGTATTTTGAACCTTCAGTAGACTTTTTGCTTTGTCATGATAGTATTGTTCGCCATGTTGGGGTTGACCCCGGGTACCCTACTCACTTATATTGCCTAAATGAGCTTTTGACATTATCTTCATACATGTATTAAATTTTGTTAACAGTAAAACATCCATGTTTTTAGGAGTAGTTTTAACAGTTTGTCCAAACGTTTTGTTGATGAAAGCAGTTTGAAGCAATTCTTTTCTATGGACTATAATAGACTGATTTAGTGTATCTGTCTTCTTAGAAGGGACTCTGCATAAACTTTTATTGAACACAAAATGAAAAAAATTATAAATGTTAATCATAATTCAGCTTGAAAGCTGATTCCCAGTAGAGATGACAGGCATGGAGATTTATATAAATAGACAGAGTTATTATAGAGACAAGATGTGGCACTGATAAACATGGTATGAATGTCTCACCTGCAGACTTGCTAATTAATATAGGAGGTCATTATCTATTTTATGCATACGAGAATTGGAATATACATTGTTTGCTTTTTGGTGCACCTGGGATATAACCCTTTCCTTTAATATATAACTTTATATGCGTGTGCAACCAGTGTAGATCTAGTGTCATGTGATCAGGATCTAAACTGTTCGCTTTTTGATTCATTAGGTTATTCTGACCAAAATGCGAACTGTGCAGATCCTGATCAGACGGCATGGATGTGTCGGCTGATCTGGATCTACACTGGTTGCACATGTTTAGTAAAAATGCATATACATATGGAGGAAAGGGTTAATAGAGAGGTTTTGCTGTATTTAATGTACGCAACTGATGACAAATGTGTGGATATAAAGCTGATAGGATAGGATAAAATACTGGAAAATTTAAGACTTACTACGAGAAAATTACAATTTTTTTTTATCTTTGTTACGGTTTGAACCACTTGCTATTTTGACAGTGTAAACACTTGTTGCCTTGTAGATGTCATGGTGATGGTTTGAAACATCTTTAATAAAATGGTGGGTGACAGAAAAAGACTGTATTGTGTCATTGTCAAATTGTCTGTTCTGTGTTGGATTAAAGTTTAGAAATCAGACACTACCAAGTAATCATCGGCCAGTAAATTAGAGAGAATATATTTCAGTGAAAGTTACTACTCTAAAGCTCACTTATGAAACATGACATTATTATAAAATATTATATTGCACTGGTGTAACACATAACATTCTTTTCTTCATTTGTTGCAGATTATAGACATCGGTAGACTTTTTATCAATTTTCCTACCTGTTGCTTAGTTACATCTTCTATGATTATAATGGTTGGAAGGAAAAGTTTTTGTGCAGCTGTGACTGTTGTCACATTTCTGTCATGGTCAGTATTGATCATGACATTGTAAAAGATTGCTAATCACAATTTTATGGTGATTAATGTTGAAAAAAATGCTGGGATACATAAAACTTCTGTATTTTATCAATATTGAATTATATACATCATAATCTAATTAAAGACTTGTGGTTTATGTCTTTTGTCCCACCACAATGTGGTAGTTGCCCTTTTCTATATGTATGTCCTAGAGTTAAAGCCCTTTGTTTATTCTCAATATTTATATAATAAATGTAAAATTATATATAAAATATAATGATGTTAAAATTGATGTAACAAAAGTACAGAATTTTTCCTGTGGACAGAGACTAGTTTATGTTGTAAAAACCTTAAAAATGGCTGAAATATTCATCTTCATGAAAATAATTGGTACATGAAACACACCAAACTGATTTTGAGATGTTTTAAACATTCTCATTGTAATTAAAAAATACTTCTTATCTACTAAAAACTGCAGTTCCAGGATAATAATAATAATAATAATAATAATAATAATAATAATAATAATAATAATAATAATAATAACGTAAATTATTTGACAATAATATTTGAAGATCAGTGACAGTCAAGACCCAGTTGCTTCCATTGTTAAGTGTTTGATTTGTTTAATGAATTAAGTGCTATATTATTATATGTTTCCAGTGACATTTGATAAAATAGAACCAATTCCTTCCAATAGATTATAAGATTTCAAGTTAATGAATAAATTGCTCCGTATTGTTGTTTTCCATGACATAATTTTTATAGAAACAGGGTTTTATGTTAAATGTGATTTGTTTGAATGTGTATAATTGTTTTGGTATGTTCCAAGTGACACCATATGGTTACCATAGGGTGTCACTGTTTGACACCAGCAGTTTCCATATGGTTTCAGTGTTTCATGGTATATATATTACTAAGCCAATATTGGCTGGTTTCATAATGTTCAGTATGATAGTGTTATCAGTGAAATTTACTGTAACATTACCAATGGGGCATCACTGATGCTAATGTGACAAGTTTATTCTGAAGATCAGGAGTAACATTCTGCCAAGAATATACATGATTAGAAGCACCTGTTTCACTTTCAAGGTATTAATGATATTTTATTAGATCACTTTTTTGTGCCAGGTGAGCATTTATGACCCTTTTACATGTCTGAAAATAAGAGTACACTGATATAAGTAGTAAGTTTCCACCAGCAATATAGGTGTAAGATATAAATATGTTATGGTTTGGAATTTGACACACCTGTTCACTTGCTTGCTGCTGATGACCTACCTATCCAGTGTTCTAATTGGCTGGAATCCATTTGTTCACATTGTGAGCATCTTTTGGTTTCCTGGTCCCATTTGAATTAAAGGATTATGTAAAGTCTGCTAATGAGTATTTCATAAGGGAAGAACAGATGGTTGTTACTGTATAAGTTGGAAGTAAATGAATGTTGCATGAGAAGAAAATGTTTTATTAGACTGGATACTTAATACTGTGATATGTGCATACTGCAGCTGATTTTGTGTGTGGATTTTATCCTATTCAAGATATAGATTAACCATTTACATCATAGATACACCTTGATTGCATGGGGGAACATTGTAGATCTAGATCAGCCAGCACATTTGCTAGTATTTCAAAAGGAAAGAACAGATAGTCATTTATGTTGGAAGTAAGAATAGGAAGAAAATGTTTTATTGGACTGGATACTTAATACTGTGATATGTGCATACTATAGCTGATTTGGTGTGTGGATTTTATCCTATTCAAGATGTATATTATATGTGCTGTTCAGAATTTAACCCTGTTCTCCTAATATAGGTTATTATCACATATGCAAACAGTGCAGATCTTGAACAGGTAGCACTGTACCAGTTGATTAGGATCAATAACTAGCACATTGGAAATATGTCTTATTCTGAATAATGAGAACATACATTAATGAATACAATTATCTTTACTTAATGAGATATCATTTTATCCCAAGGGTGACTAGTGTAGACCGAGATCAGCAGGCAGATCCATGCTGTCAGATCAGGATCTACACTAGTGAACAGTTTGCTACTTGGTCAGAAAAAAACAACAACACCTAGTATATCTAAAAGCAAACAGTGTAGACCCTGATCAGGGGGTATTGATGTGCCAGCTGATCTGCACCTACACTGGTCACCCTTGGAACATGACCAATGTCCTATGGAGTAAAGAGTGTAATGAATTTTGGGAAAACAAAGTGTGCATGCAAAATTGTAACCTAAAGAAACAAGAAGTCTAGATTGTCAGATGAATTGATTTGTGATCGCTGTTATAGAGCTTCCTCAAGATGAAATCAAGATTATTTTATAGACTGGTAAAGCACTGAGCTTTCTGGAAAGTTTTTGTGATGTTTGTGTTGTTCTGGTAAACAGTAGAAACATGAGGAACAGTGCCCAAGGTTATAAAACTGAGCATGGAAACCAGTCTCAAATCTCAAGCATCTTATTGGCTGAAATGGCGACTTATTGGCTGAAATGGCGACTGGTCACCATTTCAGCTAATCAGATGCTTTAGATTTGAGACTGGTTTTCAATCTCAGTTTTATAACCTTCAGCCCAGGCGTGAGCAAGGCTAGCCTATTTTGGTGTGATCTGTGAGAAAAAACTGAGAACTGATTAAAATACTTTGTGCGGATTTAATTAATTACAGATGAAATTGGGTTTTTTCTTTTTCTGCAAATTTGTGTTTATTTGTTGTTTATATTCATTTTTGTGGATTATAAGAGTGGGAGGATCTGTCCGCAGTTAAAAATACCATGACATAAAAAATTAAACAATAATGTGATTTCAGAATATTCCACAATCAATTCAAGTGCAGTTTATTTATTTAGTAAACCAGAAGATCTCTTTTCTCTTTCAGGAGTATTTGTGGCTCGTGTTGATGTTTATTCCATAAATACAACTATTTTACGTGAGCAAACAGTGCGATCCATAGCAGCTGGCATGTCATTGACATCTGATCAGGATCTACACTGTTCTACACTTAATGGCTTAATCTAGATCAGATGACATGGATCTGCTGGCTGCCCATGTAATAAAAAAACCCATAGAATAAAAGGTTATGTAGGAGTGGTGGAAGGGCATTTATAAGATAATATTGAATTTTTTTTTTTTTTCATTTTTCAACTCTATTTTTACATTGTCTAGCAGCTCCAAGAGAAATCAGTATAACTGGTGCATTTATGAGGGTGATACATTGTAATTTTTACTAATCTTTTAGTGTTGCAGCAGAATTGCACAGAATTTCCGAAATAGAATATGTGATAATTTCTGGTTTGGTTCAGCCAGATGCCCAGTTATTCTTTTAGCCATGGCTCTTTGGCGTCCAAATAACCAGATAGCTGATTTCTACAATTCTAAATCATTTATTTATTATATTCCAATGCTAGAATGAACCAGTTTTATACTATAGATGCATATTGACTGCCAGTATATATAGAGTTGATTGAACTTTACACAACTGTGCAATAGATATTTTGTGCAGTTTAAGATTTTTGCAATATTTTGCCATAGGATAAACATGCAAATTCAATACTTTAATAAAAATTAAGCAAATGGTTATTATTCTTGGAATTATGCAATATGTATGCCCAAACAATATACAACTTTACTCCTTGGAATATGACTATTAAAATCTATAGGCAAACAGTGTAGATCTATATCAGCAAGCACATCTGTGCCATCTGATCAGGATCTACACTAGTTGCTTTTAGATTCATTATAGGCTATTTCTGACAAAGAATCGACCATTATTGATCCAATTGTGCTGGCTGATCTGGATCTAAACTTGTGGCTTACGCGATTAAACCAGTATTTTGTATATGGAATTTTGTGTTGAGCAAAATTAACCACACAGTTTTTATTCTTGAACTTACGCAATATGATTGCATTCATCAAAAGTATTATTAAATGTATTGAATTTTTACGTCCCTAAACGGTCATACAGTTCATAGAAAGAATATTAGAAAATATAATTATGATAGTTCTATCAGGAAGTTAAGGACTGTTTTGATATTTGCTCATTCTTCGACATTAATTGTTCTATTTGTGGATGTTTTGAATAATTAGGGGAACTCGGTCTGCACGGATGTGCACGCTGCTGTGGGACTACACATGTTGCATATTTTTATGTGATAAAATTATAAGCTGTGGCTTACTCTTAAAGGAATAAAGACATTTTGGGATTTTATTGCCTGCTCACATTAACATTCTGCTTTACTTAAAATTGTTTTATTTTGATAAGAGGATATTGTTTATTGGTAGGTTAAAGTCACAGCTGTATGCATGCTGCATGCACCAGTTTTAATATAACTGAGTTATTTCTTCAATCTATAGATGCACCTTTTCTCTCATGGGCAGCAATATAGATCCAGATCAGCTGAAAGATGCAGTCAGATCAGACAGCTGACTGATCTGAGTTTGCACTGTTTGCCCATATATTGTCACCTTAGTGCAATAACAGTATATCTCCTCCATATTTCAATGGCACTTATACCGTTATTGCACTAAGGTGATTATATTATTTGCAGGAAAAGGATAAATGTAGTTTGACCATAGCTTAATATGTGTTTCTTTATTTTTAGGTAGAAAAAATGCCAGTCCACCTCTTCTATCATCACATTTCTTCCAACATTTGAACATACTCCGAGAAATTTCCCACGGGCTGCATAGTGAAGAGGCGAATGAGAGGAAGCATTTGATTGGAGGAGAGAAAATTGTAACAAGTCTTCTGATAGGCTGAAGTAGAAGAAGAGAATAATGGCTTACCCAGGTCAGGCAGATGGGCATGCTTCTCAGGGATTACCACTTAGGGATCTTGGGTCCTTTGTATTCACAGCCAGCATTGATGAGCAGGATCTTAAAGGTTTGTTAACATCTTAACGTCTGAGCATACAACTGAGATTTGAGACATGTCTTAACCCTTCCCTCCATAGATACACATTAATTGCGTGGGCAAACAGTTTAGATCCAGATCTGTGCCGTCTGATAAGGATCTAAACTGTTCGCTTCTTATTTGTTAGGTTATTTCTGACCAAAATGCGACCAGTGCAAATCCTGATCAGACGGTACAGATGTACCGGCTGATCTGGATCTACACTGGTGGCACATGCAAAAGAGTCGTATATATGGAGGAAAGGGTTAAACATCTAAGCTGTGATTGGTCAGTTAAAAGACTGAATTGAATTATATCCAGTCATCTCTTTAGTCTCACTTAAAGGAGTTTTAACTTTGATGTCATTATGAGACAGTCATTAGAACTTAAACAATTGTATCATTTTATTTCTTGTGGTTTATTTTTGCATACTTTGCGCTAGGAATATTGTATGAAATTAAACCCCAGCAAAATTAAACTGTGAAATAATGCGTCATAAAAAATCAACTTGGACAAATTCCTGGCTTGAGTATATTAGTGAGCTGGAATATTTTTGTGTGAAAGTTTGTCCCAACAAAATTCAACGATAGTATGTCAATCAAATGTGTAACAGACATGATGATGGTTCCATTGGCTTCTAACCACAAATTAGTGGTTGGCAGTTGTAGTACTAGTCGTGATGTGAGACAGTTTGTGTGACATTACTCTGTATTATTGATAAAGGATGTCTGTCTGCGGTGTGATGAGGAACACAGTAGTGTCAGCTGGTGCCATCTCCAGGGTGTTGATTCTCCACAGTTCACATGATTCCTGAGTGTGGCAGTGTGACAGTGGGAATATAAAGGAAAACCCAAATTATGAAATACTGCCTTAACCAGGGATTCTAAAATTTCAAAATCCCAATCGGACATTGGCGCCAAAATTGACATTTCGCCGACTTCCGGTTCGCACGAACTGCGACTTCCGGTCCCCGGTTCAGCGTATTTCACTCTCCCGACCCCCACTCCATTTCTCTTTTCCGGCATATTTTCTCGTCGGCGATATCCTACAACCTCTCAAAAGATTAATGGTTTTCGAGCTGTAGACCGGAAAATTCTTTGATCGATTTATAAGAGCGGCACGCAACGTTTGAAGTTTACGGCGATCGGATTCTTTGTTGTAATACACAAGCATTCCATGCATTTAAAACATGACGTAATGGTTCAAAACAGTTATCTTCAGCAGTGTTCATAGCGATTGTGAAGTGGATTATTTAGTTATTAAAAATGTTTTCTCTCTCGGAATTTCGGGAGGCAAGTATTCGCTTTACGTTAATATACGTCGATCACACCATGCTTTGTAACACTATATTATAGTTTTTTGAAATAGTATTCTTTTCTTTACCGGATGTAGTAATTTTTGAATCTACGAACTTACAAGAGTCTGCGTATGCAACATTACTCAGAGTCGGAAATAAATGTTGATTGCGTAGATTTTTGTAAATTTGAAATTTATTTGAATCGTTATATGTGTAAGTAAGCAAGCCGGTCACTCGAACTTTTTCACATTTAAGTATATATTTATTTGAGCCATTTCAAATTTGTTGTGAAATGCTAACAGTTCAAGTAAAATTCTCATGATATAAGTTTTCTTTAAATTTAATAAACAGCAATTTTCGGTCGTCAGTCTTTTAGAATTACGCACATATCGGACTAACATGTTTGTCAATAAAATACAAACTGTTTTATCGTTTATACAACCATGTGTAAATTTTGCTATCTTAAATTCTGACGTCAGACAGTCTTTGACTGGCGCAGTCCATTTTTTGGAAATTAAATAACCCGCCCGTTGTTAAAATGAGATCGACCACATCCCGGTTCATCTATGCCGCAGGCTATTCACGGAACGTTTAGTCGTGGTAGTCATGGTAGCAGACTTGTGAAGTCGCTAATTGACAGGTTAATAGCTGATTAAGCTGTGAAAAAATGTACATGTAGGTAATTTTGTAACAGTTTGTAGGCCAATATTCATGACCGATTTTTTTAACCAATTTTGAAATTTCAATCGGACATTCTTCCCGAAAATCGGTCAATGACCCGCCTGCCGACGATTTTAGAATCCCTGGCCTTAACCCTTTCCTCCATATATACACATTTTTACACGTGTGCTACCAGTGTAGATCCAGATCAGTCGGCACATCGGTGCTTTTCAGTCAGAAATAACCTAAGAAATCAAAAAGCGAACAGTGCAGATCCTGATCAGACAGCACGGATGGGCCAGCTGATCTGGATCTACAGTTTGTCCATGCCATAACGGTGTCTATGGAGGAAAGGGTTAAAGGCTTTACACTTAATTACAGATAGATGGCCGTTATCCCTTTATTACATATGTTCAACTTTTTGACATGGGTGGACATTGTAGATCCAGATCAGCAGGCACATTGGTGCATTGTGATCAGAATCTACAGTTCACTTTTTTGCAAACAGTGAAGATCCTGATCAAACGGTAGCTGATCTAGAACTACGTAGCTGATCTAGAACTACACTGTTCGCCCTGGCAATTAAGGTTTATCTATAGATGGAGTAAAGGGTTGAACATCAATTATCAGCCAAAGACACATATTTTAAACAAAAATGCCCTCCACTCCCCCTCCACTGGATTGTAACAACTCTATACTCTAGGTTTCCTTTTGGGCAAGTTTTATTTATATTTAATGCGCAACTCACAGTGTCACAGAGTGTGAACAAAGTATTGGAGACTGAGGAACAAGTTCTGGATAATCTGGAAATTATGAAAGAGACACTTTAATATTCGTCCTTTATTTTAAGCAGTTCAATGATGATACAAAACATATCAATTTATCCAAAAATGCATGTTACAACAACATATGATCAAATAGCTTTAATTAACAATTTTATCCAACTAAAGAGAAGCCACTTTAATTCTAATTTAGAGCAATATCAGCAAAACTTATTTTACACTTAAAAGCATTTATTTTTAACAATACATGAAAAACTTGATTTACACAATGTTTAACAATATATATGGGGAACTCGCTTTAATAATTATTTTTAATAAAATATGGGGAACTCGCTTTCATTTCATGTGAGAAGATTGTTTAACAAAACAAGATAATATACAGATTTTTGGTTCAATTTAACAAAATTCTAATAACATGATATTGCAAGTGGCAACTTGAATAAGAAATGCATCTTTAAGACAATAATTATCAATATTGTAACCTCATAAGTTTTATAGTAAACGGTATTTTAAAATTCCTGATAAACACAAAAATTAGAACAAAATAATTACTATTGATTTTACATACCTGGAAATTATGAAGGAGACACTTTAATGTAGTCCTTTATTTTAAGCAGTTCAATGATACTGCTTTGGACTTGGTCTCCACTTATATACCCAAGTCACAACCCAGGTGACAGGCGGAGTAATTTCCAGTGAAAATACCGACTTGATAAGCAATCAATTTTTTATTTATTTAGTTAATTCATACTTAATAGAAAAAAGGAAGTCTGGCTTCTGTTTTTACACATAAAATGATTAGTTGACAAAGCTATAATTATACCCCCACAAACGAAGTTTGAGGGGGTATATAGGAGTGAGCTTGTCGGTCGGTCTGTCTGTCGGTCGGTCGGTCGGTCGGTCGGTCGGTCGGATTCTTCGTTTCCAGATGATAACTCAAGAAAGGCTTGACAGAATTAAATAATTTTTGGTACACAGGTATATCGTCATAAGATACAGGTCAAGTTCGATTTTGGGGCTGGTGGGATCAGTGTCAAGGTCACTGTTACTAAAAATAGAAATATGGTTTCCGGATGATAACTCATGAAACACTTCACAGATTTAATCCTTGTTTGGTAAATAGATGTAACATCACAAGATACAGGTCAAGTTCGATTTTGGGGCTGGTGGGATCAGTGTCAAGGTCACTGTTACTAAAAATAGAAAAATGGTTTCTGGATGATAACTCATGAAACACTTCACAGATTTAATCCTTGTTTGGTAAATAGATGTAACATCACAAGATACAGGTCAAGTTCGACTTTGGGGCTGGTGGGGTCAATGTCAAGGTCAGTATTACTAAAAATAGAAAAAGGGTTTCCAGATAATAACTCATGAAAAACTTCACAGATTAAATCCTTTTTTGGTACATATATGTAATATCAGAAGATACAGGTCAAGTTCGACTTTGGGGCCTGAGGGGTCAGTGTCAAGGTCACTGTAACTTAAAAAAGAAAAATTGTTTCTGGACTATAACTCGTGAAATACTTCATAGATTTAATTATTTTTTGGGACACAAATGTAACATAACAAGATAAAGATTAGGTTTGACATTGGGGCCTGTGGGTTCAAGGTCAATGTCACTGTTATTTAAACTTCAAAACTTCGTTTCCACTCAGTAACTATAGCTTGGAATGAGATTCTTAAATGAAATTTGGTGTATTGATGGTTTTTGTGAAGATGACTTTTGGGATTCAAGGCCTGTGGGGCCAAGGTCACTGTTACTAAAAATAGAAAATAAACTGTATGCTCAATAACTTTGGTTCAGAATGAGATATTGTGATGAAAATTGCTATATATGTAGTGTCTGTGAAGACGAAACTTGGTATTGAAATTGGGCATGATGGGGTCAAGGTCACTGTTACTAAAAATAGAAAAAATGGTTTCTGGATGATTTCTCATAAACAATGTTTGGCACACAGTTCTTAGATAAAAGTTAGATAAAGGCCACTGTTACTAACATATTTAAATCATTTCTGCTCAATAAATTTAGAAGGAATGAGATATTGTGATGAAACTTGCTGAATATGTGGCTACTGTGAAGACGACACTTTGGATTGAAAGTGGGGCACATTATGCCATTGATTCGAAGCTTTCCCAGTTCAATTATCAAGCATACATGTGGGGGTATTTAATCACTTTCAGTGATAATTCTAGTTACAACAAAGAACATTTCAAAGAATAGGTGTAAAAACAAACCATATGTCAATCTTAAGAAGTTGACAATTTTACCTCAAGCATACTGCTTTGCTTGGATAAGGGTTTCCTGTCATATTGATAAGTTGATTAAGTAACCATTTGAAAGTTTGGGAAAAATGTCATTAAAGAAAACTTGAAAATCAATGTTTTTAAAGTATTTTAAGAAATTATTTCTTATGAAATGATAAGGTATAATTTCAATATTTCCCAACAGTAGAGTTTGAATAATATCAAACTTACTGCCTAATTGTTTTTGTTTTGTTTGTTTTTTTCTATTTTTTTATAAATTATTTTTTTATTTTTAAGGTAATTATACAAAGCATATGATGTAAAATATGGGGCATAATATATACCAAGAAATAGTAATTATTGTTTACAAATAATATATGATGATAATTATATTGTTTTGTTAAAAAATTCAGTAACATAATGTATCGCCATACATAGCTGAATTATTTAGTAACTTAATTCACCAATTATGGTATTCTGTTGGCTTGTGGGACTTTTTTTTTGAAAAAACATGGTAATTACTGATTAATTGTGGGAGCTGTTATTACCTATTTAGGTCTGATGTTACCGTGACTATTAAAAGAATTGGGGAGCTTGCCTTCTCATCCCCATGTCAGTGTAGGTTGAAGGTTTGATACCCTTAGTCAATAACTTTGAAACTATAACTACTAAAGATAATCAACTTGAAACTTGGAATATAATATTCCCCATAATAATTTATATCATAACCCACAAGACCCATAACTCTGCTACAAATATTTTTAAAGTTATGGCTCTTTTTCACTTAGATTTTGCATTAAAATTCATATGCCGTTTTTTTTTTTAAATTTGAAACTATGAAATATATAGACTTGAAACTTAAATATATATTCACCATCATATTCATAAATTGATGCAGATTCTAGCATTTTGATGCTTTGAATTTTTTCACTTTTGACATTACCTGATTCTGAGATCGGGGGTCATTGTGATGCAGGAGAATTTAGTAAAGAATAAAGATAGATATTTTGTCTATTGCTTATAAATATGAAGTGATTTTGTCGCACAAAAAATAAATTAAAATGAAATTAAAGCAATTTTATAAGAAGTAAAGTACACAGAATCAAGACATGACTGACGATGAACAAATTATGACCCCTTGAAAATTCTTTATTGGGGTCTGATGACCCCTGGTTTTTAAAAGCTATTGAAATCTCTCAATAATCTGTTTCCATTTTCAGAACATAGATCTGGTCCAGAGCCGGTTGCCTATGTCGGCCTTCACCTTCCACGGCAACACCACAGAGGTCGTCGTCGAGGTAAACATTCAAAACGGAAGAGCTCACAGCCTCAGCTTGAGTCGTCGGGGATGACCGAAGGTAATTATGATGAACATGAAATGCAGAACATGTTTCCGTAAAGACGATTGCAGTTACAAGTTTCCAATTTCACAATTTTACAAATTTTACGTGCCTTGTGTTTGCATAACATGGTTGTTATTTTGAGGTCGGCACAAGTTTTAATTAACTAGAAACATCTCCAAGTTCCCAGTTAATTATAGCCTTCTCATTTCCTTCAGACTGTTTCACACACACGATTTTTATGTTCTGTATTCATTTACAACATCTCAGAGTCAACTTTACAAATGATGTGTTTGTAAAATTCATCAGGATGTTAAATATGAAACTACTGCAATTGTCTTTTTTTAACAATATAATATTTTTATATCTGATCATTATTTTCCTTATATTACAACCAAGTCTGATATCCACATTTCTGTACACAGATTTTCCCTATACCTAGATTTTGTTATGAAGTTTAAAAAAATGTGTTTTAATTTTATTTTATTTGCTTTTTTTATTATTTTGAAAGTCACTGCACTACAATAAAACAAATGCTTGTTTTATTTATTTGCTTATTTTCTGTTACAATGTTTCTATGTACTACACATTATGGGGTAGGGATTTCTTCATGTTTTTTGGTCATGTTCTAGTTTGATTTGTGATAAATGCAGTTAACATTATATTGCAAAATGTGTGTTATTGAAAACTGTAGCAATTAAGATTGTAAATTGATATGATAAATTTTCCAAGGTGCTTCCTGCAGGATTGCAGGTTAATAGACATCAAATACAGAAATTTCTGAGAATTTTGTTTATAGAGCTAATGCTTGTTTTACCAATTGATTTTCAATAATGAATATATAGTTGCTTTCGCAGCATTGAGTGGTTCATTTGTATCAGTTAGTTAGAAAGATGGCACAGTTAACACTCTCCTCCATATATGCCTTTATGGCATAAGCAAACTAAAATTCAGATCAGCAGGCACATTTGTGCCATCTGATCAGGATCTTAACTCTTCTCTTTTTGATTTATTTGGTTATTTCTGACCAAAAAGCGAACAGTGTAGATCCTGATCAGATGGCACAGATGAGCCGGCTGATCTGGATCTTTTGCATGTTCACCAATTGATACAATAAAATGCATACATGGAGTAAATGGTTAAGGCTCAGTCACATGTGTTTAAGGTCTTACCTTTGTATGACTGGGGTACAGGCAAATCACATGAAAAATAAACTTGCTAGACAATTTATTGTTAGTTTTTGGCAGTTTTGGAAAGAAGGGGGTATCACTTTTCTTCGGAAACAAGTTTACTTCATTGATAATATTATTAAATATAACCCTTTCCTCCATAGACACACCTTAATTGCATGGGCGAACAGTTTAGATCCAGATCAGCTGGCACATCTGTGCCGTCTGATCAGGATCTGAAATGTTCGCTTTTTGATTGGTCAGGTTATTTCTGACCGAAATGCGACCAGTGCAGATCCTGATCAGATGGCACGGATGTGCCATCTGATCTGGATATACAGTGGTCGCACATGCATAAAAATGCGTATTTATGGAGGAAGGGATAATTACCATACAAAGCAGTAGTGCAGGTCACTGAAAGCTCCAGGATAACTTTTATTAATGCTATCTCTAGTATTTTCTAAATTGCGCTTTTAAACAATAATGGTGACATTTTATAAAAATCTTCATTTTCTCCTAATTCTGCTAAGCAAATTAAATTTTCTGTCTTTTTCTTGGGGATTTCAAGATTATCTGTGTGATATTTTGACACAATCAACTCATCATTTCATTTAAAATATTTGTCTTGGGGAATTGATTTTGGCAAAGACGCAAGATCATTTCCCTTATTGATTCAATATGACACTTGGAAAGATATATTCGTCTTTCATTGTCTGTTATTTAATTTCAGAACTGATAATTATTTAAACTTTTAGGACTTTCCCAGTATTCATTTAATTTAATGTAATTCTTTAAATTTTGTTTTCTAGGAAAATTATTTAAATCATCTGGACTTATTTTCGTAACTTTTTACTCTATGATACGCATTTTATGACATGTGCTACCAGTGTAGATCCAGATCAGGCGGCACATCCATGCAGTCTGATCAGGATCTGCACAGTTTACTTTTAGCTTTATTAGGTTATTACTGACCAAAAAGCAAACACTGCAGATCCTGATAAGACAGCACAGATCTGGATCTGTACTGTAAGCACATGCCATAAAATGTGTCTATATTTAGGAAGTACTTAAGGGGTACCTGTTGCAAATAAAAGAGCTTTGAATATCGAAGGAACCTTTTTGCATTATTTGGGGCAGGTGTTGTCTGGGATATTTTTGACATTTTAGTTGTTGCTTTATTGAGAAAGAACTTGCACTTTCACAACTGAGGTGTGATTTTGTTGCATGTTATTTTCTCCACTAAATTCTGTTCAAATCTATGACATCATTTCAAGGATTAACATCAGCTGTTCGAAGGCACCTTTTTCTTGACATGCCCCATTTATAGGCTGGTTAACATAAAATAGACAACTGTAATACTGCTCCTTAACTGACCAAAGTAATGACGAAAACAGATTAAACAATTAAATGAAAGTTTATAGCCCTAAAAGTAAACAATGAAAGCTCTTTAATCTATTTTACTTTATTTATTTTTAGAAATGGTTAGAATGCATTTCTCTGTTATTTGTTGAAACATAATGTCTCTTGAAGTATTTGATAAACAAAATTTGTATTTGCATATTGAATAATTGCATTCAAATGTAAATATGAACTCTGTTGATGGCATCTTTTTATTTTAGTATAATATTATGTTGGTGTGTATTAATGAAGATTTACAAAATATTATAGATGTAGCAAAGCACAGCAGAGCTACCACTTTAATTAGTAAATGCTTGTTAATAAACACTATCCAATTTAGTGGTTCAAAGTTTATTTAATTGATTTGGTTCACTTAACCAGGTCAATTCAAAGTTTATTTAATTGATTTGGTTCACTTAACCAGGTCGGTCATTTCATGATATGTTAATGCTGATTCCCAAGAATTTAAAAAATGCTGCTGTGATGAGACAAAATTTGATTTGAGAGACTTGATGCTTTGAAACTAATAATGACGCCAGGGGGCTGTAAACTGATGCCCCGGACTTTCCACTGTATGGTTTCAGAATTCATCATAAATAGCATTTTATTGAGGCTACTAATTTCATAATGTGCGTGCTTTATGAAGTCAAGAGATAAATGAGGTGGAAATGTTATGGACAACTATTTTATTTCTTGTTGAAATATTATATAAACATCTGACTGTTAACGTGCAGAAATCGTAAGTCTTCAGCATAGTGTCATAATGTTAGAGAGATACCGCAATAACTTCCTAATATAAAAATACAATAAAATAGTGATTTTAATGGCAAAATTCATCTTCAATCACTGTATTTTTGCAAATGGACCAAATACATCTTGAATGGGGATAACTTGTTTTAAACAGTATTTATTTTCAGCAACAAGGAAGCCTTTATCTGACTAAATTGTTAATTAGATTCGGGGACATGGCAGTTGTAAATTACTGAAAACTGAGTTAAGCACAGAAAAGAAAAGCAATTAAAATAAAATGAATTCTTAATGCAGTTGTACTGAAAGTGTTACAGACTGAAGGAAGTACTTGTTTGTTCATGGTCTATTCACAGAGCAATACCTCAGATCTCTAAGTAAAATTGATCAGGTATTTCATTGTTGAAGTTAAAGTTGCCAGGTCACATACCGGGACAAAAGTATTGTGTTTTCAAATATTAAAAGTAAAATTAAAACAGTAGAAGACCTGTAAAACAAAGTAAATCTGGTTCAGTCATTTATAGGCGTAACTCAGTAGTCCCTTGAATTAAAAAAAAAATTGTCCTTATCTTGAATCTGTAGTCGAACAGTTACTATGTTGTTTTTTTGTTGTTTTTTAAAAAAAACAACACTAAACTTACAGGTGAAACTATTATAACTATTATATTGCTTTTGTTGTAGCAAATGTTTTCATTTCAAAATGGAAATCAGTCTGAAGAAAGGTTTTTATTGCAGCAACATGCAAGATTAGCATAAATAATGAAATTTTACACCAATTTGTCAGCAGAATTTACATAAGATGCCATTAACTTGCTTATAGTTGGACCAGAAACATGACAAGTATACTGTTACATAAGTAACAATTCAGAGGTCTCAAATCAAGACTTTTCTTTGAATTTTCTGGTGATTTCTTATATCTTAACAGTTATTTCCGTACACTAAGTAAGCTAGACGCTTCTTTTGTAGGATTTGTGGCATAACTTGGTTAAACTTACCTGCCCCTTTGATAGAAAGTAGGAATGCAAATGCTAAGTTGTCATTTGAATAATTAGATTTTAAACAAACAATAACATAATGGAGGAAAATCTCAATGTTTACCCTAATTAGCAAACCTCCTTGATGTTAGAAGCTGATTATAATCATCTAAATACAGTCTGTTATTAAGACCAACTCCGGGAAAGGAAGAAATTCTATATTACCTCTGTATAATTATGTACAGTAAAAAACTCTAAAGATGCTGAACCTCTAAAAACATGTTTAAGTCAGCCAAGTTGGGAAACTGCAAACTGAGAATGTTTTAAAGATTGTCTGGTGCAAATTAGTGGTCTATGATAAGTTACTTTAAAATAGTGCATTTAATATAATATTGGCGTGGTCATCACATTAAGGATGTCCTTTCATGTTATTAGTTAAAATTCAGCTTTAGAAAAAAGCAAAAATTGTAATTTTCCAAAAAATATTTGTCACATTTACTTCCAGTGCTAATCTGTATCAAGATGTCCATCCATGCTGGGCTTATCAGTTAATCAAGTAGGTGAATAAATTGGAATGAATTGACTTGAAGGTGTGTCATATTGAAGCATTGTAATGTATTAATTAATTAGCTGATCAATGTTCCAGTCATGGTAGCAGCTGGGGACTGAATGTTAATTAGGTCAATTCTCTAGTGTCATCTCATTAATATTGTTAGGCATGGAGAAGGTAAAGTTGGTTTGTGATAAGAATATCTGAGGGTGGTACAGTACTTAAATGAGCAATAATTAACCTTAGCATGACACTCATATTGTAATAATTAGCTACTGATATCTTCACAGGTTGTCTGCTAATTTGAATGCTTATCAGTTACCAACTTGTCCCTCTTGCTAATCAGACATTAATAGTGAATGTTGATATAAGGAACTATTTTTCTGCAATTATGCAACTTTTATACAGGGATTGCTGGAATTCTGATAGAAACTGATTCAATTTGGACAAAAGTAATTTTAAATGATTGGCAAATAACAGATTTTTACCAGACTACTCAAAATGTATATGAAACTGTCCTCATAAATATATAAAGTCTTTCCATTAATATGAAACTCTTCCCATAAACATAAATCTCTGCCTATGTCTATGAAGTTCTCCCCAGAATATGAAACTGTCCCTATGTAAATAAAACTCTCCCCTGAATATAAACTCCCCTCATGGTTATAAACTCTCACCATGAAAATAAACTTCCCTCATGGTTATAAACTCCCCCCATGAATATTAACTCCCCTCATGGTTATAAACTCTCACCATGAATATAAACTTCCCTCATGGTTATAAACTCTCCCCATGAATATAAACTCCCCTAATGGTTATAAACTCTCACCATGAATGTAAACTACGTTCATGGTTATAAACTCTCACCATGAATATAAACTTCCCTCATGGTTATAAACTCTCCCCATGAATATAAACTGCCCTCCCTCATGGTTATAAACTCCCACCATGAATATAAACTTCCCTCATGGTTATAGACTCTCCCCATGAATATAAACTGCCCTCCCTCATGGTTATAAACTCTCACCATGAATATAAACTTCCCTCATGGTGATAAACTCTCCCCATGAATATAAACTCCCCTCATGGTTATAAACTCTCATCATGAATGTAAACTACGTTCATGGTTATAAACTCCCACCATGAATATAAACTTCCCTCATGGTTATAAACTCTCCCCATGAATATAAACTCCCTTCATGGTTATAAACTCTCACCAGTATATAACCTCCACCCCCCCCCCCCCCATTATGGTTATAAACGCTCCCCGTGAATATAAACTCCCATCATAGTTGTAAACTCTCCCCATGAATATAAACTCTCTCATGGTTTTAATCTCTTCCCATGAAAATCTCTCATGGTTATAATCTCTCCCCATGTATATAAAATCTCCCCATGAATATAAACTCTCCCCATGAATATGATTTCCCCTCATGGTTATAAACTTGTGGCATGAATATAAACTCTCCCCATGAATATAAACTCTCTCATGGTTATAATCTCTCCCCATGAATATAAACTCTCTCATGGTTATAATCTCTCCCCATGAATATAAAATCTCCCCATGAATATAAACTCTCCAAATGAATATGAACTCCCCACATGGTTATAAACTTGTGGCATGAATATAAACTCTCCCCGTGAATATAAACTCCTGTCATGGTTATAATCTCTCCCCATGAATATAAACTCTCCTCATGGTTATAAACTCTCCCCATGAATATATACTCTCCCCATGAATTTAATTCTCCCCATGAATATAAACTCTCCCCATGAATATAAACTCTCCTCATGGTTATAAACTCTCTCCCCATGAATAGAAAACATTCTCTCTCTCTTATGTATAAAGCTCTCTGTTCATGAGTTTTCAGATATTAAAAAATTACTAGTTTAGAAAATGTAAATTAGCTACGTGCCTGAGTATTCTTAGGTCAGGTCATTGTCACCTTCCGTTCTTGTCAGAAATCTTGGACAGCTTTAGGCCAATAGATTGTTCACCAGCATTCCTTTAAGACAAATAAATTTGTGGGACATTTTTTTCGATGTGCAAATATTGGAAAGTCTGGTTCAATGCGGGCCTTTATTGTGAAATTAGCCAAGTCTGGCCCACATGTTAACTTTTTGTGCTAGTCTAAGAATGCAGGAATTTACTTGCTCATTGAACTTTCAAACCAGATTTGTGTATCTATAAATGCTGAACTTTGGTTACTTTTGCCGAGACCGTCTTGAGTTAGGGGATTGAGCCAGTACCCAATGGATTTGAATGGAAAAATTAACTATAAGTGTGATAGAATATTAAACCCTTAATTTAACCCATAAATACAGGTGAAGATTGTAGATCCAGATCAGCTGGTACATCTGCGCCATCTAATCAGAATCTGCACTGGTCAATTCTTGGTTGGAAGTATCCTAATAAATCTAGAAGTGGATAGCTTAGATCCTGGCTGATCTGGATCTACACTTTTTGGCCATGCCATAAAAATCGTATCTATGGAGTTAACAGTTATACACTTGTTTATAATGTCGGTGTATCATCTGTGTGTTCTGTAATAATAATGATTAAAGTTTACAGGGATCAGCTTAGATTGTAAGAACAGGGATAAGTTGTTGTTGTTGTTGTGTTCTTTTTTAATTTAGGGAGAAGCTGTGATGGTGTTCAGCAGTTCTTCTAAGGCAACATTACATGGATAGACTTATCCATTAGATCAATCTAGGGAGAAGTCAAAAATTTCTCCAAACTCTCCCTTTTAACAATTTTCTGGTTTTTAGTGATCTGTTAATTATTTATTAATTATATTTGTTTGTTTATCGTCAGGTGGAGGCTTCAGCGGCATAGCCAGGCGCGAAACATACCATGGTAGGGGCCTGTTACTTTTTCCCAAATTTGATGAATAGTGAAAGCTCTCTTTGCTAACAATCTAAGCCTCTCTTAATGCAATGCTTTTTTACAAATAAACATTGGGTTGTCTTTGATACAGAATTTTACATATTTTAATTTAACATCACTAGTTCAACAAACTCTTAAACATTCTGTGTTTTCTCTCATACTGTTTAGTTGTCACGATATTTTAACCATTTGCACAGTTAGGTGTTTTGAGACTCATAGCTGATTCTTTGCAAAGTTAGCATTTGCAGAGTTAGGCTTCCACGTTCAGTTGTGTGTCTTCTTACAGAATCACTGTTGTGGTAGTTAACACCCTTGAAGATAGTAATTTTGGGTACAGAAATAAATCATTTACATAATTGTAAATGAATGACCTTGATAACTTTTTTCAAACATGTAACAGAATGGTTAAGAAACATTCATTAAACACAGCCCAGGGCTCACACAGAACGCATAATACTTGTCAGTTATGAATTTAACCCTTTCCTCCATATATACACATGTTTACACATGTGTGAACAGTGTAGACCCAGATCAGTCTGCACATCCATGCCATCGGATCAGGATCTGCACTGGTCGCATTTTGGTCAGAAATAGCCTAATGAATTTAAAAGTGAACAGGGCAGATCCTGATCAGACGGCACAGTTCGCCCACGCAATAAAAGTGTGTCTCTGGAGGAAAGGGTTAAATAGATGTAAGCTCACAAATAAGATATCAGCACACATATAAATCTAATACTTATTAAACATAGCCTATTTTTTTAAATTTAATGCAAATATGAAATACCTTTAACACATAAAATTTGTATAATGATCATATCTGAGGAAAAAAGATGTTGATTAAACTGTTGTATTTCTAGGGCCTAAACACGAACACGAACACCTTCTAAATAGAAGTTTAAGTCTATATGGTAAAGTTTCTTCGATTTGATTAGCATGGTTTGGTGACCCGATGGCAAAATGAAATATCAGAACAATTCAGTGTCTTAACATTCCTTTAAAGATTTAACATACTCATGAAAACAGAGAAGATGTGCTGTGTTAAGCTCTTAACTCCTTGGATGCAGCTTATATCCTCGGTGCATCCAGTGTTTATGGTTTACCTCTGCATAGTCTGATCAGGATGCTCACTTGTTGTTATAAGCCTTTCCTCCATAGATATACCTTTATTGCATGTGTGAACAGTTTAGATCCAGATCAGCTGGCACATCCGTGCCGTCTGATCAGGATCTAAACTGTTCGCTTTTTGATTTGTTAGGTTATTTCCAACCAAAATACCACCAGTGCAGATCCTGATCAGAAGGCAAGGATGTGCCGGCTGATCTGGATCTACACTGGTCGTACATGCGTAAAAATGCGTATATATGGATGAAAGGGTTAAATCTATTAGATTATTTCTGACAGAGAATAGAACAATTTAAGTCATGATCAGATCAACCTAATGTGGATGGAAACTGATTGCACAGGGATAGAAGTTGTATCCTAGGAGAGAATGGGGCAAGTTATAAGGCATGATATAAAATATGGAGTGGTGTTAGTGGACTGGTGTTAGTGTTAATGTGTCAACACCATAATATTGGCAAATTATACACGTGCTTTTTAGGAGATGAATGATAGCAGGCAAAAACCCTTTGTATTAACACATTATTTGTTGTTTATCCATGTATCATTGTTATCTTAAGCATCTTGGAATGATGGAGTAAGAAAAACAAATTATATGTTACTTGCACATTTTTGGGTAACATATTACTTTACAGAAGAAGGTGTTAATGCAGTTTTATTGGAGATTCAACATGTTCCTGGTTGCACTTCACAACTTTAGTGTGATTGTGTGCCTAAAATAATATCTTGTTCTTGCTTTGCCAAGGAAGTAGTGTCCTAAAATGTGACTTCTCTTTGAATTGTAATATTTTTGTTTAATAGTTATTTGACTTCTTCCAGATATGTTGCAGCTTTTTCAACTTTACCTTATTTAAATTATGCTGTTATGCACTTTTTATTCTTTCAGGTTGTGTTTTTATTTATTTACATATAACATGTATAATGTTTAATTTTTTTGTTATATCCATTTGCAAACAGTGTAGATCCAGATCTGCTGGCACATCCATGCTGGTTGAATAGGATCTACAGTGTTTGCTGATATATTCATTAGGCTATTTATGACCAAGAAGCAACCAGTATAGATTCATATTAGACTGCATGGATGTAACATCTAATATATGTTACATATTATTAGTCTGTCAGGATAAAAATAATTTGAAGATGTTGAAAGTCATTGAAATTAGTTGTTACAACTTAGTTTTACACATATAGCAGGGACCTAGATTCAGACATTGACAACTGTTGGGTTTTTCTTTTAAGAAAGTGTTAATAGCTGAATATTATATTGTGTTTTTTAAAGCTTACCATGACACATTAGAGTCTGTACCAATAAAGAGTTTTGAAGGTAACAGGGATGCATATTGTATTTGTCAAATTGTGTACAGCTTACCAACTTCTGTATATATCATGATATATTGTAATTATAACTTTATACCTATTCTGTTTCAGGTAATGCAATTTTATTTTTTGTTTTCCTATCATGTATTTTCTCAGTCATTGTCTCTCAGAAAAGTAGCTGTGCCCTTTGTGAAATATCTTTACCCATTTCAGCTTCACTCAGAAACATTTTATCTTATATCACAGTTGCTATTTTAACCCTGGACCCCATTTTATATGTGGGTATTAATGCATGTGCAAACAGTCTAGATCATGATTAGCCAGCACACCCATGCCTTCTGATAATGATCCACACTGTCAACAATAACAAAAACAATGAAAAACTGAACATTGCAGATCCTGATCAGATGGCATGGATGTGCTGGCATCAGGATCTGCACTGTTCGCTGATTAACCCTTTTCTCCATAAATACACCTTTATTGCAGGGGCGAACAGTTTAGATCCAGATCAGCATAGATATCTGTGCCATCTGATCAGGATCTAAACTGTTCCCTTTTTGATTTGTTAGGTTATTTTTTACCAAAAGGCGACCAGTGCAGATCCTGATCAGAAGGCACGGATGTTCTGGCTGATCTGGATCTACGCTGTTTGCATATGCATAAAAATGCGTATATATGGAGGAAAGGGTAAATATAATATCAGCCATATCCATCAAAGTAAAAAACGGATTAATATTCATCCAATAAAAAAATTTAAAAGTGAATTGTTTGCCTGTGAAAAACTTGAATTAAAGAAATATCTGGATAGGTTGCTTTAGATATATTACTAAACTACTGTATTTATTTTCTTAGATTGAATTTTTATTTCTCTTTGTTTTAGCATTTATTTGTAGAAGTATGTGGTTTGTTTAGAAAACAATTAATTTTTTTACTTGTTTTGATTGGATGTGTGCCTTTACTTTTCAAATTTCTTCAGTAATTATTTCAACCTGAACTTTTTTTGAAAATTCCTTTATGTGTGGGGGAAATAATGTATTCATTGAATAAAAATAAAAATTCCTTGATATAATGACAGTGTATTATTTCGCCAAAATTTACTCGTAATCAGAAATAATAAGAATTAATGGAAGTATGTCCTCATTAATAACTTATGTAATACTTTACTTGTTAAGTTGTAGACAAATTATTGGAATTTTCATAACATGGCTATATTCAGTGTTTTCTGTATTTAGTATTTCCTTGTTTTAACATATTTCCTCATTTTATTTAACTAAGTTATTTTATTTCATTTCTCCCTTTTTGTTATCCTGTTTATTTCAGTGTACATATTTTAATACTTTTCTTACTTTCTAATATTTTAGAAAAATAGCCAACATTTACTTGGCACTTTGTTTTTCAGCTATGCATAATCTACTTTTTGGTAGGATTTATTATGTGTTGAATTGCATGTTCATTATGTTATCTTATCTTTGAAATCTTGTTTGGATGTTATTAGAATTTATTGCTGTTATCTGTAGTTAGGAATTTAGCATGGTTTGACCTTGTTCAATTGTCTCCCCTTGTTATTTTAACTACAATAACATTAAATTAACTCTTAACATTTTAAAATTAAATCTTAAAATTTAGTCTCTTTCTTGACATTGAACATTCCTCTGAAAACTTAAGATTTAGTGTTGGCACCAAAGAAAGTAACACACCCGTAGACATGTTACAAAATAAGGCAAAATATTAAAAAATAACTAGGTTTTATGTTGTTCAAAATATTCAAAATATTGTCAATTCATAGATATGCTTTAGGTAGTAATGTCTGTGGCTTTCATGGACAGATCCATCTAAAGAGTTAACCCTTTAATCCATATATACGCATGTGCAACCATTGTAGATCCAGATCAGTCAGCACATCTGTGCTTTCTGATTAGGATTTACATTGGTCACTTCTAATTCAGAAATAATCTTAAGAATCTAAAAGCTAATGGTGTATAGATCCTGACCAGCAGGCACAAAATATGCCACCTGATCTAGATCTAACTGATAACACATGTGTTAAACCTGGCCTGAAGGTTATAAAACTGAGTTTGGAAACCAGTCTCAAATCTCAAGCATCTGATTGGCTGAAATGGTGACCAGTCGCCATTTCATCGAATCAGATGCTTGAGATTTGAGACTGGTTTCCAAACTCAGGTTTATAACCTTCAACCCAGATATATAATTATGAAGTTAAAGGTTAAAGCCTCAGTGACATATATAATCTTGTATTTAATTTTGTTTTAACTGAAAATTTGAAAAATCACTAAATTTAGGGCTCAGGAAAAATGCCATTTTACTGAAAAAACAATGAATAGACATGCATTCACAGTGAAGGCAATAGATGTAATAAAATAACAGAGTACCAGGAATACATAGAGGACATCAAACTTTCTGCACTAACCATTTAACAAATACCAAAAGTTTTCTTTCTACACCAAGTTTCTCATGATATTTACAGACAAATATTTCTGACTTGTAAAATGTCAGTCCTGTTGACTAGCTGAATATAATGATGACATATCATTATTTTATATAGTGTATTTGTATTGTATTAACATTTATTAAATGTTGGTGCTGAAAATGGAAAAAAATTGTCATTTTGAAAGGCAATCCTCTGTCTTTAGCAAAACATGTAAACCTTCTTGTTAAGATCACAAATAGAATGAAGACTACCCCATTTTACAGCCCCTGATTATAGTTTTGCACAGTTTTGTTACCCCCCAAAAATGACAACCCTATACTCCATATATACACATTTCATCTCAAGTGCGAGCAGTGTAGATCCAGATCAGCTGGTACATCTGTGCCATCTAATCAGAATCTGCACTGCTTGCTTTTTGGCAAGAAACAACCTGATAACAAAAAAAAGAGAACATTGCAGATCCAGATCATAGGGCACAGATGTCCTGGCTAATCTGGATCTACACTGTGTGTCCATGCCATAAAGGCATATATATAGAAGAAAGGGTTTAAATAATAGAGGAGTTTCATTGATGTAGAAACCATACAATAGAACTAATCACTATGGTCTTTGATGGTCTTCTCACTGATTATTTGACGGACAAGTGTGTCTCACGTCATTAGTCTTATTTTGTCAGGAAATAGAAACATGTTTATTCACAAAAAAACAGTCATGGCCTTTACATTACAATCTTTCTGTAGCCATTCAGTTCTCTACGTGTTAAAAGCTGGGTTTAGAGATCATATTAATGTCGCCTAATGAAAGAATTATAAATGTCAACAAATAAAGGAAAAATGTTATCAATCCCTTTTGTCCATATATATACAGTGGAGATCCAATATAACGAGGTCCATGGTGTCCAGACCCTCAAACCGCGTTATTATCGGATCCGTGATATTGGAGGGACAAAGGAACTTATGCTAATCATAAGTCCTTATATGGCGGATGTAATGTTTCCCTGGATAAGCATTATAATACATGTACACAGTTATTTATTATTACGTTTTATCGGTATTTATCTAAGTCTTCGGACATGAAAATTATTTTGCCAAATTAATTTTTTTCAGTCTCTCAAAATGGGACACCGAAAACAACATTTCAGTAATACGTACGCAGAGCATCGTCGCATTAAATAACACAGACTAATATAAACGATGTAAATTTCTAACCATGCATTAATTAACAATGTTTAAGTCTGATGTACTTAATTTTTATTACGAGTAAGAAATATCGTGAACGACGAATATTTTAAATTGTGCTAATACTTGCCCATAAAATATCCGAGAAATGATACATGTACATTGACTAAAATCATCAAATTTAGAACTGCTATGAACACCTGTTCAACACCTGTTTATTGACCGCTTTGATCTAAAATGTCAGCGATGCTTGTGTATTTAACATCAAAGACGCCGACGTCAACTTGAAACGGTGCGTACCGCTCAAATATCGGTTGACGCTGTTCGACGCTATTGTACAAAAGAATTTCAACCCGTCAACAAACTAGGATGATTTCATTTCTAAATCAGCTGATTGTTTGATTGACAGCATATCTCGTATAATTATTGCTAATTTCTGATCAGGTTGTGTTTCAAACTTTGTGTCTGCATTACCGGCCTTGCACCGAATTGGCGGTTTGCAACTAATCTAGTGCCCCCTATTTGCGAAGCCATCGTGTTTTTTGTTGATTATACAACAATAGGATGTTTATTTAACAACTATGGAGTTAATTGCTTGACAAAGGTAAGCAGAAATTTCAAATGAAGAAACGTCTGACAGGTGTTGACTTATTCTCGGCGTACATTTACAGACGTGTTAATTAATGTACATGTATCTAAATGTTCGGACAATCTTTCTTTAAATAAAACTTCTCGTCTCTAAATATTCGTTCAGCCAGATTTTTTTTTTCTGTCTGAAGACTTAGACAAAATATGGGTATCATTTTATGGAGGAAAAAACGGGGTCCACGGATCGACCGCGTTATATTGGATTTCGCGATATAGCGGATCGCGATATAGCGGAGCTCCACTGTATATATAATAAGCCTTTATGGCTCTGGCTAACAGTGTACGACACATCCATCAGGATGTTATTTCTAACCTGAGTTCAGATCCAGATCAGATGGCATGGATATTCCAGTTGATCAGGATCTACAGTGGTTGCACATTCGCTGAAATGCTTATATATGGATGGAAGGGTTAAAAGGGTTGAGATCATGTCAATGTCACCTTATGAAGGAATAATGCCAACAAATAAAGGAAAAATGTTATCTGGCTAAGGAATATTTAATAACTTTCAAAGAATAGCAAACAGTGTCTGGACATTACTTATTGAACAGTAAAAATATGAGAACAGGTCAAAACAGTTGATGGGTATTTTAAGATACACTTTATTATTACCTTTTTCTTTTTGTTTTTATTCTAATATAATAGAATAAAAAGTGCTAGTAATGTATCCTATTTCGTACAAATGCTGGGAGCATTGGCAATATACATGTAATTGGTTACCAAATCAGTATCTATTTATTTTGTCATCAGTCTTCTGACTTTCTTCTCGTTCCGTGTTCTGTCACTTAAATTGCCCTGTTTTCGTCTGGGAAATTTGTCTATTTACCAGAACAGATTACTAAGATGTTCAGTGATTTGCTTATGCCTATAGGAATATTCCAAGAAATTCTGTTCATTTCCTGAAAAAGTTATCGGCCAATATGTATTTCTGCCATAAATGAGATATCCTGGTCAATAATTAATCAAATTCCAAGTTTTTTATAGCAGGAATTCATTTAACCGTTTTAGTGCTCAGCACAACGTATTTGCACGTTGTGGGCTGTTGGATTTTTATTGAAACCTTAGTCCATTGATTCACTGTTATTGTGTGAGTAGACAGTGAAGATCCAGGTCAGCCAGCACATCTATGCCATCTAATGAGAGGCGGCACTGTTTGCTTTTATATTCGTTCGTTATTTTTGACAAAGCTGTGAAAAGTGTAGATCAAGATTGGACAGTAATCTGGATGTACAGTGGCCGCACACATGATAAAACCTCTATGTATGGATGAAAGTTTAATAAGTTATTTTAACTATTTAAATTCAAAGAATGGCACAGCAATGTAACGTGTGCGCAAGTTAATGGTTATCTCAACTGAAAAATCGTCAGAAAATTTTCTAGGTTTAATTTTTCAGGAACATACATTTCATTGTCTCTAATTATGATTCAGGAATTTTTAACAACAGTTCCCTTCTGATCTGCATATTTGCCTTATTATTGTCTATTAGAATGATTGAAGATAATATTTTTTATTTACAGCTGTGGAATTAATTATTTAGTAAAACACCAGCAATTAAGTTTGGTTTTACTATCTGATTGGTTATATTCTATTTAAGCCTCACCTTCATCTCAGCTTGAATTTTATCTGATTGGTTATTTTCTATTTAAGCCACACCCCCATCCCAGCATGTACAGTTTCTATTGGGTGAACAAGAAGACGATGACGAGGAGCACAGAACTCATGACCTTTTCTGTGAGTTGGGAGAACTATTTTGTCATGACAATGAAATGGAATGGAAGGAAACAGCCAGGTAGGTGGGGCCAAAATGTTCCATGGGTAGTTTTTGATAGGTAGATTATTACTCACAATGTCTCTTTTAAACAGAAGGGCTGTATATTCAAAAGCTTTAAAAGCTGACAGCATCATTTTTTTCACAATTGTTTCCAAATTTTCAAACAACTTTTATCGTTGAGCATATGATAAGTACAGCTTAAGTTCTCTGCAGTTACCTGAATTATGTATAAATAGCAAGTTTTTGATAAAAAAGAATAAAACATTTGATAAAAAAGAATTAAACAGCTATATCCCTTTACTCCATGCATGTGCATTTAATCACATGTGCAACCAATGTAGATCCAGATCAGCTGGCACATCCTTGCCACAAAGGCCTACATGTGGAGGAAAGGGATATAAAGATTTCATATTGTTTCATGTCTATGAATCGTTTACATTATCAGATGGATAAAATTTGAGGAAGATGTTGAAGAAGGAGGTGAAAGATGGTCAAAACCTCATGTTGCTACTCTGTCTCTACATTCCTTGTTTGAACTGAGGTCATGCTTACACAACGGGACAGTCATCCTTGATATGGACGTAGAATACCTCTACCAGATAATTGGTAACATATAATTTACATGCCATATCACTACTGTGTCTCAGTCAGAGGTCTTAAACTTCATGTTGCTACTCTGTCTCTACGTTCCTTGTTTGAACTGAGGTCATGCTTACACAATGGGACAGTCATCCTTGATATGGACGTAGAATTCCTCTACCAGATAATTGGTAACATATAATTTAATGTGTCATGTCACTATTGAAATTTCCTTGATGAGTGGAAGAAATAATCTCTTAATGGAATAAGATCAAACATTCTTTGATACAGTGACAGTCTATGATTCCTTCATCCTAGAGTTCCTGTACCAGGTAATTGGTAATATATAATTTATGTGTCATATGTCACTACTATGTCCCAATCAGAGGTCTCAATAGATAGAGGACAGGGATTCCCCCCTTTAAAATTGACCACATGACCCATCTTTTTTTATAAGTGAAACAGCTACCAATTTGCTTGTTTTGAAAAAAAAAGTGAAATAATCATATCAGGAATTGCCACATTCAAAAACACAGCCAGTAGAGGAAAAGAGAGCATGGTTTATAATATTATCTCAAAATAATCACAACAAACAATGAAAATGAAAAAATGAGTTTTTGCCACTAGTGGTTTAAACCAGGTTCTAGGGTGCACCAGTCTCACACTTGCCGCAACAGGTTCTCACATGAACAAACAAGTACAAATTGTCTTGGTGAATTAGCTTCAGAATTTGTCTACTTTTATCAATTCTCCTACTTCTAAAGATGGTAAACCACTGCTCAATATTCTATGTTACATTACCGTGGAAGGCAGCTTGCAGACGGTGTTCAAATAAGTGAAGTTGTCTGTTCTCTAACTTGAGCAAATATTTATCATATCTTCATCAAACTTCAATTAAAAAGAGAAAAAAAACAAGAATCTTGAGCCCAAGATCATAAAACTAAATCAGGAGACCAATCTCAAATCTCGAGTATCTGACCAGTCACCATTTCAGCCAATCAGATGCTTGAGATTTGAGACTGGTCTATAATACCAGTTTTATGATCTTGGGGCCTGTTGTTGTAGATGTGATGTTAGACAACATGTGTGCCTCGAATCAACTTGAGGAGACACTGAAAGACCAGGTCAGAGATGTATTACTACAGAGACATCGTCATCTCAATGAAAAACATGAGAAACGTCACCATGACAACAGCTCCAGCAAAATTCACCTTCCGCTGATCCGGTCACTTGCGGACATTGGAAGAAAGTATTCACTGCCGAAGGAAATGCAGAATCATCATGGTACATAGTCTTTTTCCTGTTTACATAAATGCTTCTCTCTTAAAAATTATATTTGTTTTAACCTTTCCTCCATATAGACAGCTTTGGCATGGGCAAGTAGTGTATATCCAGATCACCTTGCACATTCCTGCCATCTGATGTGGGTCTACAATGTTGGCTTTTTGATTTATTAGATTATTTCTAGCCAAAACACAAACAGTGCCAGCTAATCTGGATCTGAACTGGTTGCAGATGTGATAAAATTTGTATATATGGAGTAAAGGTTTAATGTTTTCTATTCAATAGAATTATGTCTTCTTCCTCTATAATTTAGTTGTCACTGATTAGGTGTGGTGGCTTCAGCTCTTTGTGTTGCCAAAATAGAAATATTTTCTTCTTTACAGTATTTGATCTTCTTGATAATAATTTAAATAAATATGTTTAATAACTAACCCTTTCACTGCCATTAGGACGGCATAATTATGCCGTCCCTTTTCGGCGTATTTGCCATATGGACGGCTTTTGCCGTTTCTATATAAAGACCAGCATGCAAAGCGGGGGTTTCTGCTGACGTAGGCAGATCATTGAAATATTGACCAATAATGTTGTTGCTTTCGTTTTCACATGTAAACATAGTAATTACCTCGATATATCTATAAATAACCAGCCTCATTCTGAAATCGGTATTGGTATTTTGTTTATGTGGTAAAAAGCTCTTGGCACTGACGACGTCAATTCGGAATTTCGATGTTGGCAGCGAAAGGGTTAATAACAGCATTAATTTGTTGAACAAAATTACTTCATATAATTCTTTTGTTTTCAAATACATATTCTGGATAAATAATTGAAGGTTAAACATAGAATTAATTGAAAGCTAAGGGATAAAAAGTAAAAAATAGTGAACATAGGACAAGATCACAAAACTTTGTGTTTGTTTGCACGTTTACAGATGGCATCGAGTTAGACATCATGAATGAAGCAGGTACACAGTTGCTCATATTTTGTATGCAACATAGTCCCATATAGTTTGTAGATTCAGAGAGACCATTGCTTATTCAGTGAATTATTATGTCCTTGCTAATGATGCAAATCAGGATGCTGACCGATGCAGCTTTTCGTGTGTCTGAAAATCCCCTGCCTATTGGTAAATTTTGTTTTGTGTTGGACCTGCCAGGTCAGCCCCATTTTGAGGAAGTTGCTGTTGTTTATTCAGTTATTAAAAATTGGCATGTAATGCTATCAAGCTTGATCATTGTTATAACAAACATTTTCTTTCCTCCATCTCGGGGTGAACTCCCAGCTTGTTTGTTCGCTTAGTTGCAATATATGGACTTTTACTTTGGGGTTGCATTTGTGTATGCTCATAAGCTATTCATGAAGAGAGGTGATCACCAGGGTGTTCGGGGGTTGGGGGTGGGGGGCAGGCAGTGTCTACAAAAGTTGTCTGATCTCTATTTTGAGTAAAACTTCTACAATCTACTAACTGAGACTGTTTCTGGCCAATATACTGTGGTATCATTTAATTTCGCTGGCACGAAATTTCGCGCAATCGCCGAAAAGGACTGTTTGGGGCGGACGTAAATTCGCGTAAAACCAATTTTCAAAAAAAAAATAAATAAATTAACCAATTTATTATAATCTATATTTGACCGATCTGTTATTGTAACGTTACCCTTTGTTTATTTGAATACGCAAGCTAACCATGTGTCAGTTGGCCCCTGTCAACTACCACTTCCTTTGTTAGTCAATTATCGGACGGCTGTTTATTAGGCGCCGCTAATTGACACGGGACCCGTATGATCCATATATCTGGACCATTCATAACATAATTGGATTGTTATATTGCGTACCCGTTTTATGTTCACAAGTGTCAATAAATCGGTAAAATATGACTTATTCTGACCTAAATGCACAGACTTAATTGTCGTAAGAGGTTTAAAGTAACCTTAAAAAATATTCCAAAAAGAAATTCGACAGTAATAACTAATTTTATTTCCTTTATGAATATAATTATTCAATACCTCAAATTTATATAAAATAGCGAAATACGCGAAAATTAAGCCATTGCTAAATAAAATGATACCACAGTATATGGTCCTAGATCAATAACCAGCCAGATTGCTGAAGTCAGTCTTGAGTTATGGCCCTTTCATTACCAATATTTGCAAAAATTTTGGTGTCTGCTCTTACCTTGAAAAGCTTGAAAAACCATTAGTTACATAACTTGGTCAAAATTTTTATTGGCATAAAATCTAAGCCTAGTAATGTGAAGCAGTCAGTGTGGAGTTATTGCACTTGAATTTCCAAAACTAACTGACAGTTTTTTGTGTGGCAGTTTAGCACTGTAATTATGAAACATTTTGCTGTACCTTCCCTCATTTCTATGACATACCCTCCCTCATTCTTTTTTAACACCAGCCCCTCATTTATTATGACTTGTTACCATTCCATTCCTTATTTTTATGACAGATTGGTATGATAATAAAAATACAAAATTTCCCTCATTTACATTCAAATATCTTGGCAGGTCTGTAAAAAAAATTCAAGTTGAATTCTAAAAATGACTAAACATAAGGATTGCAAGTTAGTTACCCCAATAACATATTTTATTACAAATGAGCCCTGAATGCTCCAGTAAAGTCAAATTTGGTTCATTTATTGCAAACATTTTTTGTATGGAACAACCACAAACGTACAAGCAATGGTCCCTAACATGTTTGTTACGCACATTTTGCAAACAGTTTTTACCTCATTAAATTGTTGTTTAGCAGTACCATTTTCGCAAATTTGAATGTATAGTGTGATGCAAGTTTTTCAATTTGTTTTTGTAAGATTTTATTGTTGTAAATAAAACAAAATAATAATACCAGCTAGATGAGTGGACTCGTCAACAAAAGTTCCACCTATTATTGTAATCTGATTGGTGCAACAAATCATAATCATGTGTACTTTTGTTGAAATGTTTATTGTGGGGCCAATTTAATGGTACCTGGTTTTTCAATCATTCTTAATGAAAAAATGATTGTCAAAAAGGCGCAATATCAGAAATATCTAATTTAATAATTAACCCTTTACTGCATAGATAATGATTTATGAACGAACAGCGGTCAGCTGGCACATTTGTCCTATCTGATCAGAATCTACATGGTCTGTTTGCATTTTTATTCATTAGATTATTTTTTAGCAAGAAGCAACCAGTGCAGATCCAGATCAGACAACTAGGAATGTGCCCGCTGATCTTGATATACACTGGTCACACATGATAAAACCCATATAAATGAAGTAAAAGCTTAAAATAGATGTGATATTGGAAATACCCATTAAACATTTTTGATATTGCAAAATTCAAATAGTTCTTTGCGCCTAAAAAAAATTCAAAGGCAAATTCATGAACATTGCAAAGAAGTTGTTTGAGGATTTTTATTTAAAAAGCTAAATGTAAATTGTTAATAGTTTATGAGGTTGCTTGCTTCTTCTTTACTCTGAAGCTGGTCAGCATTGTGATCTCAAACATTCTCGTGGTCTGTGATACCTTGTTAAATGTTGTGTTGAGAAGCATGTAAATGTACATGGAATTTCTTTTCACCAAAATCATTGCTTGTAAACAAAGTTTAAGGCTTTATCCTTTATTTTGATAAATACCAAGCTGTCTGAAGCTTGCATTCAGCTTTTTTACCCTTTTCTTCATAGATATGCATTTTGATGAATGTGAGACCGGTGTAGATCCAGATCTGCTGGCACATCAGTGCATCTGATCAGAATCTGCAATGATCTCTTGTTGGTCAGAAATAACCTAATAAATCACAATGCTAACAGTGTAGATCCTGATCAGATGGCATGGATGTTGTAGCTGATCTGGATCTACACTGTTTGTTCATGCAGTAAAGGTATATCTACTGAGGAAAGGGTTACTTGTATATCAAGCTGTTTGAACCTTTTATAACCTTCAAGGTGAATATCCATACTTAGAAGTAATTAATAAAGTTTTTTTGTATAACTTATGAAAGAAATAACTTCAAAATATTATATTAGTAAAATTTTACCCAATAATTTTACTGTTACCATTTAAAATATTTAAGTTTTAACTTAGAACTACTTTAAATTCCTGCTCTGCATCCATCTGTGCGCAAAGAAAATAGTTCTCTATATTCTAACGCAATTGTCTGAATGATACGAAAGCATGAAATAAATAAAAAAGTTTTGATATACACAATCATGAAATGACAACAGATTTTTCACTGAAGCAACAAATATCCTCAGATTGAAGGTGAGTTTGATTGCAGAGTTAAGTTGTTTAGGTTAGACTAAATAAAAGTAACAAAAATAGGCTTAACTGATCAGTCTTGTAAATTCGCAGTTTGGTATACACAAGTTTTTATATGGGAATGAGGAATCTAAATTTTTCCCCATTATAAATCACATAATGTATATATAAGAAGAAATATTTATTTGTCTAATCCTAGAATGCCTGATATATTTGGTCTGTTTATGTCTCTACAGATTGATGGTTTATTACCTACATCATGTGCTCTTGGAATTCTAATATGATTAAATTCTAGAGTTTAACCCTTTCCTCCATAGGCACACCTTTATTGCGTGGGCAAACAGTGTAGATCAGGATCTGCACTGTTCACTTTATGATTTGTTAGGTTATTTCTGACCAAAATGCGACCAGTGCAGATCCTGATCAGACAGCATGGATGTGCCGGCTGATTTGGATCTACTGTGGTTGCTCATGCGTATATATGGAGGAAAGAATTAAGTGTATACAGTATTTATTTTATGTGTGCTAAACAATCAAGTGCTGAAATTTTCAGCTTTATACATTCAGATTAGAAAATAAGGGCATAGCTAGACCCCATCCTTAGAACTGTTATATAGTTCATTTTGAGAAGTAGTGGACATATAAAAGAAACATACAATTTAATATTATTGTATCTAATGTTGCTTATTGTGCATGTTCATTTTTTTCGACAGTTATTAATAATAAAGTGACCTGTTGCTAAACTTATTGATCTCTTCTATAGCCCTTTCCTCCATAGACACATTGATTGTGTGGGTGATCAGTGTAGATCCAGATCAGCCAGCACATCCGTGCCATCTGATCAGGATCTGCACTGTTCGCTTTTTGATTTGTCAGGATATTTCAGACCAAAATGTGAACAGTGCAGATCCTGATCAGACAGCACTGGTCGCACAGTGACATGCATAAAAAGGCGTATATATGGAGGAAAGGGATAGTTCTCAAAATTCAGTTTTGCAAGTTTATAAAATGGAGAATGGAAACAAGTCAGGAGATCTCAAGTACTATTGGTAATTTCTGAGCCTGGGCTCAGTTTCAACCAATGAAATTACTGAAATATGCCAGAGATCTCCATTCTCACTTTTATAAAACTGAGACTAGAGACCAGTCTCAAATCTCAAGCATCTGATTGACTAAAATTGAGAAGAGTCTCCATTACCGCCAATCAGATGGTTTAGATTGAAAACTGGTCTCCAAACTCTGTTCTGTGATCTTGAGGCCTGGAACCAGTTTTGCAGTAAACCCTGGATACATCAATGCTCTGTATGTACATGTATATATAGTGAAATTACTTTAAATTACTTTATTTGAATGTTGTGTAGGTGTCAGAAATAAGTTTTCTGTCTTTTTTTATTTTCAGAAGTCTTTATATACATTTTGGTATAGTTTCTTTCTCAGATGTCTTTTTAAGGAAATCTTTGTGTTATGTGACTAACAACTTTTCTAACAAAACACTTGTTTTTTTTTTCTTTAAATGAAGAATTAATATTTATAGATTATTTACCTTAAAATCTGTCCAGTTTTTATAGAAATAAGTCAGTATTTGACAGAGAAAAAAACAAAAAAACTAGTTTGATGTTAGAAAAGTTGTAGGCGTATAACAGATGTATTAAATGATGTTAATAATGCATGTGGAAGTGTCTGTAAAATTCAAAACTGCATTAACCCTTTACATAGATACACCTGTATCACATGGGCAGACAGTGTAGATGGAGATCAAGTGGGACATTTGTGCTGTCTCATTATGATCTACACTATTTGCTATAAGATTTATTAGGTTATTTCTGTCCAAATAGTGAACAGTGTTGATCCATATCATATGTCTGATCAGGATCTGCACTGTTCACCTATGGGATAAAAGAAAAAAATGTCATATTAACCCTTTCCTCCATAAATACCCATTTTTATGCATGTGCACCCAGCGTAGATCCAGATCAGCCAGCACATCTATATCATCTGATCAGGATCTGAGCTGGTCCCATTTTGGTCAGAAGTAACCTAACAAATCAAAAAGCGAACAGTGCAGATCCTGATCAGACGGCACGGATGTGCTGGCTGATCTGGATCTACACTGTTCGCCTACGCAATAAAATGGTTAATGGGTTAAAGTGTGTGAACATTTGATAGGAAATAAAAAGAATCATATTATAATGTAGTATAATCAAGAAATCCTACTAGAAAAGCAGGCTATCCATATGGACACTGAGCTAACTTTAACTACTGTAGCACATGATCCATCAGGATGCTGCAGTGTATTACTCTAAGGTCTATGCATGTTTCAACCCTTTACTCCATAAATATGGCTGTTATTGCCTGAGCAAACAGTGTAGATCCAGATCAGCTGGCACATTTGTGCTGTTTAATCAGGATCTACACTTTTCTTTTAAATTGATTTCAGGTTTTTCCAACCAGGAAGCAAACTTTGTAGATCCTGATCAAACAGCACAAATGTGCTGTCTGATCTGGATCTACACTGCTCACACATGTGATAAAACACTCATATGTGGAGTAAAGGGTGAAAGACTGTAGTTAAGGGTTCTATTTATACAAGACTGTATAATATTGTAGCTTTTCAGCAAATGGCTGTACTTCCAAACTGTTAGTGGATTGGCTGTTGGCATTATTTTGGATTTTACAATCTTTGTCACATTTCAGAATTTAACAGGTAGCTTAACCCTTTCCTCCATATATACACCTTTATACGCAAGTATGACCAGTGTAGATCCAGATCAGCCGGCAAATTTGTGCCATCTGATCAGGATCTGCACTGATCACATTTTGGTCAGAGATTACCTAACAAATGAAAAAAGCGAACAGTTTAGATCCTGATCAGATGGCACGGATGTGCCTGCTGATCTGGATCTAAACTGTTTACCCTCGCAATTAAGGTATATCTATGGAGGAAAGGGTTAAAACTTAAAGATAGTAAAATAAATGGGATGAGTGTCATTAAACTGACATACATAAAAAAAAGAAGTACAGCCATATATTTATAATCAAGAAAAGAAGGTGTTCTAACATGAAAAAGCAACAATTGATTATTATATTATTTGGTTATAAATAGTAAATAATAATCAACAGTTAATAATTTCATAAATTCATATGATATTCTGAAAATGAAGTGTGTTTCTGTAAACATTAGTTTTTACCTGGTAGTAGTGCAAATAACAGAAAATATTTACGCACAAAAATTATCTTTAAACTTTTAAGTGCTTAGTACATACTTTGTTACATTAGCCTAGCAAGTAGTGTATACCCCCTGATCAGCCTGCACGTTCACATGCAAGTATGATCAGGTTCAACACTGTTTGATGTTCAGTTAGTAAGGTTTTGTAAAACACCCTTAAAATGAAATGAATTGCTAAAACTGATTGAAAGATGAGAGTATTAGATTTTTATAGAGGTGAAGGAAGACAGCAATACAGCTTTCGTCCTGCATCATAATTTTTTTAGTGCATTTACCCTTACTCCATGGAATATGGGTGTTGTTCATCAGCAAACAGTCTAGATCCCTACAGGTCGGCACGACTGTGCCATCTGATCTGGATCTACACTGTTCTCACATGTGATAAAATGCCTATATGTGAAGTATAAGGTTAATGTGAAATGAAAAACAAAAATCTATTTTGCTAAAATATATGATTTTTATAGAAATTGAAGTATAATTTGTAAATTTGTGGGGATAATGTGCAGAAGTTTTATGCGAAGCTGTTGTAATTGAGAGAAGTCGGTAACCGACGACTGCAGTTGTCACAGCAGTATTTGTTAAGCATGAACGTTATATGAATGAATGTTTCATTTATAACAGGAGGTGACGGCTGGCATGCTCATAATCTCCTGGTGGATCGCCGCTTATCTATTATACGGGAAAATGGTATATTGACGTGTTGGTGATGTGAGAGTGTGACGCCACCTTAAGGCTAAGAAAATGTCACAAAGTTGCAGAATTTTTGACTTTTTTGCCAAGATAATTTCTGATTTTGCTTGCAGTTTGCTTACACAAATTATACATGTGGAATTCTCAAAAAAAAACCCTACAAAAACAACTGTCATCACATTTATTTACTCCACTTATACCTGTCCGATCACCTGGGGTGGGGCAGGGGGCATGACTTTGGGAAGTAGCACAGATGGGCAGGTGTACAAAAGTTTTCTTGTAATATGCTAGTTTGTTAACTGGATTTATTATGGAAAAACCTGTCAATGTAAAATTTACAAATTCATATGAGTATTAAATAATTGTTTATGATTTAGGCAAGAATGGTGTTAGTCTAACATTAACAAGTTTGAATAATTTAAATTGTAATGTGCAGTTAGATTGTTCCTTAAGCCACTTGTAAATATCCAACCTTAACAGTATGTAACTTTTTCAAGTAAGTTTTACTCATAGGAGTGGAATACATCTCTCCTAAGCATCCAAGAATAATTTCCAGAGGTTTTCCAGAGGACTCTCTATTAACATCTATGGAGGGTTACTAAGGAACACGGGCAGATCCAAAGGGGTTACAATTGGGTAGCTTTAACACCCTGTTTGGGCAGTAGTAATAATTTTCATTAAATGAAAGTTGAAAATAGTCAAGTAACTAAGTTAAGACTGTCCCAAACAAACCTCCCTTTTAGAAATTTAGTACAGGACCTTGAGGAACCATAGTGATTTTTGAAATAAATTGATATCAGTGATGGCATTTTGGTTGATTTCACATGTGTAAAGATTGTGATTGTGTGCTTTTCTTTAACATTTTACCCTTTTTCTGTAGGCTTTCTTCCTTGATGGTCTCTGGCATGGATTAAAGAAGTGCTGGATACTTAAAGACTTAAGATAGGAAGGATCACTTTAACATTTCACTGACATATTTGTTTCATTTTTCCTTTGCATTGTTGAACCCTTGACTCTGTGTAACCAGTGTTGATCCCAGTCACCTGCACAGTCATCTAGTACAGTCTGATCAGGATCAACTGTTCATTTTAAATCTATTTAACCCTTAGTCCTTCATAAATACGCATTTTTACGCATGTGCGATCAGTGTACATCCAGATCAGTGGACACATCCATGTGGTCTGATCAGGATTTACACTGGTCGCATTTTGGTCAGAAACAACCTAATGAATCATAAAGTGAACTGTGCACATCCTGATCAGACGGCATGAATGTGCCGGCTGATCTAGATCTACACTGTTGGCCCAAGCAATAAAGGTATGTCTATGGAGGAAAGGGTTAAATCAACTTCTGAGTAAGATCTGAACAATGTAGAACACTGCACAGATGTGCATGCTGATCAGGATCTACACTGTTCATTTTAATATAGGTTACTAACCAAGATGGAAACATTGTAGATCCTGATGAGACTGCACAGATGTGCATGCTGATCTGGATCTACACTGATTACCCATGGGATATATGACATAGGCCATCGAGTAAAGGGTTAATATATGAGACTGTGCATTTGTGCATTTGTCAAATGCAATTCTAATTGTTTACTATAAGTGTACCAGCATCATTTTCAGTTTTTGCTCAGTAGCTTTATGGGTCGACCTTCGTTTTTGTACTGATTTTCAGCAACTCCATTGGGTTGTCATGCAATACATTCATTAGTTTTGGCCGCTGCTATATTTTGTTTCTGCAAATGATGTAAACAACTCAATTAGTGACAAATTGAAACCCCTGTGTCACTGTTGAATTACCTTACCTTACCAAGTTAAAGTTGAGCACTATTTCAGTTAATGATGTAAGAACTGTATTATCCTTTTACTCCAGGTTAGATACAGTAATTCATTTCCTATAGACTCCCTGTATAGCTTCATCTCCTATTCTGAATTAGCTATTAGGTCAAGGCCTCAAAATCTTACTGTTGTGAATAAAACTAACCTAGAGACATCATTAAAACACAACAGTAAACTTTTTTGCGACATGCATTGGAATACCACTCTGAGCTACGCACCACTTTCAGTTTCACTCTGTCCAAAATATTACCCATTTTGAAAGATAAAACTGTTCATACACTAGAAATATAAAATTAATGCAAATAATTTGTTTCAACTTCTTCTTCACTGTGGTTACTTTATCTAATGGTCCACACAAACCCTAGACAAAATTGACTGGTTCCCCAGCCACCTGAATTACTGTTACCTCGATGGGATATGGCTGTTATCCCATGGGCCAACAAGTTATTTGTGCCTTCTGATCAGGATCTACACTGTTTGCTTTTACATTCATAAGGTTGTTGTTATTGTAGATCTTGATCAGATGGCATGGATGTGCAGATCTATATCTACACTGGTAGAACACATTTTTGTGTCGCCCTTTCTAAGAAATGGCCTTACATAGGGATCACTTTGTCCGTCTGTCCATCACGAAAACTTAACGTTGGCTATAACTTTGCCATTTCTTAATATATCTTCATCAAACTTTCAAATTATACTGCTTATGACAACACGGTCATGATGATGCCAAATTCTTTAGGTCAAGGTCACATTTGATGGAGTTATGCCCCTTTTTTGTCCCGAAAACTTAACGTTAGCTATAACTTTGCAATTTCTTAATATTTCTTCATCAAACTTTCAAATCATACTGCTTATGACAACATGGTCATGATGATGCCAAATTCTTTAGGTCAAGGTCACATTTGATGGAGTTATGCCCCTTTTTCATCACGAAAACTTAACGTTGGCTATAATTTTGCCATTTCTTAACATTTCTTCATCAAACTTTCAAAATATATTGCTTACAACAACAGGGTCTTCATGATACCAAAATCTTTAGGCCAAGATCACATGCCACAAAGTTATTCCCCTTTTCATACTTATATTTTGTCATGAAAACTTAATCTTGGCTATAACTTTGCCATTTCTCAATATTTCTTCATGAAACTTTCAAATTATATTGCTTATGATGACACACTCATGATGATGCCAAAATTATTATGTCAAGATCATATTTGTTGCAGTTATGCCCCCTTTTTGTACTTGTATGAAGTAAAGGGTTATACAGCAACGGGGAACAGTTTGAAGAATGTGAATAAAAACAACTCATCAGCTATCATTGTTACCTTTTACCTTGTGTGTAGACTACAATTTTGTTCCAAACCCAGTCAGTCAACCAGTCCATTTTTAAACAATCATTTCATCTTTGTTTTAATGATATTTTTATATCACACATATAATACACACTTTACAGATATTTACACAGATAACACACCTTTATAAATAGAAGTATTGTAGCCTTTCTTTTTGCACTGACCATATTATATAATCTTTTGACCACCCTTTATTATGTTTAACTCTTTACTGCTTGGGCACCACTGATATCCCCCGTGCATACACATTTGTGCAGTCTGATCAAGATCGGCACTTTTCAGTTCTTGGTAAGAAATAATCTTGGACAATTGAGCTTAACCCTTTCCTCCATAGATACACCTTTATTGCTACCTTTATTGCTAGGGCGAACAGTTTTAGATCCAGATCAGTCGGCACAGCCGTGTTGTCTGTTTAGGATCTAAACTGCTCGCTTTTTGATTCATTAGGATATTTCTGACCAAAATGCGGCCAGTGCAGATCCTGATCAGACAGCACTGATGTGCCGGCTGATCTGGAACTACACTGGTCGCACATGCGTAAAATGCGTATATATCAAGGAAAGGGTTAAAGGGAACATTGTAAATCATGATCAGAGATGAGATGTGCAGGCTGATCAGGATCTACAGTGGTTGCAAAAGTGGTAATTATGGAGTAAAGAGTTGAACAGTACCATAATTATAAACAATCATGAGTGACTAATAGGCCAATCTGGATCTATGCTGGTTGTTCCTGGCATGAAAACTATATCCAATGAAGTGAAGGATAAAATTGCATTGTATAGACATTAATTGTCATGCTGTGGATCTTTTAATGCCTTGTAGAGCCTAGGGTTGAAGGTTATAAAGCTGAGATTGGAAACCAGTCTCAAATCTCAAGCATCTGACCAGTCGCCATTTCAGCCAATCAGATGATTGAGATTTGAGACTGGTTTCTATGCTGAGTTTTATAACCTTGGGCAAAGGAGAGAGCACTTTCTGTGTAACTGAGATCCTGGGTTTCGAGCCCTGGTTTGGCAGACATATTTCTCTCTAACTTTAAGCACCTAATGCTGAGCAGTTTGGAAGCACCCCATGGTTAAGAATTTAACCCATGCATTTGTGTTTATATAAGACATTCTGGATTAAGATGACAAATTTTAAACTTGGATAGGTAAAACATCACAGTACAAAATTAATGGTCACCCTAAGGGTGTAAAAGCTGCCCAGATATCTCAGCCAGGGGAGTGCTTGCCACATAAGGGAGAGTCCTCAGTTCTGGTCAGCTGCACATTTTTCTCATCAATCTGTTTTTTCTTACAGTCTGTTTTCTTATAATTGTAGTACTTAGAAATATTTTTTATACCAAGTCAAAAAGTTTTTGGGCTTTAGTTTAGTTGAAAAATAGTTTTACCAGCTTTAAGAATATTTTATTTTGATTTCTCTTTTTATATCACTTTGTGTAAATATGTGGAGAAAATGCATGAACTAATTATGTTTAATTAATTAAGATGAATGAGCTTTAAATTTTTATAATTAATTTGGAAGATTGTGTGGTGTTAAAACATTCTTTTATTTTATATGCTAAGTAATCATTAGTTTTAAGACAAATCATAAAATATTTGCCCTTTTTATTAAGGTCCAGTTCTTTACATTGTACCTATATCTATGGAATGAAAAAAAAATAGAGTTCAGTGCCCAAGGTTATAAAGCTGAGCATGGAAACCAGTCTCAAATCTCAAGCATCTGATTGGCTGAAATGGCGACTGGTCGCCATTTCAGTCAATCAGATGCTTGAGATTTGAGACTGGTTTCCAAGCTCAGTTTTATAACCTTCAGCCCAGAAGAATTTTACATGGGGTACTAATGTTTGAGGGTTTTATTGGCAGATTTGTTCACAAACAAACCCACGAATTGTAAAATTGTAAGTGGATTATAATCATTTATTACATAACATGTGAAAATATGAATATGAAAATACTGGTTTTTTGATAACTATGACATTTTACATGCCCCAAAATTCATTAAATATTAGAAGCTGTTTTTTGTCAACATATAATAATAAATTATAAATGTTATATTGAGTGTCTAAAAAGTTGCATAATGTAGGTTCATGAAGAAAGGGCAAATATAAATTTTTAAGGTATATCCTGAACAGTTATTTTAGGCATCTACTCAGCATAAACATGATTACTAGTAGCAATGCTGTGGTGTTTTGTTATTATTTTCATTTTACAAATCTTTTCACCAAGGCACAAAATACTTGTTTCACAGGGGTAAAAGTTTGTACAACGATTTTTATAATAAGACATACAAATCATGATCTGATTTGCTAAGGGTTTGAGTTCGCACTTTATCTACAGTGCAGAAAAAGTGAAAAATTAAACCTACACTAAATCCAGTAATTGTGATGTACAAACAGTAATTGTGATGTACAAAAACATATTTAAATGACACTCATTAAGTTTCTGCTTTTTTCCTTGAAGCTGGGGAAGACGGCAAGAAGGATAAGATGAAAGCAGTGAGAACTATGCCGAACTTCCACCCGGCTATGCGAAATGACAGCCACAACAAAATGGACAAAATGCGAAATGACAGCCATTCAAAGATGGATAATGCCCTCGGCTCGAACTTAAAACGTAATCAGTCCTCCGGTGCAGAGTTAAATGAGACGGCATCTTCAGTGAAGGTAATTGCATATTTTCCTTCATAATTAAAAAAAACAACAACACATTGATTTTAAGGCCAAATGCTTAATTTCAGTAAAAGTCTGGATTAAGCATACCTAAAAATGAAGATCCATCTGACTGTTCAAACCATAAGTTTAATATTTCATAATATTTTAGCCAGTTTTAAAAAGCAAATCAGGCTTATAGATTAGCCTGTAAGTCTCTGTCTGTTGGTAGATCCATCAACATTGCTTAACCCTTTCCTCCATAGATACACATTTTATCAGATGTTACCAACGTTGATCTAGATAAGCCAGCACATCTGTGCTGTCTGATCAGGATCTGCTCTGTTTGCTTGTTTGGTAAGAAATAACCTAATAAATCAAAAAGCGAACAGTGCAGATCCTGATCAGATGGCACATATGTGTCGGATGATCTGGATCGACAGTGTTCACCCAAGCCATAAAGGTGTATATACAGAGGAAAGGGTTTAAACGTTTAAACTTCAAAACACATAAAAGTATTATGTATGCAGTAAAGAGTTATTCAGTGATGGAAGGGTTTATGAATTTAATTAAGAAAATAAAAATCAATATATATATATATATATATATATATTTCCAGCTGAACTCGCACTTCATGAAGAAGATCCCTCCTGGGTCAGAAGCGGCTAACATTCTGGTTGGAGAGGTCGAGTTCCTGAATCATCAGATCGTCGCATTTATACGTTTGAAAACATCTGCAGTAATGGGAGACCTAACTGAAGTTCCGGTTCCTACAAAGTTTGTGTTTATATTGCTGGGCCCAGTAGGGAACCAGAGTCGCTTCCACGAAATTGGACGTTCCATAGCCACCCTTATGACAGATGAGGTAATGAAGCTTTCATATTGTATGTTAGATGTGCATAGAGAGGAAATTGTAAACAGTAATTGTGATCTGTTTTGATAGCTCACATTTTGTTCTAGTTCTTAATTTTATTGATTACTTAAAAAAATTGTGTATTTTTTTTTATAAAAGATAAATGATGGTAAAACGGTCTGAGGGTTTTTACAGTCTGCATATAGGTTACACTGCTGGGTTATTCAGACAACCATTTTCCGAGATTTCTGCAAAATGTCAACTTTAACAAATTTGTTTTGGAAAGCAGTTTTGGAAATGGGGACCTACAAATTAATTGATCAATCAACTGGCTTTATTATACCCTCACAAACGAAGTTTAAGGGGGTATATAGGAGTTAGCTTGTCGGGCGGTCGGTCGGTCGGATTCTTCGTTTCCGGATGATAACTCGTGAAGGACTTGACAGATTTAAATAATTTTTGGTAAACATTTGTAACATCATAAGATACAGGTCAAGTTAGATTTTAGGGCTGTTGGGGTCAATGTCAAGGTCACTGTTACTAAAAATAGAAAAATCGTTTTTAGATAACTCATGAAGGGCTTGACAGATTTTAATAATTTTTGGTACACAGTCATGTGTAACATCATAAGATACAGGTCAAGTTCGATTTTGGGGCTGGTGGGGTCAGTGTCAAGGTCATTGTTACTAAAAATAGAAAAATCGTTTCAAGATGATAACTCATGAAGGGCTTGACAGATTTAAATAATTTTTGGTACACATGTATCATAAGATACAGGTCAAGCGCGATTTTGGGGCTGGTGGGATCATTGTGAAGGTCACTGTTACTAAAAATAGAAAAATTGTTTTTGGATGATAGCTCATGAAGGGCTTGACAGATTTGGGGCTGGTGGGGTCAATATCAAGGTCAGTGTTACTAAAAATAGAAAAATGGTTTCCGGATTATAATTCATGTAATACTTCATAGATTTAATAAAGATGTAACATTACAAGATAACGGTTATGTTTGACTTTTGGGGCCTGTGGGTTCAAGGTCAAGGTCACTGTTATTTTAACTTCAAAACTTCATTTCCACTCTGTAAATATAGCTTAGAATGAGAGACTTGAATGAAATTTGGTGTATTGGTGGTTTCTGTGAAGACGCCTATTGGAATTGAAAGTAAGACCCGTGGGGTCAAGGTCACTCTTACTAAAAATAGAAAATCTGTATATGCACAATAATTGTTGTTTGGAATGAGATATTTTGATGAAAATTGCTATATAGTAGTGTCTGTGAAGACGAAACTTGGTATTGAAAATGGGCCTGGTGGGGTCAAGGTCACTGTTCACTGTTACTAAAAATAGAAAAATGGTTTCTGGATGATTTCTTATGAAAGGCTTCACATATTTTACACATATTTTGGCACACATTGATTCTAAGAATTCCCAGTTCAAGTATCAAGCACACATGTGGGGGTATTTAATCACTTTCAGTGATAATTCTAGTTATATAGGAAGTGTCTGTGAAGATGAAACTTGGTATTGAAAATGGGCCTGGTGGGGTTAAGGTCACTGTTCACTGTTACTAAAAATAGAAGTAGGCATTCCCAGTTCAAGTATCAAGCGCACATGTGGGGGTATTTTATCACTTTCAGTGATAATTCTAGTAACAAGTGTCATACAACTTGCAGCAGCTTTTATGAAAAGTCGTAATTTTGTTATCAGTCAGCAAATCAAACATAGAGAATTGTTAAGTTTATTCCTAAGATCTTGGGCAGACCTGTATCAATTATCATATGGTAAATCATGTCTTACACATACTTTATCATTTTAGGTATTCCACGATGTAGCTTACCATGCCCATAATCGTGAAGATTTGCTTGCGGGTATTGATGAATTTCTAGATCAGGTGACAGTATTACCCCCCGGAGAGTGGGATCCCAGTATACGTATAGAGCCCCCTAAAAGTGTCCCATCCCAGGAGGGGAGGAAGACTGCCCCAACTAAAGCTCCAACCTCTAATGGTAAAGTGGTTCAAGAGCCTGTTGAAGAAAGCCATGGGGATGAGCCAACGTTGCAAAGAACTGGAAGGTTGGTTTCTTTCAGATTTAATTGTTTTCCTGATGGTAGGCTGATTTAGTCTACCTGTGTAGAGTATATCAGCCTTCACATATATCACACCAAGAAAAACACTGTGCACTCGATCTGGATAGACAGAGTTTGCTTCTTGTTCAGAAATAAAGGAATTTTAATGTGCACAGTATAGATTATGATTAGACTAATCACATAACACGACCATTTGTTGTGCACAAACCCAATCTCCTAGGTACGAGGTCAAGGTCACTAAAAAGGTTACTAAAAATATAATTTTTATCCCTTTATTCTTGTTGAGGATATAACTTCATAATGCACATAAGGTTTAAAAAAAAATTATGCAGGCAGCATTATTTATGTAATTAACGGTAAAAATAACATTATGATGTCAGAATGTGTAACAAAATCTCCAGTGAGTTATGAGAAAGATAATTGTATGTTCTCTCCTAATACAGTAACAACTAAAATGTCAAAAAGTATTGCCAAAGACACCGTTTCCTGTGGCATGCCCGATATAAGCTCACTTTGATTAGGAAAATCGAGCCTTGAGTGAATTTTTTAGGGTGGTAACATGACAGAGCCTTATGACCTCAAAATATAGTTACCGTAATAATCCTTTTCAAAGCCCCTCCCCTAATAAATGCTCTTCATGTTATTTTCTTTTGAGAAAAACAAAAATCCATATTTATTATCGAAAATCCTTCAGAATTTAACCCTTTCCTGTATAGATACACCTTTATTGCTAGGGCGAACAGTTTAGATCCAGATCAGCCGGCACATCCATGCCGTCTGATCAGGATCTAAACTGTTTGCTTTTTATACATCCGTTTGAAAAACGGGACGTATTATGGGAACACCTGCGGCGGGAGGGCGGCATCCACATGGTTTCCGCTCTCTAAGTCAAAGAGTTTTCATCCGGTCTTTATCAAACTTGGTGAATATGTTGGTGGGCATAATATCTCGACCAAGTTCTATAACCAGCCAAATCCCCCCAGGCACTCCTGAATTATGGCCCTTGAATTTTCCAAAATTACTGTTTCCGCATTCTAAGTCAAAGAGTTTTCATCGGGTCTTTATCAAACTTGGTGAATATGTTGGTGGGCATAATATCTCGACCAAGTTCTATAACCAGCCAAATCCCCCCAGGCACTCCTGAATTATGGCCCTTGAATTGTCCAAAATTACTGTTTCTGCTCTCAAAGTCAAAGAGTTTTCATCCGGTCTTTATCAAACTTGGTGAATATGTTGGTGGGCATAATATCTCGACCAAGTTCTATAACCAGCCAAATCCCCCCAGGCACTCCTGAATTATGGCCCTTGAATTGTCCAAAATTACTGATTCCGCTCTCAAAGTCAAAGAGTTTTCATCCGGTCTTTATCAAACTTGGTGAATATGTTGGTAGACATAATATCTCGACCAAGTTCTATAACCAGCCAAATCCCCCCATGCACTCCTGAATTATGGCCCTTGAATTGTCCAAAATAAGGGTTTACGCTCTCTAAGTCAAAGAGTTTTCATCCGGTCTCTATTAAACTTGGTGAATATGTTGGTGGGCATAATATCTCGACCAAGTTCTATAACCAGCCAAATCCCCCCATGCACTCCTGAATTATGGCCCTTGAATTGTCCAAAATTACTGTTTCTGCATTCTGTCAGAGTTTTCATCCGGTCTTTATCAAACTTGTTGAATATGTAAGTGGGCATAATATCTCGACCAAGTTCTATAACCTGCCGAATCCCCCCAGGCACTCCTGAATTATGGCCATTGAATTGTCCAAAAACTGAATTAGCAGTATCTGCTCTCCCAGTCGAATAATTTTCATCGGATCGTTACGCAACTTTGATGATCAGCATTTTGACGGGCGTATTTTGTGTCAGTTTGGCACTCTTGTTGAGTCATTAGGTTATTTCTGACCAAAATGTGACCAGTGGAGATCCTGATCAAACGACACAGATATGCTGGCTGATCTGGATCTACACTGGTCGCACATGCATAAAAATGTGTATATATCAAGGAAAGGGTTAATATTGGAATAAAAATAATTAATATCAATAATAAGCACCCCAGAAGGGCATTTTAAATGGAATTTTATGGTTCCTCGCTTGAATTGTGAAAGATACTGATATGCTTCTATTGCAGGTTGTTTGGTGGTCTTATTAATGACATAAAGCGCAAGGCACCATTCTATGTTAGTGATTTCAAAGACGCCCTACATGTACAAACATTAGCTTCGTTCCTGTTCCTCTACTTCGCCTGTTTGACACCGATCATCACATTTGGAGGCTTACTGGCTGATGCTACCAAAAATGATCTGGTAATTTTGTCCTGTGCCCAAGATCATATAACTAAATCTGGAGACCCGTCTCAAATCTCAAGCATCTGATCGGCTGAAATGCTTGAGATTTGAGACTGGTCTCCAATCTTAGTTTTCTGATCGGGCCATGATTTCTGGTTCTTTTGTGTTTGTTAATGAAATGACACAATTTTTTTTGAGGTTTGTTTGTATTTTAAGACATCTTTAATGGTTCGATAGCACAAATAAATTTAAATATTTAATAGAAATTTTATAGTGAGAAAGGATAAAAACTTGACCTCAGTCAGAATTTAAATATTAGATCTTTAGATGACCATGCCTTCACTGGTTATTTAGTTAACCGTTTTCTCTGTAGATACGCCATTATCGCAGGGGAAAACAGTGTAGAACCATGATCTTCACCGTTCATAGATTCATTAGGTTATTTTTGACCGAGTAGCAGTTCTGATCCTGATCAGATGGCACTTATGTGCCAACTGATCTGGACATAATAGTGTTCACCAAATGTTATCCTATCGAGTTAAGGGCTAATCTGTTACTTACCATGATGTTGTTTTACTAAAAGATATTAAATTGTGGTTGAGCTCAACATTTGTTATATTTTCAACCAGTGTAGATTGACAGATGGTGTCTGCACAGGCTGATCGAGATCTACAATGATACCTATATGGTGATAGAAGTTTCTGTTGAAAGGCATGTTTAATTCAGTGGTTAAGGTTAATGCAGATATTGTAAGCCATATAAAATATAGCAACATAGATATCTTTAAAATGTACAAAGCTGTTAATTCCGATAATCCGTCTATACAGGGTGCATTGGAGAGTTTGTTGTCCGGAGCAATTGTTGGTGTTATATATGCGCTGGGTGCTGGACAACCGCTGACCATCCTTGGCTCCACAGGGCCGGTCCTTGTGTTTGAGACCATTTTGGTAAATTTCTGCCAGTAAGTAAATTGTGTATTGTCATTCATATTTTTAGCTCACCAGAGCCGAAGGCTCTGAGTGAGCTATTGTGATCAGAGGGGCACCAGATGTCCGTCGTCCGGCGTCCGTCGTCCGTCGTCCGTCAACATTTTCTTTGTTAACGCGATAGAGGCCACAGTTTTCAACCGATTTTCATCAAACTTGGTCAGAATGTTTCTCTTGGTGGTGTGATGACCCCTATTGAAACTGGGTCATCTTGGGTCAAAAACTAGGTCACTAGGTCAGATTAAAGCAAAAATTTTGTTAATGCAATAGAGGTCACATTTTTTATCTGATTGTCATCAAATTTGGTATGAATATTGATATTAATGATCTCTACTCAAATTATTAAAATCATGTTCTTGAATTGCCCAGGGGCCCCGCCCTGGGGTTTTCAAAATTTTTTTCTTTTAAATTCTGTTTTTAACCTTTGATTTTCTATAGTTATCAACCAGATTTTGGCACAAACTTTATACCATCTAAAAATTCAATCTTTCCTGAACAATTCATTCACTGGTTGTTCAGTGATAAAATTTGAAACAAAAATTTTAGTAGCAGAGTGAAAATTTTAAGTGACAAAATTTCAATAGTTCTACCTGTCTTCAGCTATATTAAGATGTATAAGAATGCATTATGGAGTTCAATGCTCTGGTTGCTGGTCATATTAAATGACCTACTGAACTTTCCTGCTTAGATCTGTGTTATGCAATATTAAGAACTTTGCTCTGGAAGTTTTTATAGGGTAAATTTTGACATATTCTATGAAATAATCATTTGTAATTTATAGCACTGAACATGGGCTTTTGTGAATATTTTGTTCAAATTTGTAAGTAAAGCAACAACAACAACAACAACAAATTTGAAGTACATTCACAAAATGTTCAGACTATATTAACCCTTTCATCCATATACACAACTTTTTGCATGGGCGAACAGTGTAGATCCAGATCAGCCGGCACATCCAAACAATCTGATCAGGATCTGCACTGTTCGCTTTTTTATGTATTAGGTTATTTCTAACTAAAATGGGACCAGTGCAGATCCTGATCAGACGGCAGGAATGTGCCAGCTGATCTGGATCTACTTGTTCCACCTGCGTAAAAATGCGTATATAAGGAGGAAAGGGTTATGTTGTACGTGTATGTATAAAAAATGGCTAGTTAATTGGAGGTCTCAGAACTCCAGCATGTGATTTTTTTCTAAGACTAGTATCAGTTTTCAGCAGTCATTTGCTTGAGAATTGAGTATGGTCTCTAGTCTCAGTTTTATTGTCTTTAGCCCTGATCTTGACCAAACTCTTTCCACTCGTACATATTTTTTTGCTATGCCAACAGTGTAAATCCAGATCAGCTGGCTTATTTATGTAGTCTATTCAGGATCTGCACTGGTTGAATTTTAGTCAGAATTAACTGAACAAATAAAAAAGCTAACAGTGTAGATTTTGTTTAGCAAAAGGGATATGCTGACTGATCTGGATCTACACTGATTGTCCATTGAAAAAAAGTATATATATGGAGGAAAAGGTTAAGCATTTTTGTAGAAAAGGTTTAGTCTATTAATTTCAAGCAAACTACTGTCTCAAAAGAAAACAGAGAGAAAGAGCTCTTGTTTGTGGTCAATGAATGACCTACTGAACATTCCTGCTTAGATCTGTGTTATGCAATTTTAAGAACTTTGCTCTGGGAGTTTTTATAAGGTAAACAACATTCTTACTTTAAAGCACTTTGAATATCAGACTTTTCTTAATATTTTATTCACTGTTTGTAATTAAAGCCCCAGCTTTAAAATTATAATAATATAAATAAGAATATACCACTAAAAACATCATTTTTGTCCAAATAGACTCCAATTTATGACCTCTTTAACAGAACACAAAAGGTCTGGTCAAATTCTTTCTTATAGATGGGATTTTTAAATGATATTGTTAAATTGTCATTCACGAACTTTTAAGAAGCTAAATATAATGGAGCTATATTTAGCATTTATTTTTAACGACGCGACAACTTCATGCGCGATCTCGATTTCTGTGACGTTTCGGAAATCTTACTTTCGTTTTTAGTCGCGCGGACCAAATTTAATTCAGTAAATTAAAATTTTATTAGCCCGAACTAATGCTGCAAATTAGTGACTATAGTTCCAAATACATGTAATATTTCATACAAGAGCGGGTTAAATTGAAGTAATGTCGCTTTAAAACACCAACTACAACAAATTTAAAGCTAATTCTTAAAATGTTCAGACTATATTAACCCTAGATCTAGATCAGTTGGCACATCCACCCATATTATTTTATCAGGATCTACACTGTTTGCTTTTTGATTCATTAGGTTATTTCTGACCCATTGGAACCACTGCAGATCCTGATCAGATGGCACAAATTTGCCGGCTGATCTGGATCTACACTTGTCGCAGATGCATAAAAATGGGTAATTATGGAGGAAAGGGTTAAAGAGAGGTTTCAGCTGTATACAGTGTATGTAAACAAACTGGCATATAAATAGGGGGTCTCAGAACTCATGCATTTCATTTTTTTCAGTTTTTGGCAGTCAGATGCTTGAGAATTGAGTATGGTCTCTAGTCTCAGTTTTATTGTCTGTCCGCCCGTCAGTACATTATGCATTAGTTTGTTGACACTCTAGCGGTCACATTTTTGCCTCGATTGTTTTGAAACTTGGTCAGGATGTTTGTCTAAATGATTTCTTAGATGAGTTTGAATATGGGTCATCTGGGTCCAAAAACTAGGTCACTGTTACTAAAAATAGAATTTTCTTGTTAACACTCTAGCGGTCACATTTTTGCTTTGTTGTCATGAAACTTGGTCAGGATGTTCGTCTCGGTGATTTCTTGGACGAGTTCGAATATGGGTCATCTTGGTCTAAAAACAACATTAGTGCTTTTTAAAATAGAAATTTCTTGTTAACACTCTTGCCGTAACATTTTTGCTCCAATTGTCATGAAACTTAGTCAGGATGTCTGTCCCAGTAATTTCTTGGATGTTCTTAGGATGTTTGTACCAATGATTTCTTGTACGTGTTCGAATATGGATCATCTGGGTCCAAAAACTAGGTCACTGTTACTAAAAATAGAATTTCCCTGTTAACACTGTTGCTGTGACATTTTTGCTCTGATTGTCATGAAACTTGGTCAGGATGTTTGTCCCAATTATTCTTGGACGAGTTCGAATATGGGTCCAAAAACTAGGTCACTGTAATTAAAAATATAATTTTTTGGTTAACACTCTAGCTGTCACATTTTTGTTTCGATTGTCATGAAACTTGGTCGGGATGTCTGACCCAGCAATTTCTCGGACGAGTTTGAATATGGGACATCTTGGTCCAAAAACTAGGTCACTGTTAATAAAAATAGAATTAACTTGTCTTCCCTGTAAATTTGTTATTTCTCATTGCTTTTCAAAATAACTTGGCACAAATGTTCACCATGACAAGGCGGTGTGTCGAGTACAATACCGGTCTCAGAACTCAAGAGTTTAATTGTGTTCTTCTACAGTTATCAACCAGACCTTGACACAGAGTTCATACCATTTTAAAATTCAATCTTTCCTGAACAATTCATTCGCTGGTTGATCTGTGATTAAATTTGAAACAAACACTTTAGTAGCAGAGTGAAAAATTTTAAGTGTCTACAATTCAATATCTTTACCTATCTTCAGTTTATATTTAGAGTTGGTGCAATATTTGCTGTTAAGATATATAAGAGGTCATTGCTCATGTTCATTGTGAGTGCCTTCTTGAACTGGAATGCTTTAGGTCAGTGTTAACTTAATTTAACAACAGAGCTTGGAGATTTGAATAAGGTAACATTTATGTCATTTTTTACAGGTACTGACTGAATTAGCATTTTAACGTTATAGTACTTTGAAAATCGAGCTTAATAAGTATTTCATTCACTGTTTTTAAAGCCCTAACTTTAAACTTAAGTATGACTATACTATTGAACATTCATATTTGTCCATATAGACCCCAATATATAAACTCACTAACAGAACACCAAAGGTCTGCTTGAATTCTTTAGGGATCCTATTGTTTGGCAGCAGCGGCGGCGCCCCGTAGTCCCCCAAACTTTCACCTGAAACTTAATGTTGCCTATAACTTTGAAAGTTCTTGTCCTATTCACTTCATTCTTGGAATATATCATCAGCATGAACAATTTACATCTGTGACGACAAGAATGATAACTCTGGTTTCAATATTTTTTTAGTTATGCCCCTTTCAAATGCAACTTTAACCTGAAACTTAATGTTGCCGATAACTTTGAAAGTACTTGTCCTATTTACTTTATACTTGGAATATATCATTAGCACGAACAATGCCATCTGTGACGACAAGAATGATAACTCCAGTTTCAATATTTTTTTAGTTATAACCTGAAACTTAATGTTGCCTATAACATTGAAAGTACGTGTCCTATTCACCTCATACTTGGAATATATCATCAGCATGAACAATGCCATCTGTGACAACAAGAATGATAACTCCAGTTTCAATATTTTTTGAGTTATGCCCCTTTCAAATGCATCTTTAACATGAAACTTAATGTTGCCTATAACTTTGAAAGTACTGGTTTTATTCACTTCGTACTTGGAATATATCATCAGCACTAACAATGCCATCTGTGACAACAAGAATGATACCTCCAGTTTCAATATTTCATGAGTTATATCCCTTTCAAATGCAACTCTAACATGAAACTTAGTGTTGCCTGTAAAATGGAAATTACTTGTTCAATTAATTCACTTAATACTTTGAATAACTCATCTGCATTTACAAACCAATTAATGACAATGATAACTCTGGTTTCACCATTATTTTAGTTATTCCCCTTTTAAATGCAATTTAGATGACACATGTGTTCTGTTGTGTAGTATTGAAATCAACTTCGATAAAATATTTTTATTATATATGATTAAACATAGGCCCACATTTCAACGTTTTCCATGCAGGGGACACATGTGTTCTGCGGAACACAACATTCTAATTCTTATAAAATATTGGTTTGAAATATTTCGGGTGTAAATCAATATTTGAGTTTCAAATAATGATACTCAACTAATGAATAACCTTTTTCGCAAATCTGTTCTATTCATCAATCCTACACATCTCCCTTTTAGAGAAGTCTCCGCTGTATATAGTGTATGTACATGAACTGGTATGTTAGTTGAAGGTTTCAGAACTGAAGCAGTTTTTTTTTCTCAGATTCTAATGTCTCAGTTTAAGGCTGTTACTTTAAGGCAGTCATAGTATTGACAATTAAGTATGGTCTCTAGTCTCAGTTTTTATCGTCTTTGGCTCTGATCTTGAATTAATCAGTCTTCATTTTTATGCATCTGCAACTAGTGTAGATCCAGAAGAGCCTGCTTTTTTGTAGCATATGATCAGGATCTGCACTTGTTCATTTTGATAAGAAAAAAAAGAACAAAACAATAAGCAAACAGTGTTCAGACATTATGGATGTGCTGGGTGATCTCGATCACCCGCGCAATAAAAGTATATATGTATCGGTTAAGCATGTTTGTAGCAAAAGGTAAACCGTCTTAAAATTGAATCTTTCCTGAACATTTCATTCACTGGTTGTTTAATGATAACAATTGAAACAATCATTTAGTAGCAGAGTGAAAATATTGCTATCAGATTTCCAATATTCATACTGGTCTACAGATCTATTAAGATGTACAGAGATGATTGCTATTGTAGCTTGTGAATGACCTGTTGAAGTCTACTGCTTAGGTTTGTGTTGTCTCATCTTAAGAATAGATCTATGGAGGTTTATAGTGTTCATTTTAAATGTCATGTTTTACAGCTATCAACCTAATAAATATTCTAACCTTAAAGTTCTTTCAACATCAGGCTTGGATCTCATTGTCTGTTTGTCCATCCATATGCCATGAAAACTTAATGTTGGCCATATCTAAATCTTTCTTTGTGATACTTTCAAATTATATTGCTTATATCTACACGTCTGTGATGATGCCAATTTCTTTACGTCAATGCCACATTCGATGAGTGGCGAAGTCTCTCGCATCACGTATTCCTGCAACGGTACCATTAACCTTTAGTTATTCGTGGTCAATCTCCAGATGAAAATAGCTACTATTTAAATGCTCATCCAATTTGTTATGGATAGACTGATAACGGTCCAAATGTATCAAAACAAAACAAAATGAGTAGATTATCCATTTTTTCCTTTGTGTGTGTGGGGGGGGGGGGGGGTGGGGTTGGGACAGCAACATTTGGAAAAAACAGGTTGATTCTTCAAAGCCATTTGGTGCTGATGTATCCTCAAAGTCACTGAGCTTGTCTGTCAGACACTGTGTGCTTTTCAACTTTTTTCCAACTAAATGAAAAAAAAAATTGTATTAATTTCATAGTAGTGCATTATAAACAGGTTATATTGTGTGTATGCCCAGTATACATGATACCAATCAGACAATATCAAATTCGATGTGATAGCTGATGTATTGAAATGACAATCTATGAAGTAGACGCTTGGATTAAGTGCTTCCATAGCAGTGTACTCTATTGTTATGACAATCTATGAACTAGAACTTGCATCAAGTTCTTCCAAAGCAACGTACTGTATTGAAATGACAATCGATAACCACGGAGATTAGATCAACTTCCTTCATAACTATCTACTGTATTGAAATGACAATCTATGATGTAGACGCTTGGATTAAGTGCTTCCATAGCAGTGTACTCTACTGTTATGACAATCTATGAACTAGAACTTGCATCAAGTTCTTCCAAAGCAACGTACTGTATTGAAATGACAATCGATAACCACGGAGATTGGATCAACTTCCTTCATAACAATCTACTGTATTGAAATGACAATCTATGAAGTAGACGCTTGGATTAAGTGCTTCCATAGCAGTGTACTCTGCTGTTATGACAATCTATGAACTAGAACTTGCATCAAGTTCTTCCATAACAATGTACTGTATTGAAATGACAATCAATAACTGAGGAGATCAATCAATAACATAGCACCTTAGATCAAACTATTTCATAACCATGTACTGTTTAAAAATGACAATTATGAAGTTGAAGCTTGGATCAAATTCTTTCATAACAATGTAATTTATTCAAATGACACTCATCCTTTACACACAGTGTCATTATGTATCATGTTCTTAGTCATTAGTCATGTTTTCCCTTTTTGAACAATACAATTTCTCTTTTATATAGCTCAAAATAAGCAAATATATCATTGTTACATATATATGCATACTGTCTTGACATACCTGGAAAGGAATGTCTGCAAGTATCGCTTCTTTCAAAGTGTACTGTCTTTACATCCTTGAAAAAAAGAATGTAAACATGTAGCACTTACCAATATTTTTACAGCAAGTAACCTTGCTTTCATGTATACATATTCATATTCCTATTATGTCTTTTATAAGTAACAAGTAAAAATTATATGACCCTAGACGACATAAGGTTTAATATCATTTCTTGCAGACACATTGAATATAATATATACAGTGTGTTAAACGTTGTACATTGTTTATATGTATTCTTATTTTCCTATAACAGTATATTAAAATCTGACATCTACAATGTCTTCCTTCTATTCATTCCACAACAACCTTTCAAATTTGTTAACATTCCCTTCATAATACAAATCAGCTAAATAAGACCTTCTAGAACCTCTTGTTCTGACAGAGTGTCAAAGAATGACACAAAATATAGGTAAACTGAACACCCATTTTGAAAATATTGCCTTAAATGCTTGCAAATACAGTAAAACCCCTCATTACAAACACTCAATATTAAGGGCACCCCAGTATTATGGACGAGTTTTTAAAGAACGCAAATGTTGTTTTCTTCTTGATTTATACCCACAATTAAGGACAACCCGCTATTAAGGACACTTTCCCTTAGTCCCTCAGATCTCTGTTATAGAGGGGTTTCACTGTACAATGTATGATCATCAAGTGTTCAAATGCACATACTTTTACTTATGACATACTTTTCATTGTTGCTCAATTGATTATTTTCCCTTGAAATGAGCACTATGTAACAGTCACAAACCCTGTAACGTGAACTTCTTGAACAGTTCTTCATATGGATCATTCCAGCATTTTTTCATAGAAAGAATAATTTTACAAAATATTATGACACAAATAACTTTTTCATTTTAAGACAGGCTAATATGATGTGAAACTTTTCGCATATATTCACCTTTAAGTGTTCAAGTGCGAACATGTTTTTCCTATGGTTTAGTTCATTAGTTTTAGGAGACAAGCAGATATTAATCAAATCTGCTAATGCTAACTTCCACAGTTTTACAGATTTTGGCATGACATTTCAACAGTTGTTCAGTATACAGTTTAGATAATTGTGCATGTCATATTTTTCATGTGAATGAGATACTTGAGCACTAATTATGGTCTCTAGTCCCAGTTTTATGCTTTTTGGCCCTGATATTCACCCAACTAGTCTTAAACTCTTTCATCATATACATGTATACACATTTTTATGCAATACCAACAGTGTAGATCTAGATCAGCCTGCTCATTTGTGTTGTTTGTTCAGGATCTGCAGTGGTAGCCTTTATATATATATATATATATATATATATATATATATAAATATATATGGAAAAAAGAGTTAAACATTTTTGTAGCAAAGGTATATTCTATTAATAACAACCAAACTAGTGCCTCGAAATAGAAAACATTATCTGCATGTATCTAATTGGTTGAAGACTAAACCCTTCTTAGAATTAAACATAAGTGTAACAGTATGAAATGCTATAATACCACAGCAAATCAAGTAGAATAATCACCTTATCAAATGTGAAAACATATCTTTGTGTGAAACTATAAAACCCATTCTTCACATTGTTGAAAAGAAAGCTGTGTACTTGCTCTTTCCTGGAATTCTTTCCACCCTTTCATTTCATGCTTCCAAGAATCTGGTGAGCGATAGGGCCATTTGGCCCTCTTGTCTTGGATTTGTGGGCGGGTTGATCCATTAATTTAAAACCACCACAAAAAAAAAGAACTGAATGTTGGTTTATTTTGGAAAATTGAAAATCATGAATTAAAGAACCATAGACAGTGTGGATGTGCCAGCTGATCTGGATCTATACTACTAAAAAATGCATATATATGGAAGAAAGGGTAAATTTTGGTGAATCATCAATGTTGACCTGGCTCCTAAATATAATCTCTTAACTCCTTTGATCTGTTTATTCACACTGTCTAATTGGGATCTACTTTGTTAATTTCTGGATAACCTATTAAAAAAAGAAAAAGACTAGTATATGTCCTGATCAGATCTTAACCCATTCCTCCATATATATGCCTTATGATGTGGGCCAACAGTTTAGATCCAGATCAGCTGGCACATGTGTGTCATCTGATCTCTATCTGCACTATTCACCTTTTGATTCAGTTGGTTATTTTTGACAAAAAGCAAAAAGTGCAGAATCTGATCAGATTCCACATGAGTTGGCTGCACATGAGATAAAACATGGATTCTTTTAAGTAAAAGATTAAACTGAAATATTTTCATTTCATTCACAATACATTTTCATCATCATTATCATAAACGTATTATTGCTTTTTCAGAGACCATCATTGGAATTACCTGTCATTTCGCTGGTGGGTGGGGCTTTGGACTGGCCTCATCCTTATTCTGATGGTGGCGTTTGACCTGTCAGCCCTCGTGAGGTACATCACCCGCTTCACAGAAGAGAGCTTTGCTGCTTTGATATCGATAATTTTCATCAAGGAAGCCATTGGAAAGTTAATAGATGTTACGAAGAAAAATCCAGTGAATATGAATCCACATGTTTCCCCGTTCCATGACTGTATATGTATTGCTCCAAATGATCCAAAAAATATAACAGGTGATAACAGCACTATGAATTCGACTGTGCAAACTGTGATAGATAACTTAACTAACTTGACAACATCTACGGCAGGGCAGGGAACGTCCTCCTCGCCACTCTCAACAACTTACACAAATATAGAGTGGCATAAAATTCCAAAAGCAGACTGCTTGGAGCATGGTGGGGAGCTTGTTGGTGACGGATGTAAACACGTTGCCGACGTGTTTTTCTTGTCATGTTTATTGTTCATTGGGACTTTTGTGATTGCATATGGTCTGAAGACATCTAGAAATGCCAGATTCTTCCCTACATGGGTAAGTTATTCTCATGATGACTGCCATGGTTGGCCATGTTGGCTTCATCCACTTAACCCTTTACTCCATAGATACACCTTTATTGTGTGGGCAAACAGTGTAGATCCAGATCAGCCTGCACAGCTGTGCCATCTGATCAGGATTTATACTGTTAACTTCTTGTTCAGAAAAATATTTAAATGGCTCTAAAAGTAAACAGTGCAGATCCTGAATGTGCGTTCTGATCTGGATCAACACTGTTCACCCATGTGTATATATGGAGGAAAGGGCTAAAGATCATTTTGCTGGAGTTTGCAGAAAAATTTACACCCTAATAATCGTTTTGCATGAACAGATTTCATTTCAGCAATAAATGTTTTTTATTTTTTTATTTCATTTTTTTTATTAAATGATTAAGAAAGTAGGCATATTAGTTATTTGAGTTTTAAGTTTACCCCTCGCGCCATATGTATGAGTTTCTTTATATATGTGTGACAAGTGTAGATCCAGATCAGCTGGCACAATTTGTGGCACAGTCTGATCCTTATGCAGTAAAGGTTAATGACTATTGTTCACATTGACTGCAGTATTTTATTGAATAGGATATTATGGGAGAGGATTTGAGAATATAGACAAGTTGTTTTTTGTTCACAGGTAAGATCCATCATATCAGATTTTGCCGTGATAATTGCAATAGCAACCATGGTCTCGACTGATGCCATCATCGGATTGAAGACACCAAAGCTTGAAGTGCCCGAGAAATTTCAGGTAATTCTTTCGTTATTAGGTGCCAGAATGGTTTAATAGTTACTAACATGTACAAATGTATGTTGGTCAGTCGAACTTTTGGCCTGTTTTTCACAGTCTTTGAAGCATATGTTTTTAAAAGTCGGAAGTAACATTTTTTGCTTCAGAATTTTAAATAAGTGTCAATGTTCAAGGTATTAACATGTATACATTTATAATATACTAGAAGTTAAGCAACAAACATTAATGCAATATTCACAGCTTATATCAAAAGCATTATCATTTTAACCCTGCTTTTAAATTTCAGCCTACTAATCATGAATCGAGAGGCTGGGTAATTACACCATTTCACGAAAAGAACCCCAAATGGTTGTGTGTTGCAGCCATTATTCCAGCTCTTCTGGCCACCATTCTACTCTTTATGGATCAGCAGATCACAGCGGTCATCGTCAACAGGAAGGAAAACTTACTCAAGGTACAATCATTAATTATTCATGTATTGATTGGATGTTAGTACCCATATGAATGCCTATGATTTGTCACAAAAAGAATAACACTTTACTCCATGGGATCCATTGGGCAAACAGTGTAAATCCAGATCAGCCAGCACATCTGTGCCATCTGGTGAGGATCAGCTCTGTTTGCTTTTATTCTTATGGTTATTTCTGACCAAGAAGCCACAAGTGTACATCCAGATAAAACGGAAAAAGATGTGCTGTCTGATCTAGGTCACACACATTCATGATAAAACTCGAAATAAAATAAAGATTCCTTTGCCCAAGATCATAAAACTAAAACTGGAGAACAGTCTCAAATCTCAAGCAGCTGATTGGCTGAAATAGCGACTGGTCAAGATGCTTGAGATTTGGGACAGGTCTCCAAACTAAGGTTTGTGATCTTGGGTCTTTGATTTTTTAATTGTTTATATGCTTTATATATTGTGTGATTGACTATTGTTTACAGAAAGGATGTGGCTACCACTTGGATCTGTTGATTGTGGCTATCTTGATTATCATCAACTCATTCCTGGGTCTGCCATACTTCGTTGCTGCGACTGTTCTGTCTATTAACCATGTGATGTCACTGAAGAAAGAATCACAGTGCACTGCTCCTGGAGAGAGACCCAAATTTTTGGGTGTAAGGTGAGACATTTTGGTTTAACCCTTTCCTCCATATCTTTTTACGCATGTGCAACCAGTGTAGTGCGACCAGTATAGTGCGACCAGTATAATCTGACAAATCAAAAAGCGAACAGTTTAGATCCTGATCAGATGGAAAAGATGTGCCGGCTGATCTGAATCTAAACTGTTCACCCAAGCAATAAAGGTGTGTCTATGGAGGAAATGGTTAATTAACCCTTTACTACATATATTTATATACGCCTGTTATCAATGGGTGACCAGCTTAGCTTCATGTCAGCCAGAACATCTCTGCCATCAGATCTGGATCTACAATGTTCACCTTTAATAACCAAATTATCTAATGAATCTGGAAATGAACAATTTAGGTCCTGATCAGATGGCCCGGATATGCCAGCTGATCTGGATCTAAACTGTTCGCTCATGCAATAAAGGTTTGTATATGAAGTAAAGGATTGACTACATGACCCATCTGCAGGGGTTTACTAGGTGCTCAATCTCAAGGGTCATTTCATTAATGATTTGGGGGAGTTGGCCAGTTAATAGCCAAAATACCCCTAATTGAATGTAAGCTATAAATGAAATGAAGCAATTTTTGATAATGCAACTTAATGATTGGAGTATATACTTTGTTTCAGGGAGCAGCGTGTTACAGGAGTTGCTATATTTCTCATGATTGGTCTGTCCGTGTTCCTCACCTCTGTTCTAAGGGTAAGTCTTCTATTAGAACGACACAGTATTGTGTGTGAAATCATTTCTGTAAAGCGATACTGCTCTTTACCCTTTACCTCATATACACTCATTTTCACACCTATTCAACCAGTGTAGATCATGATTAGCTGGCACATCCGTGCCATCAGATCTGGATCTGTACTGGTTGCCTCTTGGTCTCAAATAACCGAAAGGATCTAAAAGCGAACCATGTAGATGCTGATCAAATGGCACTGATGTGCCAGCTGATCTTGATCTTCACTGTGTGATCATTCAGTAAAGGTGTATCTATGGAGTAAAGCTTTCAGCAAACCGTCTAAGGGAAGTGTTCAAGGTGGCTGTCATCCATTCTCTTTTCTTATTAAAATACTGGGGAAAGTATGGGATAAAACAGTTTATTTGGAATGGCACTTGAAAATGGTGACACTCTATTAAAAGAGCTTGTTGCAAGTTGTGGGTACACATTGACATCTCTTCAAAGTTTGTTTTCAGCTTTTATTGTTGAGTCATTTGGGTAAGTTTGTTTTCAGCTTTTATTGTTGAGTCATTTGGGTACAAATGCTTTTCATTGCAGAATAAAAAATATTCTTGATAAAGAATTTTATTGCATCAATATGCAGCCGGCACGGATCAGGATCTGCACTGGTCACATTTTGGTCAGAGATAACCTAATAAATCAAAAAGGGAACAGGGCAGATCAGGATCAGATGGCAGATGTGCTGTCTGATCTGGTTCTAAACTGTTCGCCCTTGCAATAAAGGTGTATCTATGGAGGAAAGGGTTAAAGAGATATGTTAAGCATTCTGAAACCTTTTTATTTGCAGTATATCCCTATGGCTGTGCTGTATGGAGTTTTCCTGTATATGGGAATATCTTCACTGAAGGGAATGCAGTTAGTGAACCGAGTCATGATACTCTTCATGCCTATGAAATACCAACCTGACTATACCTACCTCCGACATGTGAGAGTACGAAGAGTTCATTTTTTCACATTTATACAGGTGAGTTTTAATTTTTGTCACATTTATGCTGGAATATGAATATCTCATAGATTTCTTCATAAACGGTATTTAAGTGTTATTGCACATAGGTGATGCTATTCGTTTTTTATGCCTCCAGGAAGTGGGATGCATATAGAGTTGCACTCATCCGTCCGTCTGTCCCTCAAAACCTTGTGGCATCAACTCCTCATTAACTAACAGGTGGATTTCTTTCAAACTTTCAGAGATGATCAAGCAGGATGTGAAGATGATCATTAAACTTTTTTCTGCATCCATTTTTTTACCAGAGTTATGGCCCTTTGTTAATTTCTGTGAAATTTTTATATTCAGTTTTATTTTTTGCATGTTTATTGACACCATACAGTCTAAAAAAACACAATTTCATTTTGTAGTTATGTAATGTTTGACGACTTAAAACCACAAAATCCCATCCAAATGCTTGAAACTGGTATTATGATATTGAGAATTGGCATTTTTCAGGAAAGTGGTGCTTAAAGTTCAGATGCATGCCGTTAGGTTTTTGGAGTCCTAAGAAATGAAAATGTTAAAATTTAATTTTAATCAAAATATTGCATTTTAATCACGTTTGACAGCTTTTCTGGATCTTCACTGTTTATTCATAGGAAAACATCCATATCCTATGGATTAAAGTGTTATGATTTTGGTATATTCTATTTTAAGAATGTTCTTGTTATTTTCAGGTGTTATGTTTGGCCATGCTGTGGACCATAAAAACAATTAAAGCTATATCTATAGCTTTCCCAATCATGGTAGGTAATGTTTCTTCCCAATAATGGTAGGTTATCTCTAATTCCTTCACAAAAATGGAAGGTAAATTTTAATTTCTTCCCAACATAGTAGGCAAATGTTTGTTTCTTCCCAATAAATAGAGGTAAATGTTACTTTCTTCCAAATATAGTAAGTAAATGTTTGTTTCTTCCAAATAAATGGAGGTAAATGTTTATTTCTTCCCAATATAGTAGGCAAATGTTCGTTTCTTCCCAATAAATAGAGGTAAATGTTACTTTCTTCCAAATATAGTAAGTAAATGTTTGTTTCTTCCAAATAAATGGAGGTAAATGTTAATTTCTTCCCAACATAGTAGGCAAATGTTTGTTTCTTCCCAATAAATAGAGGTAAATGTTACTTTCTTCCAAATATAGTAAGTAAATGTTTGTTTCTTCCAAATAAAAGGAGGTAAATGTTAATTTCTTCCCAATATAGTAGGCAAATGTTCGTTTCTTCCCAATAAATGGAGTTAAATGTTAATTACTTCCCCAAAGATGTAGGTAATCTTTTATTTCTTCCCGATAAGTGTGGGTACTCTCTGATTTCTTCCTAATAATGGTAGGTAATCTTTATTTTCTGCCCAATAAAGGGGAGTCATCTTTACTTTCCTCCTCAATATTGGTAGGTTATCTTTTATTTCTTAGCTTTGTGCTAAATACAGACAGCCATATTTCTGTGTTTGTTTCACGTTTTAGCCATGTGTTTTATCCTGTTTGTTAAAGGTGTAAGCCATGTGTTATATCATGCATGTTTCAGGTGTTAGCCATGTGTTTTATCATGCATGTTTCAGGTGTTAGCCATGTGTTTTATCATGTTTGTTCCAGGTGTTAGTCATGTGTTTTATCATGTTTGTTCCAAGTGTTAGCCATGTGTTTTATCTTGTTTGTTTCAGGTGTTAGCCATGTGTTTTATCCTGTTTGTTCCAGGTGTTAGTCATGTGTTTTATCATGTTTGTTCCAGGTGTTAGTCATGTGTTTTATCCTGTTTGTTTCAGGTGTTAGCCATGTGTTTTATCATGTTTGTTCCAGGTGTTAGTCATGTGTTTTATCCTGTTTGTTTCAGGTGTTAGCCATGTGTTTTATCCGGAAAGCTCTGGATTATGTGTTTACACAGAACGAGTTGAAGTGGCTAGATGACATCATGCCAGAGATCAGTGCTCGGGAAAAGGACGATAAGGACATTGAAATAGAGAAACTGGAAAAAGATGTAAGTGATCTTTGGGTCTGGCAGGATACCTGGACCTTATTAACCCCAAAACATATAATTACTCAAAAACAAAGCTTAGCTGTATCACAGGCTATTTATTGTATGACGATATTTATAGAATCAAATGCAGAATGATTTATATCATAACCTTGCTTGTATTCCAAACATACTTTTTATTAAAATAAATAGGCTTTCTTCTAGCTTAGATATTGGTAGAATTTTTTTACTTTAGTGAAATATTTAACCTTTACTTCATGGGATATGGCTGATCAGGATCTGCACTGTTCGCTTTTCATTCATTTGTTTATTTCTAAACAAGAAGTGACCAGTGTAGATGGTATCCATGGATCAGCTGGCTGACCTGGATGTACACTGGTCACTTATGCTAAAAAGGTAAAGGTGTAAAAGGTTAAGAATTCTTATCTAACTCGTGTTTACATTTTCTTCGTAGGAATACCAAACACTGCTGGACCCAAAATGTGGTAATGCAGACGCACAGAACCAGAATTATAGAGCAGATGCTTCAATTGTCAACGTTGCTATCAATGGCGGGACAGACAGTTTTGTAAATCAAGTCAATATCTCAGAGGAAATGCAAAAATGCACAATTTGGAAAAATCTTCAGTCGAGTGAACATGGTATGAGTGGCTCTGGTTCGGAGTCTAATACCAATGGAAGCGGAAGTAAAAGGTAAAACGTACAGTGATATAGGAACAAAATGTCGTCTAGACAAAAATACCTTCTACCATCTTTTTTTATAGGTGGGACAAAATCACTGTTTGAAATCTTACAAATTTACATGAGATATTGTTTCTTCTGCCACAAATTTGTGGTGATGGTACGTTATAAGACTTTGAACAAATAGTTAAAACATCTGTAAGTTTCATGAAAGGTATTTCATACACCATTGAGAGTTCAATGTAAGCATTTTGTCCAGAAAGGATTGATAGAAAAATTGTCAGACATTACTCTGATATTTTATGCTCTGTATTCTGTGGTTATAAAGTTGGAACTCAGAAGCTGTATTAATACAAAAAAAAACAATACAATACTTACACTACTGTTCATAGTAACAAACTTGTATAGTGTTTCAGGAGATTATAGTCTTACCAGGCCCTCAAGTGAGTGCCAATTATGTGAATTTAAGTAAATCTTAACTGTCGTGTTCTGTTCTTAAGGTTAAAATAAATTGTCCACTCTACAGATCTATACGCCTTTCCAATAAACAGTTTCGCAGTCCTGTACGAGTTACTTCCCGTGACCAGATATCAACCCAAAACGAGGCTTCACAGGAAAGCTGAACTATCGGACTATGGCTTAAGCACATAAGGCCTAACATAATCCATTTAATTTCAGGTGTGTAATCGTCGCCGCCGGTCAAAAATAAGTTACTGGTCTGTTATTCTAGTCAGACATTTTTATTTTCACTATTTGTTAGATATTTGCATTTTTAATATTGTAAGAACATGTACCATTCTTGTTGATAGTGGGCAGTATGAAACGCGATTCGAATAAACGTTAGTATAAATGTTATGAATTTCTATACAGCATTTTCATCTTTATGTATTTTATACTTAAAATTATATTTAACTGGTATGAAATTCGCAAATCGCTAAGACTGATAATGTACTATACTCCGGAAATCGTGACATGTCAACATTCGGTTACAGTATCTGTACGTTATACTTGTACTCATCTATTACTTGAATTCATCGTACCGTTAATGTTCAACGAAAAATAATTTTGAATTTTTGAAAACGTCACGTATACTTCACAAGCAAAAATACGGTACGATTGATTTTGTCTTGAAATTAAGAAGGATCAATAAGGTTATCTGATTGTTCGTATCATTCATAGAATAAAATTAAAGGATTCTGATGCTGGCTTCTAATAAAGATGGAGATGCCGGCTTCAAATAATGATGGGAATATTTATATTAACATTAAGACTGCTAAGGTTTGAAATTCTGTCATTTTGGCGTAAACGCTCAATCGCTTGATTGAATATTTATAAAATGTTCTGCTAAGATGAGTTTCTAATTGATGTCTTATGGTTCTACTTGTCGTATTAAGGATTAATAATTCATATAACTGCTATATCAAATACTTTTGCTACCCGATTCAGTAATTAAGGATTTCGATATACTTATTAATTGGGAGGTGGAGGTACATAAAAAAGTAAACCGATCTCTATTGGTCAGTGATATCTTCTTCTTAGTAATTGACAGGGGACCCCTGTGCGCGACAATTTGGCATTTTTATGACATGCCTTCAAAATCAAACAAAATAAGACAGGCTAAGCCGGAAACGACACTCAATTTTTCCGTGGATAGAACACAGGCTGTTAGTTTAAGTCGTTTAAAGTAAACCTTGGCGCGAGGAATAATGACTTTACACTTTTAGTCAAATTAGATTTGTTGTTTTATAAACTATTCTTGATAAAAAAATTTCATTACGCTGATGTATTATTACTAATTCAACGATAAACGAGAAAATATATTTTAAAAAAGAAATTTCATGATGAAAAACGAAAGTTGTAGGTACATGTTCCCTATTACATTAATACAGCGAGCAAAAATTTTTTCCTGTATAGTAGTCACGTGACTGAATAGGGGAGGTAACCGAAAAATTCACCGAATTATTGGAAAGGCGTATAATGACATTCATTGTACAGACTTAAAAATCCCTACATTAAACAAAAGCTCTGGAGTGCTAAAAAGTAAAACTGAATTGTATATATCAGTGAAACGTCACTATTTAAAAGCAAATATCTTCCAATAAAATGAATATTTTCTTATAATTTTCTCCATAATTCCGGTAGAATGAAGCCTGTTTGGTGTAATCAAAGCTTGCAGTAGTGGTATAAGTATGAAACACTCTCAAATCATAGCTTTTAAAGACTCATACCAAGTTAAACACTTCTAGCATTCAACATTTAACAATAACCTGTCGACATAATTTGTTTTTAAAAACTTGTTAAATGAACAAGTGCTCAATCAAGAATAATAAACATTTTCTTTTTTAATACACATCCAGATTGATGTTTACGGTATTAACCCTTTCCACCATATAAACATCTTTGTGGCATGGGCGAACAGTGTAGATCCAGATGCCATGGGTGTGCTGGCTGATCTGGATCTACACTGTTTGCTATTTGATTTATTAGGTTATTTCTACCCAAAATGACCAGTGCAGATCCTGATCAGATGGCACGGATGTGCTGGCTGATCTGGATCTACACTGGTTGCACACGTAAAAATGTTTATATGTAGAGGAAAGGGTTAAGGTATTATAAACAAGTGAGCTGGGCTGTATATTTGGCCCATGTTTGCAAATGACCCTCAGGCGTTTACACGCCTCTCTGGCTGATTATCACGCCCCAGCCCTGCTCAGATATGTATCATACTCTAAATACAATAGTTAAGAGATAATGGAAGCAAATTATTAACTTGATGAAGTCGGCTATTTTCAAAATTTGTTTTGTGTTCAATGATTCAAGCGATTCCCGCCCTGAGTTAACTTGTCAATGAAATCTTGTATAACTTTGACTTTTCCAGAGATTTGAAAAATGGATTGCCTGTTGTGTTGAAAATTAAGAAGAGGTATAAAATAGCAAGAGGTGGCATGTGTGTTTTACAGAACTTGCTTTTCTTGTGAAAAAAAAACACAACAAATTAAACCTTTTTTCACATTATTTGATCACAATTTGTGTCCACCTTGGCTTACATTAAACCTTTATCTCATTGAGCAATTGGGACAAAATTTAGATATGCTGATTAGTCAGTTTTGGTTCTAAAACAATCTTTTTCTTGTAGTGTAATAGAACATATATCAGAAACTGTAATATACTGGTAAAAGGTCAATTTTACCAATTTAAATTTTAAAAAAGTAAAGATTTTAGAAAGTCTGGTAGTGTATCCATTCTGTGACTCGACCAATTAGGGGCTTTTAACATTCTTAGCCCTAACAGTCACCAAAAGAAACAATTTGCTGGCATCTTCAAAGATCAAATACCTGTCAAACATTTAAAAGTTTCAAATTTAATTTATTGTATCACTTTTCAAAGTTCTTTGTCAAATTTGTATATATTTTTATTCCCTGTTATGGGCTTAGATTTGCTTTTAGAAAAAAAATTATGTTGCAAGATATTTAACCCTTTCCTCCACATATACACCTTAAAGCATGGGAGAACAGTGTACATACAGATCAGCTGGCACATCTGTGCCATCTGATCAGGATCTGCACTTTTTGATTTTTGATTTTTCAGGTTATTTTTTTACCAAAAAGTGAACAGTGCAGACCCTGATTAGACATCACAAATGTGCTGGCTGATCTGGATCTAAACTGTTTCTCATGCAATAAAAAACATTGATATGGAGGAAAGGGTTAATTGATATAGCGTGAAAGATGATAATGTTTAGCACTTGGCATGATTATTGTAAATCTTTGTTTTAATTTCAATTTCACAGAAGATTTAATCAAACTTGAATTGTTAATCAGTTACAGATATCATAAAATAATGATCATGTTTATCAGAATTATTAGAATAAACTTTTTTGGTGTTGTCCAGGCTAGCTAATTCAGTTACATGCTCAGAATTACATGGCTTACTGTATAGCCGACATTGTTTACTGTAACAATGAATCTTTACCGAGGAACTTTGTTTTAAATAAGGTGATTTGAAACATGTTACTTATTACTCCATTCTTCAAAATATTTAAAGAAGCTGCTCAACCACTGTGTCCTATACTTTTATATTGAACAGAATAATTGTTTTCCGACTCTCAAGACTGACCGGCTGGTTAATTTCAAGGACAAATATGGATTGGCCCTTTGCTCCACAGACTTGATTGTCTAAGCAAATAGAGTAGATCCAGATAAGCATATCTTTCCTGTCTGTTCAATAATGAATCATGAGATTATTTCTGACCAAGAAGAGAATGTTGTAGATCCTGATCAGAGGGCTGCGCTGGCTTATCTTGATCTACACTTTTAAGCACATGCCATAAAACTGTTCTATATGGAGTAAATGGTTAATTGTACAGTTTAAACCAGTGAAATTTGTGGCAAGTGTATTGTTGGAATGGTTAACACATGTTTACTGTTTTCTTCCTTACAGAAAACATAAGAAACGTCATAAGAAAGATTCCCATGGCCTACCCACAATCCCCCACTCTCCAACGGAAAAAGATCCCAAGACCAAAAAAGGCGTGGCATTTTATATTGATGAGGAAGAGAGCGATAAAGACGAGTCTGAAGGATTGATAAATAGGGGTCACCGACACCCCGAGATGATGCATGCACCAGATATTGTGGTTGACCCTCCTAGTGACACGAGCACACAAGATTTACGGATGAGGAAAAATTCTGTTTAAGGATGTAAACAGGAAAAATTATGAAATTCAGATTAATAAAGTCAAAGTAAGGATTTTTGTTTTTGTGAAATCACAACAGTTCTGTTTTTTTTTCTTTTGTGCATGCCTTCTGAAATGATCATGTTTAAACTGTTTAGAGTACTAATGACTTGTATATCAGAAAATTGGCTGCAAGCAAATGTGGGTTTAGGAAGGGACAGCAGGCATAATAAACATGTGTGCATATACTTTGTAACATACTGTTTTATATGTGTGTGTATAAAACTGTGATTGTGTGTGATATAAATTAAGTTGTTTACTGAGGGCAACATGTTGAAATGTTGATCATTTCCAATAATTATGAAGAAATTACTTTAAGAAATATGTGCAAGTGTAGGAGTTTTTGTCTCCTCATGGTTTTTGTCAACTGTACATAACAAAAAACATGAGTTCATTACATTTCAATTGTTTTACCCTTTACTCCATGACCATGGGATATGGCTGTTAATCCATGAGTGAGCAGTGTAGATCCAGATCTGCTGGCACATCCATGCCATCTGTTCAGGATTTCACTTTATGTTTCATTTGGTTATTTCTGACCAACAAGCAAACAGTGTAGGTTCTGATCAGATGGCAAAGATGTTCCAGCTGATCTGGATCTACACTGGCCCCACTTGCAATATAACCCATTTACCGGTATATGGAATACAGAGTTAATGATGGAAAACATGTTGAACAAAGGTTCTGGCCTAAAGGTTATACATCTTAGATAAAAAAACAAGAATTGTACCATCTAATTGGTTGAAACTAAGCAAATCCAAGACCAGTCTTGAGTTGCCTTCATGGGATTGGTCAGCTTGGATACAAAGCACAATTTTAACCAATCAGCTGGTTGGGATTTCTCACTTATTATTCTATATTTGTACATGTAAATGTGTATTTGATAGGCTTGCTATTTGTCATGACTGTACCTGGTCCCAAGGTTATAAAACTGAGATTGGAAACCAGTCTCAAATCTCAAGCATCTGATTGGCTGAAATGGCGACTGGTAATTGGGAGGAGATAGTTTGTGTATATGGAGTTGGTTTTCACAGTGATTGTATTATAAATATTTATATGTGAATAAGAAGCCAAAAAACTACACAAAGTGAGAGCAGGGTTTGAGCCTGTTACCAGACCACATGCTGGGTTACTATGTCATTAATGAGTCTTGTAACAATCACATTTTACCACCATGTAAATACTGTACCGATTTTGGGTGTCCATCATTTTATTATCATTGTTTTATCATTCATAATTTTTAATTTCATATACTTAAATTTTTTTAGTTAACTGTATACACGTTTTACAACTAAATATTTATTGAGTAAAGTGATAATATTCATTTATTTGTCCAATCAGTCCCATTTTGACAAGCCTACTTTTTTGTCTTTACAGAAAGAAATTAATGAAGCAACTACTCTACCCTTTTTATATAGCATTTTAACCGTTTCCTCCATATATGTCTTTATGATGTGGCGAATAGTGTAGATCCAGATCAGCTGGTACATCTGTGCTGTCTGATCAGGATCTGCACTGTTTGCTTTCTGATTCATTAGGTTATTTCTGACCATAAGCAAAACAGTGCAGATCCTGATTAGTTGGCATGGATGTGGCAGCCGATCTGGATCTACACTGTTTGCTCAATACAGGTGTACTAAGGAGTACCAGTTTCAGACAACATTTATTTTGTATATTATTTTTCCCAAGATAAATATTTTCAAACATCCATTTAATTGTCTCAAAAGCTGAATTTGCCTTTTTTTTATTGCATATAGCCTTAAATATATATAATTCGACATAAAATCACCCATATCCAATGTAGTAAAGGGTCAATTGTTACAAAATTGTTTGATTTTAATTCCAATGAAGTTTTTAGCTTTAATGTATACATCTTTTGTATATGCACTTTGAGGTCCAGAAGCAGGACTTTAACCCTTTCCTCCATATATACGCATAATGCCATTTTTACACATGTGCGACCAGGTTAGATCCAGATCAGCCAGCACATCCATGCCGTCTGATCAGGATCTGCACTGGTGGCATTTAGGTCAGAAATAACCTCATTAATCAAAAAGCGAACAGTGCAGATCCTGATCAGACGACACAGATGTGCCGGCTGATCTGGATCTTCACTGTTCGCCCATGCAATAAAGGTGTGTCTATGGAGGAAAGGGTTAAAGCAGCAATGTCACTTCTAACTATTTGTAAGTTAAAACCTTTACCCCATGGATACCCCATGGATACAGTTAACCCTTTACCCCATGGATACAGTTAACATCCCATGTGCGACCGGTGTGGATCTAGATCAGCCTGTTCATCAATGCTCTGTGATTTGAACTGTATTGTTGGCTTTTATGGTCATATTGTTATTTCCGACTAATAAGGGATCAGTAGATCTTGATCAGACTGCATTTTTGTGAAGGCTGATCTGGATCTTCACAGGTCGCACATGGAATATTAAACTGTATTCATGGAGTCAACACATAATTCCTGTGAACAGACCTGGTGCCAAAGTTATAAAGCTGAGATTAGAAACCAGTCTCAAATCTCAAGCATCTGATTTGGGTGAAATGGTGACTGGTTTCCATGCTCAATTTTATAACCTAAGACACTGTCTTTTTTAATACAGTACTCTAATTCCATTTTTTACTCAAAAGTATTGTATTTGTGCATACCAAATATATATTTGTGGTCCTTTCATGGCTGCTGTAAAAAATTTTTTATATAACACTCTCAATGTTAGGTGAGTCTTGTTAACGATGGAAATCCGGCTTAATTTTCTATGGGTCAGATTTTTCCATGAGAACATAAAAGATGTGAACAGTGTTTATTTTTAATTGAAATGCTTTATCAAAACTTATATCACACTTTTTTGAGAGATTTTTAAGCCAAATATTATTGATCTGTATACTTTCCATTGTTTATTTCTTTTCTGATGTGTATATAATTCAGCATGAGGATCATGTTAATGTAAAATTAAGTTTTGTTGTTGTTGTGGTTATTAGGAGTTAAGTTTCCATGAAAATTAATAAATGTCTTGCTCATTTCTTTTTTGTGTTAAAAATAGAAAGGTTACAACAATTGTCATTTTATTTATATATTTAAATCTTATCATAGAAAACATTATTGCTGATTTCAGTGTTATATTACAAAAAAAAATATGTAACCCTTTTTTTCCATATATAGAACTTTTATCGCATGTGCAAACAGTGTAGATCAAGATCAGCTGTGACATCCATGCATTCTAATTAGGATCTGTACCGCTTTTTGATTTGAAATAACCTAATAAATCAAAAAGCAAACAGTGCAGATCCTGATCAGACAGCACACATGTGCCAGCTGATCTGGATCTATACTGTTGGCCCACACTATAACAGCGTTTCTGCATAGTAAAGGGTTTAATCTGACATTATCACGGGTTTCATTATTGTCTCATGAGAAAATACTTAACCTCTCGTTCTGTGATCTCTAAGAACAATGTTTCCCAAAAAAAGAAAATTTAATATAAAAACAGTGACATACTTTCAATACACTGTTGATGTTCTGCAGGGCTTAGATTGATTACCTGTCTATTCCATAGATAATACTTTCATGCCATGTGCAGTGTAGATCCAAGTTTTCAGTTTTATAACCTTATGGCCCTGAATTTTAATTTGAGAAAAAATTGTTGTAGAGGAAAACCATGGAATCTACACATTAGCAAGTTCTAGGCTGTGAATTGAACTTGGCTCTAAGATCAAGAACAGCATATGGTTTCAAAGTCACTTCCAGTTTTCTTTAAAAATGTGCAGGGTATTAGTGAGATGGGTATATTTATTCATTGAAACTATTAGTTAACCCTTTCCTCCATATATACGCATTTTTACGCATGTGCGACCAGTGTAGATCCAGATCAGCCGGCACATACATGCCCTCTGATCAGGATCTGCACTGGTTGCATTTGGTAAGAAATAACGAATCAAAAGTCGAAGAGTTTTGATCCTTATCAGATGGCACAGATGTGCTGGCTGATCTGGATCTACACTGGTCGCACATTTGTAAAAATGGGTATATATGGAGGAAAGGGTCAATACATGTATATGAATAAAATGTTGTTTTGTTGTGTTTAAGTGAGACTTTAAAAGTATAATAGGAAAGTAGATTCATTCTTAGCCTTTGGCATAGATATCAGGAGTATGCAACATAAATTAGATAAACATTTAGTATTGATTTATTTCTGATGGAAAAATAGAACAAGAAAAGTTATGTACAAAACATTGTGCATGGTGTAAAGGTAACTTTCATGTACCAAACTCTTTTAGTTTTTACACAAGATATTTGCTTATACTGCGGCAATATGTAGATATTAATAGAAGTTGCATATATGTAAATATTTGCAATTGGAAATGCAATAGATTTTTTTGATGTAAAATGTTATAAGGTTGCATAGATTGTAATAACTTGTCATCATGGTGATATTTATGTCTTGTGTATACATGAAAGTAGTACATGTGATAGTGTGTTCAACATATCTACATATTTTGTATTTACTCATCTAATGAAGCCTGTTTTTAGCACAAGTTAAACATTTTTTATTATATAGAAATGCATGGGAGAATTTTCATGTATTGTTATCTCTATTTAACAATGAAATACATTAATTATTTCATTGTTCCAAACTTGTTTTGCTTGGACTATGAACTTTTAACTCTTTTAAGTGCTGACCAATTTCCGTTCACTGCACATAGAGGTTTTATTTCACATTCGAACAGTGTAGATCCAGATCAGTCAGAACATCTGTGCCATTAGATCATAATCTACACTTTAAGCTTCTAAGTCAGCAATGACTTTATGAATATGAAGCAAATAGTGTAGATCCTGATCAGATTTGCAAGCTGATCTGGATCGACACTGTCCGCCTAAGGATAACCACCATAACCCATGAAGTCTTGGGATAATATAAGGGTTTTTATCAATTTTGATAAGTCCCTACCTTTTATCTAGGTCTACACTGGTACTTCCTTTGTGATAAATTATGTGCTCAGCACTTAAAGGGATAAGCATGTTTGCTGAAATTAATGTGTTGTTTTCTTCATACATTTTTTTTAGAATATTTGACTGCTGTCAGTGTGTATCCTTTCAGTTTTTAAGCAGTCATTTGTCTGTTAAGAGTTAATCCCATTTTTCTATACATGAAGATATGCATTTTATAGCATGTGTGAACAGTGTAGATCCAGATCAGCCAGCCCATTCATCACTTCTGATCAGGATCTGCACTGTACGCTTTTTTTATTTATTAGGTTATTTCTGACCAATAAGCCAAAAGTGCAGATCCTGATCAGATGAAATGGATATGCCTGCTGATCTGGATCTACACTGTTCACCATTGTGATAAAGGCATATCTATCAAGTAATGGGTTATTTTTATAAAAACGGTATTTCTTGGTTTTTATGAAAGGAGACTGTTTTTAGGGGACTTCATTTTTTGATTTTGAACAAGTTACTGTTGTTATGCTGGGATAGGTAAACCTTCTTAAGAGTTTGTACACCTAGCAGGCGAAGCTATGGGTTGTTGATGAGCTTTGGGCTGCTAATCCAAGCCATCCAAAAATGTCCTCTTAGTTGCCAAGTTGTGTAACATAATTTCTTTACTTTGATTATCTCGTGTCACTCATGTATGTATTTTGTGTTGATTTTTAATCCAATCACATTCTAATTTCTTTTGTGATTGTCAGTGCATAATAATTTGATTTAAGAATTCCATCTATCTTTTATATATATATAGGTACTGCTTCAAAAGTAGAAGAAAAAGAAATCCTGTATTTTGGATATTAAGCAATTTTCAATCTATTGTTTATTAGTTGATAAACCTATTCAGTAATAAACATATTCAGAATTTCATTTTCCAGTATTCCATATTTTATGACTTTTAAGATCCTATAAAATCTTGTGGTATCATTTAATATCATGGAAATGAATTCTCCTCGCACAATAGCTGCAGACGAATTTTTTCGTGCGGGTTTAAATTAACCTAATCATATTTTTATAATGGGTGACACTATTACTTGATTTATTTTAGCTGGGATTTGAATTTGAACATGCATCTTGGCGGGAAATAAGAGAAAAGTAACCTTTGTGAAATTTATTGATACCACAGTAGTTTGCTAATAATTATATGACCAATATTATAAGGTTGGATATTTTGCCATATGCATTAGAAATCATTTAGATTTCATCCATTTTGTCCATTGTAAAAAATTCACTATTAATATAAAATTGAAGATTTAATTCAATTTTAGTATGTGTGCACATGTAGTGTGTTTGAAAAGTGGGATATAGTTTATAAACAACAAGAGTTTTGTTTAATAAAATTCTGTATCTCAGAATAAAAAATGTTGTTTGTCATTATAATCAATTAAGAATTTAATTGATTATTATTTCCTTTATGATTTTATAAAAACATTTGGGTTGTTTAACCCTTTATTTGGGTGACCATTGCAGATCCAGATCAGTCTGTCAGGAATTTCACTGAATTGCGCGTCACATCATGCCACCGACACATTCATGATGTCATATTTAATATAACACTGTTGTTTTGTATACATGTTTTTAAAATGTCAGATAAATAAATAAACAGGAGTGAATCTTAACAAAACATTGCACTTTCTTATAGTTATTCATATAAGACCACACAGAGCCTGCACTGAAGTGCTGGCTGATCTGGATCTACACTGGTCACAGTGTATATATGGAGTAAAAGGTTATTTATGCATAAATTGAAAGATAAAGAAACAATCAAATTTTATTTATGTGTATAACTCTGACCAATGTCTCAAAAACATGACCCAGGGTCTTATGTACAACTATGTCCATTGTACCTCAAAGGTGCGTAAATAACTCCTTCCAATGTCTCAATCAAGTTTACAGGGGCCCATGCAGAGCTCTGTGAAATCTCTCAAAACATGACCACAGGGGCTAATGTACAGCTCTGCCAAATGTTTTGAAAACAATACCACAAAGGCCAATGTACATCTCCGTCTAGTTTTTCCATGATCCATCATAATCATGTATATTTCTTTGAAATGTCTCAAAAGCATGACCACAGGGGCCTGTGCACAACCCTGTAAAACATTTCAATAAAACTATTTTCCGAGTAAGTTCTGAACATCTTGTATGTAGGGCAGGGCAGGATCCAAGATTTCCAGAATGAGGGTTTGTCTGGGGCAGTCTTAGGGTAGTTACATGACAATGTCCAACTTTCTGGCCAAAATCCACATCGCTGCCAGGGAGTTTGAGCAACCCCACTGAACCCCTTCTGAGTCTGCCCCTGATAGGAGGCTCCACAAATGTCATTTCACAGCAGCATAGTAGTCCTCCACAATTGTGTGCAGTGTCTCAAAAGCATCTTCAAAAATTTCCTGCAAAATATAACAATAATATAACTTAGATTGAGGTCTTTGACATGTGTTACAAAAATACTGTTCGCTTCATTTAATATTTTAATAAATTCTTGAAGGCAAAAATATTGGAATCTGAACCTTCTGCATTTAAAAAATGCATGATTGTGTCTTATAAACACAGAGAAAGCATTTGCATTCATGGACCTGAAATAATGTAAACAAGAGGGCCATAATGGCCCTGTATCGCTCACCTGAGTACAAAAGTACTTTCAGCTTTACCCCAGGGCCAACATTTAAATAATGCTGGTAAAGGGTCTCTTTACAATACTCAACACGAAATATCTAAGGTCTAGTCGCATTAGTTTCAGAGAACAAGGGGTGTAGTTTGACACTAGCAAACTTTCTACATGTCTTCAGATCTTACTATTTAGCTCTATGTAAAAATTGATAAGCCCCTGGGTGGGGCCAATTCGAGCCTGGGGTCATGATATGTATAAACGTGGTAAAGGTCCACAAAGTGATGTTACATGTAAAAATTCTAAGCTCTATGTGTTATGGTTCTAGAGAAGAAGACTTTTATAAGATTTTTCCTATATAATTCTATGTAAAATGGGCGACCCCTGTGGCGGGGCCAATTTTGACCCAAGGGCCATAATTTGAACAACTTTGTTAGAGGTCCATTAGACAATGTTTCATGCCAAATATCTAACCTCTAGCCATTGTGGTTTTGGAGAAGAAGATTTTTTAAGTTTTTGCTATATATTGATATAAGGAAAACCCATGACCTCTGGGGCGGGGTAAATTTTGACCCCAGGGCCATAATTTGAACAACTTTGTTAGAGGTCTATTAGACAATGTTTCATGCCAAATATCTAACCTCTGGCCATTGCGGTTTCGGAGAAGAAGATTTTTTAAGTTTTTGCAATATATTGATATAAGGAAAACCCATGACCTCTGGGGCGGGGCAAATTTTGACCCCAGGGCCATAATTTGAACAACTTTGTTGGAGGTCTATTAGACAATGTTTCATGCCAAATATCTAACCTCTGGCCATTGCGGTTTCGGAGAAGAAGATTTTTTAAGTTGTTGCTATATATTGATATAAGGAAAACCCATGACCTCTGGGGCGGGGCAAATTTTGAACCCAGGGCTATAATTTTAACAATCTTACTAGAGGACCACTAGGTGATGCTACACACCAAATATCAAAGTTCTAGGCCTTACAGTTTCAGAGAAGAAGATTTTTTAAGTTTTTGCTATATATTGATATAAGGAAAACCCATGACCACTGGGGCGGGGCAAATTTTGACCCCAGGGCCATAATTTGAACAACTTTGTTAGAGGTCCATTAGACAATGTTTCATGCCAAATATCTAACTTCTAGCCACTGCGGTTTTGGAGAAGAAGATTTTTTAAGTTTTTGCTATATATTTATAAGGAAAACACATGACCCCATCCGGGCGGGGCCAATTTTGACCCCAGGGCTATAATTTGAACAATCTTGGTAGAGGACCACTAGGTGATGCTACACACCAAATATCAAAGTTCTAGGCCTTACGGTTTCAGAGAAGAAGATTTTTAAAAATTTCATGTTCAAAATCTATTTTTATCCTCTGTGACCTAGATAGGCAATGGACTGGAACCATTTGAACAATTCTGGTAAAGCTTCATGCAAGTAACATTCCTGCCAAGTTTCAGCAAGATTGGCCCAGGAGTTCAGGAGAAGAAGTCGTTTGAAGAAAAAGTTGACGACACACGGACGGACGACGGATGACGGACATCAGGCGAACACAAAAGCTCGCCATGAGCACTTCGTGCTCAGGTGAGCTAAAAAACTAAATTTATCTCTAGTAAATAAGAAAATAAATGGATCAAACACAAAGCTTCAAAGGCTGTTCTAGATGCATTCTATTGGAAATGAACTGGAAACAAAATATAATTATCGTTCCCTCAATATATCAGCCGTAATGGCATGAGTGTACAGTGTAGATACAGATCAGCCAGCACATTTATGCTGTCTGATCAGAATCAACACTGTTTTTAGATTCATTCGGTTATCTGACAAAGATGCAACCTGTGCAGATCCAGATCTGGACTACACTGGTTGTACATGCATTAAAACACATATATATGGAGGAAAGGGTTAGTTGGTTATAGTAGAAAGGGCATTAACTTTTTCCTCCAGATATATGGGTTTTAAAGCATGTGCAAACAGTGTAGATGCAGATCAGCCGGCACATCTCTCCTGTCACCAGCTGATCTAGATTTACAATGTGTGCCCATGTGATAAAGGTATATCTTTGATATAAATGGTTAAAAATAATTAGAGATATTGTCAATTTAACCTTTTACTCCATGTGATATTGCTGTTATCCCATGCCAAACAGTGTAGATCCAGATCATAGATGTGCCAGCTGATCTGGATCAACACTATTCGCCCACGCAACAAAAGAATATTTATGAAGTATAGAGTAAATGACTCTGGCAGTGTACCTGTTGTGCACCATATCTCCAATACCAGTGCAGATAAGCCCCGGCATCATACATGACCTTTGACCTTTCAAGGACGTTTTCAAGGTAGTGCACAATGGAAGAACTATTAGCAGCTACTGTCAAACTTGCTGAACTCTTTGATCCACAGTTGTTGGCACTGGCTGAAATAAGTTTTTTTTAATTTTCAGGCAACAATCGAGCATCACTAACAAAGACCCATGCTAAAGATTATAAAACTGAGTTTTGGGATTTGAGTCTCAGCTACATTATCTTGGATCAGAACTTCTCCCTCTGTTCAACCAAGGTAGAAATTTTTCTGTAGAAAGCCAAAATCCTAGTTGACTTCTCCCTAAATCTGAAAAACTTGTGGAAAAACTTCTGTCTATTCTGACAACCTAAGCAAATACCTGACTAATACACTGTGGCCTTGGACAAAACATCTTCCTCTTACTGCCTTTGTTGACATAGACAGAAATGCATGCTGCGGAATTGTAGTGGTGAGGTATGACATTGTTGCAAATAAGCTCTCAAACAGCTAGTAAACCTTTATTAATTGTATTATTATAAGCAGCGTTAATAAAGGATTACCATTTATCTTTACTTAGTGTTCCTTGACCAACATTGTAAACTAATTTCATCTTAGTTTCTTATTAAAACATAATTTGCTAATATATTATAAAAGCACAATCACTTAGCAACAAAGATAGCTAGCAACTATAAACAACACTGATCTGGCCATTAAAGTCTATTGTATATAGCTTTGAGGGTAAACAGAAATTAAAACTATCTGAAACATTTTAAATCATGTTTAGATTTGCTAGACGATCTCCTAGCAACCTTTATTATCTAGCAACAGTTTAATATGACTCACCTGACCAGAAATCTACAGGGTATGGGTTCCAGGATACAAAATTGTAAGATTGTTTCAGTTTGGTTTCTAAGGCATCAGTGTGCAGCTGGAAACCTCCGGTACTGTCCCCTCTGGCTACACAAATGTTTCCTAGACTTCTGTACTGGATGATTGTTAAGACAGTTAACTTGCTGACATGCTTAAAGGCTTAGGTTAGGACAGTATTACAACATTCAAAATGGCTACTTGCTGATTGGTCTACATAAGGAAAAGTGGTAAATTTTGAATTTTAAATATGAAGTAAATACCTTTTTGACCCTTGAAAATGAGTGTAAAGTAAGATAAAGCAATTTGATTTTTACCCAGTAGTAAAGTTCACTGAATACATCATATGACTCAGGACTGATTATAACCCATTGAAAATTCTCAGCAGGAGTCAAATGACCCCTGGTTTTCAAAAGTATTGAAATCCCTGTATCTGGGGAGAATTTTACCATCAAGAACTAGTGGCTAAAGGATACAGCATTTCCTGACTTGTCATATTTCTTCAGTGTAGCAGACAACTTGCCCAGTAAGTCAGACCAACTCATCTTGCTGAAAACATCAAACATGTGGGTGTCAGGAATATTTCTGTTTCTAACAAGGGGTAAGCAAAGACAGGCACTTATACATGCAATTTATCATACTTATAGAACACAAGGGCTCAAGATATAAAACTGAGATTGGATACCAGTCTCAAGCACCTGATTTGCTGAAATGGTGACTCACCTTTTCATGTACAATCACCCTCTTGTGATCGCTTTTTCCAGGGATTGGCTTAGGTCATAAGGGCTGAAGGTTATAAAGCTGAGACTGGTTTCCATGCTCAGTTTTATAACCATGGGCACAGGACAGGGAAAAAAATCTACTTTGAGATAGAAGTCAATAAGGATTCTGGCTTTCTGTATATAAAATACAGAGAAAAACTTATCCCTTGGCAGAGCAGATGGAGAAGTCCTGGATATTGGAGGACTATTTCTCCAAAGTCTCCCTCTAAGCCATTCCCTGCTTTTCATATAGAAGCCTAAATGGCCACATCTGTTCATTTACAGCACCTTGTTTGGCTCACATGTTTATGTACAAACACCTCTTTGAACTGACCTGTTCCCTGCTCCTGGGGATAAGATCATAAACCTGAATTTGGAGACCAGTCTCAAATCTCACGCATCTGATTGGCTGAAATAGCGACTACTCGTCATTTCATCCAATTAGATGCTTGAGTTTTTAGACTGGTCTCCAGTTTAAGTTTTATAATCTTTGGCACTGGTCTGTGCATTTATAATTTGCAATTTGTACAAACTTCCCTCTGACACATCTATTTGTGTACACACCCACCTTGGACCCACATGTTCACATATCCATTGGTCTCATCTGTTCATGTACAAACACCTCCATCGACTCAGTAGCCAATGGACTCACCTGTTCATGAACTGAGCAATCTGCACAAACTTAAGGTTTGGCATAGGAGTAATAGATCGGATCATTTCCCATGGTTCCATGCCCAGACTGAATGGACTGAAATAAAAACATAAATATTCTCTTTTCTCACTTACTAGACAGAAAAATCTCTATTTTTAGCCGTGTCAGATTTCCTTATCTCGCATGGCCTTATCTAACACTCCGCGTGCTCACGTACTTTCGTATTATATTGCGCACCATATTAATTGAGCACTTTCATTATTGATTTAGACTACGTCATGATGCTTATTTCTACGTCATAAATTTGTAAAGTGACGTAATTAAACGAATGTTTACTTTTTCAAATAGAGCAATCTGTTGATTTTGTTTGATCAGGATTTTGTTCAAAAATCATTTGGAAAGGATACACTCGGAGGTTGCTAAATTCCTAACGCTGGAACTTGGAAGTGTTTATCGTGGTATGAGTCTGAAATTGCTACTTTTTAAAGTGTTTCATTCTTATACCGCTGTTGCGAGCTTCGTTAAACATCAGGATCTATGAATAAAGTGAATGGAAAATAAAATAGGAAATATACTGCTGTTTAATCGGGATATTTCAACTGGTATGTACAATTCAATTTTTTTAAAATTTAAATTGTGACGAAATCACGGATAACCTTACAAATCGCAGATCTGTTATCCGTTTTCAACGAATGAACCAGCTGTTTTCATGCAATGAAAAAAACGATTCTTTTCATTTCTTTTATTTGTAACGATATTGTTGAAGGCCTCCATGTTAGGGGTGTTTAACTTTGACAGGACTGTGTTTTCGTGGCTGATTTATCATTCCTACTGGAAGTTACGCGAAAGAAATAGTTCTCTAAAATTCTTGCGTTTTTTTTTTATTTTTGAAGAATTTTGTTTGAATCTTTAAGAAGTAAGTGAGAAAAATAATCAATCATTGGTATTCGGCGAAGATCGCGGTATCCCAACCCTCGGGCAATGCTTTCCAGACGGAAACTCAGCACAGCCTCGTTTCCGTCTGGAAAGCATTACCCTCGGGTTGAGATACCTTGATCTTCGCCGAATACCAATGATAGATTCTCTTTTTCTCCATTATTACCTCAGGTTTCACTTTACCCTTTCATCCATATATACAGGTTATATAACATGTGACCAGGGTAGATCAAGATCAGCCAGCACATCTTTATCTGTGTCTGATCTGGATACAAACCTGTCGCTTCTTGGTCAGAAATACTGATAACCTAATGAATCTAAAAGCGAACAGATTAGATCCTAATCACATGGCACAGATTTGCCAACTGATCTTGATCTACAGTTTGTCCATTTGATAATATCCCATGGAGTAAAGGATTAACAGTAAAGATAATATCCCATGGAGTAAAGGATTAACAGTAAAGATAATATCCCATGGAGTAAAGGATTAACAGTAAAGATAATATCCCATGGAGTAAAGGATTAACAGTAAAGATAATATCCATGGAGTAAAGGATTAACAGTAAAGATAATATCCCATGGAGTAAAGGATTAACAGTAAAGATAATATCCCATGGAGTAAAGGATTAACAGTAAAGATAATATCCCATGGAGTAAAGGATTAACAGTAAAGATAATATCCCATGGAGTAAAGGATTAACAGTAAAGATAATATCCCATGGAGTAAAGGATTAACAGTAAAGATAATATCCCATGGAGTAAAGGATTAACAGTACAGAAAGAAAAATGAAAGTTAATACAATCTTATCTGTGAACATTTAATATGGTTGCTGTTAATGCATTTTCGTGAGTTCAGTTTAGAAAATTAGTGTTTACATTTAATTCTATATTTCAAATGTTGTTCAAAATTGGTCAATAAATCTAACTAAAAATCATGATAAAAAGTAGGCCACAAATGTTAAAGAATTCACAGTAGCTATGAAGTTTAAAAATATCACATTTCCTATTACAGAGATTATTCATGATCTTCAATAAATTAATGGAATTGAGTTTGTAAACTCTTTTAGTTAAAATTGTTAACCATGACTGTTTGACATTGCAACTTATTCCTTAATAAACCAGTCACCCTTTGAGCCAATCAGATGCTTGAGATTTGAGACTGATCTGCAAATTTAGTTTTATGATCTTGGGCACAGGTTTTCTTCTTAAATTTTTTATATAAAAAGGGGCATAACTATGACAAAATGCAGTCAAGAGTTATTTAACTTATCCTGATAACTGCTATTGCATTGTCAGAAAACACTGCAATGTTTCAAAGCTCTACAATTAATGATTACTTAGAAAAAAGTGAACATAAACAAAAACTGAATGAAATGTCGATGCTGCCCACCCGCCTGCCCAACACATACCTGAAATCTAATAACCATGTTTCTTAAAAAAACCTGGTTAATAAAAATGATCCTCTCAATAATACCTTTTAGTTTTTAGTGAATCTGTTGGAAGAAAGACCCCAGTGAGATGGCTAGCAATAGCTTCGTTTAAGTTGGCAAACGAGATGGCCTCTTGTCCTTTCTTCTTCTGAACTCGTTGCAGGACGTCATCATTATGTGTCAACACAACACAGTCTGTAGTTCTACAAATACATTTCAGCCTCTTATTGCTTTATCCTTTTCCTTTTCCTCCATATATATATATATATATATATGCATTTTTACACATGTGTAACCAGTGTAGATCCAGACCAGCTGGAAAATCCATGCCACCAGATCTGGATCTGCACTGCATTTTGGTCAGAAATAACATAATGAATCAAAAAGTTAACCATTTAGATCCTGATCAGACATCATGGACCTGGCGGCTGATCTGGATCCATGTGATAAAACCTGTATGTATGGAGTAAATCCATATATAAGGGTTTTATTGCATGTGTGACCAGTTTAGTCCAGATCAGGCGGCACATTCACGTCATCTGATCTGGAGCCACATTCATCACTTCTGTGACAGAAATAAACTTATGACTCTGAAAGAGAACAGTGTAGATCCTAATCAGAGGACAGAGATGTGCCAACTGACTTGGTTTTACGCTGGTCACAAACTCAGTAAAACCTGTGACCTTGACCAGAATTATCACAGCCAAATTAGAATGCAAACACAGAAGTATCAACAGGATTACTCTGTTGTGAATGGATAACTGGATGCGGAAGATCCAGAGCATTTGGACTGCATCAGAATGGAACTACATTTAGCCATCCACTTATTAGTTTATTTATAAAACAATTAAACATGAAACCATCAAATATAGAATGGAACAATAGAAAAGCAGCAGAGCAAACAGACCTTTGAAAGGTGCGTATCAATCTGAGTGGAATTGGAGTGGAAATGTTCTGGAAATGATGCAGTGCAAGATTTTAAGATATTGTCAATTACATGAAATACACTACATATATCTACACTGAGGCAAACACAAAAATTAAGTTTTGTATACGTTTTAATAAACATAAAATATTACAATTTTAATAAATATGAAATATGCATGTCAGTTTTTGTGGTCAAGATTCTGGGCTGGATTTTCCTGTTTGAACCTCAAGCAAATGACAAACCTGTAACCAAATTACCTCTGTAATGTTGCCAAAGTTAACAAAGCATTATAATGCTGTAATGGACTTTCACCACTGGCATGGGGGGCAAAAGCACAGGACATCAGGTGGCTTAGAGGGTACCGATCCCGTAGAATTTCCAAAACCCGAGACCCAAAACCTGAGCCGGTTCCCCCGCTCAGGCTGTGAAGTAAAATGATACCATTGAAGCAGTCACATCTGTGAAGTAAAAATTGCCCAAGGTTATAAAACTGAGAATGGAAACCAGTCTCAAATCTCAAGCATCTAATTGGCGGAAATGGCGATCAGTCCCCATTTCAGCCAATCAGATGCTTGAGATTTGAGACTGGTTTCCAAACTCAGTTTTATAACCTTCAGCCAATATTACAAATCTTTTTGACCTAACTCAGATTTGGTCCTAATTACATGATTAGTTAAGAAATCTGACAATTTTATACATGCTGAGACAATTTTATCTTTAAAATGTATCATGTTTATTAAACATAGTCTAGTACATTTCTATGTCAATTTCCTGTTTTCTTACTAAAAATAGTTCAGTACCATTCTGTGACACATTCCCGTATTCTTACAAAAGTAGTTCAGTATCTTTCTATGTCTCATTCTGGTATATTAATAAAAAGTAAACAGTACGTTCCTACGCCACATTCCAGTATTCTAACAAAATGTAGCTCAGTACCTTTCTATTTCACATTCCTGTATTCTTACAAAAAGTAGTTCAATACCTTTCAATATCACACTCTAGTATTTTCACAATATGGCATTCTAATAAAAATAAGTGCAGTACCTTTCAACCTCTCTTCTCACAGCATCTAATGTGTCATCCAACAAATGATCATCCCCTGTCCTCTTCATGCCATGGTAGCCTGAATGGTAATATAGTATTTTAAGTTGTGCATATTCCAATTGCTCTGGCCTGAAGGTTATAAAACTGAGATGGGAAACCAGTCTCAAATCTCAAGCATCTGACTGGCTGAAATGGCGGCTGAAATAATCAAATGAATCTAAAAGCAACTAGTGTAGATCCAGATCTGGCTGAACCTAAATTCTGTCTGAATTGGATTTACAGTGCTCAGACATTAGATATACCGGTCAATTTCCCAGGAATTTGTAGTAATGAAAACCATAAATGTATGTATTATGGTAGTTTTAGATATCCATTTGTAAAAACCCTTTACTCCATGGGATATGGCTGCTATCCCTTGGGCAAACAGTGTAAAATAAGATTCTAATCAGGATCTAAACAGTTCGATTTAATATCATAGCTTATTTCTGACCATTGTTCAACCATTGCAGATCCAAGGAAATGCCAGCTGATCTGAATCTTCACTGATTGCACTTGTGATAAAACCCATATATTGGAGTAAAGAGTAAAACATTTGATAAGAAGTTAGGTTTATAGAGGTTTTTGTAAAGAAGAAAACAGTGAGGAACTGTTAGACAATTTTGATGTTGTATACATATATACGGTAGCAAAGAAGCAAATCTGGGACAATGCAGACAACTTAATGGGTATTACCTAGAGCCCAGTTAGTGCCTCTCCCTCTTTTACCAGAAACAATTGATTCTTCTCTGAAAGTAAAAAAAAGAATTACTACAGCAGGACATCTGTTGTAATTATTGTGCATTCAAAACTTTTAGGCAGATTTTACAGTTTTTTTCTGATGCAGGAACAGTGTTCTAGGAGTAAAGTGTTGGACTCCAGATTCAGAGATTGTGGGTTTGAATTCCACCAGGGATGAGATTCTTCTGCAGTTTCAGCAATCCACACTTGGCACAAGTTTGGGCTTCAACCCAGGAGGCAGTCATCGTGTGCGGTTAATATTATCCTTTCCTCAATATATATGCCTTTATGGCATGGATGTGCAGGCATATCTGGATGTACATTGATTGCTCATGTGATATTACAAAAATATGGAAAAAAAGAGAGTTAAAAACCCATTATACTTGCAACACCTTAATCAGTCTTCCTATCCAGGCCTACATTGTGCCCTTTTAACATGTAGTTAACACAATTTCTAGCCAATAACCCCCATGAACTATAAATGATCCAGCCCCTTAAACAAGTTTATGTCAAATTTTTACCAGCAATGGCCTTGGATAATATTTTTGTCTAGCTATTAAAACAAAATCCTTACATGTGAACAAATTTACGAAAAGTACTTTAAAGCAAACTAAATGAAAATTGTGAACTTTGATCTTGCTTACTTTGACCTTGAATTGTGGTCCAGCCAAAAGAAAACATACACGGACAATTAATGAAATTACCTGTAAGGAAGTCCTCTTGTTATTTTTCTGATCACCTTAGGTTCACTGTCCACAACAACTGCTCTGAACTTCCCATCAGCTGCTATAAAACTGTGACTGAAAAGGACATACATAATAGTATATTAATTTCTTTCTTTTAAGAGCCCTTCACTCAACTGTAAAGCTTTATTTACTTTTCAAAAAAACTGCCATTATGTATGCTGCAGGGAGTTGTTTTTTTTAAGTACCGTGTTAGAACTGCTTCTGTTCTTGATATACATCAACAACATGTCTGGTAGGGTCTAATCCCCAGAGAGCCTCTTTGCTGATTACAATTTACAGGACTATAAACTCGGTCAAAGACATTAATGCACTTTAAGAGGATTTGGACAGCCTACAAGTATGAGAGTGAAACTGGCAGATGGTTTTCAACCCCAAAAAGTGTGAATTGATATGCATTACCAACAAGCCTAAAATCATAGCTGGCTCATATACCAAACACTACAACAAACCATCAAAGCAAAGTACCTAGGAATCACACTTGACAATGTCAACAACTGTTCTGGAACAGCCACATCATTGTGACCACCAAGAAGAAGTTCCTGCTCACAAGACATTAAGGCCACTTGCTGGTAAGATACCAGCTGGAGTATGTGGCATCTGTAAGGGACCCACACACTAGCTGTAACATTGCCATGCTGGAGACTGTACAAAGAAGAGCTGCTCGATTGTGCACATGGGATTACAGACAAACCAGCAGTGTCACATCAACTCTCAACTGGGACACAATGGAACTGTTACATGGTAGACAACTCTGTTGTCCTTACTTAGTAGACATTCATGTAGTACAGAGTTAACTCATCTTGACCCTTTATATATGCATGCTCTCTCTTATAGCAGACACTTTTTGTTAAGGCCTCACTGAAAAAACATGTCACAAACTCAGTGTTAGTTGTTCAATATACCCACATACCCGCGCACATCATAACAGGAACCACATCGCCACCACATAAAAGCCGCTATGATGTATAGGATTATTAATATCGTGGTGGACATACAAACCCAGCACATACTTCTACCAACTGGAGCACACAAGAGGCCATGCCAACATGTTACCGGTTCCGTTTGCAACTGTCAATGCCCACAAGTACTCTTTTCTTCCCCTCTCCTCTGACATCTACTGCATATGACCATTACCGGCCTATCACTGGAAGTCTTCATGACTAGGATGGGTGATCCAATGCCTTAGCTCTGCAGCAACATGTTTTTAGCCTGTTTTAAACCTGTTTTTCACCGAGCCTCTCCCTGCGCATGTACATAGTCACATATGTGTGATGATCATATGCTACAGAGTCCAGCACACTACCCAGGAGATGAAGAAGAAAGCTGTTGTCTTGTTCTTGTTACAAAAGATCTTTTGAGACTTTATTTCTTATTTTTTAGGTTTATCACAAAGTGGAAGCAAAAAGTAAAGAGGGTAGGAAAATTGAACCACACCTGTTGATTTTTCTTGGCTTAAGTGTGTATGGTATTGGTGTACAATATAATTGTTATTAAGTATATGCTCCACAGTTTTCATGAGAATCTGAGTAAGTTCAGAAAAAAACTACAAAAAGTAATCTACTTTCACCAGTATAACTCCTAATCTGCACTAAATCCAGACTTACTTATCCGAACACGATACCTTTTTGACGCCTCGTCATCTTTGGAAATTCTTTTCCAGAGAGCTTGCCCTACTTGATTTCCACATTGCCCAATCTGTAAAAATACCGTCGACATGACAACTCAATTATGACATCTCATTTAGCTTGGTAAATCTCGAAAAAATCCACAAACAATTCTGGTTGCTGGGCGCAGCCATCTTTGAAACCATTCAAACCTCCCAGAAAGAAGAGTTGCGGGGCGGACAGCGTTTTGATCCTGAGAAAAAAGTAGTTGATGTGCCATTATCTGAGTAGGTAATGGATTTGTGTTACATAACTTTACAATTAACGATATCCAATGCATTCATATACACACACGAAATCGCATGACACCTCGTTTATCGGTGAAAAAATACACTGCCGGCTGGAGCTACTCTACACAGCTACAGTACAGTACAGTACCAGTATCCACAAACTGTACGTACAGTACCAGTATCCACAAACTGTACGTACAGTACCAGTATCCACAAACTGTACTGTAAGACTGTAGCTTACATTGAAAGTAACAGTAATTTGAAAACTGTACGTCACTATGGGTGTTTGCTAAAAAAATAACTTTGATACTACTTGAGATATCACATTGAAACTTGGAATGTATATACAGCTTTTAAGTAGCGGATTTTGGGGTATAGCGGATAACCCGTTACTTTTCTTGGTCATTTTCTTTATTTATACATTTTAAATAATTAACAATTATACCAACAGAACAAGTGAATTCTTCCCTTTACTTTCGTGTATTTTGTTTTGATTTCAAATTTTGCAATGACAGTTTATCTTAAACAATGTAGAACTAGGTAATCGGAAGCTGATACCAACAACGTGTTTTTACTGAATGAAAAGAACAATAAACACAAAGTTTTATATCAAAAGCCTGTAAACTATCAAAGAATATGGGTTGTTTTGGTGTATAAATAAACCTTTCATCAATAATAAAAACATGTGTTTATAAACCTGCAAATTGTCACCAAACAGAGATATAAATAATCACCATGCACTTAGCCAGTAACGGATTGCATATGTATGCTACATAAGGGGGTCGTCTCCAAATCAACTTGATCTGTCAAATCGCTGTCAGAGGCGAGTTGAAAGTTAGATATGATGTGTTTTGAAGATTAACAATTGAACTAATATAACACAATGTAGTGAATATACTTTAACTGTAGATATTTATATGTATCAGTGAATGGGTGAGCCGGAAAAACACTGATAGTGCTGAGACCTTATTGAAACCTTATAAGAACACCCGAGTCATATATGCTGATGGTTTAGTCATTGACTTCTCCATTTCATTTTTCAATCTGGCCAGTTTTCGAATATGTTTCCACAGCCTTCCATTTTGGAGAAGTCTTTCATCTCATTGTGCTTTATTTTCTTTTAATTTGAGAACTCGCATACATGTACGTAATAGATGAACTCTGTAAGAAAAAATCCTAGTTTTTCTGGCCACCAAGTTTAGTTATTGCCAGTAAATAAAGATATTTTTACTACCGGTAATTATTTATGCTATTTGATATGATAATACTGTATATTTCATTTGATTTCTCTGTGATCAGTTTTATTTTTAAATGCAACGCCAGTAAACAAGAATACGGGATAGACTTGATGTTTAATAACACGATTACAAAACGTTCTTCAATGAACAACAATCGCGAATACACATAACCAAGGGGAGCAACTCCCACATGTACAAGGTGTCAAACAACTAAATGTTCATAGGTCAATGGACACTATATATATAGTGGCGTGACCTCTTTTTCCTTTCCCTTACAAGTATTAATATAATTATGCCACCTGTTAAATCAATAGTTAACTAAAGAAACATACAGTATCTCAGTATTAAGTAAAATTAACATTTAAAACATTTATAATACCATGTTGAATAAGATGGCATGAACTAAAGAAAATGTGCAGACATTACATATAAATCATCAGGTCAAATATTAAGACAACTCGTAGTCACTGAGATAACTTGGAGGCTTTCGAGCCCTTTGTGGTCGCTCATATGTATTAGTAGTGTTGAGTTCAACATTAGAATGACTAGAGTTTAGATCACACTCGTCAACTACTTCTGATGAAATGTCCAGAGATAACAAATTATTTTCATTTGGTATAGGATTTAGCGGTTCATATGCTGGACGAGAAAGAGTGTCCGGAATGTTAATAACTTGTGGTACCTTGTCGTTGTCTTCAACATTAGTACTAAGATCATCATTACTCTCATGTTTCACTTGATTTGGTATACAATCACTAAACTGACTTTGAACTCTGTAACACTCACTAAGCTTTATTTTGTATGATGCAGCTCTTAACTGTGAACCGGAAAATTTCTTAATGGAACACCATGGATTTTCAATAGATATAATTAAATATCTGTCACGAGCCTTAAGCTTACTTTTCTCAGAAACAAGATAAACAATATCACCAACTGATAACTCTTGACATGACAAAGGCTTCTGTCCCTTAAGTTTTGATTTTTCACTGTACGGATGATTACTTAGGCGGTTTTCGTGCTGACTTAAAATGAGAGCTCTATAGCTCTATCTGATAATGGTAACTGTTCATTTGTAAACTGGTTTCGTTGAGTCCACAGTTCGCGTGATGATAAGCCACAATTAAGAATGCGCGAATTCAGTCTTGCAATAACAATGGAGAGTCCCAATTCCGAAACCGGACCACCAGAAGGATCATGGCGGAGTAGTTCATTTTCAAATTCGAGAATTGCCCTTTCTGCAACAGGGTTCTTATTAACATTTTTTACACGACCAATTTCAAGCACAATTTTGAATGATTTGAGTGTTTCGTCGTCTCGCAAGGCTACAAACCCTGGAGCTGCATCACATCTGATAATAGCACTTGGACCCTCAAGTGGGTGTAATCCAAGGACAAGTTTCAACAAACCAACTCGTAGTGTATCTTGTTTTTAATTTTCAATCATACAAGCTGTGGTATATGAGCTCAAAATTTCCCGAAGCACAAGTATCAATTGTTTATTCCGTTTTAAAACATCAGCGGCAAAATAAATTCCCACAACCTCTGGTGGGGGGGTCGTTGATTGTTCATTCAAAGTTTTCGGATACTTCTGCAAGGAAGTACAGGTATGACACGATTCACAGACGCAGTCGATAGCTTTATTTAAGTCCAGAGCGTAAAAGTGCCTTTTCATTACAAGCTGCATCTGATGCTTGGTTGGATGATTTAGCTTTAGATGAAGTGCTGTCACAAGTCCATCAATGACTGAGCGGGGTACAACTATGAGTTCATTGTAGGGTGTAAGCGGATCATTTTTCGGTACCACTAATAGATTATCCTTAGCGATTGAGACCACATTAAGATAACGTTTAACGTCTTTAATATTAGTAAGTTTTTTTGAAGGACGAGTGCCCTGTTTAAGATGAGCATGAGTTCTGCCAAGATCAGGGCATTCAGATTGTATATCTAACCATGCAGACCGGGTTGTGAAGGGTAAATTGGACAAATTATTCAGAATGTCATTCACCTGAACCGATCGGACAACAGAATCTTCTGTTTCAATTATAAAAGAGCAGATTTGACAGTGCGGTTCTGTGCAGTCTGGGGCATTGCGACTTGCGAAGTCTGATGGTATGTTCGCGGATCCGGCTAAGTGCCTTATGTTAAGATTGTACCGGCTTACTAATGACAAAAACGATGTCAGTCTGGGGCTGGCAGAAAACTCGCCACGGTAGAGTTTCTTGATAGCTTGGACACATGGTTTGCTATCCGTCAAAATACATGACCTGTGCTTCGACTGGACAATAAACGGACTAAAATGTTTAATTGCAGCTGCATTTGCGAGTGCTTCAATTTCGCAAGGGAGCCATGTAACTTGGTGCTTTCTTAATTTAGCGCTAAAAAAACCAGCTAGTGAAAGTTTGTTGTTTCTTGTCACGTAAAGAGTTGCACCTATGCCATGTCTAACAACGGATCCATCGGCAACGATCCACAATTGGTCTGAGGCCCTAGGAAGAATGATAGCCTTATGCGTCTTTATAAGTTTCTGAGCATTAGCGAAGTGTACATGTAAGTCATCAGTCCACTCAAGCTTTTCCTGTGATGGCCGACCTGCAATTTTGTCATCGAGTGGGGCAAGTATTGAGGAGCAATTAGGTATAACCCTTGCACGCACTTTGTAAGCGCCAATGAATGACCTAAGACCACGCACGGTTGTAGGGGGTGGGCAAGTGGACAGTACAGAAATGCGATGAGCATTAGCAGTGATGATACCGTTTGACCATGTCCAACCTAGAATTGTTGTTGAAGCCGGGGCAATAACAGTTTTGGAAGGTGACAGTTTCAAGTTGGACTTGTGAAGGGCTGTAAGGACACATTTCCAATTGGTGTACAACTCATCGGGAGTGTTACCACCACAATACAGGTCATCTGCCAACTTAGCAACGATGCCATCCTGAAGACACTCACCTAGTACTCAACACATGAGTTCTTCTAATGCTGTCTCAGACCCTGGCATACCCATAGCAGTCCGAGTGTATACTCTTATGCCTTTAAATGGTGTTGCAACACCACAATACTTCATAGAATCCTTTGAAAGTGGAATTTGATAGAAAGCACTGGTAAGATCAGTTTTAATAATGTACTTCCAAGGAGCAATAAGACGAAGAATAGAATCTACGTCGGGCATGAGGGATGGCTGGGGCTTACTGTACCGACCAACATCAGCAAAATCAGTAACTTATCTATACCCGCCCTGGGGTTTTGTAACCAAAAAGGATGGGTTAAGATATTCAACAGAAATGTTAAGATCTTCTGGTCGGCAGAAAACGCCTTGGCATTCAAGTTCATCAAATTTTTGCTGTAACTTAATCAACTTATCTCGATTATATTGGGGTACTCTCCCTTTTCGTTGGGGAGGTTGTACAGGGCCCATGTTGACCTTAGCCTGAAAGGGACCTACAGCGCTGTTGTAGCCTCTTTTTATGTCACTACTAAAAACATCATCAAATTGCTCATGTAGGGACTGAAATTCAGAGTGTGACCTGGGTGGAAGGATGTTGTCAGGATCCAGGTTAACAGATTCTGAGTATAGGATAGAGTCTATTAAGACGTTTCTATAGAAAATAGAAGCCGAAACGAGCGCAGCGAGTGCAGGCTTCTATTTTCTATAGAAACTTCTTAATAGATTCTATCCGACTTAGAAGTCCCCGCCTCCCGTCTACTTGTTCTGCCAAAATGACATGTTATCCGCCCCATTAAACTGTCAATCAAACTACTCAGTACAGCGTATGACGTTGGGATGGCGCGAAAACTAGCATAAAAACAACGAAATGGACGATTACATTCTGTGCAGACATTTAGGGTAGTTTGACATTTCATCAATAGCTGATGGTTCAGTTTTAATTGATGGTGCTAGCGAAAACACCCATTTAAAAATATAGACTATGCTTGGGTGTGATCTAACCACAGTGATATCAATCTTTTTTAGACTTAACGTTTAAAAAAAAAGATGGACGAACCTATTTTTGATATATTGCTTGACGGCAACTTGATTAAGGTGTTTTAGGCTGAATGTTTTGCAGAGGGATCTATTGATCAAGCCGTGTCGCAACCGATGTCAATTTCTACACAACTTGTTAAATGTGACGATAAAGGTAAATGTTACTCTTTATTACTTTCGCCATTTCCACCAACGCTCGGGAGTTTAATATTTAATGTGCATGTATTTTCCTTTTGCGATCGTAATATTTAAATATTAATATTGGAATGAACACATGAGTAATGATTCTTTTTTATTTTTCAGAGAACCTCGGATTCTCGACACCAGTCTCGGCAGGCGATCTACCCCGGAAGACTAGAAACCAGGATCGTTGGGCAGTGGCCTTTTGGCGTGAATGGGCAGAGCACCGCAACGGTCTGCCGGAAACAGTGCTCGAGCCAGGCTTTCCCATACCGCTCAGTGTAGCAGAAATAAGTGACTTTGTTATGCTTGAATTCTAGCTCCAGAGGTTTGTTGTTGAAATACTGTACGTAGGAAGGACGGTAAACCGATCAGGACAATAACGTACGTTTTAGTGCTGGAAATTTTGCGCAAAATACACTAAAATAAATGATGAAAACCATGTTCAAGGAGGCCGATTTGGATATCGAAGGTCGTCGAATTAGCAATCATTCTTGGCGTGTTACATTGTGTACGTCCTTGTATAATGAGATGTATACAGAAGCGGTGTCTGTGAGAAGTGACCACAGAAGTAATGTGTTCAACGCCTACCAAAGAGAGTCGTTTACCACATTAAAGGACATAAGTAATATTTTGGATTCAAAACCAAATCAGGAATCAAAATTGAAGCAGAGGAATGTCCTCGAGGTCTAAAAGTGCCCCGCTCACGCCCAGCGGTTTCGTGTTCAAAAACTGAAACTGAGCCAACATTGGCATTAACGGAAACGGACGAATGTTTAACTCTACATGTACCAAGGTGTGTGAAGAAAATCTAGTTGTTTATAAAAGAGGGACAGAGAATTGAAATGGATATTTAAATTAACTGTTAAATCGTTGCCTGTTTTGACATGTGTACAATATACTGGATTACTCTAGTTTTTTTTAGTTTTTTTTTGCACATAACACTGATAATAGTACGTATTAATTTTTGTGTTGAAATAAAGTTTGTTTTTTTCAGATGTAAAGTATTTTGTGTATTGATGTTGGCTTTTGTATCTTAACGTATTACATATGTAATTCTGACCAGTTTTTATAATGCATGCATGACCAAGAAACTGTTCGGCAATCGTCATGACGTGTTTTAAAAACTTGTAACAAGGGGAGGAGTCAAGTCGTGGTTTGTTGCACATGCGCAGTTGAAACTAAAACCATTCAGTAAAATAGATCGATCTATTTTGTTCAGTGTAAAATAGAAAATAGAAAGGAGTTCTATTGAAATAATTCGCCGAAGAATTCAAATTTTCGTAGCTTCTGATTGGCTAAGAATGTAGGGCGACTTCTAAGTAAGCAGTGAGCTTGTCATGGGAATTCTTCATTTGAGGCGAAGAAGGGGATGAAGTAGGGACATCTAAAGTAAGGGGGACAGTTGTGACAGGAGAAGTGAGTCTCACTTGACAAAAGTGATCATGCTTGTGAAGCTTTTGTGGTTCAGGAGAGTCATTAAATATGCGAATCTTACCATCAACAGCCTCTATTAACTGAGGAGATGGCCAGTCCGCAACTGTCTTGCCACAATCATATCGCTTCTCAATGGCAAGAGTGGCATCTGCGTGAACATCACTTAAAATATCTACTTCGATGTATTCACCAGGCCAAACTACCGCAGATGAGGTAATACGCAAAACAAACGGTGGGACATGACGGATGTTAGTATTTTCAGTTTCTGATTTAAAAGCGCTATAGACGATTTTTTCATTATCACCGATATTGATTTCATGTTTCGAAGGTCTGACTGAGATATCATTGTATGCCATAAAAGTAACACCGGCTAAAACATCAACATCTAGATTATCAACTACAAGTGCATCAAGTTTGAAGTGATGTTTGCCCCGCTAAGCGTGATATGAGTCTCCCCAGTAATGTTAAGAGGAGTTGACCCATCAGCTTGAAGAGCATTTTGACTGGTGGACTGAATTGTTGCTCCAATCTGTTTAGCAACAGAACTCTTGATCATGCTAATTTCTGCACCAGTATCGAGAGTGACAAGTAACGTGTAATGCTTATGAAAAACTTTCATGGTAGGTGATTTAGTAGTACTAACTCTACGCGAAGATGATGGAAAAGCGGTATAATGTGTTTGAGGGACATCATTCGCAGGCTCATTTTGATCATCTTGATCATTGGTTTGATAATGATTCTCAACGTAATCGTTATCTTCGGTGGTCTGTCTCACTCTGGAATTTAAGAACTGTTTATCAGAGTCAGGTAAAAAGTTACATTTGCTTAAATAATGTTGGAAGCGTGGTCTGCCAGCTTGTTTACAGAGTGGGCAGATTGGTGTGCGTTTCGAGCTAGATGGAAGTTTCGATTTGAATGCAGTTCTTAAAACCTTAGATTCATTGAATGAATGAATTTCGTCCAGTAAACTGTCTAACGCCTGAGAGATCTCTGGTTTGATTGAAGCGAGAGTCTTCGACCGGAGTTCAGTTCCATAGCGCTGTTTGACAAGTGCTGGAAGACTTGCATGAATTAAGCGAAGCCATGTCAGAATGATAAAATTTTCCATGGATGGTGTAAGATCTTCGTCGTCAGTCGGGACATCCCCAGGATGTTCAATAGTGCCGTCTGCCTTGAGGAGGTTGTCTTCAGCGAAACTCATTAATCTCTGGTACAAATCCTCAGGGCGCTCATCCGGTTCCAATTTGATGTCATTGAAATTCAAAAAGTTTGACCCTGAACGTTGAAAGCCATAATGTAGACGAATAGCCTGCCATATATTTGCTAAGGATGTTGAATTCTTGACAATAGTATTTCTTGAAATAACAGGACAATAATTAGCAATTTGTCCCAGCATTAAATCGAGGTGTGTGACTTTTTGTTCTGCTGTACGCCGTTTTGTCTCTGGGACTCCTTCACCATCATCGGTTAGGCCACGAAGTGGATTACCAGATTTCTTAAGCCATGTAAATCCGTCAACAAGAAAAGGGGCAAAATTTGAGTCTAAAGACAGGATATATTGCAAGTTCTGATGCCACGACTCAAATGATGTAATTGATTCGTGATTAGATAATGCCCATTGTTTGGGAGCACGATGTGTCGCCATTTTGGATTGAATCGTGTTTAAGTTACTTGTCCTTTCCCGGCCGCTTTTGGCTATATTTTTGTTACCAGTTCGTTAATGACGATAGTAATCAATTGTACTGGAAGTCTGGGTTTTTATCCGACAGCTGCACCCACGCCAGTAAACAAGAATACGGGATAGACTTGATGTTTAATAACATGATTACAAAACGTTCTTCAATGAACAACAATCGCGAATACACATAACCAAGGGGAGCAACTCCCACATGTACAAGGTGTCAAACAACTAAATGTTCATAGGTCAATGGACACTATATATATAGTGGCACCATTTATTTTTCGGTGTTAAAATTTTTATGACCTATTATATCATGATGTTCTTCTGTTATACTTAGCAGCATGTTTCTTGTTTAATTCAGTTCAAACGGTATTGATTTTTATTTGATAAACCCTTGAACATGTTTCAGTACATGTCATAATAAAAAACAATATTTTTTGTTGGTTTGAGAAGCCCTGTCAGTGAGTCAGTGACTTACACTACCTATCCCATACTCCCCGAAGCTATCCGCTACTGCCTAAATCCATGTATATCATATATAAAACCTCGAGCAGGAAAATTGTCACGAAAGTTGAAAAAGAAGCCAATTTTTTAGAGAGAACATTTTTGTCTGTTGAATGGTATTGATAAGTTTTTAGAATTTCTACTTTTAAAGACCCAATGAGCGGTAATCTGCTTAGCTATCCGCTACTACTTGAACAACTGTATCTCACGAATATTCATCATCAAAATCTACATCATTACCAACAAGAGCCATAACTCTCTATCAATATTTTTCAAATTATGCAGCCTTTTCACTGATATTTTGCATTAACCAAAATATGCACTTGGCCTATAACTTTGAAACTACTTGAGATATCACCTTAAAACTTGAAATATAATATTCACCATCAAAATCTTTGTCTCTATTACCAATATTTTTCATGTTATGCCCCTTCTTGACTTAGATTTTCTGTTTACCAAAATATGCAGATGGCCGAAAACTTAGAAACTACTTGAGGAAATATTACTTTAAAAGTTTATATTCATCAAAATCTGTCATTACCAACAAGGCCAATATCTCTGCTACCAATATTTTCCAAGATATGACCATTCTTCACTTAGATTTTGTGTTTAAAATATATGCAATTAGCCCATAACTTTGAAACTACTTGAGAAATGACATTGAAACTCATCAGTGTCTACATCATTATCATTAAGGCCCATAATTTTTAAGTTAAAAATATTTTTCAAGTTACGCCCCTTTTAGTATCTACATCATTATCAAGGCCCATAACTCTATCCGAAATATCTTTTAAGTTATGTCCCTTTTGCACTTAGATATTACTTTAACCAAATTATTCACTGGGCTCATAACTACCAGTACATGAGATTTCAATATGAAACTTGGAATTTATATTCTCTATAATAATTTTCACCATAACCACCCTATAACTTTGCTACATTATTTTTAAGTTATGCCCCCTTTTCACTTAGATTTTGTGTTAAAAGTTTTTAAGCTGTTGGCCAATAACTTTGGATTTAACAAGTTTTCAAACTCTTCCAAAAATATTTCATATTTATTCCATTTTTCAGTTCAATATTTATGACACATTAAGGAATTATTTCTGTTATTTGAAATCACTTTCCTCCCTTGCCATTCACTTGTTAATATTTGTCCAGTCTGCAAATGATTGTTTGGCTTTTATAATCTCTAAATTTCATTTATTTCAAATGAATCAAATAGTTGAGCATCAGGGCTTTTTCAGGGGTATTTGGGAAAAAGGCCCCTGCTCAAAATGGGAATATTTTACACGGTATCTAGTGGTTTTAAACAGGTTGCATACATAGATTCAAGGAATGAAGGTTTAACAGATCACTGATCAAAAGTAAACAAACTAATTTTGTAATTTGAAAAGTCCCTTGATTACATAGATTCTCTTGTTTGTTTCTATTTTGTAGGCAAAATAAGTTATTTCTGTTGAAATGGGAATTTTTTTCTTAAATTTGGGATTTTTTTTCTTGAAATTGGGAAAAATGGCCCCGTGAGACTAGCTGAAAAAGCCCTGAGCATGCTCTCTCCTCTGATAACTCTTGTTTTAATGTCTTTTCAGTGTTACTGTGAATAAATCATTTTGTAACTGAAGGAAAAATGGCCACAGAACTTCCAAAGACCATCCATGATTTGGAGACACCATGCTTCCTGGTCGACATTGATGTTGTGAAGAGAAACTGTCAGCAGATGATTGACAGGTGTCAGAAATTGGGGGTGGAGCTGAGGCCACACATGAAAACGCATAAAACCAGGTTAGAACTGGGGTCATTTCATAGTTTTAACAGTCTTTCAGAAGAGACGTTAAACTGAGGTCCAGTGTAGTGGTGCTATACACCGGGCACTTAAAAGAACCAGGGACGATTCTGGAATTGGAGAGTCCTCTGTATCTTGCACTATCCTCCAAATCCTAAAATGACTAACACTTCTGGAGGCGTCGCTCATATGGGCTTCTGGTAGCGACGATAAATAAAACTTAACACCGGTCATTTTATTTTCTGAACGTATGGGCTTATTATTTATATTAGTATTCTAATTTTAGATTCTGAAGGATATTGGATAATAAGTATGGATTTACTAATTTTTTTTTCCGGGGTGGGGGGGGGGCATCTAAAAGGAGTAAATTACATATTATGTTTATTATAATGTTTTAGAGAGGCAGGTGAGCTCATGACCAATGGAACAAAGAGAAAGATAGTGGTGTCAACCCTAGATGAAGCTATTTTCTTTGCTGACAATGGCTTTGAAGATATTTTATGGGGAAGTCCAGTTGTCAAAGAGAGAATTTCAAAGTAAGTTAGTTTTTTTCTTAATATGTTTTTATTCTTAGTTAATAAATTAAGGATATTTAGTTAAATAATCAGTCTGAAAGTGTGGAAAGTGTTGTGAAAATAAATGAACTTTTTATTCTCCTATATCCCAAAGTGTTTTAATGAAGTAAAGGGTTAAGAGAACTAACATGTGGATTATCTCTGTGCTATCATAAATTAACAGGACCTTATTTTCGCACATATGGTGCAAATGACATTCTTGCATAGATATTATTCGGTTAATATTGGCTTGTGTTTTACTTTGCACACACTGCCTATCATAAAATAGGCAAAAATTAAACCCACACAGAATATAATTTTACCTTGTCAGTTCTAGATTTCGTGATAAATTACAACATCATTATCATATATCCACACTATACAATACATAAACCTTCACATTGTACCTGATAGAACATGAGTCACTTTGAAGAAATAAATTGCTGTACATGAGCTTGTTTTCTAATCTCTCACCTGATGTTTGTATGACTTCCAATCTGCAGTCTGTAGAGTGAATTAAAAAAAAACCTGTAAGAAAATACTAGAAACTGCATAAGCACTTCAATAACATTTAACCATAAGTAGCGGACTAACTATACATTTACACAACAGAAACACCATATAATAACTTCTGTTCAATTTTCGGTCAATAAGGTTATTTCTGACCAAGAAGTGAACATACCCAATTATGAATAAGGGAAGGAAGTCCAAGCTGATCTGGATCGACACTGGTCGACATAAAATGATGAAACCCATATATATGGTGTAAAAGGGTTAAAACACTTAACCCTTTCCTGTATAGACACACCTTTATTGCTAGGGCGAACAGTTTAGATCCAGATCAGCTGGCAGAATAGTGCCATCTGATCAGGATCTAAACTGTTCGCTTTTTGATTTATAAGGTTATTTCTGACCAAAATGCGACAAGTGCAGATCCTGAACAGATGGAACAGATGTGCCGGCTGATCTGGATCTACACTGGTAGCACATGCGTAAAAATGCGTATATATCAAGGAAAGGGTTAAGTTTGATCCTTTACCTATGCTAACTGATAAAAATAGTGCTCTTGACTCTTAACTATCATTATATTTAAAAACAACACATTGGCTTTCTGGATTTAATACATCTGCCAATTTAACTGTTTATTCCATTAAAACACATTCCAAACACAGTGTAGATCCAGATCAGCCAGCACATCTGTGCCATTTGATAAGGATCTGAACTGTTTGCTTTTTTGGTCAGAAATTACATCAAAAAGTGAATGGTGCAGATCCTGATCTGATGACACTGATGTGCCCGCTGATCTGGGTCTACACTGTTTGCCCTTGTAATAAAGGTATATCTATGGAGTAAAGGATTACTGATTGGGATTATACTTGTTGAAATAAGATTAATATGGGTTACCTTATCTGTGCCAAATAATTGTACATCAGCAATGATATACACGACATAACCATCACAACTAGAAATAAAAATAAATGTGGTTCCTTACCAAAACTATGTCAAGTTAGCAACATTGTCCACTCAGAAATATTGTTATCCAATATTAAATGAAATGTAAGAGTTATTTCCCTTATTCCTTATGAATGAATTCCTGTTATAACAAACTGTTTTGATTTCTGCAGAAACTACTGAAAACATTTTTATTTACTGTTTTAATGGTGGAGAAATCATATGATGGAGTTAAAATAGCTTTATTTAGAACTCTGAAAAAGTTGTAATTATCTTCTTTATTATTGTAGTAAAAGAGTAAAGATAATGTATGTCATTCAGTCATTTATAGGCATTACATAGTGGTCTGATATATAATAAACATTTCTGAGACATTGTAGTGTTCCACCCTGAACTGTGAATTGGCAGATTTAACTGTGCCAACTGATCCGGATCTACACTGTCCACATTAAGATTTATTAGGTTATTTCTGACCTAGATGTGATCAGTGTAGATCCAGATAAGACAGCATGGATGTGTCTTATGATCTGGATCTACACTGGTAGCACACACATTAAAAGGCATATATGAGAAGATAAGGGTTCAAATATAGTAATACAATTTACTTTTCTTCAGGAGAATGATTGAGTTAGCTAATCGGCTTGAAGAGTTTCATGTAATGGTTGATTCTGAACAGGGTATAGATGATTTAATAGCCACACGACTGCAATCAGGGAAAAAATGGTCGGTATTTCTGGAAGTAGATTGTGGATATGGAAGAAGTAAGCTTCTGGACAGTTTTAATGTGATTGTCACATTTTATATTATCACTTTATTCCAGAGATACACCTTTATTCTTGGGCAAACAATGTAGATCCAGATCAGCCATCACATCCGTTCATTCTGATCAGGATCTACACTTTTTGTACACTTTTTTAGATTCATTAGATTATTTTTGACCAATATGTCACCAGTACAGATCCAGATCAGATGGCAAGGATCTGTTAGCTGATCTGGATCTACAATGGTTGCACATGCCATAAAGTGTTTATGTGGAGTAAAGGGTCAACTTGACTTGCCTATGGTCAATCTGTGCTCCCATGCCTAAATTCAGTGAAGGGTCATTAAAATTGTGTTTCAGTAACCAAGAGGTCATATTTTGATGAATGATAATTTGTTGAGACCTGGGCCCAAGGTTATAAAGCTGAGCATGGAAACCAGTCACAAATCTCAAGCATCTGATTGGCTGAAATGGCGACCAATCGCCATTTCAGCCAATCAGATGCTTGAGACTTGAGACTGGTTTCCAATCTCAGCTTTATAACCTTCAGGCCTGATCCAAATTGGCTTCAATAATTATAAATAACATAAAAAAAGAATACGGGCACATAGCAGTGATATATCAAGTATTTTATCACCATTGTTTCAGTCCATAATGCTAAGGGGAATCTAGGCAGCACTGCTGATTATGAAAAACAAATATATTTACAAGCACTGCAAAGTTTGACATTTCTGCAATATTGATCATGTTTTCTAATGTGACCGCTCATATTTTTACTTCATTATGTACAGCGGGGTGTGTCTGGAACAGTGACCTTGCCATACAGATTGCAAAGAAAGCGACTTCTTCACCGAACACTGAATTTCAAGGCATATATACACATTGTGGAAACTCATACTGTCCTGATGAAACTATGAAAAGTCAGATACAGACTCTGACAGCAGAGCGTCTGCTGGCCTTAAAAGGGAGGTAAGAGGGAGTAATTTGTTTTTAATTTTAATGGTTTTTTATAAACATTATATTTAACCCTTAACTCCTTATGTATTGGTTTTATTGCATTTTCAACCAGTTTAGATTCTGAACAGCTGGCACATTCATGCTGTCTGATCTGGATCTACACTGTTCGCTTTGGCCAGAATTCACATACTGAATCTAAAACTGAACACTTTAGTTCTTGATCTGATGGCATGGATGTGCTTGCTGATCTGGATCTACACTGTTTGCCGATGGGGTAACAGACATTTCCCATGAAGTAAAGGGTTAAATTTTGTTCACTGTGCAGACCCTCAATTCATGATCAAAGTGTTAAACCACAGTTGACTGAAAATTGATTTCAACAAAGGAAGCTGTTGGCAAGTTGAAATGATAGGACTTCTTTTACTTTATAAAATGAAAAGTATAAATAGTTTGTTTACAGATTGTCCGATAATGGTATTGACTGTAAAACATTTGGTTGTGGCTCGACACCTACATGTAGTAAACCAGTCGACGACCTGGCTGCCTTGACAGAGCTTCATCCCGGCAATTATGTATTTTATGGTGAGTAGATTATTCTCTTTACTAAACTTTACTTTTATTTTGGAACACTAATGTTTGTGGATTATGCCGGTCTTTTCATCCACAAGTAAAAGGAAATACAGCATGGTATGTAACGTTGAAACACGTGCGATTTCAGACAGTTAACCCTTTCCTGTTTAGATACGCATTTTTACGCATGTGCGACCAGTGTAGATCCAGAGCAGCCGGCACATCCGTGCCGTCTGATCAGGATCTGCACTGGTCGCATTTTGGTCAGAAATATCCTAATGAATCAAAAAGCGAACAGTTTAGATCCTGATCAGACGGCACGGATGTGCCGGCTGATCTGGATCTAAACTGTTCGCCTAGTAAAAAAGGTGTATCTATACAGGAAAGGGTTAAAAGTTACTAAATCAAAGACACATGAAAAAGCTGTTTTATTGATTACCAAAAAAAGTTAATGTCCAAAAATCTTTGTTAGATTGTAGTGGATTTTGAAGTTGCCAATCAGCTGTGTTTTTGTCAGTGTAAAATGCAGTGAAACCCCTCTACTAAGACCAGCTTTGGGACTTGACCAAAGTGGTCTTAATAGTGGGGTGATCTAAATTTCAGGGTTTGAAATAGTTTTCAAAGGTGACATTAAAATAGCGGTCATATAATCAGGTGGTCTTAATTTCAGGGTGGTCTTTAGCAGGGGTTTTACAGTAGTAATAAATTGACTGAGTGAGCTCCAGAATACATATTTTCACATGTGTATAGGGTATCCATGTAGATCCTGATCAGCCTGCAATTATGTCTATATAATGTTGAGGTATATATTGTTAACTTTGTCCTCTGCTGTTCATTTTATGGTGTAGTTGTCAATTATTTAGAGAAATGGTTAGATACAGCACTAATGTCATTATATTGTTATAAAATAATTAAAAAGGCATAAAATCATTTACTTAAACCATAGAAATGTGAATGATTGCCACTTAATGACACTTTTCCTGATTCTTTTTATTTTTCAAGTAACAAAGGTCAGGTTTTATGACTTGCTGTCTTGAAATCGGAATAAACCCTTAAAGCATGAAGCTAATCTTTGTCCAAGATCTCAAAACTTAAACTGGAGCTCAGTCTGATATCTCAAGCATCTGATTGGTTAGTCAGAAAGGAGACTTGTGATTTCATAAAACTCTCCTTTTGCAGTTTCTTTATGTCAACATGCAAACATTGAAGCACAGTGTAATAGAATACATTTATCCAAAATGGAAGTCGCTGAACTGCAAGCCAGCAATCAGTTAGTTGCCAAAATTAAAGACGGGGAAATAGGTTCATAACATATTAAAATTGATTGAATTAATTGAGCATTGAAAGGAATTAATTTAGGGGTGAGTACTAGTTTTATTGTAAATTATCAAAGCATTTGAGATTTAATTGTGACAGACTTCCTGAAAGTTGAAAAAAAGTGTCAGACATTTAGTCAGACAAGATGTGAAAATCTGTCCTTAATCAAGTATAAGGAGTTCAAAATTTTGTCTGACATTCGGTCTGATAACATTAGATATCATGTCTAACCGGCCCAAATTTTACCAGACAGGTCCTTCGGTCTGGCAACTTTCTGGACGTCTGTTGTGAATAGAGTTTTAAGCTTTGATAGATATACGAGATACCCATACAGTTGATCTTTTTGCAAAACAGATATAGTAGGCTTTCATTCCATGGTACTGTGATAAAGTGAAACCTCTATATTAGGACCACCTCTGGGACTGGACAGAAGTGGTCTTAACCCTTTCCTCCATAGACACACCTTTATTGCGAGGGCAAACAGTTTAGATCCAGATCATCCGGCACATCTGTGCCGTCTGATCAGGATCTAAACTGTTCGCTTTTTGATTTGTTAGGTTATTTCTGACAAAATGTGACCAGTGCAGATTCTGATCAGACAGCACGGATGTGCCAGCTGATCTGGATCTACATTGGTCGCACATGCATAAAAAGGCGTATATATGGAGCAAAGGGTTAATAGGGGTAGATCTTAATTTCAGAGTAGCAAATAGTGCAAAACTGTCAAAAAGGGCATTGAAATAGTGGTTTTATTATTTTGGAGTTCTTAATTTCAGGGTGATCTTAAGGAGGGGTTTTACTGCATATCTATTAAGGTAACAATCTCGTAAAATATTCACAAAATTTAATTAAACCTGTTTGATAATACGTTAATAATATCTCAAAGCACTACTTGGTAACATGTTAGAAATATCTGAATATTTGTGTCAACAAGTAAGTGGACAGATGTTTAGTGTTCTTTTAACTTTGTTCTTTTAACAACTACAACTAAAAATTGTTAATACTAAGCACACAATTTAATACAGCAACATAAAGTCACATTTTCTTTGCTTGTTCAACACATTGGGTACTGGTCAAGTTGGGAATGGTGACTAATTGCAACTGTACCAGACACTCTTTCAAGTAAATATTGTCATAATAAAGCTATCAGTAACGGTCACCATTCCAGCCAATCAGATGCTTGAGATTTGACACTGGTCTCAAATCTCAGCTTTATGATCTTGGGCCCAGTTAACAATTTATAATGTCTGTACAGATTACATGCAGGTATTATGCGGATCATGCACGTTTGAAGACATAGCCTGCAGAGTGCTCACTACGGTGATTAGTCATAAACCCGAGGTTCAGACGCTGGTTGTTGACTGTGGCTGGACTGCCCTCAGTCTGGATGCTCCAATATCTGAGATGATACCTGCAACGAGCACATTCCTAGGTCAGGCGCCAGTTCAAGGTCATCCGGAGCTCCGGTAAAATTCGTAATGCACCATAAGAAAATTATGCTTATAATATTGATTTTGCAATAAGTGTAGATCCTGATTAAATTGAAAACTTGCAGTCCAAAAACGGTCTAAACTGTTGTCCTGGTAAATTAAAAAAGCTGTGCTGACTGAATGGATAAAAGTGTACCCCCCTACTGTCTACATTGATCACCTAGACCTTAACCCTTTCCTCCATATATACGCATTTTTACGCATGTGCAACCAGTGTAGATCTAGATCAGCCAGCACATCACGGCCGTCTGTTCAGGATCTGCACTGGTCGCATTTTGGTCAGAAATAACCTAACAAATCAAAAAGCGAACAGTTCAGATCCTGGTCAGACGGCATGGATGTGCCGGCTGATCTGGATCTAAACTGTTCGCCCATGCAATAAAGGTGTGTCTATGGAGGAAAGGGTTAAGCCCATTTTGTCATGGTGTGTCACATGTATGAACAAAGTACAATTTTTTTGGATATCATGTGCAATTGGACCATTAACAAATCTGGAAATTCATTGAACTAAGATTTTACCCTTTCATCCCAAGATATATAACTTTTTATAGCATGGGTGAACTGTCAATCCCAAGATATATAACTTTTTATAGCATGGGTGAACTGTCAATCCCAAGATATATAACTTTTTATAGCATGGGTGAACTGTCTAGATCCATATCAACCAGCACATTAGTGCTGCTGGATCAGGATCTGCACTGTTAACATTTAGAGTCATGAGGTTATTTCTGACTACGATGCAGAGTGTAGATCCAGATCAAACAACATAGATCTGTCAGCTGATCTGGATTGACACTTGTTGCCCATATTTTAAAATAGTGTATGCTTGGAGAAAGTTAAAAATGGCAACAATTAGTAGTGTTTTCTTCAATAGATATTGGTCATAAATCCATATATGTCTATGAAATTATAAGGTAAAAGAAAGACTACTGCCATGTAATACTGGTAATACTTGATCACCTTATTGCAAAAGGGGTATAAGTACCATTGAACTATGAAGGAGATATTACAGTTATTGCACTATGGCAACAACTTTATGTGTTTTTACAGAATGTACAGCATGACACAAGAGTTAGGAAAGTTGAAGGCTGCTGAGGGTGAGATTGATTACAGTAAATACCCACTTGGTTCAAGGCTATTTCTGTATCCTTACCACGTAAGTTTTTTGCAAAGAAAAACAATAAAAATGATACCAGATTTCAAGTATAAGAAATTGGAATGTTTCCCTTTTGAAGGAAAGAATGTACATGGCCGTGTCAGTCAGTCACAAACTTAATATTTATGATAACTTTTCTATTTTCTTAATATTTCTTTATTTAACTACCTAGATAAAAGTTGCATTTGACACATAATTGTTTCCTTTTTTACTTAGATTTCAGTGTGAAAACTTAACCTTTTCTATAACTGTTGTTTCATAGTATTTCTTATTATTATTAAGACTGGTTTCCAGTTTCAGCTTTGTAAACTTGGCACAGATCCAAGATCATCGAAGATCATAAATCTGAGATAGCAAACCAGACTCAAAATCTTAAGCTTTTGATTAGTCAATTTGTTGACTGAGCACCATTTTTCAGTCATTCAGTTAGACTGGTATCTTGGTATTTGTAAATAGTCGAATGCTGTACCACTCTATCTAATATCTGAGATTGGAGACTGGTTCCCGTTCTCAGTTTTATGATCTTGGACTCAGATATTTAATGTTTCAGCAGGATCATTTTTAGTGGATTGTGTAATTATTATTATGACGATTTTTGTTTTTCAGTCATGTGCAACTGCATGCATGCATCCTGTGTACTACGTTCACTCGGGCGATAAGATTGTTGATGTATGGAAACCTACAAGAGGCTGGTAGAAGGAGAATGGCTGGTGTAGACTAAGATGTAGTGATATAACCCTTTCCTTGATATATACACATTTTTACGCATGTGCGACCAGTGTAGATCCAGATCAGCCGGCACATCCGTGCCATCTGATCAGGATCTGCACTGGTCGCATTTTGGTCAGAAATAACCTAATGAATCAAAAAGCAAACAGTTTAGATCCTGATCAGATGGCACAGATGTGCCGACTGATCTGGATCTAAACTGTTCGCCCTAGCAATACAGGTGTATCTATACAGGAAAGGGTTAAAATAAATGTTTTAGTTAGCTGTGATAAATATGTCTCTTTGAAGCCAGGGCAGGGCACATTATAATGTTGTATGAATTTTATGCCCAACCCATTTTGCCTTTATATTTATGTTTTATGTATACTTTATATACTTGTAAAAAGAATTAACAAGGGTATGATGCCTGTTTGTTTAGTATGTTTTAAGTTGATATTAAATTTATATGACCTGTAATACATTTTTATTGCTCCTGGGTATGAAAGGCGAGTAATAATATTTACATGTATTATATTTATGCCAAAATGTTTACATGTATTATCTTAATAATTATTCGGTTTCCTTGGTGAAGATCATCATACATAATAGCTCACTATATGTAGTCAATAACTGTGTTATGCTGCCAATTTGTGTTCCTCACATTGTGATAACTGTGTAATGCTGCTTGACAATTTGTGTAACTGGCATTGTGATAACTGTGTAATGCTGCTTGACAATTTGTGAAACTGGCATTGTGATAACTGTGTAATGCTGCTTGACAATTTGTGTACCTGACATTGTGATAACTGTGTAATGCTGCTTGACAATTTGTGTAACTGGCATTGTAACAACTGTCATGCTGCTTGACAATTTGTGTAACTGGCATTGTGACAACTGTGTAATGCTGCTTGACAATTTGTGTAACTGGCATTGTGACAACTGTGTAATGCTGCTTGACAATTTGTGAAACTGGCATTGTGACAACTGTGTAATGCTGCTTGACAATTTGTGAAATTGGCATTGTGACAACTGTGTAATGCTCCTTGACAATTTGTGTAACTGGCATTGTGACAACTGTGTAATGCTGCTTGACAATTTGTGAAACTGGCATTGTGATAACTGTGTAATGCTGCTTGACAATTTGTGTAACTGGCATTGTGACAACTGTGTAATGCTGCTTGACAATTTGTGTACCTGACATTGTGACAACTTTGTTATGCTGCTTGACAATTTGTGTAACTGGCATTGTGATAACTGTGTAATGCTGCTTGACAATTTGTGAAACTGGTATTGTGATAACTGTGTAATGCTGCTTGACAATTTGTGTAACTGGCATTGTGATAACTGTGTAATGCTGCTTGACAATTTGTGTAACTGGCATTCTTATAACTGTGTAATGCTGCTTGACAATTTGTGTAACTGGCATTTTGACAACTGTGTAATGCTGCTTGATAATTTGTGTAACTTGCATTGTGACAACTGTGTAACGCTGCTTGACAATTTGTGTAACTGGCATTGTGACAACTGTGTAATGCTGCTCGACAATTTGTGTTGTGTAATGCTGCTTGACAATTTGTGTAACTGGCATTGTGACAACTGTGTAATGCTGCTCGACAATTTGTGTTGTGTAATGCTGCTTGACAATTTGTGTAACTGGCATTGTGACAACTGTGTAATGCTGCTCGACAATTTGTGTTGTGTAATGCTGCTTGACAATTTGTGTAACTGTCATTGTGACAACTGTGTAATGCTGCTCGACAATTTGTGTTGTGTAATGCTGCTTGACAATTTGTGTAACTGGCATTGTGACAACTGTGTAATGCTGCTCGACAATTTGTGTTGTGTAATGCTGCTTGACAATTTGTGTAACTGGCATTGTGACAACTGTGTAATGCTGCTCGACAATTTGTGTTGTGTAATGCTGCTTGACAATTTGTGTAACTGGCATTGTGACAACTGTGTAATGCTGCTCGACAATTTGTGTTGTGTAATGCTGCTTGACAATTTGTGTAACTGGCATTGTGACAACTGTGTAATGCTGCTCGACAATTTGTGTTGTGTAATGCTGCTTGACAATTTGTGTAACTGGCATTGTGACAACTGTGTAATGCTGCTCGACAATTTGTGTTGTGTAATGCTGCTTGACAATTTGTGTAACTGGCATTGTGACAACTGTGTAATGCTGCTCGACAATTTGTGTTGTGTAATGCTGCTTGACAATTTGTGTTGTGTAATGCTGCTTGACAATTTGTGTTGTGTAATGCTGCTCGACAATTTGTGTTGTGTAATGCTGCTTGACAATTTGTGTTGTGTAATGCTGCTCGACAATTTGTGTTGTGTAATGCTGCTTGACAATTTGTGATGTGTAATGCTGCTCGACAATTTGTGTTGTGTAATGCTGCTTGACAATTTGTGTTGTGTAATGCTGCTCGACAATTTGTGTTGTGTAATGCTGCTTGACAATTTGTGTTGTGTAATGCTGCTTGACAATTTGTGTAACTGGCATTGAGATTACATTGATGTTAACACTTTATGATCTAGTCATAACTCAAGACATATTTGCAACCAGTGCACAAGATCATAAAACTAAGATTGTATGCAGGTCTCACATTTCAAGCATCTGATTGGCTGAAAAGGCGACCAGTCACCACTTCAGCCAATCAGATGCTTGAGATTTGAGACTGGTCCCCTGATATAGTTTTATGATCTTAGGCCCAGTGTAGACCCAGAGCAGCCTATACATTGGCAGTCATATTGGGCTCTATACTGTTAACTGTCTGTTATGTAGATTTTTGGAGATATAACAAAATTCAAAGAAATATTAGTCTGTTATCTGATATCATTTAACTTTGAAGGGACACATTTTTGCTTCAAGTTACAAATGCGATGGGTTATTGTATGAATTTGTACAATGTTTTTTCTATTTAACTCTGGAACATCATGTTGCCTGGGTTTATTTGACCACATGTCCAAGAGCAAAATTTCTTGAAAATCAAAATTATGTGAAATAAAATGATACCACAGATATTTAGCTGTTAGTATTCAAAGATGACCCAGTTGGTGCATTATTTGTAAATGTATTATTATCTGGGTATTTATGTATATTTCATATGGAGTAAGAGGAGGCACTACCCGTATGAAGAGAGGTTTATGTTATTTTTATGAGTGCTTATCTACGCCCAAGGTTATAAAACTGAGCAGAGAAACCATTCTCAAATCGCAAGCATCTGATTGGCTGAAATGGCAACCAGTCGCCATTTCAGCCAGTCAGATGCTTGAGATTTGAGACTGGTTTCCATTCTCAGTTTTATAACATTCAGTCCTAGTCTTCAACACTTTACTCCATGGAAGACCAAATCAAAGTGTTTAGACCAAATCCCAGCAGATTGGCTATAATTTATAGAAGTGTGCATTGATCCCCTTCTGTTTGTGCTTCCGCTGCGTCTTTTAACAAATTTGAACACTATAATTGAAACAAATAGTCCACTTTACCCTTTACTATTTATATACCCGTTTTCACATGTGCGACCAGTGTAGATCCAGATCAGCTGGCACATCTGTGCCATCTGATCAGGATCTGCACTGTCAGGCCTGCCAAACCTCTGGACTTTATCCGAAATCTCAGGATTTGAAGTTACTTCTCTGGATCTCCGGATTTATAGACAAAATCTCCGGATTTCTATGAAATTGCAGAAAAAGATTAATTAAACCTAATTTAAAGTTGTGCAATGAACGTTATAGTTTTTTTTTTTACTGCAGTCGCACATTTCCTGTTTATTCCGAGATAACGAGGACGTGGTCAGTGAAATGCTACCTTAGTCCATCTGGCACAACCATACAATAACCGCGTGTCATAAACTAAACAAGACCCTCGATGTTACACCTGCTTCATCAATTTGCATTGCATGTTCATTCTAAAATTGTCAAAAACAGGTATTAACAGGTTTAACAGGAAGTTAAAAAATGAATGATAAATATAGACAACAGTCATTTTTAAACAAGTTCTTTAACCATTTCTAACAAAATCGGCAAAATACATTTATAAATTCTTTGAAGAATATAATTAAAAAGAAGAATATGAGAAAAATATCACCATCATCATTATCGTCATCATCTTTATTTTTTCAGTCACAATCAGAGCAAAAAGACATTAAAACACTACATCGTTATCATCTTTATCATCATCATTTTTGTTAGTCATAGTCATTATTAACAACAGCAACAAGACTTTAAAACAACAACATCATCATCATCATCTTCATCATTGACATATTCAGACTAAATCTCCGGAAAATTTAACGAACAAGTTTTGGCAGGCCTGGTGATCACCATCAATATGCACACTATCGGTTGAGAGGAGGCATATTTTTCTCAATCCGGGATTTTTTTATGCACCTCGGATCCTGGTTAAAAGAATCATTTTAAAAATTGTTTTGCCAATGACCATTTCAAGGCGGTAACCCCTCAGGTTCTCATTTTTATTAGTTGTTTGCGGTGTCTCATTTGATAAACCCATGGTCTCCTTTCCTCTGTACTCTTTGGCTGCTGCGTGGGTAGCTGTGTTGTCTTGATGTGGCAATTCCTGATATGCATATTTCACTTTATTGAGAAAATGCTGTCGAGAATGTACAAGGAATATCTGGATTAACTGAATAAAATAATCATATTCTTTATATGAAACCCCTATATTAGCAAGCATGTTTAGTGTCAGAATGTTTTTACATAATTATGTAATATACTTACCACTAAAGCTTTTTAGCCCAATAACACTTCAAAGGAAGCCTTTTAATTTGTAACATACCTGCTGTCACATAGGTAAAAAATATCACGCACTGAAATACAAATGTTGCAGAGCAATACCAATGAAACAAAATTCTAACAGCGACAGTTATTTTAATAAAGATCTACCCTGACGGTAAACTCCCTACCACAAGGATTCCAGGAATTATGTTCTGAAGATACACAGAAAACAACGTCAGTATGCGTTTCTTTTTTCTATGTTCTACAGTATAGCACCATAAAGGCATGAAAGCAAATTCTTCATTTTCATGATCGATTTATATTGAAATTACATGAAGCGATGATCTGATGAAGAACGTATGCATATTGTTGTACTTCGTAGACAAAAGCTTTAAAATAATAAATTAATTGTGATCTTTTTCTTGGAAGCATGCACGGTTTGTGTGTGTGTTAAATCATTGCCATCTATGATAATCCATCGTCACACATTTGAACTAAACAGATGATTATGTTCAAGTGAACTAAAATATTATCAGATAATATCAAATGAATGTATGAATTCCGAAAGAACAGATTTTGTAAATGATTACAGCCGTACATACAATATGCATTTCAAAGTCCCATATTCCGCATTTTTATGCCGTGTGGCGACTATGTTTCAATATCACAGCCTGCATAACTATGGATATTGTTCAATTCTACTCCTAATGGACCTCATGGGGTTAATGAGATGAACACTTGATCTTATCAATGTGTGAAACATCAGAACCAAAATTTCTTATCAAGAGTGAACATGTGTATTTCCTTCAGTCTATTATTTCTGGATATTATATTATTTCTAATTAGTTTGTGTCTTTTATTATCGTTAATCAGCATTTAAAGAGTGAAAACAACTGTAATTTTAATTAAAAAGAAATAAGATCAGTCATTTTGGAATTAATTATTCGACACAAATACCAGCAATTAGAAAAACAGGCAAGAAGAGAGGCCGAGCGGTAATCGACCATGGGAAATGGAAGATACCGTCTCAAGAAGGCCAGCAGACGTATCTGGTACCTCGGGTGATCAGACCGTCTGTGACCCCGCCATGGTTGAGGACAATAGGTCCCGCATGACCGTGGCAAACTCTCTGTCATCTGAGAGTTGGGTCTTGATTCCATTTCGCACGGCTGGCGTACTTGGATATGGCATTGGACATGTCATGACTAACAGAAACCAACAAGTGAAGATAACTGGATTCAAAATTTGACATGCAATCACTGACAGCACAGGGCCGAGCGTGGGTTCGACCATGGGAAATGGACGATACCCTCTCACAAAAAGCCTTCAGACGTATCTGATACCGCGGGTGATCAGACTGTCTGTGACCTCACCAAAGTCGAGGACAATAGGTTATGCAAGACAGTGTTAAACTCTCCGTCGTCTGAGAGTTGAGTCTTGATTTCGTTTCGGATGTTCGGCGAATATGGCATTGAATAATTACAGGCATATGAGGATGCTAGAACTACTCGATCACGGTCAAGGACAATAGGTCCTACATGACCTGACTATCACGCGTGCTTCTAGTCTTGAGAGCGTTATCTGTGGTGCACAGGGTTAAATTTTCAGATTCCCTATCAAAATTTTATTCTGTTTAGTTCCGAACGCCGCTGATCATGGAATGGTATTTTTCTGGAAATATCCAATTGACAATTCCATGATCACTGGCATATGTGAGATGGATCGAAATTGATACTGTTTACTTGTGTAAATTTCTTGTTGTGCTCAACCCATGGCTAGTCTGCGTGGGCAGTACTTGCATTTCATTACTGCTCATGAACCAGTTCAATCAAACCGAACCTACAATGTACCGTATTTGGCGTGTAAGATGGCGTTCACCTATAACAAAATATCACTTGCTTTGATGCAACAAAAATACTACCGTCACGAGCTACAGTTGTTGCTTGTATGGACATCTGTTGACAAATTTCTCATCTAAAGAGATTGCATGATTTGGTAGACATGATTATGAATTTCGACAAACAGCAGACGTCAAACGCTTAAAAAGCAGGAGTTACATAATCAAGAACTAAAGTTGCAATAGCTAGAAGTCGTTTGATATACATTAAAGTATATGTCTTTAAAATTTTTACTATTTAAATTTTAAGTAATTTCATACTATATAATGTAGTATTAATTAATTTTTCATTATCGTTGTTAGGAATCGAACCATTGACCCCAAGGTCCGCTAACTTGCGGTCTAACCGACTGAGCTATCGCGGGTCCTACCTCGTAACCATTATTAACCCAATATAGCCTAGATGAATTACATATTATTTGAATTAAGTCCCTTTAATCGGAAAAAATACAGAATCTGCAGCACTTGAGGTAAATTAATGTTGTGTCTTTGTATATGTTGATTAAACAACACCTATATATATTTTATAGCAGCTTTATTATGCATTTAAGCTCTGAACAAACACTGACTAAAGTATGAGTAGAACAATACTACATATATAAATCTGTTAGAGGTATCTAGTGGGGTAATACACTACATTCCTTTCCTTCCCAGATTTTAACTAACTATTTCATTCATAAAACTGATATCATAATTCCCATGTCCAAGAAATAATTCGGCTGTTCACCTAGAACAATAAAACTGATAACACTAAGGCGTGTTGTTGAATAGTACCAATTAAGTGATAACTAATCTTAATTGAGTAAGTGTTTGCTGACATTGTAAGAAGATTATTTCTCAATTGTTAGAAAACATATCACCACAAAATATTTTGTCTTTCGTGAGAAAATTGCAATGTTTAAGCAAAGCTGAATATTAAGGCAAAGCATATACTAATATATGGTTTATATATTTAAACAGATAATTAGCCAGTCACTGTTTATTTCATTACAAAATCTTCGAATCGTTTTGGCATTTTAATTTCTTTCCTCTTTCTGTCTCTGTTCTCATTTAATTCGTGACTTTTTGTTTCAATTTTGTCCTCAAAATCCTCGTTATATTTCTTTACATGTGTTACATTTCTGTCTAATATTGTTCCTGTTTTTGTTTCAATTTTTACTTGATTCCCTTTTTTCTCTTTCACAATACATGGTTCGGGGTTAAATCGTGTTGTTAACTTGTTCCGTTGATCCTGTTGTAATAAAACTTTGTCTCCTGGCATAATTTCAGATTTCTCCGCACCTCGTTTCTCGTCTGCATATAACTTTCCCTTTTCCTTCTGCTGATAGTCCCTTTGAACACACAAATGTTGTGATGTATCTTGAATCTTCTTCAATTTCAATCTGATGAAAACCTTCACGCAAATCTAATTTTGAAAACACAGCTGAAGAATTCATATCGTGTATAATTTCATCTACCGTCGGTATCGGGTGTCTTTCTCTTTGAATAGCACGATTTGCTTGTCTCATATCAACACATATTCTGACATCGCCGTTTTTCTTTGGAACTACTACTAACGGGGAAACATACGGTGTAGGACCAGAAACACGTTCAATAATATCCTTGGCCTCAAGTTCATCGATCTTCTTTTCTACTTTCTCCCGTAGTGAAAACGGTAATCTACGCACTGGCTGAGCTACAGGTTTAACCTCTTTGTCGATATGTATTTTCAATTTAAAATCATTCAGTTTTCCGATGCCTTTAAACAAGTTCGGATACTTTTTGACATAATTCGTTTCATGCTGTACGGAACTGAGTTGTTGATTTAGTGTCAAAACTTTCAAATCCGTGGCGGTTTTACACCCTAGTAATGATCCACAAACCGTGTCTACCACGATGAAGTCTGCAATTTGTGACTTGTTACCAACTGTAACAATTGACTGGAACTCTCCTTTGATTTTCAATGGCTTCTTTGACCCATATGCATACACCTTTCTCTTGCAGTCTTTTAATTTGATTTTCGATCTGAGCTTCTTCCAAGCAATTGAGTCAATTACATTGCAGGACGCTCCACTGTCAATCAAGAATTCAATCTCGGTCCCTGCAACATTTGCATTTATGTTCACAAACTTATTTCCTATTATGAACACATTTTCTTCTGTTTCGGAAGATTCAGATTCCGTTTCATTGATCATTTTCACCTTTTGTCCAGACTTTGATTTATCTTTGTTTCTTGTCCGGCACATTTTCGCAAAATGTCCTATCATGCCGCATTTATTGCACTTTTTTCCAGCTGCAATTTTACAGTCTTTAGCATGATGACCTTTAAGACCGCAGCGTGTACACTTCAATTTTGGTTTCTTCTTCTTCTCATCAGATTTATCTGTCTTATTTTTCCAAGATCTCTGATTGACTTTGTTTAAGGAATTCCTTGCAGAACTCGTTGAATGGTTCTCCATTTTGTCCGCCTGTATGTTAGCATGATCGTAAGCACGACCGATCCGTAACACTTTTTCTAATGTCAGATCTGCTTCCCTCAGATATCTCCTTCTCAAGTCATTTGAGCTGCATTTATCAACAATTTGATCTCTTATCATATCATCTCTGGAATCTCCATATTCACACGCGATTGACAGTTGTTTGAGTCTTGTTGAAAATTGTTCAATTGTTTCGTCTTCAGTTTGTGATTCGTTCCGGAATAAATGTCTGTTAAACGCAATGTTCTTTTTCGGTTTAAAATATTCTGACAGTTTTTCAACAGCCACATCAAAATCCTTGTCATCCCCTGTTTAAATCGGACAATGCTCCAACTTTTACTTCACAAGAGTTTGAGAATTATATGAAACTTCAAGGAATTAATCATTACACTAGTACGCCACTTTGGAGCCAGAGTAACGGCGAAGTTGAAATTCAGAACAAAACAATTCTCAAGGCCGTCAGAATCTATCAAAGTGAAAAAGGCGACTGGAAAAATAATCTGAATGAATTTGTGTTTGCATATAGAAACACACCACACAGTGTAACAGGTGTGAGTCCTGCTGAACTTATGTTTCAATGGAAACTGAGAACAATACTACATATATAAATCTGTTAGAGGTATCTAGTGGGGTAATACACTACATTCATGCAGTGTATTACCCCACTAGATACCTCTAACAGATTTATATATGTAGTATTGTTCTACTCATACTTTAGTCAGTGTTTCGTCCATAAATTATCCATTGGTAATCATCCTCGTCGCCAAAGTTGTGTCTTTGTATATGTTGATTAAACAACACCTATATATATTTTATAGCAGCTTTATTATGCATTTAAGCTCTGAACAAACACTGACTAAAGTATGAGTAGAACAATACTACATATATAAATCTGTTAGAGGTATCTAGTGGGGTAATACACTACAATTAACATCATCATCATATTGTTTCTACTTTTTTCCCATTAATTAATTTATTTGGAAATTTTGTCTGTCTGTTAGCTTGCTAACTTGCGGTCTAACCGACTGAGCTATCGCGGGTCCCTACCTCGTAACCATTATTAACCCAATATAGCCTAGATGAATTACATAAATTATTTGAATTAAGTCCCTTTAATCGGAAAAAATACAGAATCTGCAGCACTTGAGGTAAATTAACATCATCATCATATCGTTTCTACTTTTTTCTCATTAATTAATTTATTTGGAAATTTTGTCTGTCGATTACCAAGAAGAAATAAGATAATTGAATTCAAACCAATTGAAATGTCTTAAGAGTTTGATATAAAATAGAATTGTAACTTGGGAAGTAACAACAACAACAACAAAGTTGCTGTACTTCAGTGAGAGGAACTACTGAAGGCCCACAGGTTAAGGGGGTTAAGGTGGTCGTGCCTTATATTGTTCCTCATGTTTTGAAACGTCGCCCTGTTGGGGAGATGAGGGTGGGGTGCGGTGGGGAGGGAGAAAGGAGTCGGGAGGGGAGAAGTAAGTGAAGGGGTGGTGAGGGAGAAGTGGTGGGGAGTGGGTAAGTGGGAAGGGGGGGGGGGGGGGTAAGAGGGTGGGGAAGTGGGAAGGGGGGGGGGTTTAAGCGTGTGGGGAAAGGGGGGTAAGAGGGCTGGGAAGGGGGTTGGGTAAGAGGGTGGGGGAAGAGGGTGGGTAAGAGGTTGGGGAAGGGGAGGGTTAAGAGGGTGGGTAAAAGGGTGGATAAGAGGGTGGGGAAGGGGGGTAAGAGGACGGGGAGGGGAGTGGAGCAGGAGGTTGGGGTGGGGAAGGTAGAGGGGGAGGGATGGGATGTCAGAATTACATTCAGACTTAAGGTCCATCAGAATTGTACAACATAATGTGCAGAAGTTGATGAAGTGTGAAAATAAAATAATCGTTTTTTAAACATTTTTTAAAAATACTGTTATTATATTATTATAAACAAATGAATATTGATAATTACAGGAGAAAATTGTTGAAAAAAAAGAATTTTGTTTGAAGAGTAATAAAATATGGTACCTGCTGTGTTGCCTAATCCGGGTGTCGAAATAAAGCACAAGGGTTGTTTCAAAAAACGTTATTCTTGCTATTCTGTATGTTTCGCTTATTGAAACTGAGTACAGAACTAAAAAGAATTTTGAAATCGGTCAACTGGTTGCTGAGATATTGTCTTTTGGGCTATTTCAAAAAATGGCAAGTGAAGTGAAAAACATGTAAAGAATTTAAGTTCATAAAAAGTCGAAACTGGTTGCTCCATATGTTTATACAGCCTTTACAGTGATCAAAATCAATCAAGTAATACTCATATGTGGCAGAATGAAAATGTTATGGAGCATAATTGACCAATATCAAATAAATCACAAGAAGTTTAATTTATGTGTTTGAAATACAATTATCTCTGTTTCTTATTATTTAAATGTGCATTTCCGTTAAAATACATGTTGAAGCATCAAATATAAGTGCTTTAGAACTTGTGGTATCGCATAAAGATAAAACAAATCATATTTTTATGAAAGTGTGTCACATTCTTGACAACCGCATTAGTGCAGTGTACTTAGAAATGGTTCACTAAGGCCATTCCTGTTTGTCACAATTTAACAAAACATGACACAGACTTCTAGGGTAAAACATGCTCTTGTTTTCATGTACAGGATATGTTGACAGAATATTGCAATATGTGCATAATGTCACACTCCTGACAAATTCAGCTGACATTTTCTGAAGGGAGCTGCAGACAAGTGTGATTTCAATAGAGGTGATAATATTGTAATTATTGCATCTAGAAACATTAAACGTAATGATACATTAAACATTTGTTTTGTACTATTAATCTTTAAAGTCCTAAAAATTTAGAAAGCAAAGATGTATTGATTTTCTTGACGTATTTTTCTTATCTACCACGCTTGACTAAATAGCATAAATTTTGATTACTTAAAGTATAATAGGCTTAATTTTATCATTAGTTGATGCCTAATAAATGCACCTTTTACTAAAACAACACTAAAACTTGTCTTTGTTCAAGCTTTTTGTACGATGATGGTTTGAACAAATGTGATTTTTAAAGTGTCACACTTTTTTGTCACACTCCTGACATTTTTGGCCCATTATTTTAGAATATTTTTAACGGATGGTGTTATTTTGATGAAACTTCACAAATCTTTAAAGGGCATGGTGAGACACCTCTGCCGTGTAGGAAAATGGAAGTAACTATTTGTACCTTTTAATAATAGGAAAACCCAAATCAGCCATTTTTTAAACAGCCCACAACTATAAAACCAAAAATAATTAATTACAATATCCGTTTCAATATTCCCTCTAGGGCCAACCAGTTCTATTTTTTCAAAATAACTTGAAAATATTGCCCTTACAAATCAAAATCCAAACACATCATCCATAGTCCCATGAGGTCACTCACCCATGCAAAGAGCATGCAAATCATGCCCACTTGTGTTTACCTGTAGGACAGTTTAATCTCTACATGTATAACAATGTAAATCTTGTGTGATGGTATTTGTGCAGTGTTTTGAAATTTATTATGGTCAATGTTTAAAAAGTTATTTTGACAAAATAACACTGGTTGGCCCTAGGGGGAACATTGAACTTGATACTGTTATTAATTATTTTTAGTTTATTTGAGTGGAAAATGCATTGTTTTTGACACCCGGATTAGACAACATAGCAGGTACCACGTTTTATTACTTTTCTAACATTTTTTTTTCGGCGTTAGCTGTCTAAGCTCACTTTTGACCTAGTTTTTCGACCAATGAAATATTGTAAATAATACTCGTATTCTCTTATTATGCAGAGGGAAAATGAAATAAACTATTTCGATTGGTAGCTATTTACACCATAGAGGCATCTAGCAGGGTGGAGAGGTATCTAGTGGGATTTTTATTATTATGCAGCGGAAAAATCAAATAGATTATTTCGATTGGTGTTGTATTGGAGACAAACATATTTACGATTTAAATAACCAGTTAAGTCAATATTGATGGTTTAAATACAGTTTTATATGGAATATTCTTGGGTGTCAGGTAAACATTTGCATACAACACACAGTGTAAAACGAAAGAGAAGTGTAGATATTTCTAATTCTTACTGGTTTCTTTCTAGTTCCTTTGATACTGTTCGTTGTAGTGTAGTGGCTAACACTCTCGCCTCTGCAGCGGAGGCCCCGGGTTCAAAACTCAGGAGGGACACTTTTTTTAAAGTTAATTACGTACAAGTTGGTAGATTTCGCTTTTTTAACAGGCTGTTTGTATTTATTTTTATTAAATTTCAAGGACATTTATTCATCTTGAGTTCTAACTCTACAAGAGGTATTTTATTGAAACTGAATAAATGTAGACAAGACTTAATGTAAGGCATTGCTTCTTTAATCGACTTGTTATCACTGTATGAAATTGTTGCATCAGCTTCAACATTTTTTTTTGAAAGACACTTTAAATGAATTTATGAGTTGTCGCTTAAACTCTAGGTCATACTAAGAAGGCAGGGAGGGTTCGTCAACAGCTATAACAAGTAAAATAAAATAACTAAACTGTGTCTGCTTCGCCTCTCTGTATTTCCTTCTTTCTTATATACATGTACATGTATATATAAATCTTTTCCATCAACGCCGTTTATCTTTTTTAAAGATATTTCTTGTTATTTTTGTCTCCTGTTATTATCAATATTTATCTTTTAAGAGTATAATAACAGTTTGTTTGGAAATTATTAAACAAAATGATAATTTTAGTTTCATAGCTCGTCATCAGTAACACTGTATTATGAGCAAGTATAATTACCTTAATACTACAAAGAGTTCCAATTACTTCCAATGGTTTCTGAGTGTCTTTTAAAACACAGTTTTAACACATACAGGAAAGTTATTAGAGAATCTATTCGATCTTTTTTCTGACACTCTGCACCATTTCTTGAATGTTTTCTTGAACTTATTACTGCCCAACATTATTACACATTGTTACGCGATTTTTTCTCAACTGCAAAAAACGACATAAAGTTATTAAACATAAAATTTTTAGCTGAGAAGAGCTGAGCAGTAATAATATTAAATTTCTCGTGGGCAATTGTGCCAACACGGGGGCAATAATTATTAAAATGTACTGCCGAGCGCTAATAAATTATTCTTTAACTAGTTGTGAGTTACTGTATTAGTCTAGACGGTAAAGACCTATTAGTACAATACACTGGAAAATGAACATTGAAATTTTCAAAGAAAATGATTTTCGAGAAAATATAGGGTCTGAGTAGTAAGAAGTAAGCCACGGAAAATAACTTTCATAAACTTTTCAGCGTTTAAAAGTAGAAAGTATTTTTAAAGATGTTAAACAAAGTTCCACAGAGACTTGAGTGATACAATTTCGAAAAAATGCCGAAACAAGTTTATCTGTCATGTTTTAATGGAAGTGAGATTTTAATATTTTAATGTGTCTCTAATTTGTTTTTTTTTCAGAAATGTAAGATTTTAAGGGCTTGACCCAACAGTAAAAATGTTTGTACGACCTTTATTCAATAGGAAAATCAATTTGTCTCCTTATGAACGTGCTACATGTAACAACAGACTCTATTTTCAGCAAAATTATTATTTATCGAATCATATATGTAATTAGAATACATCGTGCAAAAAACCCCCACCAGACTAGATATAAAATATACTTAAAGAAATTAGATACGCAACTTCTTTAAACACAAAATATGTTTCGTGATTAAAGAAGTTTCGTTTTTAATTTCTTTTACTTTAGTATATGTTCTTGAAGAAATTAGAAACGCAACCTATTTTAACATGAAATGTATTTCTTGTTAAAAGAAGTTGCGTTTCTAATTTCTTTAAGTATATATATCAAACATAATACAAATTGTTTGAAAAGAACAATGAAAGCCACTGAGCACGACAAACCTCAAAATACGTATTGCAGGTTCGGTTTGGCTGATGACTCGGTTTGACTGAGCCTGTCCATATGCACAGATGGAAATGCATTATTACAGTCCAGGATGCCTAGCCTGGGAAAGAGCTCTACAGAGATATATCTACCGTGCCTTCAGTATGTGAATGATGAATAATTGCAAATAAAAATAAAATAATATTATCCAGACTCATTGCTATCTTACGTTATAAAATGATCTCAGATGATTATTTAACAACGAAAAAAGTTTTGCGTTAACACATTAAGCTCCATTAAGTTTTTCGGCTAAGTCAAGTTAAATACGTATGTTATATTTTTGACAACTAATCAGAAATAATTCTCATTTTTGTGTGTAATCGTAACATGCAAGTTATGTTTGTAATTGGCATCCAATCAGTGGATCTTAAATATTAGATCATATTCACTGTACTAAATAAGACAGTATTCTTAATATATTTGAATATAAAAATGAAAAGTACAAAAACGGGTGAAAAAAAGTTAACAATGCTGATGATTTCGAATGTGTACACTAACGAAGCAGCTCTTTGTTAACGAATGATTTTGTTAAAAATAGATAATAGTCATTTTTAAACAAGTTTAATATCATCATCATCGTCGTCTTCATCATTGACATAATCAGACAAAATCTCAGGATTTTTAATGAAGTTTTGGCAGGCCTGCACTGTTTAGCTATTTCAGATATAATCTAATAAATAAAAAAGCAAATGGTGCAGATCCTGATCAGATGACATGAATGTGCCAGCTGATCTGGATCTACACTGTTCGCCCATGCCATAAACGCTTAGACATGGAGGAAATGGTTAAAAATTTGTAGGTGTCTTATTAGTGGAAATGCAAGTGTTGCCTTAACCTTTTGAATACATTTAGAATATACAACAACCTTGGGAAAATCTAAAAGCCTACACCCAACTCTAATTTCTCTCTTGTGTTGCGAATATAGCATCTGAACGAATGTTGACTCTAACTTCTTCGAATGTTATTAAAAGTTGCAGAAGGTCATTTTTTCTGTGATTTATCAAATGCCCATGACGAGAGATTGGGGGACGCAGAAAACATGCAATACTAAGTTTTCCATTGATAAATAATTTCCTGCATTTGTCGTGTTTGATTAAAACAGATTGGTCACATACAGTGGTAACTGTACAAGGGTTCCAAGTTGCTTCTTGGCAATATACATGTTTGATTTTAGAGCACGCAATATGGGTTCCGTCAAATCCAAGTTTTGACAACCAAGACCACCACGAAGGCCACATTTTTGTCATCGAATGAAACAATTTAGCACCCAACTGTTTTTATATTTCTTTCTGGAAACCAGTCATATTGATTCGCACCCACAAACTTCGAACTTCGAGCCACCCGAGACACAAAACAAATCGAAAATTAGGCGAGATCGTCCAAACCCCCGAAGCCCCTCCCTTGATCCGCCACTGAAGTACTTATTATTTAGTGTGTTAAGAGGAGTTAATGAATCTCTGGACATAAGCTGGGCAACAATTTACTTCGGCCTTTCTCAGAAATCATTCTGGTGGGTTGTGGGGGGGGGGGGGGGGGGGGGGGGGGGGGGGAAGGGCATGCATGGGTAGCCGTTGTTGTGATCTATAATGGTCGTTGTTAATAGTATCCGTGTCGCGGAGATTATGACGGGTGTTTCTTGATAAACCATGGCCGGGAAATCTTTTGCTAATAGTAGCACGAGATTTGCAAAGTCAAACCACTTGTTCTGTACACTATGTGCATTTCCGACATCTATCATACCGACATGAACATCAAAATAATCAACCCCCAAGTTGTTTATCTGATTACAGTAAGAATGATAATTTTAGTTGCCAGTTATGGCTTCATGGAATAACAAATTATCTACCACCATTAATGACAAGCTTCCGTTTGATAATTTAATGTCGCCAACGATTAACACTTAACCGTAATATTAGCGACACTTGTAAGCAAATAAGAACAAACAATTCCTTATTATTGCAACATTTAGAAAACAGCCTAACAATATTTTCAAACACATAAACTTTCACTAAACTTAAAAGGAACTAAACTTTTATGCAGAAAGACAGGAAAGGTCGCTAAACTGAGAGTCCTTTCATAAGAGACTTATATTTCTCTATTTACATACACAAAATTACTATGGTTGCAACGGTTAGTTCCCTTGTTACGTTATTTTTAACATAGTTCAGTCGAACATCGATGGCTCGAACTCCACGGGACCGAAATATTTGTTCGAGCCATCGGTAGTTCGAGCGATCCGTGGTTGGTATGTGAGAATTGGTTTCTGTTCACTAACCTAAGCTAACACATAACAATTCGTAATATTTCTTATTTTAATGTATTTAATGTATTATCTCATTAAAAAATCGAATTTCGCCCCTTTTCAGCCTCTCTGATTAAAAAGTATTTCAAATTTAGAGATTTGCTGCCCAATTTGTCTTTAGTTCCTTTGTTTCCTACTAACAACTTAGCTATCCCCCGTCGCCGGATCCTTCACTAAGATGCTCGGCGTTCGCTTTTCTTCCTGTTGCCGACTTACATATCCCCCCGTTACCGGGTCCTTCACTACGTAATAACAATTTTCTAAAAAAAGCCATCAAACTAACAGTTTGTTTATAATTATGAATTGTGTGGTATAAATTAACGCACCATACAAAGTTTTTTCCTCCGCTCTAAAAAAAGCGCATCGTCGTAATAGGCGAGACATTTTCGTGCCTTTGTTCGCACCTTTGATGATTACCGATAACAGTTTGTTCGAGCCACGCATACAAGCATCATGTTGCTTGTATGCGTTTGATTTCAAATCTGCCTCTAACTGAATAAAGTCAGAAGGAATATTCAAATCGAAGGCAAACATAGCAAAAACCATTCGGAATAAATGAGTAGAATTAGACTCGGGATTCTACGATACAATAATAATATATTCTCGTTATTTTAATTATTGCTGTAAAAGAAGAACGTAAGAACGACGGATCGTTTAAATTCCCCGGCATAAGTCTTTAAATTTCTTTATAAGTTTTAACAAGACACAGATAAGAACTTTAAATAGGAACTAGCGATGTTTGTTACACACTTTCGCCTAACTTATTTTATATGAACCTTAGAATATCGCATTCTTACAGCTGATATATTTCCTTAAAAGAAATTAAGGTACCAGCAAATCCTATGGCAAGCGGATTGCACAATTAATCCGACATCTATGGTTATCGACCATGACTATATATCGACCCGATCACCATAATTATTGACGATAGCTAGGGTTACCGCCAAGTATCAATAGTTATTGATGAAAATCCTAGATATCGGGCGATAACCATTTGGTTATCGGACCGATAATTATGGATTGGTGGACGGACGGCGGACGGACGAACGGACAGACAGTCAGACAGATAAATAGCCTGAGGGATTCTTGAAGAGAGGTTTGACTTTACCTCTATAGTAGTCTAAAATGACACGTTATTTCGAGTTTATAACAACTATTGTGCAATACCACTTTATAATTTATTTCAAGTTCTTTTTAAATCTTGTTTAAATTAGACGAATCATATGATGTTCATACCTTAATTTATAAAGAGTACATAAATTATTGCATTTATATTGAAAGCAAGAATTATTAATACTATACCTGGACAATTTCTACAGTATTACAAAAATATGATTACACATGGTATAAAAGCAATTAAACACCCGAGTCTTGATGATAGATGTAGTCGGTATTTTATAAACAATATTGTTTACCTTTAGTTTCCGTGTTTGAAGTAAACAGTAAATAAATAATGTTGATGCAGTGGTCTGTGTTTAAAACGATAGGACTAAGGAAACATGTTAACTTCTTGGTTGTTTATTGGAGCATTGCGAGTTTCTTTGCATCGGTATGTTAGTAAGTTCGGTCGGCGTGCGTGTGTCCTAGCGAGTTCCTGGTTTCGAATTGAATGTCATTCAGATGGAATTATTTTCGTTACCAATTAAGTTTAGCTGCCAATCGCCCTGTTTTAGATGCATAAAGGTCCCATGGCTACCAAACAATAAACAAGCGGAACATTGACCGACAACGCATCAAACAGTTATCAATTGAATTACACCGAATAAACTGCCAAAGTGATGTAAACATAAGCAAGAATTTAGTAGTGATGACAGGCGCGTAGCTGCCTATCGTATGCGATTGCGCGGCTGCTGGAAGCGCTCGAAATGCACAGAACTGCAGCATTGATTACAGAATTTTCCGTGAGCGGCTTGCTCTAGTACAACTACGATTCCACTTGAATAAACGGCTAGCTACGCCCCTGGATGCAGCAGAATGAACGATATTTTTTCATTATGCATTTGTGATGAGATTCATGAAAACAACTGAGGTAATTTTTGCAAATGTTTTAAGCGCCGTCAATAATAATGGCAATGCTAGCAACGGTGTAGGTTGTAAAACATGTATTTTTTTTACCTCTTTTTAAATTTTACTCGATAATTATTAATTTTTGAAAAGATCCTCGAGAAAAACGAAAACGTCGTGTTCATGTATTCCTGCATTTAATATCTTAAGCAACAACAACTAAATGATATTTAAGCTCTCAAAATGTAGAAATAGTAAAAAATGGTTCTTGAATAGTGTGAGGAGGAAGCAGCCTCCAAGACAGTGAAAAAATTAAGCAAAATATATGGAGTACGTTGACAAAACTACAATAAAACATAAAAACACACATCTAACATATATCTCTTTAAGTCCCGAGTCAGCTTGCATCGAACCCGTGTCGAATAAAAGTCAGGCCAGTCCTAGCCGAACGTGACTGGCTAAAATTGCGACCAGGCGCCATTTCACCATTCAGATGCTTGAGATTTTACCGAGAGGATAAATAGCTCACTAACTACGAATCTAGAATTTTCTAGTTTGATACCCTGCAACAAACATTTAAGGTTATTCTTACTTGTGGAAGAAGGAAGAAGCAGGTATTAATCCCTTCGCTACAGGTTTTGCCACGCTTAGCCTATTTCCTTCCTTTTTGCAAATTTCCCTATGCAGTCTGCTAAAACTTTTTAAAACTTTAGCCAATTTAACAAAAAATGTGTCGTAAAAGAAAACAAATGGAAAAATTTCAGTTTCTTAGTAAAAAAATCCGTGACGCGGAGAAAATGTAAGACAGCCTTAAACATGTTTTTACCACTGGCTGTTAGGCATTTTGTTCGGGCTTATTTTATTGTTGCTATCAAATATTGAGCTTTTTAAAATTTAGGCGGCGGAAGAAAGACAGATAAGACTGTAGGTCACCAGAAATTGCAAGTATGTACCGGTGCTGCTTTGGCATACCGAAAGTTTTGAATTTCATCTACGTAAAAGCTACCCTAAAAGTGGTAACTTTTTATTGACGGTCAGTATAACTGGCAGTTTCCTGGCATGCGCGGCAACTAGCCAATAGTGTGCGAGTTCTCAAAAATTAAAGCGTTCCCATGGGGTCGAGTGGTCTCGTATGTAGACAAATAAATTATAAATGGATAAGTCAGTCACCGACAGCGTAAAGCAATTCTTTGAACTTTTGTCCGCGTTGAAAGACTTCATTTCTGGAAAAGTTTGAATGCAGCTTTTAACAGACCTATCATTGAGCAGATAATAGGATCGTGTTTGTACTATCAGCATATCGAAGTATCATTGTTGTCTTACTGAACTTGACATTCAAGCGAACAAATCGTCTACTCTGTATGGGTTCTCCTTATTGAGCTTGTCATCGCCCAACCAAAGTGAAATCTTATATTATTACACTTATCAGTTTGTATAAACTTCATCAAATAATTTCTATTCATACGTCGTTTATTAAATAAAATCATTCGCCCACCTTCTGGACGGAATGACAGTAGGACTATTAACAACATTATTTTGTTTAATATATAGTTCAACTTGAATAACGAAAAATGTGTTCTTAACGTTTTGTTGTTGTTTTCAAATTACATTGAACAAAATAACACAGTATTCCTTCGTGGTCCATTCAAATGGAGTATGTGTTAACATATGATATTTTTATCTTCATTTTGGGGCCTCCTAACCCTTGGAAATCGACCTGTTTGTGGCTTGTTTGCAAGAATAAGATGTCAGGAAAGGAAACGAACGCAATTTCATACCTCAATATATTGCGAAATTCGGGGTTTTAAAAGGGTGGGCATCTTTGAACACTTATAAATCGAGTTTTCCGGCAGACATCAAGTTGAAATTTCTACAGTAAATGACAAACAAGTTAACAATGAAATAAAATCATAATTATTGCATTTCGAAACTCCATTGTTTTCTTTCATAGTTTCGTTGAATAAAATTTTATTGCATGTTTAGTGATAAATGCTAACAAGTACAACTATCGTAATAAATACACAGCTATAAGTTAAGGTTTGAGCATCGAGTTCTTTAAATGTAAGCAAACGGCTCTTCTCCTATAGGTATGAATGGCGAGCATAAAATTATTTTTTTCCTAGCTATTTTAGATACTCTCTCTCTCTCTCTCTCTCTCTCTCTCTCTCTCTCTCTCTCTCTCTCTCTCTCGAGTCCGTCCGTCCGTCCGTCCGTCCCAGACACGGTGTTCATCAGATGTTACGGTACAACCCGGTATAATAATAATGGTAATGTAACGGTTTAATACGGGGTTGGTATGGTTTACAAATACATGTAGATATTTTAACCGAAATCCAGCAGAACGACGAATGTGTCTTAAGCTTAAGTCACACATGTCTTTAAAAATAATGAAATATGCATATCAGGAATGGCCACATTCAACCCGTTGTTGAACTCCGGAAAACATTATTTATGCTTTTTATACGACTAATAACGTATAGTTATTTAATAAAACCTTTTAAAGACATTAAACAGATAGAAAAAAGTGAAGAGAGCTCTTCATCTTTGTTTAGTTTGACTTCCATTCTTGCTCTAAATGTTGCCATTACTAAAATTACGGCTGCAAAAAGTCTCCCCGTACATTCAATCAGTACTGTTATCGGTTACGTCCTTTGAAGATCGTTGAGCACGATACTTCTTTTCTTTGTTAATAGTACTTCTAAAATTGCTTTTGTTTAAATATTTCAGCCAGTTTATAGACAGGTCATTTCAATATACCAGCCAATATAGATTTGGATATTGTTCAATTACCCCAAAGATATACTGCCTGTTTTTTAAATTTTGTCTAAAATGGCGTTGTCTGTGATAGGCAGGATTTATATTCTCAGATCCCCTGTCAACAATCTATTTTGTTTATTTCTGCCCATTATTTTCTCTTTTAGGGAAAACCCATTCTTTTATCTGGGGACCAAACGCCGCTGAACATGAAAATATGGTATTAATCTTAAAATACCGCATTGAAGGTTCTATGTTCACCACCTTATTCATACCATCGTTTGGGACGGATCAAAATTGTACTGTTTTTGATGTATATATTGAGTGGTGCTCAACCCGGCGGCGTGGGGAATAATATGCATTTCCATTACTGTCCATGAACAGGCTCAATCAAACCGAGCCTGCAATATTTACGTTTTTGTCGTGTTCGATGGCTTTCAAAGTTCCCTTTTCATCTATTTCAATGACCTGTTATTCTTTCCTTCCTTTTCATATGTAAACTCCGAACGCAACACTTGATGTCCTAAACAGGTCTTCGATCACAAGCTTTTATTCCAGCCATAATTTTCAACTTCAGACATCGCACAGTTTGTCTGCGAGTGAATTACATTTAAATAGTAAACTGCATATGAACATAATCTGACTTTGTTTTCTCTACATCAGTCAGGCAATTAGCAAAACTGCTTCGCTAGTTTGCTGAATAGGGCCTGTTAGAGTTTCGTTGAAATGTCTGAAACTCTTTCGCGTGCATTTAGGTCAACTGTTAAACACCTAATACATGAAAGCATTCACCGACCTGTTGTTGACACAAGTAACTATCTGATAATAGGCCAAAAGTATAAATGAGGAGGAGTATTGCAATTAAATTCGACAATTAAAGCAGTATAACATCCATACATGAAGCTGTTGCGGTGTGACGTTGTTACTGAATGATCCTTATTTGATTGTAAACTTGGTAACTTATTTGTTAACGTTCAAATACAAAAAATATTTTCAAAACATAGGTGATAAAATTTCATAAGTTATTGTCATTTCTTGCCATTACTTCATACAATGTAGAGGTGAGCTTTATAATGCATGTAGTTAAATACCATTTTTGTCTACTTAAGTTATTTGTTACTAAAACAAAAGAAAAACACAAAAATAAGAACCGCAGAATTATTACTGAATTTTACCTAAATTGACATAAGCTATGACTACAAAGTGATGCAGGTTTAATTCCTGGAATGATGCTAAAATAAAAGCGTCGACCATTGTATGGTTACTACTTAATGTTTTCTTCTAATCTGCTTAGCGTTAATATTTCCTTTTAAATATAACAAACTGATTCAAGGTGAAAATGTCATGTTGCTGGATGTCGAACAAATATAGCTAACCTCATGTTATTCCACAATTTTGCCATCATATAAATCTATCTTGTAGTTTTCTGATAAGTTTTATGATCCACCATTATAAAATAAACCTGACAATGCTTACTCTTCATGGTTATCATACAATTATAAAAGTTCGGCTTATAACCACCAAAAAGACTATCAATGTCCTTGTTGATCTCACAAAATGCAGAAGTACCCTGGTTTAATCCTTCTAAACTCCAAGCGGGAGCAAACGAAACCCCTAGCAGGGGCCTCAATTCATGTGGATTCAAAGGGGTGTCTTGGGGATGGGTACCCCAATCTCAGGAAAATTAATTTGAAAACAATCGTGCAATCTGATGAAAATTTTAAATGCGGAAATAATCCTCAAGGTCTGTTAAGTATGGGAACGGCAAAGAAAGTTTGATATTAGCATGTAGACTTGTTCAAAACACACTACAACTCTGGCTATCTTTTGCAGAATTATGTGGATTTAAGCGCGTAAAAACACTGCATACATATGATTGTATGTCTTTTCTCATTTATGTTTTACACACGGGGGGGGGGGGGGGGGAATCGCGCACAACCGTTACCGCTGGTGAAGCGAAAGTGATAAAAACGAGCCAAAGCTGACCACCTACCTTTCCGGGTCAAAATAAACATCTGCAGTACCGTCACCGGATGCTTGCAGAACAATTTTCTCGCTTCACCAGCGGTAACGGTTGTGCGCGATCCCCCACCCCCCGTGTTATGGTTCGACAGATAAACCTATCATATTACTGATTTTATGTTTTATATTGAGACTCATTACTATTTTCATTTCTTAAAAATAGGAAATATTGATATATAACGACTTCTTAGAATGGTTGTTGGACGTGACGTTGTGACGTTTGCAACGACGTTTACAACATCAAATGACATCACCCGTTTCCACAGCAACTGGTGACAAAACGTGCATGTGCGCCGACGTCACAGTTTAACCCTTTACTCCATATGTACACCATTTATCACATGGGAGACCAGTTAAGATCCAGATCAGCCTGCACGTTTGTGCCATCAGATTTGTCTACAGTATTCGCCTCCTGCTCTAAAATAACCTAATGAATCTAAAACCATACTGATTAGATCCTAATCACACGGCACAAATGTGCTGTTTGAGGGTCTTCATACAGCGGTTTCACTGTATTATGTTATTTACTGTTTAAGTTGGTTAATTTTAATTGATCCAGCCAGTTTTGTCCGATCTTTTCTAATGCAGAGGAGTTCGTATACATAAATGTTAAATTTATTAAATTTAAAATGTTATAAAAAGAAACGTTTTTTGCATCTTTTACGTAATCTTAGTAGGAATTCATTGCTTATGTAAAGGCCAAGAATATATAGCATACAGTTTGGGTTTCTCGGAATAATGGAACAATAACTTGATATAGTATTCTGAGATTTATCATGTTAGCTGGAATATAGAATTTTAAATAAAAAGCAAGAAATTAGTAGACGAGTGTTACCGGATTACTTCTCACTCATAAATGTGATTTCCTTTGGATAATTTTCCATCGAAAATTATTAGATATTTGATATACAAGATGTTTGTGAAAGGTCGTAATTTGGTGATCAATTCTTTTACCTGTTTACCGCAGCTTGAAAGTGTCACCATTATTTACCCCTGTATAAATTCAGAAAACTGTAAAATCACTTAATCAGTGAAATATTTGTGGAGGACTACTTTTCGTGGAATTTCATGGATCAACGAATTTAAAATCATCACGAAAATGAAGGATTGAACATCCAAGTAGCTGGTGTCAAAAACCGCGAAATTTAATGCACACGATTATAGATACATCCACAATATTTGCCCGAGGTTATAAAACTGAGCACGGTCGCCATTCTAGCCAATCAGGTCCCAAGGTTATACAACTGAGCATGGAAACCAGTCTCAAATCTCAAGCATCTGATTGGCTGAAATGGCGACCAGTCGCCATTTCAGCCAATCAGATCCTCGAGATTTGAGACTGGTTTCCAATCTCAGCTTTATAACCTTCAGCCCAGATGCTCGAGATTTGAGACTGGTTTCCAAACTCAGTTTTATAACCTTCAGCCATTATTAATTGTTAATAATCCAAACGTAAGGGATCAGGCCTGCCAAAACTTCTTCATTGAAAATCCGGAGATATTGTCTGAATATGTCAATGATGATGACGACGACGACTATGATGATGTTGTTGTTGCTTTAATGTCTTGTTGCTGCTGTTCACTATGACTGTGACAGAACAAAAATGATGATGATGATATTTTTCTCATAAAGAACTTGTTTTAAAATGATTTTTGTTTCTACACTTAACAACTTTTCTAAGTATACACCTTCTTATTGGGGCATTACTGGCTTGATAATTGGGCTATTGCTCTTAAACTTTCAATAAAAATGCAATAAATACAAACTGATTTATTAGAAAAATTGGTCGGATTCAACAGGCATATTGGAAAACTAAAAGATAGGCGACTACATTTTATGCATTCAAACTTTTTTTGCTCAAAAAGTGGATTGGACTATAAACAGTTATATAACATTAAGATCAGAATGAAATGAGTTTAATTTAACAGAAATATAAGAATAGCATATTTCTAGGTTCCAACTGTTCATTTATATGTACGCGTAATTCGTTTATTAAGTTGAACATACGCTTCATTAACTGATGTTGTGAATTTGTATTCTTTGGGTGTCAGTATCCTAAATGATTTTGAGAAGTCAGTTGTCTGTCATTTTGAATGTAGGTTTAATTAATAAATCAGTTAGTATTCATTGCATGGTTTATTTAAAGGTTTAGGGCAATAGCCCAAAAATCAAGCCAGTAATGCCCCAGTACGAAGGTGTATACTTAGAAAAGTTGTTAAGTGTATTTGTTTGATTCATTTTTTTAACTTCCTGTTAAACATGTTAAGTCCTGTTTTTTACAATATTAGAATAAACATGCAATAAAAATAGATAAAGGCAGGTGTAACATCGTGGCCCTTGTTTTGTTTATGACACGCGGTTATTGTTTAGTTGTGTCAGAGGCACTGAGGCAGCATGTCACTAAACACATCATCGGCAGTAACAGCAGTGACAGCAGTAAGATCGTTTTTACTGCGGCAGTAGCAGCAGTGACAGCAGTAAGATCATTTTTACTGCGGCAGTAACAGCAGCGACAGCAGTAAGATCGTTTTTACTGCGGCAGTAACAGCATTGACAGCAGTAAGATAGTTTTTATTGCGGCAGTAACAGCAGTCACAGCAGTAAGATCGTTTTTACTGCGGCAGTAACAGCAGTGACAGCAGTAAGATCATTTTTACTGCGGCAGTAGCAGCAGTCACAGCAGTAAGATCGTTTTTACTGCGGCAGTAACAGCAGTGACAGCAGTAAGATCGCTTTTACTGCGGCAGTAACAGCAGTGACAGCAGTAAGATCGTTTTTACTGCGGCAGTAACAGCAGTGACAGCAGTAAGATCGTTTTTACTGCGGCAGTAACAGCAGTCACAGCAGTTTGATCATTTTCACTGCGGCAGTAACAGCAGTGACAGCAGTGAGATCGTTTTTACTGCGGCAGTTACAGCAGTGACAGCAGTAAGATCGTTTTAACTGCGACAGTAACAGCAGTGACAGCAGTAGGATCGTTTTTACTGCGACAGTAACAGCAGTTACAGCAGTAAGATAGTTTTTACTGCGGTAGTAACAGCAGTTACAGCAGTAAGAGCAGTACGATGTTCTTAGATTATGAAAAAAACAACACCAAAATCATCGTACTGCCGCAGTTACAGCAGTGACAGCAGTAAGATCGTTTTTACTGCGGCAGTAACAGCAGTTACAGCAGTAAGATCGTTTTTACTGCGGCAGTTACAGCATTTACAGCAGTAAGATCGTTTTTACCTCGGCAGGAACAGCAGTAAGATCGTTTTTACTGCGACAGTAACAGCAGTTACAGCAGTAAGATCAGCCCGATGTTCTTAGATTATAAAAACAACACCAAATTCATGTTACTGCCGCAGTTACAGCAGTGACAGCAGTAAGGTAGATTTTCTGCCGCAGTCACAGCAGTTACAGCAGTAAGATCATCTTACTGCCACAGTAACAGCAGTGAGAGCAGTAAGATAATCTGTTTTGCAATAAACTTTGATGAGTGATCCGGAACTGCAAGAATTTTATGTCTTGTTGAATTAAAATTGATGTCTACATTTACTTACAATTAATTGTATAGTAACTGAATCGTAATTTTATTCCGAATGCTGTTTACTGTCTTTTTTACCATTTTGAAGGAATATGGTACAATTGTTAAAGTAGAATCATTTTTATTTAAAAAATTCTTGGTTAACTTTTAGTGACCAGAAATTGTCCGGACTAATTTTTTTGGACTCGGGAAGTAATGTTCAGGCGATAGCCGGAAGTGATCCGGAATACCCCATGTTGGGGTGATCCGGAACTACCTATTTTGTTGAATTTTCATATTTACGCACGCGCATTGTTAAGTGACTATTTTTTACCTTTATTCCGAATAAAAGTGACTGTTTTTTTTTAAACAATTTTGAGAATTACGCTACAGTTGCTAAAATAGCATCAATTTTACCGTGCAAAATCGTAGATTATAAAAACAACACCAAAATCATCTTACTGCCGCAGTTACAGCAGTGACAGCAGTAAGATCGTTTTCACTTCGGCAGTAACAGCAGTAAGATCGTTTTTACTGCGGCAGTAACAGCAGTTACAGCAGTAAGATCAATACGATGTTCTTAGATTATAAAAAACAACACCAAAATCATCTTACTGCCGCAGTTACAGCAGTGACAGCTGTAAGATAGTTTTTACTGCCGCAGTCACAGCAGTTACAGAAGTAAGATCATCTTACTGCCACAGTAACAGCAGTGACAGCAGTAAGATTATCTTTTTTTTGCAATAAACTTTGATGAGTGATCCGGAACTACCAGATTTTTATATCTTGTTGAATAAAACTTGATTTCTACATTTACTTAAAATTAATTGTATAGTAACTGAATCGTAATTTATTCCGAGTGCTGTTTACAGAATTACGGAACAGTTGCTTAAATAGCATCCATTTTACCTTGCAAACTCTTAGATTATAAAAAAACAACACCAAAATCATCTTACTGCCGCAGTTAAAGCAGTGACAGCAGTAAGATCGTCTTTACTGTGGCAGTAAAAGCAGTGACAGCATTAAGATCGTTTTAACTGCGGCATTAAGGGCAGTGACAGCAGTAAGACCATTTTTACTTCGGCAGTAACAGCAGTAACAGCAGTACGAAATTCTAAGATTATAAAAAAGAACACCAAAATCATCTTACTGCCTCACTTACAGCAGTGACAGCAGTAAGATTGTTTTTACTGCGGCAGTAACAGCAGTTACAGCAGTTAGATCAGTACGATGTTCTTATATTACAAAAAAACAACAACAAAATCATCTTACTGCCGCAGTTACAGCAGGGACAGCAATAAGGTCGTTCTTACTTCGGCAGTAACAGCAATGACAGCAGTAAGATCGTTTATACTGCGGCAGTCACAGCAGTGACAGCAGTAAGATCGTTTTTACTGCGGCAGTAACAATAGTTACAGCAGTATCATCAGTACGATGTTCTTAGATTATAAAAAACAACACCAAAATCATCTTACTGACTCACTTACAGCGTACATGTCACTGCTGTAACTGCTACTACTGCCGCAGTGAAAACGATCTCACTGCGGTCACTGCTGTAACTGCGGCAGTAAGATGATCTTACCTCTGTCACTGCTGTAACTGCGGCAGAAAGATGTTTTTTGTTATAGTTTTTGAATATAAGAACATATTACTGCTGTAACAACTGTAACTGCAGCAGTAAGATGATCTTACTGCTGTCACTGCTGTAATTGCGGTTGTAAGATGATTTTTGTTATAGTTTTTGAATATGAAGAACATATTACTGCTGTAACTACTGTAACTGCTGTAACTGCGGCAGTAAGGTGATCTTACTGCTGTCACTGCTGTAACTGTTGCAGTAAGATGATTTTTGTTGTTTTCTAATCTAGGTACACCTCACAGCTGTAACTGCTACTACTGCCGCAGTGAAAACGATCTCACTGCTGTCACTGCTGTAACTGCGGCAGTAAGATGATTTTTGTTATATTTTTTAATCCAAGAACATATTACTGCTGAAACTGCTGTAACTGCCGCAGTAAAAAGATAAGAACATATTACTGCTGTAACTGCTGTAACTGCCGCAGTAAAAAGATCTTAGTGCTGTCACTGCTATAACTGCGGCAGTAAGATGTTTTTTTTATCCAAGAACATCTTACTGCTGTAACTGTTACTACTGCCGCAGTGAAAACGATGTCACTGCTGTCACTGCTCTAACTGCGGCAGTAAGATGATCTTACTGCTGTCACTGCTGTAACTGCGGCAGTAAGATGATTTTTTTAATCTACGTACATTTTACTGCTGTAACTGCTACTACTGCCGCAGTCAAAACGATCTCACCGCTGTCACTGCTGTAACTGCGACAGTAAGATGATCTCACTGCTGTCACTGCTGTAACTGTGGCAGTCAGATGATTTTTTGTTATAGTTTTTGAATATAAGAACACATTACTGCTGTAACTGCTACTACTGCCGCAGTAAAACAATCTTACTCCTGTCACTGTTTTTTTTAATCTACGTACATCTTACTGCTGTAACTGCTACTACTGCCGCAGTGATAACGATCTCACTGCTGTAACTGCTGTTACTGCCGCAGTAAAACAATCTTACTCCTGTCACTGCTGTTGCTGCCGCAGTAAAAACGAACCTACTGCTGTCACTGCTGTAACTGCGGCAGTAAGATGATCTTACTGCTGTCACTGCTGTAACTGCGGCAGTAAGATGATTTTTGTTATAGTTTTTGAATATAAGAACATATTACTGCTGTAACTGCTGTAACTGCGGCAGTAAGATGATCTTACTGCTGTCACTGCTGTTACTGCGGCAGTAAGATAATTTTTGTTATAGTTTTTGAATATAAGAACACATTACTGCTGTAACTGCTGTAACTGCCGCAGTGAAAACGATCTCACTGCTGTCACTGCTATAACTGCGGCAGTAAGATGATTTTTGTTATATTTTTTAATCCAAGAACATATTACTGCTGTAAATGCTGTAACTGACGCAGTAAAAAGATAAGAACATATTACTGCTGTAACTGCTGTTACTGCCGCAGTAAAAATATCTTACTGCTGTCACTGGTATATCTTCGGCAGTAAGATGTTTTTTTGTTGTTTTTTTTTAATCTAAGAACATCTTACTGCTGTAACTGCTACTACTGCCGCAGTAAAAACGATCTCACTGCTGTCACTGCTGTAACTGAGGCAGTAAGATAATTTTTGTTATATTTTTTAATTTAAGAACATATTACTGCTGTAACTGCTCTTACTGCCGCAGTAAAAAGATAAAAACATATTACTGCTGTAACTGCTGTAACTGCCGCAGCAAAAAGATCTTACTGCTGTAACTGCTATAACTGCGATAGTAAGATGTTTTTTGTTGTTGTTTTTTTTAATCTAAGAACATCTTACTGCTGTAACTGCTACTACTGCCGCAGTAAAAAACGATCTTACTGCTGTCACTGCTGTAACTGCGGCAGTAAGATGATTTTTGTTATATTTTTTTAATCTAAGAACAAATTACTGCTGTAACTGCTGTAACTGCCGCAGTAAAAACATAAGAACATATTACTGCTGTAACTGCTGTAACTGCCGCAGTAAAAAGATCTTACTGATGTCACTGCTATAACTGCGGCAGTAAGATGTTTTTGTCGTTTTTTTAATCTACGTACATCTTACTGCTGTAACTGCTACTACTGCCGCAGTGTAAACGATCTCACTGCTGTCACTGCTGTATTTGCGGCAGTAAGATGATCTTACTGCTGTCACTGTTGTAAATGTGGCAGTAAGATGATTTTGTTATATTTTTAATCTAAGAACATATTACTGCTCTAACTGCTGTTACTGCCGCAGTAAAAAGATCTTACTGCTGTAACTGACATAACTGCGGCAGTAAGATGTTTTTTGTGGTTGTTTTTTAAATATAAGAACATCTTGCTGTAACTGCTACTACTGCCGCAGTGAAAACGATCTCACTGCTCTCACTGCTGTAACTGCGGCAGTAAGATGATCTTACTGCTGTCACTGCTGTTACTGCGGCAGTAAGATGATTTTTGTTATTGTTTTTGAATATAAGAACACATTACTGCTGTAACTGCTGTAACTGCCACAGTAAAAACGATCTAACTGCTGTCACTGCTATAACTGCGGCAGCAAGATGTTTTGTTTTTTTTTTATTATAAGAACATATTACTGCTGTAACTGCTGTAACTGCCGCAGTAAAAAGATCTTACTGCTGTCACTGCTATAAATGCGGCAGTAAAATGTTTTTTGTTGTTTTTTTAATCTAAGAACATCTTACTGCTGTAACTGCTACAACTGCCGCAGTGAAAACGATGCCACTGCTTTCACTGCTGTAACTGCGGCAGTAAGATGATCTTACTGCTGTCACTGCTGTAACTGCGGCAGTAAGATGATTTTTATTATAGGTTTTGAATATAAGAACATATTACTGCTGTAACTGCGGCAGTAAGATTATATTTTTTAATCTACGTACACCTTACAACTGTAACTGCTACTACTGCCGCAGCGAAAACGATCTCACTGCTGTGACTGCTGTGACTGCGGCAGTAAGTTGATTTTTGTTATAGCTTTTGAAAATAAGAACATATAACTGCTGCAACTGCTGTAACTGCCGCAGTAAAAAGATCTTATTGCTGTCACTGCTGTAACTGCGGCAGTAAGATGATTTTTTAAATATTTTTAATCTACGAATATATTACTGCTGTAACTGCTGTAACTGCCGCAGTAAAAAGATCTTACTGCTGTCACTGCTGTAACTGCGGCAGTAAGATGATTTTTTTGATATTTTTTAATCTACGAGTATATTACTGCTCTAACTGCTGTAACTGCCGCAGTAAAAAGATCTTACTGCTGTCACTGCTGTAACTGCGGCAGTAAGATGTTTTTGTCGTTTTTGTTAGTCTACCTACATCTCACTGCTGTCACTGCTGTAACTGCGGCAGTAAGATGATCTTACTGCTTTCACTGCTGTGACTGCGGCAGTTAGATGATTTTTGTTATAGTTTTTGAATATAAGAACACATTTTGCTGTAACTGCTGTAACTGCCGCAGTAAAAACGATCTTACTGCTGTCACTGCTATAACTGCGGCTGTAAGATGTTTTTTGTTGTTTTTTTTTATTCTAAGTACATCTTACTGCTGTAACTGCAGTAACTGCCGCAGTAAAAACGATCTCACTGCTGTCACTGCTGTAACTGCGGCAGTAAGATGTTTTTTTGTTATTTTTTGAATATTATATAGTTATTTGGTTTCTTGACAGGGAATGTGAGGATATATTGCCGGTCTGGGTGTCATATTACCCGAGCCGCAGGTGAGGGATAATATGAGACCCAGACCGGCAATATATCCTCACATACCCTTTCAAGGAACCAAATAATTGTTTTATTATACTGCAAAGACTTTTTCAGACAAAAATAATTAGAAAACATCGATTTTTTCATTTATTTCGCTTATTTAATGCCGAACGGCTTAATTCCCTTCTGAGAACCTCAATAATTACACGTCTGACGTCATTAATTTACCTGTATGACGTCACTTCTATAGAAATTGAATGGACTATCGGTTTGATAATTATTTACCAAATTTGAGAATAATCTTATCGTTTTCAACGTTAAAAACATAACACAAATATTTTCTGTAACAATTTTAATAATCCCTTAGCATACCACTTTATAATTTACAAGATCGGTTTCAAATTATGCATTTTTACGGGAATTCAAAACAAAATGGCGGACGACAACAAAAGGTGGGAGGCCAGAGAGGGAAATTAAGGCACGTGCGTTCATATCTACGGCCGATCCGTAAATACGGATATACATCAACGGCAAATTATCCAATCAAATTCAAGCAAATTTCTTTGCAGTATAATAAAAGAACATATTACTGCTGTAACTGCTGTAACTGCCGCAGTAAAAACGATCATACTCCTGTCACTGCTATAACTGCGGCAGAAAGATGATTTTTATTTTTTTTTATTCCAAGTACATCTAGAAGCAGTTACAGCAGTAAAATGTACGTATATTTAAAAAAAACCCCATCTAACTGCCGCAGTAACAGCAGTGACAGCAGTAAGATCATCTTACTGCCGCAGTTACAACAGTGACAGCAGTGTCATCGCTTTCACTGCGGCAGTAGTAGCAGTTACTGTACAGCAGTAAGATGTTCTTCGATTAAAAAAAACAACAAAAAACATCTTACTGCCGCATTTATAGCAGTGACATCTTTTTACTGCGGCAGTTCCAGCAGTTACAGCATTAATATGTTCTTATCTTTTTACTGCGGCAGTTACAGCAGTTACAGCAGTAATATATTCTTAGATTTAAATATATAAAAAAATCATCTTACTGCCGCAGTTACAGCAGCGACAGCAGTGAGATCGTTTTTACTGCGGCAGTAGTAGCAGTTACAGCAGTAAGATGTACTTGGAATAAAAAAAAACAATAAAAAACATCTTACTGCCGCAGTTATAGCAATGACAGCAGTAAGATCGTTTTTACTGCGGCAGTTACAGCAGTAGCGTGTTCTTATATTCAAAAACTCTTACAAAAAATCATCTTACTGCCGCAGTTACAGCAGTGACAGCAGTAAGATCATCTTACTGCCGCAGTTCCAGCAGTGACAGCAGTTAGATCGTTTTCACTGCGGCAGTACTAGCAGTTACAGCAGTAAGACGTACGTAGATTAAAAAAACCCAACAAAAATCATCTTACTGCCGCAATTACAGCAATAACAGCAGTAAGATCATCTTACTGCTGCAGTTACAGCAGTGACAGCCGTAATATGTACTTATATTCAAAAAATATAACAAAAATCATCTTTCTGCCACAGTTACAGGAGTGACAGAAGTGAGATCGTTTTTACTGCGGCAGTAGTAGCAGTTACAGCAGTAAGATGTACTTAGAATAAAAAAACAACAAAATACCCATCTTACTGCCGCAGTTATAGCAGTGACAGCAGCAAGATCTTTTTACTGAGGCAGTTTCAGCAGTAATATGTACTTATATTCAAAAAATATAACAAAAATCATCTTACTGCCACAGTTACAGCAGTGACAGCAGTGAGATCTGTTTTACTGCGGCAGTAGTAGCAGTTACAGCAGTAAGCTGACTTGGAATAAAAAAAACAACGAAAAAAACATCTTACTGCCACAGTTATAGCAGTTACAGCAGTAAGATCTTTTTACTGCGGCAGTTACAGCAGTTACAGCAGTTACAGCAGTCATATGTTATTAGATTTAAAAAAAATCATCTAACTGCCGCAGTTACAGCGGTGACAGCAGTGAGATCGTATTTACTGCGGCAGTAGTAGCAGTTACAGCAGTAAGATGTACTTCGAATAAAAAAAAAATCTTACTGCCGGAGTTAAAGCAGTGGCAGTGACAGCAGTAAGATCGTTTTTACTGCGGCAGTTACAGCAGTTACAGCAGTAATATGTTCTTATATTCAAAAAATATAACAAAAATCATCATACAACCGCAGTTACAGCAGTGACAGCAGTGAGATCGTTTTTACTGCGGCAGTAGTAGTAGTTACAGCAGTAAGATGTACTTAGAATAAAAAAAAACAAAACATATTACTGTCGCAGTTATAGCAGTGACAGCAGTAAGATCTTTTTACTGCGGCAGTTACAGCAGTTACAGCACTAATATGTACATATATTCAAAAATATAACAAAAATCATCTTACTGCCACAGTTACAGCAGTGACAGCAGTGAGATCTGTTTTACTGCGGCAGTAGTAGCAGTTACAGCAGTAAGCTGACTTGGAATAAAAAAACAACAACAAAAAAACCATCTTACTGCCACAGTTATAGCAGTTACAGCAGTAAGATCTTTTTACTGCGGCAGTTACAGCAGTTACAGCAGTCATATGTTATTAGATTAAAAAAATCATCTAACTGCGACAGTTACAGCGGTGACAGCAGTGAGATCGTATTTACTGCGGCAGTAGTAGCAGTTACAGCAGTAAGATGTACTTCGAATAAAAAACAACATCTTACTGCCGCAGTTAAAGCAGTGGCAGTGACAACAGTACGATCGTTTTTACTGCGGCAGTTACAGCAGTTACAGCAGTAATATGTTCTTATATTCAAAAAATATAACAAAAATCATTATACTACCGCAGTTACAGCAGTGACAGCAGTGAGATCGTTTTTACTGCGGCAGTAGTAGCAGTTACAGCAGTAAGATGTACTTAGAATAAAAAAAAAACAAAAACATATTACTGTCGCAGTTATAGCAGTGACAGCAGTGAGATCTTTTTACTGCGGCAGTTACAGCAGTTACAGCAGTAATGTGTTCTTATATTCAAAAACTATAACAAAAATCATCTGACTGCCGCAGTTACAGCAGTGACAGCAGTGATATCGTTTTCACTGCGGCAGTAGTAGCAGTTACAGCAGTAAGATATACGTAGATTAAAAAAACGACAAAAACATATTACTGCCGCAGTTATAGCAGTGAAAGCAGTAAGATCTTTTTACTGCCGCAGTTACAGCAGTTACTGCAGTAATATATTCGTAGATTAAATTATATAAAAAAAATCATCTTGCTGCCGCAGTTAGCGGGTGACAGAAGTAAGATCTTTTTTCTGCGGCAGTTACAGCAGTTACAGCAGTAATATATTCGTAGGTTAAAAAATGTAAAAAAAAATCATCTACTGCCGCAGTTACAGCAGTGACAGCCGTAAGATCTTTTTACTGCGGCAGTTACAGCAGTTACAGCAGTAATATGTTTTTATTTTCAAAAACTATAACAAAAATCAACTAACTGCCGCAGTTCCAGCAGTGACAGCAATGAGATAGTTTTCACTGCGGCAGTAGTAGCAGTTACAGCTGAAAGGTGTACGCAGATTAAAAAAAACAAAACAAAAATCATCTTACTGCCGCAGTAACAGCAGTGACAGCAGTAAGATCAACTTACTGCCGCAGTTACAGCAGTAACAGCAGTAATATGTTCTTATATTCAAAAACTATAATAAAAATCATCTTACTGCCGCAGTTACAGCAGTGACAGCAGTAAGATCATCTTACTGCCGCAGTTACAGCAGTGAGATCGTTTTCACTGCGGCAGTAATAGCAGTTACAGCAGTAAAATGTACGTAGATTAAAAAAAACAAAAATCATCTTACTGCCGCAGTTACAGCAGTGACAGCAGTCAGATCATCTTACTGCCGCAGTTACAGCAGTGACAGCAGTGACATCGTTTTCACTGCGGCAGTAGTAGCAGTTACAGCAGTAAGATGTACGTAGATTAAAGAAAAACAACAAAAATCATCTTACTGCCGCAGTTACAGCAGTGATAGAATTAAGATCATCTTACTGCCGCAGTTACAGCAGTGACAGCAGTGACATCGTTTTCACTGCGGCAGTAGTAGCAGTTACAGCAGTAAGATGTTCTTAGATTAAAAAAACCCCCCTCTTTCTGCCGCAGTTACAGCAGTTACAGCAGTAAGATCTTTTTACTGCGGCAGTAACAGCAGTTACAGCAGTAATATGTTCTTAGATTAAAAAATATAAAAAAAAATCATCTTACTGCCGCAGTTACAGCAGTGACAGCAGTGATATCGTTTTTCTGCGGCAGTAGTAGCAGTTAAAGCAGTAAGATGTACTTAGAATAAAAAACAACAAAAAACATCTTACTTCCGCAGTTATAGCAGTGACAACAGTAAGATCGTTTTTACTGCGGCAGTTACAGCAGTTACAGCAGTAATGTGTTCTTATATTCAAAAACTATAACAAAAATCATCTGACTGCCGCAGTTACAGCAGTGACAGCAGTGAGATCGTTTTCACTGCGGCAGCAGTAGCTGTTACAGCAGTAAAATATGCGTAGATTAAAACAAAAATTATCTTACTGCCGCAGTTACAGCAGTGACAGCAGTAAGATCATCTTACTGCCACAGTTACAGCAGTGAGAGCAGTGACATCGTTTTCACTGCGGCAGTAGTAGCAGTAACAGAGGTAAGATGTTCTTAGATTTAAAAAACAAAACAGACAAAAAACATCTTACTGCCGCATTTATAGCAGTGACAGCAGTAAGATCTTTTTACTGCGGCAGTTACAGCAGTAATATGATCTTATCTTTTTACTGCGGCAGTTAATAAACAAAAATAATAATTAATAATATTATATCCTTTAATTTATCCTGGTAGGGATTATAAGTATATAACCTTTACAAAACTCTTTATTAAAACGTTTCGGCCATTGGCCTTCTTCAGTTTTTAATGCTTCAACACTTCACTTTACATTTTCTTTCTTTTACATTGAACACACAGGAAGTAATAATGTTTATTTGACTTCCTTAACGTCATCATCGACGTCTGACGTCGCGCCAGTCCCACAGATACTTTTTTGCGCCAAATTTCTAATAATTGATTTTTATACATGATCATTATAAATTCTCAGGTAAGCTAATAATGATAATCACAATTGATGATTATAATTATGATGATAATGATGACTGGATGTTGGCTATGATGATGATGACAATGCTGATGATGATGATGATGGTGGTGTTAGTGACAATGAAGGAGCTGACTCTGATGGGGATGATGATGGTGATGATAATAGTGGTGGTGGCAGAGGTAGTGTTGGGTAGGATGACAAAAGCAGAGTTGGAGGTTCTCGAGAAGGGGCTGTCTTTCGTTCCGTCGACGAACAGAATAGACATTACAAAGATTCATACAGATTTAACGGAATGGGAGAGACGGATGCGGCTGCGAGAATACTTTTATGATAGAGAAGATCAACGAGCCAGGCCAGAAGAAGAATGGCTAAAGAAAGAAAGTAGTTTTACACCTGAGCGTGGCAGAGACAAATGGCTAGATGAGTATATTGAAGAGGTGAAAAAAGATGTTTTAAATGGAATAAAAGAAAAAGTGACACATAACTTAACTCTGAAGCGAAAGCAGGCAATTGACAGTTTACTAAAAGATACAAGCATTGTCATACGGCCAGCAGATAAAGGTTCAGGAATAGTTATTTTGGACGCAGATGCCTATATAAAGAGTTTGAATCAAGAGGTTGAACAGGACAGCACCTACACACAAGCAAGTGCCGACTCACTGAAAATAGCAGAAAAAAGGGTTAAGAATATAGCAAACGAAATGTTAAAGAACGGACTTATAAGCAAAGAGCTGCGAAATTATCTAATCCCAAAGTACACAGAATCAGGAAAACTAAAAGGAAATCCAAAGATTCACAAGGAGGGGCACCCCGTAAGGACGATTGTGGATTGTGGTGGTACACCGACAGAAAGAATGGCGGAAATAGCTGAGAAAGAGTTAGATGAATATGTAAAAGGGACCCCAAGCTATATACAGGACACCACAGACTTTCTTAATGTAATAGAGAATTATAATAGAAAAATTGATAGCGAGGTTATTCTATTCTGCTTTGATGTAGTAAAGCTCTATCCATCGATTCCCAAAGAAGATGGTATTAAACAATGCAGGAAAGCATTAGAATCAAGGACAATACAAAAACTTAGTACAGAGGGGGTCATGAAAATGATAGAAACTGTTATTAATAACAATATATTCAATTTTGATGGAATCGAATACCGGCAAACTGAAGGCGTTGCGATTGGTTCAAAACTTGGAAAAAATTTTGCTTGTACATTTATGCGATTTTGGGATGAAGAGCTTGGCAACCAAGTCTTTACAAGCGGTTCATCGATGATGGATTTGGAGTGTGGGAACACGGCATCGACGAACTTTACAACTTCCATAAATTCGCTAATTCAATACATAAAAACATAAAAGTTGAGTTACGATGGAGCATGAAAAAAATAGAATTTCTGGACACAGTCGTTATTAAGGATAATGATGGTCGCTTGTACACAGACTTATACTCAAAACCTACTGATAAACACATGTACTTACAGTACAAATCAGGCCACCCAAATACGGTGAAAAAGGCAGTCCCATACGGTCTTGGGATCAGAATAAAAAGAATATGCTCAAAACCAAAAGATTATCTAGCTCACAGACAAGAACTTAAAAAACAATTACGAATGAGAGGATATAGTGGAAGGTTAATTGAAAGTCAACTTCAAAAGGTAGATAAAAAGAACAGGAATGATCTTTTAAGCTATAAGAAGAGGACAAAAGAACAGAACGGCAGGGTACCACTAGTGATGACATTTAAGAGACAGCTTCCAAATATCCACATAATAGTCCAGAAACATATGACAACACTTCACAAATCAACAAGAATGAAACAGATTTTTATACAACCACCTTTAGTAGCCTACAGAAGAGACACAAATATAAGCGACATCCTAATACATGGAAAACTAAACAGATTAATGAAAATAAGAACAACATCAGAAATACAATGTACTCAAGCGTGTAAGGTATGTGATGCATTTAGAAGAGGCAATGATATATTCCAAAGTAAAGGAACGAGTCCACCATGCCCAACTGCCCATTGCAGTTCTACCAACCTAGTATATGGACTTACATGCAGCACATGCAAGAAACTTGTTTATATAGGCGAGACTGGGAGATCTATTCTGGAACGTTTCAAAGAGCATGACGCAGACATAAGACTAAAACGTAATACAGCAGTGGCACGACACTTTACCACTACAAAACATTCATCAAACAACCTGGGTTTGGTAATTCTCGAATTAATAAAAGACACTTCGAAGTACTACAGGAAACTAAGAGAAGTACACTGGATCCAACAATAACAGACAGAAGTACCAACTGGATTGAATACAAAGACTGACATGAACATTCTTTGGGCGAAAGCGTATTAAATGCATTACCCATAAAGAACAGATTTTTAATCTTTAAGCAGACATCATTAACTATTTATTTGATAATGTGATGTATATGATAACAGTTAGTAACTTTTAATTTGGTCATAATAGTAAAATAGGTGAGATGTCTGAATTAACCACTGTGACATTGTAAAATAATTTATTTATTTTTTTTTTGTAAAGAATTTACAGTAGCAGTAACTGTAAACATCAAAATTTTTAAATTATCTCCTTTTCCATCATCATCATCATCATCATCATCATCATCATCATCATCATCATCATCAACAACAACAACAACAACAACATCATCATCATCATCATCATCATTATCACGGCAACTACAATTACCATTATCATCATCATTATTTACATATCACCATCACAGCCACCACTACCATGATGATGAATATCATCAACATTATCATCATCACCATCATCATAGTGGCAACTGCCACCTGACTATAATCATAAACATCAGAACCACCACCTTCATCATCATCATCACTACTACCATCGGGATCACCATCACCATTAACTACATTCATCATCACTGCCATCATCATTATCGTTTTCTCCATCACCATCATCACCATTATCACCACACCAACGAAAACCATCATAATCATCATGATGATAATCATCATCATCCTACCCAACACTACCTCTTCCACCACCACTATTATCATCACCATCATCATCCCCATCAGAGTCAGCTCCTTCATTGTCACTAACACCACCATCATCATCATCATCAGCATTGTCATCATCATCATAGCCAACATCCAGTCATCATTATCATCATAATTATAATCATCAATTGTGATTATCATTATTAGCTTACCTGAGAATTTATAATGATCATGTATAAAAATCAATTATTAGAAATTTGGCGCAAAAAAGTATCTGTGGGACTGGCGCGACGTCAGACGTCGATGATGACGTTAAGGACGTCAAATAAACATTATTACTTCCTGTGTGTTCAATGTAAAAGAAAGAAAATGTAAAGTGAAGTGTTGAAGCATTAAAAACTGAAGAAGGCCAATGGCCGAAACGTTTTAATAAAGAGTTTTGTAAATAATATTATAAATAAATTCTTTATCTTTAGAGGATAACATATTTGGCATAGCCATTCTTACATATGGTCCTCTTAAAAACAAGTACAAATAGTTACAAATTTACATTCATACATACATACATTCTCATAATACAATTGAAAGAAAGAAAAAAAAATAAAGTCACAATTAAAATTTCAAGAACAATATGAAAAGGATGAAAACAGACAAATTTAAATGATAAATTTTAACAAAAGCAGTTATAACAAAAAGATTCATTACCCAAACATTTTTAACATTTATACATAATTAAAATGTAAGTGTCTTGACAATGTAGACTAGATTCTGAAAGTCCAAAAGGGCTCAAAAATGAGTTGAGGTAGGGCCGACAAGATATACTTTTTATTTTGGTACCAAATTAAAGCCCATTATATGGCCAAACAATCTGGATTGGCCTGCAAAGAAAATTTTATTGCGAATCGTCGGAAAATAAGGGGAGATAACTCATGCCAAATCATACAAAAAATCAACAAAAAACTGATAAACTCAATGATAAGACATATATTATGAAGATTTTTTTCTGTCTTCATTAAAACTTTGTCAAATAAGTTGCAAGATGCAATTTAAAGTCCAAGATGAACAACTTATGTATATAATGTGTGAAATACAATAGTTATTCCCCTTTATTTTATTGAAAGATAATGTAAATCACTTATGTCCTATTTTCTTTTGCTAGAAAGTGATATTTCTAGTGATTTTTTAATTTAGAGAAAGGAATTATAGCACAAATTCTCTGAAAAAGCTTGTTAAACACCAATAACCGTCCAGGTCAGATTATATACATTCAATTTCATACCTAAGAGCAAGCCATTTATTACAAGCCAGTTTGACAAACAGGACGTATTACAGACTCATCGGTGGCAGGAAACGTCCACAAAATGTTATCAACTCTCTTATGGCAATAATACTTATTCAAGATATTCGCCAAACTTTGTTTGAGTGATTACGACACTAATATATTTAATAACCCGCCAGATTACTTCAGTCAGACTGGAGTCATTGCTCTTTAATTACTAATTTTGACCAAAATGGTAATTAAACGGCAATAACTCTATAGTGACTGAAGCAATCTGACGGGTTAACTCCTCCACATTTTAACTCGACAATCTTCAACAAACTTGCTTAGAATTTTTAAGATAAACATATCCATTTCAGAACCTTGCAGGTAGCTTTGATAGATAGTGTCCTCTAATGGCTGTTTTAGCCAAATTAGGACTGCCCAAGGCCCCAGCTTGTCAGAATGTTGTGGGCATAATATGTCTGCTAATATCTAAACAAGATATTCTAGATTGCAGCAATGGCGTGGGATTCACTGATATTACATTGCCATTTTTGAAATCAAATAAGCAATGGATGCTTTCATAATTAAAATGACAATCTTCATCAAACTAAGTAAGAACATGTATGTACATAATATCTTAGACAAGTTTGATAGCCAGTCAGATTGCTCTTTTCACTCTTGAGTAATGCCCTTCAACTGGAAATATTTAACAAGTTACATCTATACCAAACAATACCTATATTAACTATCTATACCAAACAATACCTATATTTACTATCACTAAAATTTGTCCGACTGTTTAAGGGGACAATAAGTTCTCAGCTATGTATGGTTAGAAGCAAGATTACATTAGTCAAGTCACTGAGGAGTTATGGGTCTTTAATTCCCAAAACTTAAACAAATAAACAATTTCTGCTCTCTGACGGTTTTGTGGCAGTTTAAAATCTTGTTCTTTATTAGTTGTATTAATGATTCTATTAAATCATTCGTACATGTTGAGTTAAACAATATGTGTGTTAAAACTCTTTTATTTTTTCTACTTTCTAAGTGCAATCAATGCACACGAAATCGAAATTAAAAACATGTAAATCAAAAACAAATACAAGTAAATGAGCAGTGATAATATGATGACATCAAACTAAAAATGTTTTAGTTAACATTTGGTTGAAAGATTATTTTGGAAATTACCTAAATAATATTTTTAAAGTGTTTCATTGACTGCTTCTGCTTTAGAGCTCATTTGAAAAAGCACAAGGGAGTCTTTAATACATGTTTGCTATGGCTATTGATAAATATGCTTATGGCTAGTGCTACACTTAATAAACTATAGTCTGACATACTTGCACTTGTCCTTGACAAAATTTTCAAGCTTCTGAACGACAGTCTAAGAGTAAGGTTTGGGTCCATCTACGGGTAGTACTTCCAATAAATAAGGATGGTTCCATTTGGACAGAAGTCTCAAGAGTATCACAATAAGTGAAAAACAAAAAAAAACTTCATATCTATGGTTTGTTATGTTTAATTATTACAGCTTCATCTTGATCATTCCTTTTTTTGCTTGAAACAATGAATCCATTTTCATTCACATGGAACTGGTTTTAATAATACTAAGCTTGAAACTGGTTGAGGAACCTCATGGAGACAATGTGTTTCTGTGACCAGTTATTGTCTCAACAGTCCCTTTGCTTCAAATATGGCCTTAGTCTTCGTGAAAGGGAAGTGTCAGTCCTAGAAAAAATGCCTAACCCCTTCTGAGCCTGAATAGAAACGTTGAAGTAGCAAGTTGGTTTTAAATATTCTTTGAAATTGACTGAAAGGCAATCTGAAGCGATTCATGGTAGTACATGTACTTCCTTCTTTGGGTAGGACTGCACCTAGAATAGCATAGTAGACCAAACAGAAAAGTATACATAAACCTTACATTGGTCAGGGAACAAGAACCTAGGAACAGCGATATGAAAATAATAGGTGCTGTGGGTTATACTATCAGCTTGTAGTTGATAACAGTATTTTAAACTTATTCCAGCTGCTGTCAAATTGTTGCAGTCCCTTCTGAATACTAGCACTACCCTGGTAATGGAGTGATGGCCTGGGTCTGAAAGATACTATTCTCTAACAATACAAGTAGCCTATTAACTCTTATAATAGGGTTGAGGATCCTAGTAGGGAAAGCATTGTCATCAGAACAAAGGGTCCAGATTCCTTCGTAGGGTTACCTTATTCTAATTCTTGGATCCTGCATCCTTTTAATGCCCCCACTCTGAACGAGGAGGGGCCTTAAAGGATGCCCTTGTCCATCCGTCCCTCTGTACTTACGAAACCTGTGTCGCACATAACTCAAAAAGTATGATAGCCACAATCATGAAACTTAACAGGTATGTTGACCATCATGTTTAATTGTGCATGCACCTGGGGTTTGTTTTGGGCCACGCCTGTTAAGACCAGAGTGATGTTACTTATGCATTTCAATATTATATGCATTCAGCAAGTAATCTTGTTGTATGTAATTCCAAAAGTATAAGAGTCGCAGTCATGAAACTTTACAGGCAGGTTGACAATCATGTGTAGTTGTGCACCTGGGGCTTTGTTTTTGGGCCACACCTGTTAAGACCATAGTTATGGCCCCTTATGCATTTCAATATAATGCATTCAGGGTGTAATCTTGTGTCGGAGGTAAGTCCAAAAGTATCAGTGACAGTCATGAAACTTTACAGGCATGTTGACCATCAAACTGCACTCATCTAATATTGTGAACTGCAAATTCATCTGGGTTTTTTTCCATGAAAATTTTCACCATTATATGTACTTTGAGCACAAAATTGGCGTGTTTCACAAGGACAACTGAGGGTGGGGGCATCTCTGTCATATGGACATATCTATAGTTAGAATTAAGAAAGAGTATAATTGCCTAATTAATTAAATAGTTTTGTTTTCTTTTCTATAAGTCTAGACTAAGAACAACTTTCGAATATTTCTTACCTATCTTAAAAAGCGGTTGCTATAACATAGAACTGGGTAGTAACCATTCTAAAACCTCTGGATAAGTGTTACCATACGTCTTATGGCAAATACACTGGCATCAAGAAGGTGCTTCTGTGGTGTAGGAAGCAAGACCGTGTCATATTTTAATGACTCTGCTTGCTTTTATAAGACTCCCTTGTTCTATATTCGGGCAACGCTAGCATCCAGAAGTTTCTCCATTTTACATAAGCAGTCTTTTTTCTCTAAGCTCGAACAATATATACATGTATATTTTGATATATACAGGAAAACTACTTTACTTACTATCCTTAAAAGACTTGCGATATTTGGGATTTTTTCTCTTTCCTTTACTAGTTTTAGCTAGAAATTACAAAATGTGCCATTCTATTTCAAAATATGTAAAAATGAATACATTTACAGGCAATACAATATTATGTTTTACTTACAACCAACAAGATTGTAATCTTACTTCCGTTTTCGCATGATGAGGTGAGAACAATGTATAGACTTTTATAAAGTTATGCCTAGCTTCTTAAATGTTGCGGCACCTTTCAATATGAAACAAAATTACCCAGACTTATTCTAAGATTAGTGCAACCCTCGATATGGGAACTCACTATTTGTCAATGCAAGCATATGTAATGAAGTTGAAAACTGTTTTCTGAAGGAAAAGAAGTTAAGTTTGCCAGATCTCATTGTATTTCATTATTTAAAGATAGATACCCGCAATTTTCCAGTAATTTAGTAAAAGTTAACTTAACAGAAGACAGAACATCTGAAAAATCTTCACCAAACTTGTGTTTCAAAATAACAGTAATATTTATCTACTGTTTAATTACTTCACTTTTTTTCAAGAAATTAGTTACCATCTGTATTTAGTTAATAAACTGGCTTATTTACCATTATGCTGTTATACGTCATTATGTGACTTTACAAAAAAATACAACAGGCACTCTGATTTGCATAACATGTTAGGATGTTCAAATCATAATAGAATACAAATGTGTTGATGCTGTTATTTAAGAAGTGCCTTTTTATGAGTATGGGGGATTACTTCCAAGAAGTAGAAGACATTAAAACATGTAAATTAAGAATAAAACAGATCTATTGGAGACATCTGAACTTCGACAAAATGTGTCACTAAATTATCATAATAGAAAATATTATTATATTTTATTGAATTAACTCTTTTTATTTGGTGTTTTACAAAGCATTTCCTTTCCGGGTTGCTTCTTTAACTGAAGCAGATCATACTCTATATACATTGTAAATAACAAAATAAACTAACATAAAATGTGTTGATTATCCATTTAAGGTTTTATTAAAAGAATACTTGCTATAATGATGTGGGTGGGGTAATTGTATACACAATTTTAAGGTTTTATCATAAATAACGCATATTCTTCAATATAAAATGTCTTCTAAAACATCTAAATTAATGTTTAGAAGAGTTATGTGAAATATCTGTATAAAGATTTACAAGTAATATGAACAGATAATTTTCTTAACTAATAAAATAGGGAAAAACGTAAATAGTTCTGTTTTCTTTGTATATTTTACCATAAAAATGTCTTGAATTATATATTAGTCCAATATTATGTGCTAATAATACATCTTAAATAAATAATGGTTGCTAGATCATATAAAAACTAATGTTGATACTAAAATTTGGACTGATATCAATGCAACTCGTCATTATATCTAAATATTTTCAAGTTAACTTATAATTCTATATCAGAGTTATCTCCCTTATTTTCTCAGGGTTCGCAATAAAATAATTTTTGCAGGCCACCTAATTTCATTGAGACATACCATAACCTTCAATAAAATCATAAAATAAAAAGTATATCTTGTCGGCCCTACCTCGACAAAATTTTCAGCTTCAGAATCTAGACTAAATGCACTACATATTATCAAATAAGAATTTTTTAACATGTTTTTTAAATGATTTTACGGATTTGCATGTTTTTACAATCAGGGGAAGAGAGTTCCATAAATTTGGAGTAACAACTGAAAATGATTTACTGTATAATAGAGTGTTAAATTTTGGAACTAATAGATTCCCATTTGAAATAGATCTTAATTGCCTGTCATTGCTATATGTTAGTTCTTTAAACATTGAAGCTATATACACTGGAGCTAAGTTACGTAATGCTTTGTAGGTAAGTAAAAGAATATGGTATTTGATACGACATTGGATTGGCAGCCAGCTTAAGTTTTTAAACATGATTGATGAAGGCGTAGTAAGCCCTGTTTTAAGAATAATTCGCGCTGCTCGTTTTTGTAGTTTTTCGATTTGAAAAATATTGGATGAGTTAGTTCCGCCCCAAACCAAACAACCATAATCAAATAAGGGAATTATATACGCATTGTAATACTTTATCAATCAGTCTTGAGAGACGTATGAAGATAATAACTGCATGAGAGTAAGTTTACGGGAAATCTGAGTAACCATATGATGAATTTGTAAGTTCCAAGTCAGTTTATTATCTATACTTACTCCTAGTAACCTTTGTTGGGTAACATTTGCAACAGATGTATTTTCAATATATAGGTTAATATTTGAGACCTGTGCAAGTCTGTTACGTGTCCCGATTAACATTACTGATGATTTTTCTGCATTAAGGTGCATATAATTATTTAAGCACCAGTTTAATACTGTATCATTTGCTGACTGCAATTTTTGTTTAATAATATCTACATTTTTGTCATGTGTATGTACAGTCGTGTCATCCGCAAAGAGGTCGGTCGAACAATCATTGATTAATAAGGGTAGATCATTGATAAACATAAGGAATAATACAGGTCCTAACACAGGGCCCTGTGGGACTCCCATTGTAACAGGCCGCGGCTCAGATACACTATTTTTAATTACAACGCTCTGAACACGTCCGTTCAGGTAAGAATTGAAAAAATCGACAGCATTGTCAGAGAATTTGTAAATCTTAAGTTTATTTAAAAGCAGCTGGAAATCAACTAAATCAAATGCTTTCCTGAGGTCGTAAAATATTGCCCCGGTTAATTCACAGCATTCATATTTCCTAGCCAGTTATCAATTATTTTAACAAGGGCCGTTTGACATGAATGCAACTGTCTAAACCCCGATTGTCCTTCGTTAATTAAGTTGTACTTATTAAGGAAAGACAAAAGGTGTCTCACTATGTGTCGTTCAAATATTTTTGATGTTACGGGAAGTATCGATATTGGTCTATAATTAGTAGGATTGGATTTGTCACCGGTTTTAAACCTCGGAAAAACTTTGGCATGTTTAAGGGAGTTAGGAAATGTATTATTGATAATACAGTTATTAATTTACTTTGTAATACTTGTAGCTATAACATTCGCAGATAGTTTAATTAATTACGGACTAAGTCCATCTAGACCAGTTGCTTTTGTTTTGTCTAGTTTTCGTAAAAAATTCAAAACTTCATTTTCTTTAATAAAAGGAATAGTAAAGTAAAATTAATGAAATTTGGAACTCTTGTATTCACAAATTCTTCCAATTTGTCAAGTGAACCATTATTTGAGATAATTCTATTGGTAGAGTTGATGTTATAAACGTCTTTAATATTGGTAAAATACTCATTTAAAATGTTCGCAATTTCACTGATGTCATTTATCGTACGCCCATCAATTTCAAGAGAGTTAATAATATCCCTATGCCCAGAGTTACCACGTAGGTCATTAATATGTTTCCATAAATACGAGATATTTTTCTTGTCTTCGATTGCAGATTCTATTAACCGCTGTTTGTTTTCCCTATTAAGGCACTTTACTTTGTTTCGCCAGTATGTATATAGTAGCCACTGTTTAGTTCTATGGTAATAATCTCTATTACGCCCTGCCTTAATAATATCTTCATTTATCCAATCAGGTCTACTAATATTCTTAACACGTTTGGTTTTTAAGGAAGAATGACAATTTAACACATACATAAAAGTGGCAGTCCATCTTTGAAATTCATCATCAGTGTTGCTGGATATTGAAAAATCTGAAAATGACTTTTGTAAATCACTTAAAAAGTCTACTTCAGAAAACTTTCGAAAAGATCGATAAGTAATTTCAGTATGTGTTAGTTTTGTATTGTAACTACCTTGTACGCATCTTGTAAAACAAATTGGATAGTGATCACTAATCGCAACTTGAGCTACAAAAGATTCAACAAAATTAATATCACAGTTGCGGGCATATAAATGATCAATAATAGATGCTGACGATTTAGTTACGCGAGTGTGGCTTTTAATAAGTTGACATAAATAATGATTTCTTATGCACTGTTCCCATGCTTGGTTTTTAATAGAGTCGGTGTCAGTGCAATAATTTATAGTAAAGTCACCAAGTATATACATTTCAAGATTACACATTGACGCGGTTTCAATCTGCCTTTCAAAACTTTCACTCCAACTAACTGGAGCCCACGGTGGTCGGTATACAGAGCAAACAAGAATTGGTTTGATACTTTTAATCCTTACCCCTACCCATAGGCTCTCAACATCATCATTTTCTAAGTCAAGCCTACGTGTATAGTGTAGATGATCAGCTATGTATAAAACTATCCCACCCCCGGACGTTTTACTAATATTTGTACAATCACGATCTTTTCGATCGATAATAAAATTCGGAACAGAAATGATTTCGTTTTCAAATTCATGATCTAGAAAGGTTTCGCATACTCCTATTAAATCAATATTATTTGATCTATATACCAACATTTTTAGTTCATCTAATTTAGAAAGTAGGTGATACAGCAGAAATATGTTCTTAGATTAAAAAATATAACAAAATCATATTACTGCCGCAGTTACAGCAGTGACAGCAGTGAGATCGTTTTCACTGCGGCAGTAGTAGCAGTTACAGCTGTAAGGTGTACGTAGATTAAAAAAACAACAAAAATCATCTTTCTGCCGCAGTTACTGCAGTGACAGCAGTAAGATCACCTAACTGCCGCAGTTACAGCAGTTACAGCAGTAATATGTTCTTATATTCAAAAACTATAACAAAAATCATCTTACTGCCGCAGTTACAGCAGTGACCACAGTCAGATCATCTTACTGCCGCAGTGACAGCAGTTACAGCAGTTACAGCAGTAGGATAATGTTACTGCCGCAGTTACAGCAGTGACCGCAGTAAGATCATGTTACTGCCGCAGTTACAGCAGTGACCGCAGTGAGATCGTTTTCACTGCGGCTGTAGTAGCAGTTACAGCAGTAACATGTACGTAGATTTAAAAAAATCATCTTACTGCCGCTGTGAGGCAGTAAGATGATTTTGGTGTTGTTTTTTATAATCTAAGAACATCGTACTGATGATACTGCTGTAACTGTTGTTACTGCCGCAGTATAAACGATCTTACTGCTGTAACTGCTGTTTCTGCCGCAGTATAAACGATCTTACTGCTGTAACTGCTGTTACTGCCGCAGTAAAAACGATCTTACTGCTGTAACTGCTGTTACTGCCTCAGTAAAAACGATCTTACTGCTGTCACTGCTGTTACTGTCGCAGTTAAAACGATCGTACTGCTGTCACTGCTCTAACTGCCGCAGTAAAAACGATCTTACTGCTGTCACTGCTGTTACTGCCGCAGTAAAAAAGATCTTACTGCTGTCACTGCTGTTACTGCCGCAGTATAAACGATCTTACTGCTGTCACTGCTGTTACTGCCGCAGTAAAAACTATCTTACTGCTGTCACTGCTGCAACTGCGGCAGTAAGATGAATTTGGTGTTGTTTTTATAATCTAAGAACATCGGACTGATCTTACTGCTGTAACTGCTGTAACTTCCGCAGTAAAAACGATCTTACTGCTGTTCCTGCCGAAGTAAAAACGATCTTACTGCTGTAAATGCTGTAACTGCCGCAGTAAAAACGATCTTAGTGCTGTAACTGCTGTTACTGCCGCAGTAAAAACCATCTTACTGCTGTCACTGCTGTAACTGCCGCAGTTAAAACGATCTTACTGCTGTCACTGCTGTAACTGCGGCAGTAAGATGATTTTGGTGTTGTTTTTTTTATAATCAAAGAACATCGTACTGCTCTTACTGCTGTTACTGCCGCAGTAAAAACGATCTTACTGCTGTAACTGCTGTTACTGCCGCAGTAAAAACGATCTTACTGCTGTAACTGCTGTTACTGCCGCAGTAAAAACGATCTTACTGCTGTCACTGCTGTTACTGTCGCAGTTAAAACGATCTTACTGCTGTCACTGCTGTAACTGCCGCAGTAAAAACGATCTTACTGCTGTCACTGCTGTTACTGCCGCAGTAAAAACGATCTTACTGCTGTCACTGCTGTTACTGCCGCAGTAAAAGCGATCTTACTTCTGTCACTGCTGTTACTGCCGCAGTAAAAACGATCTAACTGCTGTCACTGCTGTTACTGCCGCAGTAAAAACGATCTTACTGCTGTTACTGCCGCAGTATAAGCGATCCTGCTGCTGTCACTGCTGTTACTGCCGCAGTAAAAACGATCCTACTGCTGTCACTGCTGTGACTGCCGCAGTAAAAACGATCTTACTGCTGCTACTGTTGCCACTGCGGCAGTTATATCATCTCACTGTTGTCACTGATGTAACTGCTAACTTCACGTTGCTGTTATCTCGCAATAAACAGGAAATGTGCGACTTCAGTAGAATAGCTACAGTTACGTTCATTGCAAAAGTTTTAAATTACGTTAAATTAATCTATATTTTTTGCAATTTCATAGAAATACGGAGATTTGACTTTAAATCCGGAGATCCGGAGAAATAACTTAAAATCCTGAGATTTCGGATAAAATCCGGAGATTTGGCAGGCCTGAGGGATGAATAATCAAATATTTTACAAAATGGTGATTGCGTTGATATATGGCAGTCGAGAAAAAACAGCCGGGAATAACATGGCAAGACAAATTTAGTACGAAAACAATCTCCATTTGTATTTTATAATCAAATATTTTACAAATGGTGATTGTGTTGGTATATGGCAGTCGAGAAAAATCAGCCGGGAATAACATGGCAAGACAAATTTAGTACGAAAACAATCTCCATTTGTATTTAATAATCAAATATTTTACAAAATGGTGATATATGGCAGCCGAGAAAAACAGCCGGGAATAACATGGCAAGACAAATTTAGTACGAAAACAATCTCCATTTGTATTTTATAATCAAATATTTTACAAAATGGTGATTGTGTTGATATATGGCAGTCGAGAAAAAAACAGCCAGGAATAACATGGCAAGACAAATTTAGTACGAAAACAATCTCCATTTGTATTTAATAATCAAATATTTTACAAAATGGTGATTTTGTTGATATATGGCAGTCGAGAAATAAAAAACAACAGCCGGGAATAACATGGAAAGACAAATTTAGTACGAAAACAATCTCCATTTATATTTAATAATTAAAGATATAGTTTACTTTGTCACTGAAATTTTAATTTTTACGGGTTAAAGAAACAACTATTTTCGTATTATGTAAAAATCGAGCTTAAGCAATTAACCTCGCGACCAGGGATATTGAAAAGTAAAAAGCTTTCTTATTAACGTCGAATATATTATTATTATTATTATTATTATTATTATTATTATTATTATTATTATTATTGTCTAAAGGAATACACTCGATCTACTTAACCAACAGACTACTGGGCTGAAGGTTATAAAGCTGAGATTGGAAACCAGTCTCAAATCTCAAGCATCTGATTGGCTGAAATGGCGACTGGTCGCCATTTCAGCCAATCAGATGCTTGAGATTTGAGACTGGTTTTCATGCTCAGTTTTATAACATTGGGACCAGGTGTCGCAGAGGAATATTGAAATAATTAGTTTTAACATAAAAAATAAACAATGGTATAACATAGCGATAGCCTCAAAACTAACAGAGTTAATACAAGAAATATCTTTAAAAAAGATAAACGGCGTTGATGGAAAAGATTTATATATACATGTATATAAGAAAGAAAGAAATACAGAGAGGCAACGCAGACACGGTTTAGTTATTTTATTTTATTTGTTATAGCTGTCGACGAACCCTCCCTGCCTTCTTAGTATGACTTAGAGATTAAGCGACCGAATCATGACAACTCATAAATTTATTGAAAGCATCTTTCAAAAAAATGTTGAAGCTGTTGCAACAATTTCATACAGTGTCAACAAGTCGATTAAAGATACTGAAGCAAAATATTCAGTTTCAATAAAATACCTCGTGTAGAGTGAGAATTCAAGATGAATAAATGTCCTTGAAATTTAATAAATATAAATAATAACAGCCTGTTACAAGAGCGAAATCTACCAACTTTTACGTATATTAAGTTTAAAAAAAGTGTCCGTCCTGAGTATTGAACCCGGGGCCTCCGCTTGAGAGGCGAGAGTGTTAGCCACTACACTACAATAAACTTGTATTTCGTACTTGAAATTAACAATCAGTATCAAAGGAACTAGAAAGGAACCAGTAAGAACTAGGAATATCTACACTTCTCTTTCGTTTTACACTGTGTATTGTATACAAGTGTTAACCTGACAACCAAGATTATTCCATATAATATTGTATTTAAGCCATCAATATTGACTTAACTGGTTACTTAAATCGTAAATATGTTTTTCCTCCAATACAACACCCACTAACAACCAATCGAATTAATCTATTTGATCTTTCCGCTGCATAATAATAAAAATCACACTAGATACCTCTCCACCCTGCTAGATGCCTCTCTGGTGTAAATAGCTACCAATCGAAATAGTTTATTTCATTTTCCCTCTGCATAATAAGAGAATACGAGTATTATTTACAACATTTCATTGGTCGAAAAACTAGGTCAAAAGTGAGCTTAGACAGCTAACGCCGAAAAAATAGAAATACATGTATGTTGACGCTTATGGTAGTATATTATGAACGTGTCTTGACTGGATCCAGCCAGTATATGTAACATGTCGCAAAAGAGCGTTGTCTTACATGTGCGACCTTCGTCAGTTAACATGAGGCGCCGATAAGGTCGAGGTTAATTCTGATTTTATCAAGATGAGTCTGGATCAATGCGGTTTAAAATTTTATAGATGGGCTTAAATATTCCGTTTTCTTCTTCAGGCCTTTATCAGAGAATTTTTATGCTTTTTAGATATGGAAATTCTGTTCTTTATAATTATGATGCGTTAGCCCATACTCTGAACTTAGAAAGACATACCGTTTATGGCAATCGCTGTTTATGTAATACATTATGCAGCTGTGTCTTAATTATAACAAAGCAGTAGAAATGCATAGCACAGTGACCAGCTTGCTGGCACGGCAATGCTTTGATATCTATATATATATATAATTATATATATAATGTATATTTTTGGCACCGTATTTGCGATACCGTGTTTAAAATAGGGATTGTTCGGTTATAGATCAGTCATTTTTTTACAGGTAAGTTTACCCCCAACTTCCTGTGTGTTTTTGAATAGATGAACTGTAGATCTTCATAGCAATATATGGTTATCTAGATATAAAGATGATAGAAATCATGTTAAATGTACATCGAATATTGGAAATTTAACATTGAGGTCTATGGGAATTGGATTTTATTTGGTTTTACCTTATGCGGTTGAACCTGTTCGCTCAGTCGGTATAATAACAAAAAAATATTTTTTACTTAACAGTTAATGATCTCGTTCATTTTTACTGCTTCTTAAATGAAAAATGATAGAATATAAGAATATATTCTTTATTAAATCATGTTTTATTGATTATTTATTTACCGAAACTTCGATGACACCCACACTTAACGAGCAAATATTATACAAAGGGTAGTGTCAAACACAGGGAATCGGCGCATATCTTTTTTTCTAATTCTTTGAATGTATGTTGTAATATATGAGAAGGGATTTTTTTTGCTGATATCCTCATATAAATCCATTTGGACACGGGTCTGCAACACCATTTACCCAAAGTAATTCATTTTTCCCACGTGCTTTGTGCCACAATTCTTGGTTCAGTTTGAAAGAGTGAACAAAAATGATTCTCTCACCACCAAAGATTGTTTTGAGGTTAAACTGGCAGAATAAGTTATCAAATACACTTAATATGAACGATATTTCATTAATGAATTTTTTATTAAAATATTGTTTGAGGGTTGTCCCAATAAATCGTAGACAGTTTGAATAAAAAGAAACTACTGAACACATATTTATGCGAATATGCTTATTTGTTTCAATCAAATGGTAATTTACACACTTGTCTGAAAAACATTTTACAATATTTCGATCACTCTTTTCAACACATTATATTTCAAAATCAATTAAAGGCAAACTATTATTGTTTTGTGGGATTTTATATGTCAGTTGAGGACTAAAATAACAATGGTTTCCTGTTGTTTTAGTTTTTATCAGCTTAAATATTTCAACAATGTTGCTGAGGGTAAATTATATTGTAATATTCTGTAGCAAATTAACTGTCAATCTTTGCCGGCAACATGAAATCACACATAAACAAGATATATTTTATTGTAAAATATTAAATCGCAACATATTTATCTGTTTTAAATTTTATTACTAATCTTAATTTTTGTAAACATTTTTAGACTAATAACTCATACATGACCATGATCTTACAACACATTTTTTTCTAATCGGTTAAGCTATGTTTAATCTAACAAGACGAAAATAAATTATGCATATCAGGAATAGGCAGTCAAAGATAATTCTTGCTCTTGAAATGGAAGTCTTACACAAACCTTATACATAATTTGGATAAACACTGTCAATCAACGTTGAACTGACTTACCATCGGTGCACCAGAAGTGCACCCTGTGTCGGAAATTGCGCGCTTGCACCTCGCGATTTACCGCCGACACATTCACGGCGTCATATCCGACGTAACGTTGTTTATAGTTTGTATATGTTTAACGTCAGATAATAGAGGCGAACTTCACACAACGCTTAACTTTATTTCCCAACCCGCACACTGTAAGATATTTTGGTGCCGTGACCAAGATGTGCAAACTGAATCTCCAAAAGCTACTTTCTCTACCTAATGGACACAAAAAACGTGTGCACAACTTTATCAAGTTTTATTTGCACTGTTATACGATGGCTGCGAATTTAGTGAGCTTGCAATGCGGGTGCTTTAGGTCGACTCACCAACGATGACATTGCAAGTCCCGTTAATGATCTTATTAATAATAAATGTTAGTGTCTCTTTACAGGCAATTCGACCAGCTCAAACGCTAGAACCCATTCCTGGAAAATAAATTGACACATGCAATGGAATGTGATGATAAGAAACATTATTAATTGAAGTCTTTGAAGATATTTTACAGAAAATTTAATATCAAACATCTGTACTGTAAGCCTATACACAATGACATTAAATGTTAGTGAATATTAAATTGTTTTTTCGTTTAATTAACAAAAAATATCCATCTTGCTTCGGGATACATCTGATGCAATGCGATGATTAGAAAAAAAACAAATAACCAGTCAAAACCAACATCTGCGTTATACGAGAACAAGAACCTGGACGCAAAGGGAAAGCTGCTGTCCACACATGGGTCCAAAGAGAATTTTTTTTTTAGGGACGAGACATATTACTATGAAAACCATTAATTCGTAGACCACTGGAGTCAACCTTAATGCATAACATAAACATGAAAAAACACTAAAGAAAATGAGGTATCAATTATAGTAAGCCTAATTTAAAAAATAACACTATGTGGCGCTTTATGGAGACATAAACATGCTATGCTTCTTTGTTGTAGAGATGCACAAACTTTGAAGGATTTTTTTTTAAATAAAAAAACTTTTATCATTATTGACGATATTCCGAATAAAAGCAAACACTGATACAAACTCGAAATATCAAGTAACAATATTTACATTCCTATTGATTTCTTCGTTTAAAAAAATTCGGTTCATTTTGCATAAACCGCATGACCCGTAATGACGTCAGTAACGTCATGGCTGTTACTATTGAAAACTCCCACGTATTACTCCCCCTTTTCACTTAATACTAATTTTTGAAAGCGTTCGACTAAAGTTCATTTAAAGAAAAAACTGAATAAAATGTAAATATAAGTAATGATTCTTATTTTGGTGCGGTTCATGCAGATTGGACGTGCACGCGAGAGCTGGCAAATTTACCATAAAGCGCTAGCGCGCTTTATGGATTTGCCAGCTCTCGCGTGCACGTCCAATCTGCATGAACCGCACCAAAATAAGAATCATTCCTTAAATAAAAGTCGCTTTCATAGTCTAACCGATCACTTATTAACAAATACAATAGGTGGAATGTTCGAAAAAAATTTACAAAAGACCTGTTTTTCTCAGAATTGCCTATCAAAAGTTGATAACAGTATGTCCAGTTACTTTCAAATTATTCCTTTTCAACCAGAACACACCAATTCAAGGGTTAAAGAGTTTATGAATGTTTATTATTTTCATATTGTATCTATTGACTTTTTCCAAGTTATCTAAATAAATGCAACGTTTAAGCTACTATGTGCATTTGAATTATTATGTATAACGGATGGTATGTATTGTGTCTGTTTATGCATGGTCGACTAGGCGCTGTCGTCGTGTTTGAACGTCTTTGGGGTTATCTTTACATTTTACAAAACATTTACTTGCGAATGTAAGGCAAATAATGTTCTTAACATGCGTTTTTCATAATAATTTTCTGGAAGAATTTCTAAGTGAATTTGATACATAAGCAAATGAAAAAGTTCCGAAATGTCGATAGTTTTTAAGTAAGATTATTCTTGAAAGGTCTTGTAGAGAGAAAAAAAAATACTTTGAACTGGTTTGCTGTCACATGAGCGAGGAATTACAGTTACGCCAAGTTTTTGTCCGATGTAAAATTTCCTTTTGCATCTGACATGGGTGGATACATCCAGTGATCTTCTATTATTTTCCTTCTCCCGCTAAATAGATTCAACGGATAAAGAAACGCTGGGTGACATTATTTGCATTATCTCGCGAACCCGCTGTTCAAAAACAACGAAACTCTGCCGAGGACCTTTCTAGGTTACAGTGCATATGGTACTGTATCGAATATCGAATAATGGAATAGCGTAACGATGTCTCCCGCGGAAACATTAAACGGGAAAAACTAAAATAGTTTTTCAAAGTTTACAATGCTTTCTTTATTTCTTGAGTATAACCCTCTTACGCCGGAGTCATTATTTTAGGATGTTGTTGACGTCGCGGCGGAAATGACGTTACGGAGCGCCAAAGTTTACGTCGCTATTATTTTCGATGCGGTTTGAGACTCATATGTATTTGTTCAAGCGTCATAAGTGTATCATCATTTACTTTTTGTTAAAATTAATAATTATAATAAAGTACAATGCATATATTTATATTTTATATTTACAACTTCTCCGAGATTTGTGTTTGAACAAACTAATGCTATGAAGCACATACGTAGGTACTCTGAAACAGAACATGCGTATTGTATGTTTGTGATAAGGACACACAAACCGACAACCGGTCTTTAAGAAGTACCGACGGAGACTGATTTACCATTTAGAGCAGCCGTGTACCGATGTACACAATTTCACTATTCCAATGCATCATCTTCCGATTTTTTGTTGAAAGAAAAAGACAGTGCCGGTAAATAATACCAGTAAATGATTTTTTTCTGATTTAAATTTTGAAAAACATAAATGGCAAGCCATCTGGTGTGAATTTTAGATATAACTCATAATTTACTTTAATATCAGTCGCATGACTCCTCGTGGATAGTTTACGCGCAAACGAAATCTTTGAAAAAAAAAATGGTTTCGGGAACCAGACTTCTAAAGAAAATATTTGTTTCTATCATGCAATAAAAACGGTTTGCTGAATTGGTAGTCCATCCGTCCCATTCGGGTTGGAGTTCCAGATTTCCCGGTATTAAAAACTGGGGGTATAATAAGAGTTAAGCGTTGGTTGTCCAGCTGCCTTCAAAGAGTGGGAGAAGTGAATTTAATAGCCTTTATTGAATATACCGGGTATTTGTTTCGCTTTTCAAAAAATATTAACATGATTTGTTTCGATTGCTTATTTAAAAAATTGCGTAAGATATCGACCGGAAAGTTCACAGGTCTTTTTTTTTCATTTATCTGCTCTGTGTGTTCTTCAAAATAAATGGGAAAAAGAGATTGAATCGAACCAATTTTAGTGCCATATATTTTCGTCTTTCAGATTTCTGATTCATTGAAAATCTACGTATTGTCTAGATTCAGTTCGGTTCGCCTAGAAAACAATATAATAGCCGTTTAATTGAAAAACCAACATACTTGTTTTTATGGCAGACTGGCACATCGTCTTTTGGTATTCGTTAAGTAACAAATAAAAGTACTTCCGGGCAATATCAAACTTTTACCGAAATGCAACTTTTTACATAAATATCGGGGTTATTTATGCCAGACATTATGTTGTACTCAAAACACCATTAGATATTAAACTAATGTCTCTGTAAAAATTATGAGCAGATTTTCCACCATGCTTAAGTAAGAAAAAAGTATTTATAAAAAAATGTCTTTTAAACCGGAGAAATATTCTTTTATCATCATTAAAAAAATTGTGCGCAATACAAATAAATGAGTGATTTCTGATTGATCTATTATTTGGTTGATCGATAAATTGTTTGATTGATTGATTAATAGATTTATCAAATGGTTGACTGATCGATCTATCGACTTATCAATAAGTTAACATCCAAACCCTTGATACATTAATCACCTTTTATTTCTTCCACAATCCGCATCACGCCACCCGTTCGATAAATTAGCCACCCAATACTTTATCCTTTTTTGTCATATGATGGTTTACATTTAAATCGCTCGCAAAAATAAAAAAAAATGCTGAAAACAACTTACAAGATTAAATTAAAGTCATGGAAATGTTTCGACCGAAAAAAGTTACTATTTCCTCAACGCATATGTATTGTATATAAACATTTAAAACTAAAAAAGGTTTGAAATATTCTCGTGAAATTAAAGCATGCTTTTTCTAATTTGAAACAACTCGTATTTCTATAAGATTTATTCATAAATATTTTTTTTAAAGATTCATTAGAGTAATTTGCATACACCTGACATATATTTATACATGTACAGCATTAAAATTTTTGATGAACAACCCTAATAATCACTCTGTTGTGTATACGCGCATGTAAGAAATGATATGTATGCTATCCATCGGCTTGTTTATCCAGGACTAAATAATGTTCTTTGTACGAAATCGTAAAAAGCTTCGAAGTTGATGAGTTTTTATTTAATCGAATTAGATCTATAAATAATTCGCATTCCTAACTTATAATAATTCGTAAAACAGACAAGGTACGTGTAACATTTCTGGAAAATGCTTAAATTGGATCTCTTTGTCTAGGCCGACTCTTCTTGCTTTCACGGCAATTTCATCTTCGGCTAGAATAAACCTTTTACAACATTTAACTATAACATTCCCTAAGAATTTGACAAGATCTTGAAGGAACTCGCACACCCGAATGGTAAAATTTTTACCATGCAATTGATGTCTTGACGCGACCGCCGTAACGACATCGAGCATTTGACGCCAAAAGTGACCCCCGAAAATGACGTCGTTTTATGTTCATTTTTCGGAGAATTTGTTTACATGCAATCATGGCGCGCCATTTGTTAATACAATCTTACAACTATCCAAAAATATGACAAGAAATATACATGTTTTATATTTCAATATCATTGTATTTTAAAAGCGACAAATATGTCGCTCTCGGTCTTTCCCGATAAGCGACTTTAATGTCGCTCTCGGCGTTATACGGGAGCGACATAAATGTCGCTCTCTGCGTAAGAGGGTTAATTAATGTCTTCGGTAGCATGAATACGTTCGTGTTCGCAGTAAATCTGAGACATTCTTTGACATTACATTTTTTATAAACCGTTGCACTTAGAAGCTCTATATAGCTCATAGGATAGCCAGAAATTTTCCAAGTACAAATGAATCTGCAGTAGATCTAAAATGGTTCAAGCTGTGTCAAGGTTTTCTGAAATGTTAGTGATTTGTAATGTATTTACCCTTAAATATGCTTTTCGTTTTTCTTGTTTTTAGAGAATACTTTTTGTCGATTAATGTTAAAAAATGTAGCAAAAGCTACAAACAATTTCCAACTCAGCAAGGCTAACGGTTTTCGTTTTGAGAAGCCAAACAGACTGCTTTTTTAGTCCGAAAATTGTTTAGTTTTCAATTCACAAAAGTTGCTAAGCATTGCAGATTGAGAACTTAGTGAATAAGAATTCCTGTTTGTGTAGTATGATATATTTCTAACATGATATAATGATTTAGTTATGCAATGTCCTAAACTCTTTTACATATCTTTTAAGAATTGATTTAACTTTCACACAACAACTACCACACAGCCTGTATTCATATTCCCAGTAAACAATTTTTTTCTTGAGTTTACCTGTTATTTAAGGAGCACGACACGGGAAAAGTTATCTTCGGAAATATATTTGACATTTTAGTTAAAGCAATATTTAGAAAGAACTAACAATTATCTATAATTATCTCAAAACTAATTAGAGATTTTGTTACATATTTTAACAACATAATGCAATTTTTACCTCGAAATGCATAATACGTAATGTCGTCTGCTCAACTTAATGACGTCATTTTCAAGAATTGACATCCTGGCAGAATGTACCTTTTCCCGGAACACGGCGAATTAAAAAACAATATTTTTCCAGAACCTACCTCCAGAAACTACAAAGATAGGTTGCTAAGGGTTATGCACGACGATATATTTCCAAAAATAACACGTTTCTCCCATCACCATAATATTAAAAACTGTCAAAATTACTTCTCAGAAAAAGCCCCCTTACTCAACCACTTAAGAGGAGAAGTGAAATATCAGAAATAGTCACACTCAGAAAACACAACATTATCAGTCAGCTTGAAGAGAGGAAAATTGAGCATTGGTTAATAAAAGTTTTATAAATAAGCAATATGTATGTGTATTAATTATGACACCACAAACAATGAAAACCCGAGCGATTGCCACCTTAGAACGTTCATTGGCTTAACATATTGGCCCCTGGGTTTTAAGCCTAGCTCCAGGTGCGCTTACTTCACATCCCCAACAGGGCCTGCAACATGTTGATTATTTATCGTGTTTGGGTTTTTCTAATGTTCCCTTTTAAATTCAACAGTAGCGTTGTTAGCGCCGTGTGAAAAATGTTAGATACTCTTTTCTTGCATAACATAAATTTATGTTACAGTTTTTAAAATTTTATTCCACACCGAGTTTTTAATTTTAGCGGAAGATGGTTTTTTTCAAATTAATAATGTGAAAATACTTATCTTTAACATTGTATTAATCTAAAAAAATGACACATTCAAGTTTTGATATGCACACCATCGTTTGAAATAGTTGAAATTTTGTACCTTTTGTATTATAGATATTGTGTTTCGCGCAGCCCAGGAGTGGGCGTTGTGGTTAGTAAAATGCAGTCAAATACTAACTATGATCAGTCAAACCGATCCTGTAAAACATATCTTGTTAATTGACGTTCAAAGTCCAGTTTTTATGTTTTCAAATATCCTTTCGATTTATTCATATAATGTTTCCCCATAAAAGAATATTATTTTTCAATAAGAATTATGTCCTCGTATAAGGGCTTACTACACTACTCCCCAGCACGTTCATCGATAAAGAGAAAATTATCAAAATGCCGTTCAATGAAACTTTGCACCAATGAGTGTTACTAAATAAATGTATCTTTATTTTGCATATGGTAAGACACGTTAGAACAGTAAAGAAAAATAGCGAGATCTAAAAATTCCCTAAACTTCTATTTACTTAAATTCACAAAAACTAAACAACACAAAACATCATTTTAAACGCCCACATGAGTAATATAATACTGACAACACTGTCTTGTGTCCTCGTGTCTTACATATGTAAACTTTATGAGATATTACTAGAAGTGTGTTTGACCTTCAATTTCCTGGTCGCTTCCTGGTCGCGTAAACGGATGACTATTATTGATTTCTCTTTAGTAGTTGAAAGTTCTTTACAAAGTACACAGCATTTTCTTGTCATTAATATTACACTCACGTGGGAATTTAAAATTATGTTATGTATTGCTTAGGTTTTGTGAATTTATGTAAAGAGAATTTGAAGTAATTTTTAGGTCTAACCTTTTTTCTTTACATTTCTCACGTGTCTTACTGTATGCAAAATAAAGATACATTAGTAATATTCATTTGTGCAAAGTTTCATTGAACGACATTTTGCCGTTATTGAGACTTTGATAATTTTATTTTATCAATGAATGTGCTGGGGAGGAGTGTGGTAAGTCCATAAGATAACACTATTATTGAAGTTTTTTTAGTTTTAAAGCTGCAGATTAATAAATTATTAACTTCTCCAATAGACTTCATGGCGTTTTAAGTGTTTTCTCTTTCACTGGATTTAATAAGATTGTAATTTCAGTAAAACGTAATATGTTTAGCAGCATCGTTTGCCACAAATAACACAAGGTAAATGGATGGAAATATGTCAGCTAATAAGGGCACGTAACCTTTCAAACCGTTTCCAGAACAAGATATAAATACGAAGTCACGAATACATGTTCCAACTACTCCCAAGCGCCAATAAGCATTTCCATATTAATACTTATGCAAAAGTCAATTAACCTCTTTCCTGAAATATTAATTCTTTTGCTTAATTAGAGTCAAACGGGATTTCAAACCTCACAACAGAATAAATAACATTAATACGACCAGAATGATTAAAATTCATCAGTATTGCTTACTGCATCTAATAGATTAGCAAATCTGGGAAAGTGGTCCCTAAAGTCTACACCAATCTTAATATAGGTACTGTTGAACTTGATAAATAATTCAAAGTAATCGAATTTCAGGAAAAAAAAGAAATAAGACCAAGTATCATCATCAGGTAAGAGAACCTATGGGAGATGTATTCAAAACAACTGCAATCTTTCGTTTCAACCAAAAACATGTAATGGAATAGTTGAGCGTTTTTGTTTCGAATTTGCTTAATAAGGAAGTGAAATATGCATAACAGGAATGGCCAAATCCAGAAGACAAAGCTTCAATGTTAGAAAATATTAAAATTCTATCCAAGATATAAACGCGTACGGCTAAGATATTATTTAAAAATAAACATCGAAAACTATAATTAAAAAATAGTTTTATGTTTAGAAAATTCAATTATGATTTTGTTAAGTTGCCATTGTCGCTTTATTACTACAACACTTTCGACCAGCCCCTTATCTGTAAAACTGTAAATGTTTAAAAGGCTATCCATTGCCTTTGACACTTTATCACCACAACACTTTTGACCAGCCCCTTCTTTGTAAAACTGAAATTGTTTATGAGGCTTTCCATTGCCTTTTTAAATTTATTAACGCACAATTTTGTAACATACCTCTTTCCGGCTGCGATATCTGAACGATGGTTGACATTTTTGTGAATAAATATATTTTATGAAACAGAATTGAGGCTTAAACATTTTTCTTTATTCACAGAGAAAAAGAAAGACGTTGCATAGATCAAGAGGATTAAAACTTTACAAAACATACAGCGATTATTTGGCACTCACACTTTGTCACTTGAATGCGTGAACTTGTTCGTGTTGTTAAGTCATTAAAATACTATTTCATATTTAGGTCAGATTTTAAGGAGAACATCCGTCGAGTTATTGTTTTTAAATTATTTAAAGTAAAAAAATATGGCTAATAGCAAATAAAGTTATATGTCAGTGTTTGAGAGGTTGTTAAATTACATTCAGATACTGCTTTAAGACACTGTGAACACACGAGTTCAATGACATTTGAGACAAAGGAGAATTTTGCAACATGTGCTATTTTAACTTTTTTGGCTGGGTTGGAAACATTTTGAGGCAATATCGATGATATTAGAGCATTATATTAGAGTTTATTTTATCAAATGCGCAAAATGAAATACAGTGAATTTGCGATAAATCGAACTCGTCTGGCCGGAGAAAAAAATCGAAGTTCGGCCAAGGAAAAGTGTACGGATTATTTAAGGGTTTATTGTCCTCGTATTTCATTTACTTCGTTATAATTATGCTCATTAGAACACCAAACAATGCACATTAGAATACCAATTCTTGTTTATTTTACAATAATGTTTACATTCTATACATATTTTAAATTGCTTGTACAATTTAACCGTTTCACAAACAAGTGTAAAGACAACAGATCAGAAACGAAAAACTTTTTATAACTGGTTAGTGGTTGGGTACGATAACGTGGCATTTCCAGTGTCTTTAATATAGGCATACAGGGGGAAATGTCATATTATATGATATCTGGATCTGGAAATTCAGGTTCCTGTGAACTGTTATTGTTGGTGTTAGATGTCAAAATATTTTCTTTCTATGAAATTCTCGTCATTTTTGCATGTATTAAATTTTGAATCATATTACTAAAATTTTACCATTTCAGTTTTTAAATTCAATACTAAACATTAAATTTTAAAATGAACAAACTGAATATACCGGTTATTACGAACATAGAGGATATTTGTTTTTACCAGTGTAAGATAGAAATTGCTTGTGTACATGAACGTTTTTCGGCGAAACTGAGTATTGGCCTGATTTTTACATTTTCCGGCAATATCTTGTCAGCTAAGATATTGCCGGAAAATGTAAAAGTCAGGCCAATACTCAGTTTCGCCGAAAAACGTTCATGTACACAAGCAACTGCCGTCGGCTTACCCACGGCATTCACCTTATCGGGTTGAACGGTGTGCACTGTGCACTGTGACAACGTTTACCTGTATCTTGTGCCGTGTTGTTTGTTATCATGATTGAATCAAATCTTCCGCGGGAACGGAAAATCTTACAGTACAAGTGTAAAACCCTTCTCAATATAATGTCAGGTATTTAGTTACTAAACTTAATATGCTTTACCGCACTTTATCCGTTTTATGCCCCCACGAAGTATACAGTAGCACTCGTCTGTGCGTGCGTCTGTCCGTCTGTTCGTACGTCCTCCAAATGTTTTGGCATCAACTCCTCATTTCCTATCAGGTGGATTTCTTTCAAACTTTCACAGATGATCAAGCAGGATGTGTAGATGATCGTAACGAAAAGATTTTTCCTGCGACTATTTTTCCAGAGTAATGGCCCTTTGTACAAATAATATTGTAGCAGTTAGGGGCATCAGTGTCCGAGGACACCTTTTTGTTATATGAAACTCTTTTCATCAACGCAGTTTATTTGTTTTATAAAATAGCTTTTGTTTCAAATTAAATATAAGTTTATTATCCGGTCGTTGTAAACATAATATAGAATATTTGAAATTTAATACTAGACTTTGAAATAATTAGTGTTGGCATTATTAAATTGAAAGCATTCATAAAGTGTATCAAAACAGCACTTATATCGATAGCAAAATGACACTATATATCATTTTTCCTATAATTATGATGTTGTTTTCTCCTAGATATTATTCAGACAAAACTTAACAGTAAACATGTTTTTAATTCTTTATTTTTTGGTGACGCAAGTTCTCCATTTTACAAAACCTGAAAATGTGACACAAAATGCGTAACAGTTACGAAACCGTTTATGACGGCCATATTTGTTAATCTGATTTGCTCAAAAAACCGTCAGCGATTTCTGAATATCACATTTGACAAGAATCTACGCATTGACAAATTTGACAAATAGTCTTGTAAATGAAAAACTGTCCACTTTCAACATTTGTCTTTGACCGTGATGAGACGCCGTTGTCCGAAGCCTTGAATCTCAAAGGGTTACACAATGTTTACTTGAAACGGAAATAAACTAAAAGCATGATATGTTTATTATATCCTGGTCATCGTGTTTTTGCTGATTTGACTCGATGTGCTCTGGTCACAGTAAGGCCATTGAGTAGTCACTTTTTTGCTTGACAACCCTATTAGCTTTTTATGTTTGTATGGTTTTGCATGCATCTTTGTCGAGTTGATAGATGGGTTGGAGCTAATCCACCGAGACAACTTTTTACTTGCTTGTTCATATTGAAAACTTTTTGGGGGCAAGTGCGAGGTTGGTGCACCCTTGAACCAGGTTTTAACCCCTGTGGCAATTTGTTTTGTCGCTGACCGTTCCAAGGCAGCTACCCCTCAGGCTCTCATATTCGTTAATTGTTTGTGCTCTTTTTTCCTCTACATTTTGAGGGGAGGATGTATCTTCTCGATGTGGACATTCTTCACAGTTTTTCACATTTCTACAGCAAAGTTCGGATATTTTTCATAAAAAAATTACCCTGATCTAGGTTTAGTACTCAGAAATATATGGCTACAATACATTGCTTTATATGCAAAAACTGCTATAACTTTTGTTTCAAATACAGTATGTCTTTCTTATTACAATAGTCGAATTTTAAAAAATAGTTTTGATTTTTAAACTCACACCTTTATTTAAGAATTGTATATTTTTGTTCAACTCGCAACTTGCTTTTTACAAACTCACATTATTTTTTTCAGACATGTTGTGGCTCGCACTATAGTACGGGAATTGAAATATATGAGTTAGAATTCACCAACGTTCCACTTGCTCCGCAAGTTTCTCTGCCGAAAACTGTATAAAAGTTACCTATTGAATAAGCTTAGAGTCGCATGCTTTCCGAACCACCTGAATTACCCGTTCCAAGGCGGTAAGCTTTATCGTTAATTGTTTGTGGGGTCTAATTTGAAAGTGGTTTTCCTATTCTCTACCTTTTGGCTGTATGAAGAGGCTGTTTGTTGTCTGGTTGTGGCAATTCCTGATATGCATATTTCTTTTTTTTCTTGGCAGTCATAGGAAACTACCAAGCGAACTGGACTTGTGAAGGCCTATGAATTAACAAAAAGTGAAATATGCACAACAGGAATCGCCACTCCCACACAACAGCCTATCAACGCAGCAAAAAATGAAAATATAGCATGGGTTTATCAAAGGATCAATTTCAAATGTGACACCGCCAACAATTAACGAACAAAAGAACCTGCGGGGTTAACTCGTTGGAAACAATTTTATCACGCAACATTTACAATTTATCTTCAGTTTATTTCTTAACGACCTTTTTCATTTATTTTTAAAATGAGGTGTCCTTACTGGATTAATAAAATCTTTAAACGAAAAATTGAAACTACGTTAATGACGTTCAACAGAGCTCTTTCGTTGCACGATTTGTGGAAGATTCTTCTTGAGATCTTAAGTACTATTTTGAATGAGCAATTCTCTTATTTTATTCCTACAGGCATTGTCCTGCTTATGAAAATTCATATTCCTCGTTTTGGCGGTGCGTAAATATTATTTTATAAATTGATCATTTTGCGTATGTCTGCATAAAATACTGTGGCTGGAGCCTTCAAGGTAAATTATTTATATGTTATCTACAGTTATGTGGCGGGGTAATCATGCTAAAACTTGATTAAATTAATAAAGTTATTCATCATTCTAAGGCGGCATCTGTACGGTCATCTTTCCCGTTTATTCTTTGTGACTTATTCAGTGTGAAATTAAAAGTGTGATTAAATGCTCTCTGTTCACATTTCTTTATTACGTATGCGTTCAGCCAGTGTTGTATACCGTCGAGTAACCTCAAATCGTGATACCGTTGAAATCGTGATACCGGATATATTTATATCTAGCTCGCGCTTGTTTTTGTTTTATGACGTCAAAACACGGAAGTCAACTTCAGAAACGTCAAGTGACCGTCTGCAACAAAAAATGCTTCGTGTAGTTCTTGGAGGCGTTAGAAAACTGTTTTTCTTCCTAAACTACTATAAAATAGTATGAAAATGTTAATGCAATAAAGTAGCATACCTATTCCATTCAATTTTATTGAATATATCGATGTTTTCCCCAAATTGCACAATGCAACCGATTGTTTACAAATTTGACAGCTAGGTCACGGTCAATAAAGACTGGTTTAAATTGCTGACATGTTATAATCGAAATGGAAAGTATAGTACCTCCTTATATGTGCGACTAATGTAAGAGACGTCAAGAAGTGTCGTTATTCAATATAACGTTCTCAGTTAACCAAATGACGTTTGTTTTTACTATTTGTAAATCGTATGCAATTTATATAGGTTTATGGAAGCCCACCCCCAGCAAAGAAAATACAGGCAGTACTCGCCTACAACCTTAAACAATTTTTTAAGGCTTATGAGAGCGTTATAGAGGGAAGTCTCTCTGTGCGGAAGGCATCGAAGGTATTCAATGTGCCGATGCAGACTGTGAGGGATCGTGTGGACACGTGGACCCCGAAACTACCAGGTTAAAGAAAATAAATTCAGTAAATTTTAAGATTTTGATTGGATTTGTTGATTTATAACTCAGTTCATATAAATTGGTGATTGTTCACTCTACTATTTTATATTATTTACAGGTCTGGACCAGGGCCCCTGCTGACGCAGTTAGAGGAGGCTAGGCTCGTAGAGCACATTTTTTTATATGGCAAAGGTTGGGTACCCTTACACGAGGGCAGAGGTGATTAATATAGCCTCAGAATTTGCTTCCTGCCTAGGTAGAAGGGACAGGGTTAGTGGTAAACCCTTGTCGTACAAGTGGTTCTATGCCTTCTTAGATCGGTGGCCGGAATCTAAAGTTCACCGATCCAAGACGGTTTCTGAGTTAAGAGCCTACGCCTGTTCATAAAAATCTCCTGCTTTCAGACCCCCTGTCCTTGTAAAGCAGTCTGTTGCCAAAGTTGTCCGCTCCAAATATAACATATCTGCAGATAAACCTGTTCAATCTACATCTGGCCAGCAAAAGTCTGGTGGTCCCATTGATCTTAATACACCACAACACTCAGAAGATGATTTTTCACATATTTCTGATGTTGAGGACGATGAAAAATGTTGCATATGCGGGAAATTTCAACCAGATGAGCTCGTCAATTGCCAGTGTTGTGTTTGTAAAGTGGGCACAATGTGACATATGTAAGCATTGGACACACCTGATCTACTGTTCGAATGTTAGGGTGATTAGAATGGGCGATGTTTTCAAATGCCCACATTGTGCATAAAACTGTTGATTTGTGTTTAAAATGTAAATGATACCAATACAGGTGTAATCGAAAGTAAAAGAAAACAAATTTAAATCGAATGTTAAAGTGTTTCTATTATTGCAGTACCATCCATTTCGCTCTAAGCAACCATTTCGTAAAGCTCACGAAAACTCCTATACCATCCTAAATGGAAGGTCTTTCCGGTACATGTATAAAAATGTCAGCCTCCAATAAGATAGCAACGCAGAATACTTTCAGAATATGTATGGATTGAACGAGGTAAGATGTGATTTTTATTTGATCCTTCATTTTGTTAGCGCATACAAATATTGATAAGGAAATCGAACGTTGTTTCCTTATCGTAACGAAAACCGGTTACTCGAGGGTAAATGCTTCTTTTCGTTTCATTGAAAATGAACTACGATGGTCGATCAATTTACTTTATTTCCCGAATCTCGATCTTGCTGATTATATACAAAGGCCTAAGATTAAAGACTTGTCTCCAGATTTAGATTTATGATGTTGGGCCCAGAGGCTCTGGCCTCTTCAAGTACCTACCCATTTAATGTCATGATTGTAGGATAAGCAAGATTTGGGTCGCGCCACTTAGGAAAGCTCATATAAATTCTAGAAACGACGTCTAAGTGGTGCAGACGACATTGTTAATTGCGAATTTCTCGGTAAAATTTACATTTTATTGTTAACTGTGAAATAAAAGCACATATTTGTTTTGTTTTGTTACTATGTCCCTATGATGTTGAGATAATGATAAGAACTACTGATTGTGTTCTAACAACGATTTTCTAAGAGTGTGGGTACTGACTGATCCTGTGTTAAGGCATGCAAAGCTTCTAAAATGTTATAAGGTAGACAACTCTGTATTTAATAAAACCATATAATAATAGTGACGATTATTAGGGTTCACAGTTCCTTCATCTTAACTAGATGGAACTAATTTAATCACTTGTAGATAATAATTGAGAGTATTATATTATTCAATGACCGTAATGAATGAGGCACTATTACTATCAAGGTTCCATGGTAATGATCTCTCTGTTATGTCCGTTTTGATTGATAACACAATTAGAGGAACATGGATTTGATCGCTTTTGGTTTTACAGATCTTTCTGATCTTGGCACATACAGATTTGAATTTGGGCTTGGGGAGGATGTAACAGGTACTTATAAGTGATTTGCTCTTTAAATTCAGACTCCAAAGCTGTTTCTTGATCATTTAACAAAGATGGTATTTCAGGATCTTAGGAATACAGTTCTGAATGGATTCATTATTTTTTAGCAAATCCCTTCTATTACGTCTGTGTGTTAAACCCTTATGTGATGTCAGACTGCTGTCGCCATTTCAGCCAATCAGATGCTTGAGATTTGAGACTGATCTCAAAACTTAGTTTTATGATCTTGGACCCTGAGCGTATTCAGATGATTGACAAATTTGAATTGCTCTGTCCAAAGTTAATTTCTTTGTTCAAAAGATATTTCATACAAGGAGTATTTGAACTCACAGCAACATTGGAATTTATTTTGTGAATTTGAACATTCAAGATAGATAGGATTCTTAATATAAGATATCCGTGCTGAATTTCATATTTCACAATGGATTAACATAGTGAGCCCACACCATCAATAACAGGTCAAGTTCAAACCTTCATCGAGGACTAGAGAAAGTTCCAAGAACATTGTGACTTGATCGTACATATAGTCAGTACTGATATCAGTAAAATAACTCGCTACCGATGTCAGGCAGTGATGGTAACGTATTTCAGGGCTATCCGATCAACATTTTTTGAGGTTGTCCCAGGTTAGCTCAATTGGTTGCGTTGTCGGAATTGCAGGGCTAGGCGCTGTCGCCGTGGCGATGCGGGTTTACTCCCAGGTAGAGAAAATATCATTTAAAAATAGATAAAGAAATATGGATCCAACCAGAAAAAAATGATACCATTTCTTAATAAATTTAAATATTTGATTGAAACATTAATTGGTCTGGGAACATGAAGTTTTTTCTGTTTGCTCTCTACAAATTCTATCCTCTAAATATTTTAAGCAGCGAGGAAAATAAAACAGTAGTTAAATATGATGCATTTTCTATACCTTTGTATACAAAAACACCTATCTAAAATAAAGCATATTTTAATGGAGGACAACATATTCTGAGTTATACATTAGTAGATTTTTGTAACATGTATGTTTCCTAATATGTGTATATATATGTTTGGATAAGTGAGAATATGTATGTGTATATTAAATATGGTCCGTGTACAAATTCAATTTCAACAGGAAAATGTCAAGATGTAAGTAGAAGTTACTCTTCAGCCGATTTCACAGGATGTGCATGTAGACTTTGACGGGTTTTTAACGAATTGAAATTTAAAATAAAAAACTCCAATAAATATGGTTGAACTTGGATACCATCCTATGAATCTTTACAAAATGTACTTCTAATGTACTTCTACATTTTCGAACTGAAACACCTTTACCGACTACACTTAGCGGGCTTTTTGCATTAAACAATTCATCAGCTGGTTGTATATCCCGTTTAACGTACACGTAGACAGATGTTTGCGGAGTTTATCGACTGTAGGGTCAAATGCATGAGGAACAGATCAATATTTATGGAACGCCTAAACTGTCTTATGTTAAGAAAAACTATTATGCTCTGTCAATTGTCATTCTATTCAGTTATGATAACATTCTGTCTTGTGCGTAATACATTATGTCCAACCATGAAAATATACTATTGAGTAGAGCCATCATCATATTTAGTGGAAGCATTTTATTACTGAGTGATTCTTTCATTATTCTAAATTATTACGGCATGCTGTTGGGTGGAACAATTATTATGTTCAGTTTTGATAATATTCTGTCTTGTTCTATACTCATTATGTTCAGCCATAAAATTATACTGCTTAGTAGAACAATCATTATGTTTAGTCGAAGCAGTGTGTTACTGAGTGATTCTTTCATTATGTTCAGTTGTAATGACATGCTGTTGGGTGGTAGAAGTATCATGTTCTGTTATGATAATGTTTTGCCTAGTGGGTTATTATTTACGTTCAGTCATGAAATTATTCTGTTGAGTAGTTTCAACATTATGTTTAGTGGAAACAGTGTATTACTGAGTGATTATTTCATAATGTTCAGTTGCAATGACATGTTGTTGGGTGGTAGAAGTATCATGTTCAGTTATAATAATGTTCTGTCTAGTGGGTAATTCTTTATGTTCAGTCATGAAAATATACTGTTTGGTAGTTTCAACATTATGTTTAGTCGAAGCAGTGTATTACTGAAAATAATGTTGAAACTACTCAACAGCATATATTCATGACTGAACATAAAGAATTACTCACTAGACAGAATATTATCATAGCTGAATTACCCACTAGACAGAACATTTTCATAACTGGACATGATACTTCTACCACCCAACAGCATGTCATTGCAACTGAACACAATGAAATAATCATTCAACACGAAACTGCTTCGACTAATTACCAGGATGAACCGAGGCATACACTGAGACAGTTCGAAGCACCGGCTACAAATAACCAGGATGCATCGGGGCATACACCGGGACAGTGTGAAGCTCCGGCTACAAATTACCGGGATGCACTGGGGCATAAACCGAGACAGTGCGAAGCACCGGCTACAAATACCGGAATGCCCCGGGGCATACATCGGGGCAGTGTGAAGCACCGACTACAAATTACCGGGATGCAGGGGGAATACACCGAGACAGTGTGAAGCACCGGCTACAAATTACCAGGATGCACCGAGGCATACATCGAGACAGTTTGAAGCACCGGCCACAAATAACCAGGATGCATCGGGGCATACACCGGGACAGTGTGAAGCACCGGCAACAAATACCTGAATGCCCCGGGGCATACATCGGGGCAGTGTGAAGCACCGGCTACAAATTACCGGGATGCACCGGGGCATACATCGGGGCAGTGTGAAGCACCGGCCACAAATTACCAGGGTGCACCGGGGCATACAACGAGACAGTGCGAAGCACCGGCTACAAATTACCAGGATGCATCGGGGCATACATCGGGGCAGTGTGAAGCACCGGCTACAAATAACCGGGATGCACCGGTTCATACATCGGGGCAGTGTGAAGCGGGCTTAATCAAATCGAATGTCCTGCTGAATGTCGAATGCACTGCGGGACATCAAAAACATGCATCAAATCGAATGTCCTGCTGAATGTCCAATGCACTGCGGGACATTCAAAAACATGCATCAAATCGAATGTCCTGCTGAATGTCCAATCAATGATGGACATTCAAAAACATGCATCAAATTGAATATCCTGCCCAATGTCGAATGCACTGCTGGACATTCAAAAACATGCATCAAATCGAATGTCCTGCTGAATGTCCAATACTGCTGGACATTCAAAAACATGCATGAAATCGAATATCCTGCCAAATGTCCAATGCACTGCGGGACATTCATAAACATGCATGAAATCGAATGTCCTGCTGAATATCCAATGCACTGCTGGACATTCAAAAACATGCATCAAGTTGAATGTCCTGCTGATTGTCGAATGCACTGCTGGACATTCAAAAACATGCATCAAATCGAATGCCCTGCTGAATGTCCAAGGCACTGCGGGACATTCAAAAAAATGCATCAAATCGAATGTCCTGCTGAATGTCCAATGCACTGCTTGACATTTAAAAACATGCATCAACTCGAATGTCCTGCTGAATGTCCAATGCACTGCTGGACATTCAAAAACATGCATCAAGTTGAATGTCCTGCTGAATGTCCAATGCACTGCTGGACATTCATAAATATGCATGAAATCGAATGTCCTGCTGAATGTCCAATGCACTGCTGGACATTCAAAAACATTCATCAAGTTGAATGTCCTGCTGAATGTCCAGTGCACTGCAGGACATTCAAAAACATGCATCAAATCGAATGTCCTGCTGAATGTCCAAGGCACTGCGGGACATTCGAAAACATGCATCAAATCGAATGTCCTGCTGAATGTCCAATGCACTGCAGGACATTCAAAAACATGCATCAAATCGAGTGTCCTGCTGAATGTCCAATGCACTGCGGGACATTAAAAAACATGCATCAAATCGAATGTCCTGCTGAATGTCCAATGCACTGCGGGACATTCAAAACCATGCATCAAATATAATGTCCTGCTGAATGTCCAATGCATTGCTGGACATTCAAAAACATGCATCAAATTGAATGTCCTGCTGAATGTCCAATGCACTGCGGGACATTCAAAACATGCATCAAATCGAATGTCCTGCTGAATGTCGAATGCACTGCTGGACATTCAAAAACCTGCATCAAATTGAATGTCCTGCTGAATGTCCAATGCACTGCTGGACATTCAAAAACATGCATCAAATCGAATGTCCTGCTGAATGTCCAATGCACTGCGGGACATTAAAAAACATGCATCAAATCGAATGTCCTGCTGAATGTCCAATGCACTGCAGGACATTCAAAAACATGCATCAAATTGAATATCCTGCTCAATGTCGAATGCACTGCGGGACATTCAAAAACATACATGAAATCGAATGTTCTGCTGAATGTCGAATGTACTGCTGGACATTCAAAAACATGCATGAAATCGAATATCCTGCTGAATGTCCAATGCACTGCTGGACATTCAAAAATGCATGAAATCGAATGTCCTGCTCATTGTCGAATGCACTGCAGGACATTCAAAAACATGCATTAAGTCGAATGTACTACTGAATGTCGAATGCACTGCTGGACATTCAAAAACATGCATCAAATCGAATGTCCTGCTGAATGTCGAATGCACTGCTGGACATTCATCAACATGCATCAAATCGAATGTCCTGTGAATCTAATGCACTGCGGGACATTGAATGTTGAATGTCGAATGTTGATCCCACAGCCAACTTCACAAACTTAATAAAATCAACTGTAATTGAAAATATGTTTGCCTCGGACCGACCCAAAGCATTTATTTCTCTGGTAGTCCATTTATTTATATTTTTTTCATACTTTTGATTAAATTTGATCGTTATATAAACCGATCTTCTCTCTGATTTACTGAAATTTATGTAACCTCTTCTTGTCATTGTTTTGTTATATATTTTTATAAAACACATTTGAATTCGAACAAGGCAGAGCTTTCAGAAGCTTTGTATTATTTGCCAGTATACTATTGCATTGTATGAGATTATAAATGATATCTTACTCAAATTTTATGGCGATAAGGCGTTGTATCGTGGATAATTAGAATGTAATGTGTCTATTTCACTTTTGCTTCTCTGTTAGATATAACCATATTTAATAATTTTCAATACTTACTACATTGTAGGACTGTTTTAGACTTCAATAAGAAATTAAGTGCCAATAGGCAATAATAATTATATTCAATAAGGTTTTCTTAAGCACAGAAGCAATCATCACTCTGAATATAGTTGATGAATATACCTGAAGTTTATCTTATTCGCACATGTTTGTTTTTAAGTAAACAAATATTAAATAGATGAAAAGGGAAATTTGAAAGCCACCGAACTCGACAAATATGAAAATATTGCAGGCTCGGTTTGACTGAGCTCGTTGATGTGCAGTATTGGAAATGCTTATAACTGCCCATGCCGCCTATCCCCCGGTTTAGCGCAACTTAAAATTTACACCAGTAAACAATACAGTTATGATCATTTACTTCCCAAACGATGGTATAGCCATATTATCGTATGAGATGGTATGAGCTTTCGGAATAATTTACTAGATTTTTTTATATTTTTTATAAACTCATAGGAATTAAAGTTTCGTTCCAGATACAAAGTCAATCCCATATAAAATCCTCAAATCGCCCGGTTTGCACTTTCCATCATTAATATATTCATAAATAGTAATAAATTTTTATTTCTGTCAAATGTTTTTAGTGAGACATTTGAGGTAGCCTCTTGTTAAATTATGAAGAAGAGAAGTGTACAATGTCGAATAATCATACGTTGCTAAAGAGAATTCCTGGAAAGAATTTGAATTAAGCTAATTCAAGCGAGTTTTAAAATAACTGAAAAGGGAACTTTAAAAGCCACCGAACACGACAAATATGAAAATAATGCAGGCTCGGTTTGATTGAGCCTGTTCATGGGCAGCAATGGGAATGGATATTACTGCCCACGCCGCCTAGCACCGGGTTGAGCGCAACTCAACATTTACTCTAATAAACTTTACAATTTTGATCCATCCCAAACGATATTATGCATATGGCGATGAATATGGAGTCTTCAATGCGGTTTAAAAGAATGGGGTTGCCCTAAACGGAAAACCAATGGGCGGAACTAAACAGAATAAAACTTTTACAGGGGATCTGAGAATATAAATCCTAAATATCACAGACAACACCAATGGCAATATTTAAAAAAGCAGGAAGTATATTTTTGGGGCGATTAAACAATATCCAAATCTATATTGGCTGGGATATTGAAACCACCCATCTTTAAACTGGCCAAAATATCACAACAAAAGTAATTTTTGAAGTACTATAGACATAGCGCATAAGTATCGTGACAGTACAGATTGAATGTACATGTAAATCTTTAAAAAGTTTTTTTTTGAGTTGGTTACAAAACGTAGTAACATTACAAAATAACATGTTCTTTTATACCTGGGAGATGGGGTGTCAATAACGAGTATAATTAAGTAGTTGCGTAACGACTGGACTTTACGATAAATCGTGCTTAATGCATTTGAAACAACCAGTTCATAATGGAAGAAGCAGCCATGCCCACTCGCCTCCAACAGATCATTGACTGAGCTATACGAAACATGGGTCACAAGTCTATACTTGATGCTGAACATAAGCTAAACATTTCTATTGATTATGTCAAAAACTGTAGTTTGAGACCATCGCCATTCTGATATATAATGGAAGGAGCAAATTAAAAATAATGTCACAGTAGTTTAAACTTTTGAAATATCTAGTTTATTTATATAATTAAATATACTTCGTATATATTTCGAAAAAATCGCGATTCGGACTGTATTGCGAAATGGGTTGGTAATTCGTATCACAAGATTTCATGTCTAATTAGCACAAACATGTCAATTTTATACAACGCGTTAACCTTTAATTCCGTTGTTATGCGATTATGAAAGTAAATGTCAATTCTTTCCGTGACCTTTCCAGCCTTTCATAACCTCCAGTTTTATGATTTTTTATGATATTTACTCTTAGACTAACAAACTGTACAATTTTGATCCATCCCAAACGATGGTATGCATATGGCGATTAACATGGAACCTTCAATACGGTATTTTCAAGTTAATACCATTCCATGTTCAGCGGCGTATGGTCCCCAACTAAAAGAATGAGTTTTCCCTAAACGAGATAACAATGGGCGGAACTAAACAGAAAAGAATTTTGACAATTTTTACACTTTTGAAATATCTAGTTTCTTTATATAAATAAATATACTTCGTATATATTTCGTAAAAAATCGATTCGCAGCATCGCGAATGGACTGTATTGCGATATGGGTTGGTAATTCGTATCACAAGATTTCATGTCTAATTAGCACAAAGATGTCATTTTTTTATCACGCGTTAACTTTTTATTCCGTTGTTATGCGATTATGAAAGTACATTTCTTGCATACCGGATAAGTATTTTCGCGTGTTTTACAGGGGAAAGAAAATCTTATCTTTTCCCTAGGGAAAAGATAACGTTCGCGTGCTATACGAGTGACGTCACGTCTTCAGGTATCTGACGTAATTTAATCAAGTTAGCGACGTCATTAAGAAAATAAGGTTAACGTTTACGTCAATATTTCAGCGTAAGCAAATAAAATTTAGTTTGTATACATGTACACTGATGTTATGAACAGTAAAAGATATGCAAGAAAAAGTATAGAAAAATCTGTCGCCTCGGGTGAACTGTTTTGGCGGGAACTCGGCAGAGCCTCGTTCCCACAAAACAGTTCCCCCTCGGTGACAGATTTTTCCATCTTCACCTCACACTCATGCAAGATACTTATAATCACTTCTTTCGGTGACCGTTCCTGTTTTTCATAACCTCCAGTTTTATGATTGCAAATATTACCTTATTAGACTTGACTTAAATTCATACAAGGGCTTCTTGAATTTTCAGAAGACGTGTATGTACCCATGTAAATGTATTTTTACCAGGCGAACTAGTCACTATTAATCCAAGTACTGAAAAATCTCAGAGCAAATTAATGACATTAATTTTAGGAAAGGCTCAGTTGATGACGGAATTGAAGTGGAGAGGCAAGCAGGCAGCCGGGCAAGCGAAACTGGCCACTTTTACAAATCATAATAATCATTATATACTTTAGCCAATTTTATAAAATTAAAAAATTTGCGTCTTAACATTTAGTTAATTTTTTTATAAAATACCAAGAACACATGCAAATATTAAAATTTTGTTTTCTATAATTTATGCTCAAACAAAATTGCAACCATTGAAATAATTCACAATTAATTTTTAATATCTATCATTTCATCTCTTACAGTCCCTTACAAAACAGCTCAGTAACAAAGGGTACACAATTAGTACACATAGAAATGACTGTCACCATGTTTATAAATAGAGACGTTAACAAATAAAACAACTATTTGTTAAAACGTGTTTTACACTGAGTACGTCATTGGTAATTCTGATAGTTACTTTAACGTTTGTTCATAGAGCACCATGGGTCATATCACTGCATCTTAAAATAATCAGCATAAACATTTCCGTTAATCTAATATTTTCCATGATGTACATGAAAGACATCAATTAACGCTTACAACTATAATCACGAAAATAAACCTTTTAGCTCATCTATCACTCTTCAGATTGTTAAATACAGGGCCCAAGATCATAAAACTAATTTTCGAGATCAGTCTCAAATCTCAAAGATCTGATCGGCTGAAATGGCGACTGGTCGCTATTTCAGCCAATCAGATGCTTGAGATTTGAGACTGATCACCAGATTTAGTTTTGTGATCTTGGGCACAGATACTATAATTTTTGCCGTTTTTCAACAAATATATTACAGGAAATGAACTTCAGCTTAATGAACCAAAGAATTAAACACTTAAAAAACCAAACAATGATTTTGATCTAAATTCTTCTAATAAAAATGTACATGCGTTATAAAATTTTAATATAATTGAAAGTTTTCTATTTGAAAATTGCGATGTGCCACATACAATATCTTACGGTATTAATATCTGACAGTTGTTTTTTTTGTAAAACTTAAAGCAGTGTTATAAATTTCTGTTATTTATGGTATCTTATTTGTACACTTATCTATTTTAAGTGTCACGTTTTATATCTTAATATTGTTCATATTTGACAGTTTTTTTTCTTTTTGTAATACTTGAAGCCATGCTATATATTTCAGCTGCTTGTGATGCCCTTAAAAATTTCTGCCGCCTGTCTGATCTCTTTCAAATGATTCAGAAGTGATCCTCATTTTCTGATTGTTACTTTATTGCTTTTAAATTATACATTTGCAAGTTCAGCAAGACATAATGTTTTAATTGTTCATTCGAATTTCTCAACTTACAAGACAAAATTAAATCAAATGTAAAAAGAAGGGACAAATCATCGTTTCTTGTTTCGAATTTAATTGAGGATGACGCCATTACGACTGCTTATTCAGTTGTCAAGCGAAACCAAAACTTCTACATATCAGGCAAGAATTCTCTTTAAATGGGAAAGAATAATGTGTTTTTGAATGCGTAAAAATTATAATTCATTTATTAGCGAATTTTGCCAGTCGCGGAACATTTGCCCAATGTTATAAAATTGAGCATGGAAACGAGTCTCAAATCTCAAGCATCTGATGGCTGAAATGGCGAGCAGTTGCCATTTCAGCCAATAAGATGCTTGAGATTTGAGACTGGTTTCTAACTTCAGTTTTATAACCTTCAGCTAATATAAAAAACGCTAAATAGTTCAAAGTTGGTGAACTATATATTTCAAAACTTGCTCAAATAAAAGAATTGATAGTATTATTTTTACATTATCAAATAGTTTAATATAGCTTAATCATAACAGCAGGTGCACTTTAAGGAATTAATGCTAAATTTTGTACGCTAGGATGATCGGTTTTTGGGTGCTACTTGGAAATGGTTTGGTTTATCAAATCTATTGCTGTTTTTTTCTGAAAGTTGTGCATTTTCTTTCTGTTCGGTTTATGGCTGTCACTGTTCATGGAATGAGCGATCTGGTTTGTTTAAGTGGTTCTCATTGACTTTGTTTTGTTTGTTTTGGGTAAGTACTTGAAATATTTTGTTCTAAATTTAAGAGAGAGATATACCATTCGCCATTTCAGCTAATCAGATGGTTGAGATTTGAGACTGGTCTCCAGTTTTGGTTTTATGATCTTGAGCCCAGGTCAGAGCCGCAAGGTCATGACCGATTTATTAAATTAAATATTAATATCTTTACAGCATTTTAATCAAGCTTACCATGACACGTATTCAAATTCAACTGAATCCAATGCGCCCCAAACGATATTGCTATGAGCATCAAACTGCAGTTATAACCAGCAAGACTTCAGTGAAAACTGCTGTACGACATTTTTAAGTTTATTTCAGACGTAGTATTGCTCTATTTAAAATGCGGACACTTAATTTGTATAAGGACTCGAAAACTCCGGTAAAATGTGAATAAATGAACACTTTATCCACTAATTAAAATCGTGATAAATCTACATTTTTGTGTGGTGATTTTCATGCAAGAAGTCACGTTTCATAAGTACTTCCAGTTCAATAGTACTTCCGGGATCAAGGTCAAAACATTTTGAAAAAGGTGAAATATGAATATCAGGAATTGCCACATTCAGAAAAAAAGCCTCCCCACACAGTCAAGAAGAAGAGAAAGAGAGAGAGCATCGTTAATAAAATGATCAGTTTCAAAAAGAACTCCACAAACAATTAACAAAAATAAGAACCCGAGGGGTTACCGCCTTGGAATGGTCAGTGGCAAATCAAATTGCCACTGGGGATGTAAACCAGGTTCTAGGGTGCACCAACCTCACACTTGCCCAAACAGGTTCTCATATCACAAAACAAGTACAAGTTGTCTTGGTGAAATAACTCCAATCCGCCCATCGGCTCAACACTGTTGCATGCAAAAGCATGAAGTGTTTTTTTCAAAATCTGTTAACCGTTCGCCGATTATTGCATAGTAGTGAAGATAAGTGATGACGCAATATCAGTAACTCTTTGAGAGGTATACTTTGATAGCTCCAGAATTATGATGGAAACGGTAGTTCTTGTTATGTGGTGTAGGCTATAAAATAGTGTTTTAATCTAAACTAGCCAAGAAAACATAAATAAAAACGCAGGGAACTGCATTTCTTTAGTAGATCATGCATAAATGTCGGATTTTACTAAAGTATAAATGAAAAAAAGACACTACGGAATGTTTTAAAACCCGATATCTTTTTTTATAAATCGCCATAAAAATTACCAAGTAGAAGTATCGGATTTTCGTTTGCATTTCAGAGTTTTAATATAAACGGTACTTTCTTTAGTTTAAGCTCTATTGTTTGTTTTGCAGGCATTAATGTACGAACGAAAATATGAAAGACTACACATAACGCCCGTTTGGTTTTGATAGCTCTTTGGTATAACAAAGGAACGACACCTAGGTATATTGACATTGTTGAGCATGTTGCTTTTCTGAAATAGTTTCGGGAATTTTCTCAAATTTTATAATAAGTATACTGGTCTGAATGTGAATATTTGTTTATGTGTGTGAATACATTTTGCCATGAGTTTTACTTTTTACCTAAGCGTTCAATTTGCCGAGCGGGGACTGCAGTTTTAATACCTTCCTTATTCTGTCATGAGCATCTTTTAGGTTTGAAGTCAAGATTACAGAGCTGAAGGATTGAAATCGACGTAATCTAGTACAAACAGACTTAAAACGTAACAAAAGAAGCAAAATATAATTCAGCATTGTCAGGCATCATTTCCTTTTTCTGTAGTCCTGATAGGACTTCGCTTTTAAACCATTTGTTTTAATGCTATCAAATATGAAGTTTGATCACGAACTAAACATCTGTCATGATGGTTTTGGTAGAGTCGCTATTATCTCTAAACAGCCAGATTCAGAAAATTGACTCAATTTTGAGAAAAACATGTCGCCAGCCTTTGGACGACTAAATCTTCAAGGTTAAAACTCTAAAATTAAATATTGCTATTTTGGGGGAGAGATCTGATGTTTTTTTAGAACAAACATCACTGAGATAGCCATTTATGTTACTTCCTTATAGCATCCTTAATGTCTAGTAACATCGCTTTTGTGCATGTTGCCAGATAAAACATCAATTTTTACAGTAAAATTGTTGAAATATGATGATTGGCAATTATGAAATTTGCTGTTTTTAATGTTTAAAGCACGTGAAAATATGATATTAGAAAGTTCTGTTGCAATTGGATGCCATTTCAAACAACAACACTGGTTTTAAGGGATGTCGCCAAAAAACTACTTTCCTACCATAACCATTTTTAAATCTCACTGCTAATGGTATTAAATAAGACAATCAGTTATAAAGGCATAAATATTTTATAGAATTATCAAATTGTATGTATTTAAAATGAAAACACCTGCGGCTTTTTATATTTTTGTTGGTCATAGCCTTAACACGAAATTCTTGATGTCCGATAATAAAATTTTCCTCTGTAACTGTGTATTTCACGTCTTTTAATCTATGTTAATTCCATGGAACAAAAGGTTTACATCAATTACATGATTATGAATTGATTAATACATACCATCACTAAATAAGTATTATTTATTGCAAATATTAGTAAAAAACTGTTAAAAAAATTTCCTCCGTAAAATTTTTCTTCCGTAACCAAAAGTATCATGATTGCTTCTAGTGCTAATTAAATTGTTGTTATCAACTGACTGCCTCGTTATTTCACAGAAGCCGTCAAGTAATATGGTCAGAAGTGGTAAGAAAATTAAAATTTACCCTTGTAATTTTGGGCTACGGAGGAAAGTTACGGAGGAAGCTAGAAAAGTAACGGAGGAAAAATATGCACGATTATCAATTTATCCTCGTATAACTTTCGTCTAAATGTAAGCTGCACACATGAATTTTTATTAAAAAATGTTCCTCCATTGCAACTGATACGTAAGTACTCCAAATTGTTTGTCAAAATTTAAACAAATACTATACTTGTACTGCATAAAATATATATGCAGGTTTCTTTTTATTTTGAATGGTGCATGGTTTTGCTTGAGCTTGGCCTCTATTGCTTAAACATTAAAATTACATTTTAAATGATATACAAACATAAGTGAAAATAGTTAGCTCACAACATTTAATAAACCTTTAAATCAGTTGAATTACAATGCACGATGAAAATACGATGTTGTTGTTAGCACAGACAGTGATGTACAGTGGTCAGCATTCTTATTTTATGAACACAGTTCACTTGAAATGCTCGATTTGGCGTTTGTTTGATTGAAGACAGATTGCAAACAGTCTGTTTCATATAACCTGATGAAATGTACCTTTTAACATCTAGATAAATATGAACAACATACACCTTAATACATTTTCCTCCGTAACGTTTCCTCCGTAACTGTTGGATAACTTTTTTTGTTTGTTTAGCATTGTAAATTCAGAAAAGTTTTATTGAATTTGCATTTTTAGTTTGTTTATTAATACATATACGTACAATTACAGGTATGTTTGTACGTTACTGGGCTCTGTTTAATTGGTAATGCATCTCTGTATTTGTTGTAAAGTTATTTTCTGCAAATCTTGACATACATGTACTCATGATAGTTGATACAATAGCAGTCGTTTTTGTTTATATTCCATAAACATTGTGTGTTTAATCCATTAAACTATGTTTCCAGTCAACAATAACATGTTTAGAAGGTGTATACTGTAATTAGTACAGTGTTTATTATAAACCACATGTTATAGGTACCTGCAGTTTTCCTCCGTAACTGAACATTTGACACAAAGAAGCAATTGTTGTTATGTTTTGAGCTTATCGTATAAATGGTGTGATCCACACGTTTATTCTGAAGTCTATACATTATTGCCTAAATAAAAACGTATTTCCTTTTCACAAATGCAGATGTCCATTTTTTGGTTTTTACTTGATCAAAATTGAGTCAATTATTTGAATCTGGCTGTAAAACAAATAACGCCACAAGAGACAATATAAAGTCAGTATTTTAGGCAATCGATTTATTTCGTAGGGCGGAAAAGTCTTGCTCTTTGTCTTTTTTGTTTGAAAGTGACAAGGTAAGAATATACTGAAGATCGACTTAATGTCACACCCTTACAAAGTTATAATTTCAAGCAGGTTGTCCAACAAATGTTTTTTTGCACAAGTTCTTGACACTAAGATGTACATTGTATTCATATATTGTATACGTTTTATTACACACAAACTAATTATAATTGAATAATAACCAGCAGCTTTAAAACAAATTTGTTGCGGCATTTCCTAATTCAGTTGTGCAAGATGTCTCTTTTAATTGGGCACACAAGCACTGACAAAGCTCACAGTAACGCATTTTCAATGTGTGACATATAGCCTTGAAAGTAAAATATCGATTTTTCTTGACACATCGGTCTCCAACTCGGATAATCCCATTTTAGGAAAACTTTTATTTCACCTTCTGCGGAAGCCCATAAGGACCGTTTTAAATTAGAATTAAGAAAGCGACAATTAGAATTTAGATGTTAGATTTTAGAACTTATATGTTAGAACTTAGAATTGACATGTTCCGTAAGGTGTGAGGGGGCTTAAAGAAGATTGTTTTCTTTCTCTATATATTTATATATTTGCCATGATAGCAAAAAAGGAGAATTTTTTAACTCAAGTTTAATTTATCATCACACAAGGAATTCAGAAAATGGAAGGCAACGATTCTAACTTAGATGTTAGATCTTAGAACTTGGGTCTCAGAACTAAGGATTAGATGTTCCGAAGGGATTGGACGCTCATTTACGGAAGCTCATTAGGGCCGTTTTGAGTTGGAAGTTAGAAGGCAGCTATTCGAACATAGATGTTAGATCATAGAACTTAGGTCTTGGAACTTAGAAATTCGACGTGAAAACGCCATATTGAATGGAAGACAGACAAGAAGATGGATATGAGAAAAACTTCTTATTTTAATTCTTTTAATTTTATTTCTTATTTTTTATATCACATTTGCGTTGTTTGTGCCGTGTGGCGGCTGTAAAAGTCTCCCCGTACATTCAATCAGTGCTGTTATCAGTTACGTCTTTTGAAAGTCGTTGAGCACGATACTTATGTACTATGTAATAGTTCTTCTAAAATTGCTTTTGTTTAAATGTTTCGGCCAGTTTTTATATGGGTGGTATCAATATCCCAGCCAAAATAGATTTGGATATTGTTCAATCACCCCAAGAATATACTTCCTGCTTTTGAAATTTTAGCCTCGGCGTTATCTATGATATGCAGGATGTATATTCTCAGATCCCCTGTCAAAATTCTATTTTGTTTAGTTCCGGATCAAAATTGTGCTGTTAATTGGTGTGAATATTGAGTTGCGCTCAACCCGGGGCTGGGCGGCGTGGGCAGTAAGATGCATTTCCATTACTGCCCATGAACAGGCTCAATCAAACCGAGCCTTCAATATTTTTGTATTTGTCGTGTTCGATGGCTTTCAAAGTTCCCTTTTCATTTATTTTCAAGAATTGGTGAGATATAGCTAGTAAGTTAAAAATCAGGTGATTATATCGGGTACACCTTTAAGGGCTGAGTCAAAACAATCAATTTTAATAGGCATTGGTTAACCAAGCTATCTATTACTGGCTAATACGAAATTCAAAAGTGGTTTTTATAGCCAGTTCAAACTAGTTTAGCCAAATACGGCTAAAATATATTTTCAAGATGACAATTTGAAGAGCAACTTGAGGTTCAACCTAACTACTTCTTTTACTTCAGAGAAAGGGGAAAGGAAAATATAAACGTAATGTCATCAAGCAGAGGTTTCTGCAGAAAACGAAGGAATGCAAGGTATTATATTTGAGTATTTAGACACTCGGCTCATTTGCAAATAAATGACCTCGGAAAAACTGTCAGATTATTTAACATGGAGGTGTTGTATTTCGTGAGCATCGATAACTAATTCAATAAGGTGTAACTCATTGATTCATATGAAAAATCGATAGTAGATCTATATGATCTATTTAGTTTCTAAAGTTACTCTAGCATGGATAAAAAGAACGGTCGCATGAAGTCTGCATTCGCATAAAGTCAATTTTCGTGCTAGGTTTATTTTTATCTTTATTTTTGTGACCAGGTTACTTTTGCGATCAAACTTAGTCTGGCTGGCTAGGTGGCAGGCGGTCTAGCCGTCTTTCAGTCTGTCTGTCTGTCTGTCTGTCGGTTCGTCCATTTGTCCATTTGTCTTTCTGACAAAATCCAAGGCCATAAGTTGAATTTGAATTTCAACAAAAATTGCGGGAATTATATATTGGTTAATGTTCTTTCAAAGTTATAAAAATAATTCATTTCTTTTAAAAAGGTGTTTGATTTTTATGAAATTTGCTATGATTATTTCTCTTTAAAGTTGTTGCTATGGAAACCAAAGGATTTGCAATCAAGGGCATGTCAATGTTACCCAAGCAACCTAGCAACCGTTTTTTTTTTATTTGCATCCATTTACTTTCATATCAACCAATGTCTTCCCAAGCCACCATGACTCCAGGTAGCCATTGATTTTTCTTATCAACAGGTGACACCCATAGCATCCATCAATTTTCCTCAGATGCCATTGACTTCAATGCAACAATTGCTTTTCTAAGCAACCATTAATTCCATACCAACAAAGTATTCTTAGCGACCAGTGACTTTCAAAGTTACAGCTGACTTAAGTAACCAGGAAAAAAGGTGAAGTGAGCAGTTCAATGTAGTTATCAAAATGACTGTAAGCAAATTATCATTCAAAGTGTTACATAGGTAATTTGAAATGATCAATTTATCCCAACTAAGTAAAATATGTTTTCTGCTTTGTAGGAACCTGTTGAGAAGGAGGAGAAAAAAGATCTGATGATGAAACAAACTAATCTATAGAACGACAGTTTCAGTCTGAGGAGCAAAGCTGTATTACCCGGGCTAATTAAATGGCATAAAGTGACAAAAGTGACATACTAAATCCATCCAAAAATGTAATGCAATGCCATTTAAGCGAAAGAATGGCTTTATTACACTGGATTTATAAGCTTTTTTAGAAGATCTAACTTCACTGGTAGCAGTTGGAATAAGTGGCTGCTTTAGATGATCCAACTTCACCTGTAGCAGTGGTTATGTTATTCGATGCTGTTTTACCATAAATTTTAAAATAAACTCAACATAACTTGAACAATTCCATTTATTTGGATTATTTGGCCATGACCTACAGATGACAGTGATCTTAAATAATATTTATTTCTTGAAACTAAAATTGAGTATTACTGTTTGGCTAATATTCACAAATACATAAATTGTATTGATTTTTCCCCTTAACTTTAACATTTCTTGACCTTTTTATTCCCCTTTATACAAAAGAATCCCTGAGATAAGCACTTCTTTGACTATTTAACCTGAAGATAACATTGAACTTTGCCATAAATATTATTTAATTTTACAAAGCGTAAGTATTAACTATTTCTTGAGTGTGACATGGCGGTATGCCATCGACAAGTTCTTGTCGAGGTTTTGGTATTATTATTAGTGATAAATGAGATAAGTATATTGGTTCATTTTTTGTAGTTAACTGTTACTTGAATAAAGTTTTATGTTTAAGAATGGGGTTATTTTTCCTTCTTTAAGCTTCATATTTGAAAAGCATAACACATTTTTTGAAAATTTCTGTCTAAGTTCTAATGTCTCAGTTCTAATATCTACGTTCTAATGTCTAAGTTCTAAGAACTAAGTTCTAATGTCTTAGTTATAATGTCCAAGTTCAAATGTCTAAGTTCTAAGAACTAAGTTCTAATGTCTAAAGTTCTAACAACTTTATTCAAAGACGTAAGTTATAACATAGTTTTATAGCTATATTTCGCATATATGGCCAAGATTCATTTAGTTATGCGATCCATTATACATGTACAGTTGACCCCAACGATCAACATAATACAATCCGCGAGTTATCGTCTTGAAACTGTCGTAGTCAAAACATTTTTGTTATTGTTGGTTTACAACATGTTCTGAGATGGACTTACTAAAAAGTTCGATGCTTGAGGCATGGAAAACGTTTGAAGCTTTTGCATGGAAAAGGTTCGATGTTTGTGCATGGAAAAAAATTGATGCTTTTGCATTGAAATGTTTCCATGTTTGTGCATGGAAAAGTTCGATGCTTTTGCATAGAAAAAAGTTCGACGTTTGTGCACGGAAGAATTTCAATGCTTGCGCATGGAAAATTTTCGATGCTTGTGCCTGAAAAAAGTTCGAAAAAATGAAAAAGAAATGTTGTAGCTTAGCAACAAGATAGTTATTTTACCTTTTTAAAACTAAATGATTGACCAATAATTCAAAATCTCGTCTTAAAAGAGTAGGATTTTTTTTGTTTCACGCACATTTTTGAAAGGTCTTTAATTTCCATAAATAAGTTTGTCTCGTTTACCACATTGTTATCCGGTATGTTTTACTTATTCAACATCAAAAACAACTCATGAAGCATTTTACCTGCAACAAATTAATTTTGATTATATTTGATGTACAGAAGCTATTTTTGGTTTAAAGGAGAGTCTATACAAGAGTCCTCAAGCCCTTAAAAACACTAATACATAAATAGCTAATACATACAATAAATAACAGTCTCTTATGGAATTGAAATTCTATCTTGTACAAATCCTTGAGACTAAAATACTTAATATAGCTTTTAGGATCGCCAGCAAATCTCCCGAACTAATAAAATTATGGAAAATTTTCAAAATTTAAATACTTATACTTGGGCTATCCTTTTCTGTAAATTTCCAATTCTGTAACGATATGAGAAAAATGAACTCTATAAATCATAAGTTGACAAACAGGACGCCTGGAAATTATTATATTTATTCTTCTTTAAAACGTCACATGAGTTTAAAATAGACCAAAATAGATTTTGCCGGTTGTTTCAAAAAACCTTTTCGCAATACCTCATTATATTTTCTTTTATGACTGTAAGACAAGATGTTATAAGTGTAACGTGCCTCGAGCGGAAGGCACTCAAACGGACTATTTGTCTCAGCCTATATATATATTTTTCTCTCTTAAAAATGATTTCAACATATGTCTGAAGCAAGGTATATTGTTTAAAACAAAATATATTGTTTAAAACAATATAATATATATTTTCCTAAGCTACTTTTCTCCAAAATGATTTCCATTATTTCAGAAATGATTGGCTTCAAGCAGAATAATCAAAAGGGTAAAATATGCACATCAGGAATCGCCACATTCAGAAAAACAGCCTCCCCACACAGTCAAGAAGAAGAGAGAGGGAGAGAGCATGGTTAATAAAATGATCAGTTTCAAAAAAGACACCATAAACAATGAACAAAAATGAGAACCCGAGGGGTTACCGCCTTGGAACGGTCAGTTGCAAATTGCCACTGGGGGTTTAAACCAGATTCTAGGGTGCACCAACCTCACACTTGCCCCAACAGGTTCTCATATCACAAAACAAGTACAAGTACAAGTTGTCAAATAAGAATCAGCCGAACATTTTCCAATCTCTAGGACAATGTAACACCTGGACAAAATAACTTTTCTTAAACGCTCAGGCACTCACCATGAGCACAAAGATAGTAAGCAAAAAAAAACAAACAATATCACAAGAACCTAAAGCACACCGTCAGAGCATACCTTGAGCAACTACACTATATAAAAACTATTTTCAAACAATGAAGCTTCGAACTACAAGCTTCAACAAATCCTCAAACAATAAATAACACTCACACACTAATCAAATCCGAGAAATTGAAAAGTTCAATCAGTTTTCAACAAAGTCTTGAACAAATCACAATCAAAACAAACCCCAAGCAAAATGCCTTTAAACATACATTCAACCCTGCTGGACAATAGTGTCTCAGACTTATGTGATATCCCGAGGATACGTTGGTCCAGCACTTCCGTCCAGTAATCTAAGATTAAAAGATCAGTTCTGTGATAGTTGCACCTCTTTATCAGCAATAGTCTGAGAACACTGTCTAACCTAAAACCTATCCTCAACACCTACTATGAAGCTTTCTAAGGGACAGAAGTGTCTCAGACGCATATGTTTCCACCAATTATCTGAAGGCACTATCTAGAAACCCTATCCTCAACACTTACTCTGAAGCTACCTTACAAGTTTCTCAGACGCATGTGTTTCCAGCAATTGTTTGAGGTCACTATCCGTAAACCCTATCAGCCCTGTACAGTTGTACTATATTGGACCTATAATGCTGACCAAAATGTTGAATCCAAATTCAACGATGTGAACACATCGACACTCGGAAACAGACTGCCTTGCATCATTTTTTAGTTTTATTTATCGTCGCTCCCGGAAGCCCATATAAGCGACGCCTTCAGAAGTGTGTTAGTCATTTTAGGTTTTGGAGGATAGTGCAAGATACAGAGGACTCTCCAATTCCACAATCGTCCCTGGTTCTCTTAAGTGCCCGGTGGATAGCACCAATATAATGGGCCTCGGTTTAACGTCTCTTCCGAAAGACTGTTAGTAATTTTAGTTGGAGTAGCGGGGGATCGAACCAGCGATCCCTGGACTCAGTGGCAGACTCGCTAACCACTGAGCTAATGATCCGCTCTAAGCCCTGCACCAATAATCGGCACTTGGTTTTATACCATCTGATGGAAGTACCCGGACTTTACCGTTCAAACACGTTATTTAAACACAAAGCATCAAAATAACCAAAACGATTAAGAAATTAGACTCGGTCAATGCTCTATCATCAAATAATTGTCCTAACAAGAGAACGGATAATAGCAGTTGTGCAAGAATTTAAGTTTGCGATAAATCTTGCTTTGTAAGGTGTTGTATGCGTTTTAGGCTACCAATACATAGTGGGAATTTTATCTTGTTTTGGTTCAATACTGATTCTAAATCTTGTAATATGTTGAGTTTGTTCAGCGACACCCTCTGATGAAGAAGTCAATGTGTAAGCCTTAGTACTATTAAGCTCTTTAGTTTGAATATTAATATGATAGTGTATACGACATACTATAATAACATTATCTAAAACAGTGTCAGCAGGTGTTAAACAATTATGTTGTGAAAGTCTTGAATTCCCCTTTTCAACTGACGAATGTTAAAACGAGCTCGCGGTGGTACATGTAATAGAGCTATGTTACTTTTATAGTAGGATATACGAGTGTTAATTATTTTGAATATTTGTTTTTTTTCCAAATAAAAAGAGCGTTAGGCTCAGCATATTCTCGCTTGCACCATTTATTGCTAAAGAGTTTAAAGACTCTGCAATTTCCGCACGACAGGTATTAAAGTCTATATCTGATGGAAATCTATATTTCGGACCTTTGGAGATTAAATGACGGATTATACAGTCTTTGATAACATTAAGACCCCCTGTAACGATATGACCGGCAGGCTGAGAGCAAAATTTTGAATTTGAACAATCTCAAGATTTTGGTGTATTTTCGACAATCTGTAAATCAAAAGTGATTTTATTGTGATTGAAATAGTGTTTTTAATTGAATTTTGTTGTATTTATAACATGCGATTGGTGTTTCAGTATTCTTGAAATAATTAGATACAGCCGATTGAACAGTTTTATCGTTAAATATACTTGAAAAAAAAACAACAACAATAAAATATAACCCTTTATTTAAAAAAAATATGCATATCAGGAATTGCCACACTCACAAAACACAGCCTCCCACGAGAAAAAGAAATTTTCAGGAAATGTCTGGTGATCAGATTCCAAGTCAGTGTGTGGTCTGAGAACATGCCGACCGTAACACTGAGTAAGGCTTGCAACTTCTTTAAGCGGACGAGGTTTTATAACAATATCATCGGCTTCCTCGTCCACTTTCTGTAAACTTGTGCCCAAGGTTATAAAACTGAGTTTGGAAACCAGTCTCAAATCTCAAGCATCTGATTGGCTGAAATGGCGACTGGTCGCCATTTCAGCCAATCAGATGCTTTAGATTTGAGACTGGTTTCCACACTCAGTTTTATAACCTTCAGCCCAGATATAGAAAGCGAAGCAAAACGTGAAAGTGTAGCATGTCTACCTGAATGTTTTAAAATCATATGAAGGTCATCAAAAGAACAATGTACACGTGATTTTCTTTTGATGTTACCATTAGTCCTTATCTTGTGCAAACTCGATATTCGTTTTCGTATTTCAAGCAAATTAAGAATGTCAAAATCAGGATTTTTTCAAAATGTTGCCTTCTTGATAAATATTATCATTTAAAGCAAGTGGGTAAGGCGTTTGAAGATTGTGAATCCATTTATATGTTCCGAAATAAGCCAAGCTCTTATTTAAATACTTTTAAAGCACTGTAATGGAATGTAAGTTTTTTCTCTACAGTACGGGTTGAATAGTTACATCTTTTAAAGTGTGGCCTGATTATTTGAAATGTTTATACAAAAATGTATTGAATTTACTAATGTTTCTAATTATATAACAGCGCTGACCAAAACGTGTTTTCAAGGGCGTCCTGTTTGTCCAACATATTGAATCCCACAGTTAAAACAATTACATGTCAAAACAAAGACAATATTATCAGTTAGTCAGTCTATATCTGAATTAATATCAATGGCGAATAAACAAAATAATCCCGTAAACAGTTGAGCTTGTATTAGAATAACATTTTCAAGTGCATGTAGTTACAGCACGTGCACCTTTTAGAGTTGCACTTGTAAATAAAAGGATATGACCTGCGTCTTCCGCCATGTAATCAAATAGGAGACGAAATGTTATATCTTTTAAAAATATTCGATTTAATAGGTAAAAGTTTAATTTTTAAATTGTTCTAAACTAAGTTTGTGCATTGAGCGCTCTTCAGAACAGTAACATTAATTAAAGCTGCCGACGACAAATTAATAGGTCTCAAACAAACTGGTAGTTGCAGATAATTCAATTATGTTAATTTATGCGGAATTTGTAGAGAAGACACAGAAGCTAGCCAAGGAGGTTAACATTTAATTACGATGTTGTTTAGAGCCATGATCCAATGAAGTGAAAAAATACCATTGTTTGAAAAGCGACCTTAAGTTATATCGAAAATTTTCAAGTTACGTCACCACCCAAAACGTAATATTGCATGCGCTATTTGTTCCATTAACGCTGAATTTTATCAAAACCTATTGGTAGAATACAAAGTTAACAAAACGGTTGCAATCGTCTTTAAATAACCACTCGGTTATGTAAAATATTGTAATGGAAATATTTCACAATACAAAACATCCCGCGATTTGTTGAAGCGAGTTCCGGTGGAATACACAATGAATGTCTTTTAAGCACACTTCAAAATAATAAGGTTTAAAAGTTGTTAGATTGTAAACATTGAAACAGCTGCAACGTAAAGGCCTCCTCGCACATAGGCGAAAAACAAAAGACATAAACTTACGCGGACGGGTGAATATGACTTGTAATTAGTAAAATTCTTTCCCATTAGTATATGTACATCGTTGGTGGTGTTCGTATTGATACGATTGTGAACTTTTGAAAAACATTGTGGCGATAAAAAGTTGCGTCTATCATTTGTAAAAAATGGTTCAATACGTCGGGAAGTCATCGCATAGCGTTCGTCAGCTGGCGTTAGAGGTCACAAGTTATCAGGTCCTGATCAGCTAATTTGCGACCGAGGGCGATCCCATGACGCATCTTTGGGACAGTTTGCGAAAAATAGATCCCATGACGAATTTTTGCGACAGTTTGCGAAACGTAGCAAATATTTACGTATTGTAGCCAACTGAATACGAAATTTCACGACGAATGAAATCGAATCGTTACGACTGGTTAACGTTCTGAAAACGAGCGGCATACTGCAGCAAAGGAATAATTACGAAGGTTAGAAATGACATACAAATCATTACGCATCTGAATTTTTTAAAGAAGTTTTAAGTATCTTAAAACAGTCAAATTTCGAATGTAAAAGGAAGTATGAAGTATCTAAAATATTAAGTTATTCTTTCGTCAGAATGGAAGATATATAACGCCTGAGGATGAAGTATGCAGCCGCTATGGTTCACCAAAAAGTCTTCCAAAAATAGCTATTCCACCAGTTCGAGAAAGATTTAGAGGTAGAAGTTGAGCCAGAGCCCGTCTCTCTGAAGAAAACCACATCTGCAATCAGAGATACAGCGTCATTACCTCTGGAAACAACTTGGATCCAGGCCTCATGTTAAGCGGCCACCAAGTTTAGCTGCAAACTACTCAGACATCTCGATTGCTGAGAATACACTTGTCAATGAGTAGTCAGATATGTCTGCCATGCTATGTTATATGTCAGGAACATGTTGATGAGATTATGACAGTCCCTCAACAGTTGAAGAATGGAAACAAATGGCTGACGGTTTTCGCAAGAAGTAGATCTTCTAAACTGTGTTGGTGCCATTAATCCATTGATGGCAAACACATAGCCATCAGAAAGGCTAAACTCTCTTGTTTCTTATATTATTATTATTATTATTATTATTATTATTATTATTATTATTATTATTATTATTGAAAAGGTTTCTTTAGCATTATCTTACTGGCCTTGTCGACACAGACTTCAAGTTCACATTGTGTGACCTGAGTGGCAAGTTGATTCTGGGTAATAGTCGTCATTTTTCGGCAAACCATAAGTCGATCTTCATTTAATGCAGGGACTATACTACGATTAGTTTTAATATTAACCAGATGTTCGAATTCCTTGATAAAGATGAGGTACTTCATTACGCTAAGTGCACTGGTGGACCATAAGGGCAGATGAAGCGACCTGAAGAATTGAGAAGAGAGCGTAGCTTGGAAAATAACAGGACTATTATTTGATATCTGTGCTCAAGGTTATAAAACTGAGCACGGAAACCAGTCTCAAATCTCAGTCGCTATTTCAGCCAATCAGATGCTTGAGACTGGTTTATAATCTCAGTTTTATAACCTTCATCCCAGGGTCTACCTTTAACGGAGAAGCTAAAGGTAATCAAAAGCCACATTGATTATAAATAAACTGGTAAAATGCAGTATTGTTTAAGGAAATTCTATGTAAGTTAAACACTCAAGATATCATATCACGCACCCACACACGTAACATGCATCTGATCTAACCACAAGGAAATAATAATTTATATTTATAGTAAGTTAACGATGAATTGACACGTAAGAGACAAGTAAAATTATAATATAGTTCATCAGCTAATAGGTTGGCTAAGTAGGTATTGCCATGTAATCTTCATGAGTTCTGATTACTGAAAAAAAAATTAAATCACCCATATCTGCCTTAAGATCGTTCTTAGATACATGAAAATTACGTGTCACGTGACTATCTAATCATCCATAAATACATATCTGATTATAATTAATAGGATTAGCTGGCTGGCAAATATCATATAAAAACGTGTTAATAAGACAAAGTGAAAACATATTAAGGTTGTTTACTTTGATTTTTTAAGGAATAGATATTGTTTGAAGCAATGTTATGGTCATTTAAAATAATGCTAGAAGGACACGAGCTCGGGATTTTCTCGCGGAAATTCAAAGAGTTTCCTATTTTAAGTGTGGCTTAATGACTCCTCTGACAATGTAATGAGTGTTGATCTAATAATGTCGCGTTTTTTTATTATAATTATAATTGTCTTATCTAATAAACCTGTTTTGTGTAACTGATTTTTTCTCTTTAATATAGAATCCTTTCTCAGTTTTTTTATTACTCTTGGTCTAATAATTTCTAAGATATACAGCTACAAATATTACAGAGCGTCATGTGATCACGTGCAGTGAATTTTGTGGATGTCGTGTTAGATTTATAGTAACGAGAGCAAAAAAGCAAACGACAACAGGAATTTAAATAGCGGTCGATGTTTTACACCACAACGCTCTCTAAGAGCATAAGAGGCTACTGTATAATGTTATTAGAAGGCGGGAAATATTGAAAGCAATAAAAGTATCAACTTGGTGACATATTTGATTTTATTCGACATAATGTTGTTAACAAAGTATCTCTTTTTGTAAGAGTTAAGTATGGGTTTTTGCCATCATCTCAACATATCTGTAATTTGAGCTGAAGGTTATAAAACTGAGATTGGAAACCAGTCTCAATCAGATGCTTGAGATTTGAGACTGGTTTCCGTGCTCAGTTTTATAACCTTGGGCATTGATGTTCACGTAGTTTGTATTCTTTTTATTCCAAGACATGCTCCGTTCAGAGATGTTTGACAACAAGAACACACGAGCACGTGTGCAAATGATAGTGCCTCTAGCTGGGAGCGAACCCGCGCCGTCACGGCGACAGCGCCTAGCCCTACAATTTCTGCGACGCAACCGATTGAGCTAACCGGGACAACCCAAAAAAAGGTTGATCGGATAGCCCTGATATACAATCACTGCATGACATCGGTAACGGGTTGTTTTACTGTTAACAGTACTGTATATGTACGGAAAGACTTTTTACGGCCGCCACACTGCACAAATAGCGCTACTGTGAATTTCAAATGATAGTGTCTCTAGCTGGGAGCAAAAAAGCCATTACACGTACATGTAAACAATAACTTCTCTGGTACTGGGATGTCATCATTCAACTTAAAACCGCTCAGAGACATGTTTTGGTTATCATTTTAATAAAGTTGCATTGCAAGCGACATTTTTATAGGTTTTGAAGTCACGAGTTGTGGCGCAAAAGAATGAAATTCATTAGATAGCTTCTTTATAACCTGTTAGAAACAGTCTAAGATAATGTCAGAACAATTTCAGAACATTAAACGCGGAACCGGTTATGGTTCCATGTGGAGGTATGCAGTAAATAACCAGCAACATTTCTTAAATAGGTAGTTCATAAGAAATTGTGCGTTTTAGATGTATTGAGCAGATTCCGCTTGACTTTGTGTATTCAGGCTCGAATATCACATAATAAATTATAGTTTACTCAACACAAAGTGAATTTTGTTAAAAGCTCACCATATATAGTTACCTCGATTTTGTTTATGTTTGTAAGTAAGTTCTATTTAATTTTTGTTTAAAATCCAATTTTGAACAATGTTTTCATTAGATTTCTACTTCAGACTGAACAAAAAGACCAATATCCGAATTCAAACTCAAATATCAATTTGAAAATATGACAATACCAAGTGGTACACGACTGATAATAGGACGGTCAAATTTCATTTTCATCAATTATTCTTTTCAAATAAACTACATGTACTCAGAATTTGAAAACACTGTTTTACAGGAGTGAGTTTGAGAAAGAGAGGTTTGGTGATATATGTAAAAGGGCAATCGCTTTTGTTGATTTCTGTTGGTGTCGTTTTTTGAAAGTGAACAAATTAAAGTTTGCTATGTTTTCCTATCTGTCTAATATTTGTTTTGGGAGGTTTTAGAATGTTATTCAATTTCCTGATTTATTTGTTTCACATTTGTTTCCATAGGCTATGAAACCAGTATTCCATATTTGAAGAATCCTTTTGATAATTTAAGTTTTAAGGGGCGTATTCAGTCAACATTGCACTGTTATCTGTATAAAAGTTAAAATATCAAAATCTCCGTGACGGCAAAATACTGTTCAATAAAACTTTGGCGCAAATAATCGTTATTAATGTACGTATCTTCATATTATTATTAAATACATTAAGACATATTTTTTCAATATCATATTACATTGTACTTATTAAAAATGATGTTTTGTGTTGTTGAGTTTTTGTGAATTTATCTAAATAGAATTTTAGGGAATTTTTACAGTAACGGTTTTAACTTGTCTTTACATATGCAAAATATAGATACATTAAAATACTGCAAAGATTCTTTAAACGGCATTTTCCGTTAGAGAGATTTTGATAATTTTCTTTTTTAGTCGATGAACGTACAATAATGGCCGTAGACCGTCCTATATTGAGTTTTATATAAGACTTTCAGATATATGTATTATATACAGGTAGTTGAATGCGAGTTGCTGATTGTGATACATAAACAAAGGAAATTCGATTCTAGTTAATCGATGTTTATATTACCGTTGAGCGAACAGATGATACGATTAATGTTTAAGAAGACTTTTGTTAGTATTGTTAGAGACCTTCATCATGAGACCATTTGAGATTGTAACCATGGCTGACGGTTATGAAACTGAGATTGGAAACCAGTCTAATATCTCAAGCATCTGATTGGCTGAAATGGCGACTTATTTTTACAACAACCATTGGTGTTATTATATGGGTACGTCAAGGGAAAAGCTACCTTCGGACATTTGACGTCAATCATCGAAATGACGTAACAAAATTCAGCAGACGACATTTATTATTGTGCATTATGCGGAAAAGAATAACATTATATTGTACTACGTGAAACAAAATAACTTTTTAGTTATCATAAAATATGAGATATTTTGAGGTTTTTCTCAAATAACAGGTATTAACAATTTAAGGGTAAAAGAAATTATATGAGCATAAGACACGTTTTCTTGTAACCTGCCCCATGTTATACCAAATGTTAACTGCCTGGTGACCTGGAGGATAGGAAAGTTGGAAAATATGCACAAAGGCAACATGTCATTGTTTTGTTCTTTGAGAAATCTTGTATGGCAAGTGTGTTACGATGAATCCTGATTTCGATTCCCTCAATGGCATAAATATTTTAACAAATAATTCCAATGTTCTATACAGTAAGCACGCAGGTTACTTGTTTTATATAGCGATAGTTACTAGTTAAGCGCGTTTTTGATAAAATTTTTCAACTAAATGATGTGTTGTTAATAAAATGCGCGTTTAATTACTATGCAATCAAGCAAACTTTTTCCATTGATGGCTATTTTTATTAGAGAAGCATCTGTCTATGCATTGCGTATTTGATGACGCCCGCTTGATGATATATATTAATTGTTAAAAATGTGCTGGAAACACCATTTCGGTACATATGTATTCACTACGACAAGAAATTAAGTTTTCTATACGTAGATACGCTCATTAGACTGGCGCGCATGCGCCAGGATATAGTGACGAAGCCGAGAACACGGCGACACGCGGTTTTTAACTGTCGATGTATCATTATGCGACCACGAGCGTATTCAAGTAAGCGGGGTTTTGTGGTCACCTCGAAAGCAGGCAGAAATGTTTTGCAGACGTTTCAAGCTCATTCAAGCACGCCATTCCACGAATGTTGAATGATCTATAATACGTTTCCGTGTAATTTTTTGAGCGTCAATGCCAATAACTCTATCAAACAATTGTAGAGTGAAATCACGTCTAGCTACGACAGTGAACAAACAACTGGATATGTATGAGTAGTTTCATTACGCCTAACAAGTTCCATAGATGTTCAGCGTGAGAAAGTAGTGCATATTAAGAAAGTAAATTTTATTACGAACGATGACGAACATTTGTAAAGACAATGCGACAAAGAAAACACTTACTTAAAAAAGCAACAAAGGCACACTAATATTACCGATAAAGTGATTAAATAAATTGCGTATGTGCAAGACAATCACAATGACGTCATATTCTGAACGCAGACTCGGTGCAAGAATTTTGAAGTATTTCAGGTGTTTAATTTTGCTTTATTTAAAATATATACCGTGTCGATAGTTTAACGGTGTTGTTACATAACACGTACAGTACAGGCTTTAGCCCAAAAATTACACACAACTCCAGTGATCTCCCTTCGACTGTGTTTCCATAATTATTAACAAATTCTCCTTGATTAGATAATTAGGACATGTGATGATGATTGTCACGTGACGATTTTTGAAAACAACGGAAGCCGTACCTAAGTTATCTATCCTTTAGGATTAACCTACTTCAGTAGAAATTCGAAAGTAGTAAACCAATTTTTTTTATAGGAGTTATAGTTGTCAGAGAATCATAAGCGAGCTTAGGTTATCTATCCATGAGGCTAAATATAGAAAAACATATTTTATTTATAGATAAAGACTGAGAAAGTCAAATCCAAACTTACTAAAACATTCTAAGTCGAGAAAGTCAAATCCAACCTGACAAAACATTCTAAGTTGTACATGTAATCTTGATTTTGGATACCATGCGTCAAGTGCAATCGACACTGGCTGTAGTTCGTTTGTGAAATCGTCTTAGGTTTCATCTGATTGCAAAAAATGTTTCTTGTATACGAGTTCCAATGCAAAAGTGTTTGTGCTTGCGTTGAGCTCGAAGCTGATAAAAATATCTTGGAAATGCCTTGGTCGTGAGCAAGTATTTAAGTTGACAGTGCAATATCTAGCTTGTGCACATGTTAAACAATGTTAGCCAAAGTTGACATTCTGCTGCGTAGGTAATGTAGATCTCCGGCGCGACAGTCTTTCAACGCTTTCAGTGGGTTGATTTCTCTCGAAAAGAAAATGACGCGATCATCTTGATACCCACACTATAATTAGTTAACTTGATAGCTGTTATTTGCCTACTTAATTAGCCAGAGGTGTCTCGTATTTTCAGGTACACATCACTTGAGGATGGCATGCAAGACTGTGGCAACGTATTCTTTATTGCAAAAACCTTACGACGGTCTTGCAAACAAACATTGCATTGTTAACTTTTAGCCATTGTAATATAAAAAGCAATTTGAGCGATATCAATCGTACCCGGTGAACCTGTCGGAAGGTCAGTGTTGCACTGGACACACTCTGCCTACGGATAGGGTCAGTCGGTATAATCCCTTTATCAGCCGGTATAATCGCATTAGTTGCAGACTTTATATACTGTGGTATCATTTTATTTAGCGATGGCTTAATTTTCGCGTATTTCGCGCTCGGGCCAGTGCGCGAATTTAAAACCTATGCTAAAATTTAAACAAAAAGTTTCACATACGTATCCGAAACGTGCTATGTCCGAATGGACCTACACTTTATATATTGTTGCCCGTATCGCAATTTGATATAAATTAGAAGTATCGAATAATTTTGTTAAGAAAGAAAATAAAATTAGTTATAACTGTCGAATTTCTTTTGGAATATGTTTAATGTTACTTCAAAATTTGAACGACAATTTAGTCCGCGCATTTAGGTCAGGTCACGTTTTACCGCACAGTATCGTTGTCATCTCATTTTTAATATATCAACACTTTTTTGAGTAACTGTTTCGCATTTAATTGACACTTTGGACCATAAAACGGGTACGAAATTTAACATGCCAATTATGATATGAATGGTCCAGATAGATGGATCAAACGGGTCACATGTCAATTAGCGGCGCCGAATAAACAGCGGTCGGATAATTGACTAACAAAGGTAGTGGTAATTGACAGGGGGCCAACTGACACATGATTACCTCGCGTGTTCAAATAAGCAATAGGTATTGATAACGGGTCGGTAAAATATCGATAATAGTATTTTTTTTTGTTTGAAAAATTGGATTTGCGCGAATTTACGTCCGCGCGAAACAGTCTTTTTCGGCGATTGCGCGAAATTTCGTGCCAGCGAAATTAAATGATACCACAGTAGCCTAACAATAGTTATATGCACAATAGTTTTATAAAGTCTAGATAATTAGTCTTTATATATACATGTATATTGGACTCGCGCAGGTTTCTTTTTGAAATTTAGTGGAGGAATGGTATTTATTGAAGAGGATTCCAGCAAGAAGCCGCAAGCCATTTTCGGTTAATCAATAGTTATTTTTAGATATTTACCTTCAAAAATAGCTATCAACACCAGTTTTCTGCATTGAAGTCAACGTTGTTTTTGTTGTCCTAAGGTCTGACTGATGTGTCTAACAAATTAACTGTACTAGTTTAAGCCTGGTTAGCCACCCCATACTGCATATTTTACACTATACACACCCTCTTAAAATTATTACATTGTAATTTTTATATATAGAGTAATCAGGTCAGTGAGGTCCATATAGAGGTTTCTTGATTAGCTGTTTCGGCATGAGGCAGTGCACTAAATGTGCCAGTAACATATGGGGAACGCCGCGGGAAAAGGTGTCTTCGGGCATAATTTTGACATTTTAATTGTTAATAGATTTGTTCAAGTCAATTACTTGGAATTAACATTATCTATCTTGCACAAATGATTGATTTGGGATTTCACCTGTAGGGGACTTCTGTATTGCAGTGCTAGTCTTGTTCGGGGTCGGATGCAAGATATCCAGGAAAAGAATTCGTTTTGGTCGGTCTTAGGGTAGTTATATTATAATTTCCACGATTCTGGCAAAAATTCCCATGAAAATTTAATATTGCTGCTCTAAAATGAAGTTTGAGCAACTCAACTGAACCCACTCTGGTTCCGCTCCGGTATGAAGTTTGAGCAACTCAACTAAACCCACTCTGGTTCCGCTCCTGCTTGTTGATTTCAGATTATTTAGGTATATCAAACACTATTTTGCAATCTACACCAAGAAATCAAACACCAGCTACATAATGCTTTAAAAAGGTTTACTAGTTCGACATTTAAATTATATGTAAAACCAGCTTTGCATAAAAAGCTACAATGCGCAGCGAAGGAAAAATCAAGTGACGGTGAACGCACCTTCGGTTTGCAAGAGGCAAGTAAACTACAAATTTTACACTGCGTTGTCCTCCGTAGCAGATTATTTGTATGCAGTCATAATTGTTCACGAGACTTCAGTTCAGCTAGAAAATTAACAACATTTGCAGCCCTGGCATGTTAATTGTCAAGAATAATTGAGCTAACTACTACATTCTGGACTTAGAAAAGACTAGAATCATGACTTGACAACCGTATATGGCTAATGGTTTATGAATTTGATTAGAAACCAATCTGTTATTTTCTTTCCTTACTCCACCACATCTTCTACATTGACACCGGTAATGCCGGCTGCGAGCGTTGCAAATGCAGTGATCGCGGCAGTGCCGTTCGTGAAGCGTAAAAGGTTAGCCAGTGTGTATATACTATCCAGCAATTTTCATTTACAATTTGGGGTATAATGTAACTTGAACCATTGGTTACGTTATTGGTTATTACGTTTGCAGTATATCAGTATATTAATTTACTATCACATGCTATAAGGTGTTAGCAATTGTGCTAATACCAGTATTTCAATATTTGCTTTGGGCTGAAACATAAAAGCAGAACCAAAACAAAATACGCATCAGCAACATCGTCGGGTCCCAAGCCCCGAGTGAGAAAGCAGGAAGGACAATCCCCTTTTAAAGCTTAATTATCAGTTAGATATTTCCATTTAATCAGAAACGTTTTTCATGTTTTTTATAACTTAACCTCAGTTTTTGAAAGTTTAATTGCTCACACACAAAATATTCCACAACAAGACCTGAGCATCTGCTTATTGACTAACAATTGATCAAGGATTTAAATACGCTGCAAATGGTTGGAAATTTTAGCGTTGTTTACCGAGGACTAGTTGTTTTTATTATGAATGTTTTGTAATTTAATTGACCACAAGAACTGGGGAAATTGATTTATTCTCATCAATGGCATTATGCTTTTAGAATCACTTATTACTTACTGAATTCCTATTATAGCAAAGGGAAAGGTAACTAAGATGTGACTGCAGATTTTCAAGAACATTTGATTTCTTTGCAATGATTACAGAAATGCAAATTTGTTCATAGAGATAATTTTGATTTTTCGTTTTCTAATTTTACAAAATTATAGATAAGAATGTGGATACTTTTTATTTTTGCTGACTATATATTAATACATGTAGTTATGTGGCAGTTTTAGGTTGGAAAGAGTAGCCTTGACCAGGTCTCGAACCTTAGATCCAGTTTACAATGCTGATGCTCTACCAACTAAGCTACCAAGGTTGTCTGACAGCAAATCTACGACAATTAACGTTTTAAGTGTTATAATCAGAGTGAAGTAAAATGCATTGCTTGTTGCTAAAGTGTAGCAACCAAAATGAAAGTTTTTCTTTTTATTTTGATTTATTAAATCATGGTTCAAGATATTTCAAGTCATTCAGAAGCAGCAAGTTAAACACTTATTGATTAATAGTTTTATACTAGAGCTCGCATTGAGGAAGTGACTTATAACGACGTCTCGACCATTTGCCTTATTAATGTCACAACCATTTTTTTCACAATACTTCCCGGAAATTATCATTGATGGTCATTAGCAACAGAATAAGGTCAATGGCCGAAACGTCTAAATAAGTTAGCCAAACATTCAATGTTCAGTCTAATTAGCAGATTCGATTGCCTCCCTTGATGGTATTATGCTCACCTAAGGGCACGCAGAATGTCAAACATTGTGGATGGCAGTAGAGTCTATATAGGCATGCTTGAATAAGTTATCTTCGTATACGAATGGTATGTAGTGTATCTGTCTCTTTCATGGTTAGCTAGGCGCTGCTGCCATATTTGTATATATAGCATTGGGGTTATTTATACATTTAACTATAAAATACTGAGTAGCGTTACCGGAAATAGGAATCTTCTGCGGTTGTTTTATTACATAAGTTATTTCTCAATTTGAAAAGCACATAATTTTTTCTTATATTTTCTTAAAACTATTAGGAAATTTTGCTTAACATTTTGCCTTAAAATGTTATTTTGACATCAAAACGCACAATCAGTAATGTCGCTTTATGAAGTCATTTCATTTCAATAAATGACGTCAACTGATCGGGTTCGATAAATTAAGTATAGTTTATCGTATAAGTTATCTCGGACAATAACGTACTATTATTAGGAAGTCACAGAGCGCATTGAAGGCATACACTATCATCAAATAAGTGTAGTTGCCAAATATATTACATTTATAAAAACCGAGTTCTGCAACTGCTGAAATAATTATAACAAAGGCAATCTATGAAGCTTCTTAAAATCGTTTTTCCGTATTAAAGCCGAAAATACCATTAAATCTTTCTTTAGTAGACCGTAAAATCCAAAGTGGTTATTATTTTTTTCGTCATAGAATATCCCGTTAGCATTTCGACACTGTATAATAAAATTCAACGTTAATCTTTTTTGAAATGTTATAATTATGATGTATCCAGTAAACGAAAACTTACTAGATCTACTAGTATCAGATACATGTATATGTTTTGGGAATAATTGTAATATTAACAAATTGAACATAATAATAATAACTATACTTCTTTCTTTATTATATATATTTTTGTCCATCAACGCCGTTTATCTTTTTTAAAGATATTTCTTGTTTAAGAATGTCCTTGTGATCTAGTTCATCCTTGATGAGGTCGTGTATTACACAAGACAAGTAAGCCTGGCCCAAATTATTTAGTTGTCAGTAATCGTCAGTATTTTTATTTGAATATCGGACATGACCTCTCGGCTTGACAAGTAAGTGAAGACTTTTAAATAGGTATATCTGGGATATTTTCCATAAAATTGCACTTGTTTCACCTCAATGTCACGCTGTCCGAAGGCATGACCGAATTATATTGTTAGTAATCGTAAGTTCACCAAGGACTAGAAATATTGAAATGAACTTGCAACGTTTTTGAACTACACGTGCCAAAATTGTAAGTGCACACTTTTTAGTTTTGAAAGACAGAGCGAAATTATGAGATAATGTTGAATGATCTAACTAAAGCAACAGTTAAAAAACATTCTTTTCTGCTAAATTCCAGCAGTCGAAATCGATTTTTTTACAATCAAATTTTTTTTCGCATGTTAATAGAATAAAAAAGAGAAAATCAAATAGACATTGTAACTATGGTAACGTTTGACTGCTAAATAACGCAACAAAAACTTGAGTAAAAATTTAATTTAAAGTCCATCAGTTTAAAAAAATGGCGTTTGTTTGGTCAAAATATTAAAAGTCGTGTCCAAATTACTGGAATATTTCATCAAAATGAATAAATTTATACCACTTCAAATATTATTACACATGTTTTCCAGAGCTATTTTACTTACCAAACTGGTGGCCTACGCATTAAGTTATGTGCGAAAATAAAATGGCCTCCTCGAAACCCACTTTAAAATGGTTTGGATAAAATATGGCATATGGTATTTGTTCGTCAAGCTCCTGCAACGAAAATGCGAAGCTATATGAGATTTTGCAGTGAAATGGAATGGCAATACACAACAATTTACAGTTGAAAATAAATCAAATGTTAATGATACAAAGTTGAACAAATGATGGCGTATACAATTCTTATTTACTTGAGAATCACTTTCGGTAAACCTATGAGATGAAAATGTCAATAAAGTAACTTTAAAAATGAACAATTGTGAATTATGCACCAACAAATTTAACATCTTGTCTTACAGCTATAAAAGAACATGTAATTAGGTATTGCGAAAAGGTTTTGAAACCACTGGCAAAAATTTATTTTGGTCTATAAAAAATTCAAATGACGTTTTGAAGAAGCTTAAATCAAATAATTTTCAGGCGTTCTGTTTGTCTACTTATGATTTTTCAACTCTTTTATACTTCTCTCCCTCATAATTTAATAGGAGACAAGCTAACCAGTCTCATTGAAAAAACTTTTGCTAGAGAAATTAAACATTTATCGATTGTAATGAACATAGGGCATTCTTTACAGATAGTTCTTATGATAATTATACTTCATGGACCTGTCAAGACCTTATCCAGGTGCTTACATTTTTATTGGATAATAATTATTTGAGATTTGGTACCTCTATTTATAAACAAGTAATAGGCATTCCAATGGGTACTAATTATGCACACCTTGTTGCTGATCTGTTTTTATACTGTTATGAAAGAGACTTTATGTTATGTCTTTCTACCAAACATCAAAATGATATTATTACAGCTTTTAATAACACCTCGAGGTACCTTGATGATTTATTTAATATAGATAATAACCATTTTCCATCACTGGTTAATAAGATTTTTCCAAAAAGAACTGCATATTAATAAAGCGAACACTTCAGAAAAGCAAGCAAATTTTCTTGATCTAAATCTGTCTTTAGACAATGGTTACGTCACTTCTAATATATATATATAAAAGAGATGATTTTAATTTAATATAGTAAATTTTCCGTTTTTAGATGGCGGTGTTCCTCGTGCAACATCTTACGGGGTTTATATTTCACAGCTTGTTCGCTTTTCAAGAGCTTGCAACGATGTGTATGATTTCAATGAACGTAATCTGTGCATTACAGAAAAACTTTTCACAAATTAAGAAAAACTTTTTGCAAGTTTTATCGCTGATACCCAGATCTAATTCATAAATACAGGTGCAGTTTAAAATCTCTATTGCAACAAGGTATTTCACAGCCAGTTTTTATGGAGATTTAATTTATAAACTTAAGAAGATAAAAGGCAATGTTAACTTCTCCCGGTTATTCGTAAAAACCATCTGTAAATTTAAAAAGAAAGGTTACCAACATGATATTTTACAGCACTCTGCAGGGCTGGTGATTTACCCATCTTCAGTTGATCATTTCGCTTACCTCTTTGGTTGCACGACGGTGGCAGGGGTTAAAGAGTTTATGAAGGTTTATGGGGAAATATTTTCTTAAAAGAACCTAGACAATGATAGTGCCTCTAGCTGGGAGCGAACCCGTACCGTCACGGCGACAGCGCCTAGCCATGCAATTCCTGCGACGCAACCAATTGAGCTAACCGGGACGACCCCAAAAAAGGTTGATCGGATCGCCCCGAAGCTAGATTCGTTTCTTTTATCCCTGTCATCGTGTTCTTGCTGATTTTACACCAGGAGCTCTGGTCTCGGTAAGATCATTGAGTACCCTCCGTTTGGCTTTGCAATGCTATTAGCTTCGTATGTTTTATATGTCTGTGTGCTTTTGCATGCAATATTGTTGAGCCGATGGGTGGGTTGGAGTTATTTCACCAAGACAACTTGTACTTTTGTGATACGAGAACCTGTTGGGGCAAGTGTAAGGTTGGTGCACCCTAGAACCTGGTTTAAACCCCCAGTGGCAATCTGTTTTGCCACTGACCGTTCCAAGGCGGTATCTCCAAAGGTTCTCTTTTTCGTTAATTGCTTGTGGCGCCCTTTTTGAATCGACATACTTATACCAAGCATGCTCCCTCTCTTCCTCTCTTCTTTTTCGCTGCGTGGGAAAGCTGTGTTTTGCCACGATTCCTGATTTGCATTTTTTTCTTTTTTTGAGTACATTTTTATTAAAATGGCGAAATATGTATTTCAAACTTAAAACTTTATTTACTTTCTGAGTTTCTTAATACAAAGGACAACAATAGCAAAAACATGAAAAACATACGATATGATAATCAATGACGACAATATAATTGGAAATGACGATTCAACATATATTACTCAATATGTGTAGTTAAAACGAAATTATGATGCTTAAACAACAATCGTTCATACAGAAAATATACTGATTTGGATTATTTACAAAGGTATCCCCAAAGGTTCTCTTTTTCGTAAATTGTTTGAGGCGCCCTTTTTGAATCGACATACTTATAACAAGCATGCTCTCTCCCTTCCTCTCTTCTTTTTCGCTGCGTGGGGAGGCTGTGTTTCGCCACGATTCCTGATTTGCAAATATTTCTTTTTTTAGTACATTTTTATAAAAATGGCGAAATATATTTTTCAAACTTAAAACTTTATTTACATGCTGAGCTTCTTAATACTAAGGACAACAATAGCAAAAACATGAAAAACATACGATATGATAATCAATGACGACAATATATTTGGAAATGACGATTCAACATATATTACTCAATATGTGTAGTTAAAACGAAATTATGATGCTTAAACAACAATCGTTCATACAGAAAATATACTGATTTGGATTATTTACAGTATCATTAAGTGTGTATGGAAAAGAACATGCATATAATAGTAAGTTATAAAATAATAGTAGTACAGTGATATAATTTTATGATATTTTGCTATCCATATAGCAGTTTGTAATGAATTTGTGGCGTGGCTTTTCTAATGATGTCCAAGAATAAACTTAGTTTCTTTAATTCAAATCTATTTTACTTATTTAAAAGATCTTTAAGTTTCTGTATATTCGGCCTCTTACAATAAAAAAAAATGACATACTTTTTCTTAAGGTATCAAAGTGATTACACTGTAAAATATTATGAAATTCATCGTCCAAATCTCCACAATAATTACATATTCTTTCGTTAAGAGGAATACCTCTCCATCTACCCAGTTCAATGGGCAAACGGTGATTTCTTGTAAAAAATACCATCATTAATTTACTGAGATAACTGAGTAAGACTGATACATATTTATTTATTTTACGTTATTTTAAACGTATTTTGGAAACATTAATCAAATACCACCCACTCTGACATTACTAGATATCAGAGGCTCTACATTCGTGACGCATCATGAAAAATTGAAACTTACTGGGAAATCATTTAATTTCGCTGCATCTAAATTTCGCGATTTTGCAAAAAGTGACATTTTCGCGCGGACAATATTTCGCGCAGATTTATTATTTACAAAAATATTTCAGTGCTTTTCAATCAGTCAAAAAAGCGTTCTATATCCATCTCTGACGCAATTTAGATAACCATCTTGACCAAGTCAGTTCGCAATTTGATCTGGTTCTACCCATACCGCAGTAAGCCCCATTTTGTCACGGAGCGTAACATCTGACTATGATTCGTCTGGGGATATTTATGTGACTAGTTTTCGTTGCCATTATTGTTATATTCTATCCTGTTGCGGGCTCTTTTTCTAAAATAAATATAGTGTCATTTCTAACTGATATAAAATGATGTACACCTTTAAACAAAGACCCAATTTTGTTATCTCACTAATTATACTGGATGCCGATGAAAACGCAACACATTGCTTTTTGGGATATTTTCGACGTGTGGAAAAGTTTTATAAATTCGCAAAAATAGATGTGTTTTAAAATGAATAATAGATGAAAAGGGAACTTTGAAAGACATTAAACACAACAAATATGAAAATGTTGCTTGCTCGGTTTGATAGAGCTTGTTCATGGGCATTAATGGAAATGCATATTACTGCCCACGCCGCCTAGCCCCGGGTTAAGCGCAACTCAATATTTACACCATTAAACAGTACAATTTTGATACATCCCAGACGATGGTATGCATATGGCGCTGAACATGGAACTTTCAATGCTGTATTTTCAGATTAATACCATTCCTTGTTCAGCGGCGTATGGTCCCCAAATAAAAGAATTGATTTGCCCTAAACAAGAAAACAATGGGCCCTAAACAAAATAGAATTTTGACAGGGGATGTCGTTGGGCTAAGCGAGTATTTGTCGACGGCGAACAATACATTCGACGAGCGATTTCACGTCGAGGCATACCTCCTTGGATCATGCCTAAACCCTCATGTCGCTGTTTGTCTAAAAGTCTTGGCATTTTCACATTCGTATAGAGTAAAACTAAAAAAAAAACTTTGAACAAAGACCACCTGCGGCACCTGCCTTCAAAAACACTTCTAGACTTTCCAAAAGTGGTATTTGAAGGCAGGACCACAAATCATAAAAATAAATCTTGAGACGAGTCTCAAATATCAAGCACCAGATGCTTGAGATTTGAGACTGGTCTCCAATCCTAGTTTTATGATATAAGCCTTGGGTTTGACTGTACAATTAAAAAAAATCATAATGAAAAGGAACTATAGGTCAAATGTATTTGAACAAGTAATACAATGTCTTGTAAATTAGACAAATGGAACCGAAAGTAGCAAAGTGTGATAGATAAATCCAAATTACCGATAAATGTTTAGTCTAAAAACAAAAACCAGATAATAAAATAGGAACTGGTTTATGTAGATATTTTTTTTGCCTTAACCGCCGTAAGATCGATGGCTGGTAGAACACCACAGTTAGTTATAAAGAATTTGATAGCTTCATCTTCTTCAAGACTCACCATAATTAATTGTTTTAAATATCAAAGAAACATATAATTTCTAAAGGTTACAGTATCACATCAAAGGAACAATTTAATATATATTATAACACAACACCAGGAAATAATGCAAGGGTCTTGTTGTATCTTTTTCTTACATTGTGTTTGTCATGTTTCGTTTACAGTTAGTACCACGCGGAATCCCCACGCAACAACAAAAAAGAGAGAAAAAGAAAGCCTGAATTTTAACATGATTTATTTAAAATAAATACACAACAATATTAAAATAGAGAATTTTATGAGGGTCGGTTTTGAAACTAAGCTATATTGTTTGGTTCAATATTTCTCATAGTAAACTTAGATTTTGGCTTATTATTAAAGTTAAAACAGGAAATCAGACAGTCACGAATTTCAAGAATCTGATAGGTGAAACTAAAAATGTCTCCAAATGGACAAACCAAAAGCGAAATATCTATTATAATGTAAAAAAGTGATAATGATAATTTCTTTGAAGTCTGTAGTCAATCCCTTAAGTAAAAATAAAACATTATATAAAAATATTACAATTTTTAAGGAAAATTCTAAGATTAATGGGAGATTATCCTTGAAAAAAATCGTTAGATTTACGGACTTTACCACATATGATGTGGATAGTGATAAGGAGTGACGTGGATGATGATATGAAACATACATGTTTAGTTTCCAGGATATCCCTCAAGAAATATAGAAGCTATAATCAAACTAGCCCATAACTCTTTAAAATTAATCAAAGCGGAAACTTCTGAAGATTCGCACAACTAAGCTAGGTGACAAGCATTCCCTTAAAGTTAAAATGAAATCGTCCAAGCGGGTTTGAAGATGAAGCATGGACAAGATTGTTATTATATTGAAGTTATAGAAAAAAAGTTACTAAGGGCCCATAACTCTGCCAAATAATGTGAGCGGAAGATCCTGAAAAATGCACAACTAGGCTGGCTTGGTTACTAAAATTCCTGTCCAGTTTCAATGAAATCACCAAGAGGATTTAGAGATGAAGCTTGAACAAGCTTTTAACATTAGAAGTTATAGTTATTAATGACCAAGAGTCCATGATTCTGCCGACCTAATCTAGGCGGAAAGTCCTGATTAAATGCACAACTGTACTCGGTTACAGACATTTCTTTGAAGTTTCAACGAAATCCCCTCAAGCGGATTTGAAGATGAAATTGGGCAAGATTTTAAAATAGAAGTTATTGTAAATGACATATCACTGCCTAAAAAGAAAATGTGCGTAAAATCCATATTGTATGCACACCTAGCCTTGGTGACAAACACTCCTGTGAAGTTTCAATGAAATCTCAAAAGCGGTTTGGAGATGAATGAACAAGATTTTAATATAGAAGTTGTAGTAAAAATGACTAAGGGTTCATAAGTCTGCCAAAAACAATCGGAGTGGAAACTCCTGTGGGATATGCACAACTACACACAGGCTTGGTGACAAACACTCCTGTGAAGTTTCAATGAAATCCTCCAAGTGGATTTAGAGATGAAGCTTGAACAAGCTTTTAACTTAGAAGTTTTAGTTATTTATGACCAAGAGCCTATGATTCTGCAAACCTAGTCTGGGCGGAAAATCCTGATTATATGCACAACTGGACTCGGTTACAGACATTCCTATGAAGTTTCAATGAAATCCCCCAAGCGGATTTGGATAGGAATGCGTACAAGATTTTAAAATAGAAGTTATAGTAAATGACTAAGGGCTCATATCACTGCCAAAAAGAATATATATGGAAACTCCATATTGTATGCACAACTAGCCTTGGTGACAAACACACTTGTGAAGTTTCAATGAAATCACCAATTTGAAAGCGGTTTGGAGATGAATGAACAAGATTTTAATATAAGAGTTGTAGTAAAAATGACTAAGGGCTCATAAGTCTGCCAAAAACAATCGGAGTGGGAACTCCTGATGATATGCACAACTACACGCAGGCTTGGTGGCAAACACTCCTGTGAAGTTTCAATGAAATCAACCAACAGGTTTTGGATATGAAGCGTGGACAAGATTTCAATAATTAAGGGGAATTTTATAAACTAACCATCTAAAAACTAGAAAGCCAAGAAACAATTAACAAAACAGAGAATCTTTGGGTTATCGCCTCGGAACGATCTGTTGCAAATATATTTGCCACCGTGCAAACCTAATTCAAGAGAAATTCATGCTCACGTTGCCATACCGAATCATTTTACAATAGAAATTGCATGTACACCTTCATTCTCGTAATTGACCATTAAATTTTTGTCATACCTCGTGTTTAATTAACCTAATTGGATGGTTGTGTTTCCTGTGTATGAAGGTTTCTAATAATTACATTTTACTTAAAAAATATGTTTCAACTCAGGTTCATGTTCTTTATGATCTATTCTATGTCCTTTTAACCCGTCTGTTCCTTTACCAAATTACATAATTGCGCCCCATTATATCGAATAACATTTCCTGGAAAATGAAAAATGGTATTGCTGATCAAAAAGTAGAATCCTGTAATTAATGTTCGTATAAAGTACGGTTTCAAAAGTTATTCAATATCTCAAAAGACACCTTGCCTCAGCAATTTGACATAATCATCCAGCACTTTTACTTATTAATCTGAAATGTTTAGCTAATTTGGCTAAATGATATATAAAATTTGATTCCACTAATGTCGTCGAATAATTGATAATCAACATAAGAAATTATTTCCTGTTCTTTTACAAGCATCCTGATACGTTTGATAATTCATTCATATTTCTGAATACGTATAATTTAAATTCTAGCCAGTAATATAACCAATTATTTTTACTTTTTATGAATGGGCACGTACGTTTCATTATACTAAGAAGCAATGCTTTAAACTTATCTGCCTGTTGCCACTCGGTAACGGCTTGATAGTGTAGAATTGACATATTTCCAAGACGACATTTATGTAATAAAATTGTTATTATATTTAATAAGAAATACATAAATATGAATAAAAGAGCATACACGATTTAAAAGGCGTACGTTTAAAGTATTGACAATGAAAAGGACTTTAATACAGCATTTAGAGTAAGCCGGTAATAAGTGATATGTAGATACAAAAAAACGGTTGACATATATCAAGGAACCAATGTTAATTGACAAATGGGTAATTGCAGTATCAAGAAACTGGAGCTAACTGATATCACAGTGAATAAGCGTACAGTTGCTCAAAACGGAAGTTGCTGATCTGTACGCCGATGATAACATAGTTGCTTACAGAAAAAACTGCGACATGGAATTATTTATTGGTAAATAAAACCAAATTTAATGTGCATTTGGAAAAAAATATTTCTGTGGTAAGTACAACGTTAATTGTTAGTCCTGCTGTGATCATAAAGATTTAAAGGAAGGGTTAGTATTGTTATAATCCATCATCGTTCCCAACGCGATCAGTGAAAATAGCAGCAAAACATTGAACAAAACGGGACGTTTTGGGTTCAAATTTCTATGTGTAAATATATTTTGGACCATATTTGTGTTGGTATGGGAGAAAATTTATTTATTCAACTTGTGTACTTCCTTGACCTGAGTTTAAACCTTCTTAGCAACGAGAAAATGATACTTTCTTTATGTCACTGTAAATGGTAAGACTGTACGCATAGTTGCAACTGTACGCGATCGTTAGTTGTTAACAGAGTTTAACATCTGTACTCATAGTTGTTAAAGAGATCATTAACAATTTATGGTTCCAGTTAATGCTTTCTGATTATATCGACAGGTTATCATTTTAGCTTCAGTTAACCTTAATAATTCTTGCACGAGAACCTGAAAAATGCATATTTTTTCAAAATATTTGCTCATTCTTTTAATAATACAATTGTATAAACAAATATCTGATCTTGGCTTCTGTTTCAAAGTCAGATTTATTGTTAAATCTCTTGTAAGCTCTTCATGAAAGGAGGCGTGAAAAAAAAAACGACTATAGTTCAACCGAGCTATAACAGTGGTAAGACCGTGTAAGATATGTAGAGGCTGGCTGTAATGTTTTCATTTCTTCTCTGAAGTGCGACCAGTAGAAGCCATAATATAGCTGGACAAATACGCGTTGGAACTTCAACCATATTTTCTAAAAATTTTATAGAATACTTCAATCAGATTAACATAATCCCTGAAATCTACCAATTAAAGTCGGCCAAAATGAAATCCAACTCGACATTTAAACGACCTTAAACATGAAATTCTTAGCAGTTGCAGACGTAATTGTAGACTAACTTTACTCAGTCACGAAGTGGTGGATTTCAAAATCTGAACCTCTTAATGGAATTTTCCAGTCAAAGACCAGATTGTTCAAGAGTCTTTATGATATTGGATAATATTTGTGCATATTGTATGTTTTTGCCAACACCGGCAGGGATTTCAGCAGGTTTATACTAGGTGTTATTTAATCAGGGGATTTAGGATTTCTAGCAATTATCGGTGTCTTATTTGCAAAGTGTACCAATTCGTTCATATGGTTCAACAGTAGATCAGAGTAAAAAATTTATAGCTCAAAACTTGCTTGTCAGTTCTGAAATGTGATCATATAAGGTTTTATTTTTGATAAATAATACATTAGATTTGGTTGATTCCTTTGATTGATTCCTTTAACAAGTTCTTGCTTCATTGATGCTTTTCAGTTGATCAGTATATGATGCACCTATGATCGCAACTGTTCGTACAGTCTGACATTGAAATACTGCAACTCTGCGTACAGTCTTGTCACTTTTGGTTGCTGCACAGAAATACCATTTTCTCGGTGCTAATTCGTTCAACTACCGTTCAACACATTTTGTGAGCGTTGGAAATGATTTTTCTTTCACGGGAAGTCAAATGTATACCTTTTAAATATATACATGATAAAATATGAGGTCACAAATGCAGATTTTCTCCACTCTTTTTTCCCCATTTTGTACTGATCAAGTGTGAAAAGATTACAGATTGCAACTAAACTAGCCGTTAGTTCAAGACTTCAATATCACAGTAAGACTATTAATCAACGATGTACTTATTATAAAAATAATTTCTGCAAAAAAACACATTTAATTTAAATATATATTACAAATAAAAAGCCGATGTCGCGTGTTTTTCTGTAAGCAGCTATATGATCATCGGCGTACAAATCAGCAACTTCCGTTTCGGTGAACTGTACGCTTAGACACTGTGGATATGTGTTTATTGCGGTATCGAAAGACCGGCCCGGTAGTGGTCCAGTAACTGTACTCCTAGACCGGCATGATAGTGGTATAGTTTCTCTACTCTAAGACCCCAAGAATAGTGGTACGCTAAATATACACATAAACTTCCAAAATAGAGGTCCGGTTACAATACTCCTAAACCAGAAGGATAGAGGTCATGTGACGGTACTGATAGTTTCTGTACTCATAAACCCCCTAAATACTGGTACAGTGAATATACTCATAGACTTCCAAGATAGAGGTCCGATTACAGTATTCCTAGACCGTAAGGATAGAGATCCATTTACTATTTCCATTAACCGGCAGGAAACCGGATCTATTGCCAATCTAGAGATCTAGCAATTGATAGATGCAAAAATCTGGCGTTGAGTTCCCCAGAATCCTTGATTGATTTCAAGCTTAAGAGAAATGATTCTGTGGAAACTTGCTTATTTTACCATATCCATCATTTCTTTCCATTCAATTCATTTTAAACCTTTAAAATCTGTCCCCGCAGGAAACATTTTCACTTGTTGCATACTTCATGTTGATCGTATGACTGATGCGTGCAATTAGCTTACAAATGATGACTCAATACGTAAAGAATGTAGATACATGTACGCCATCTTTACTTCCACTTGAAAGACTACATGTTAATGGCTTAATTAATAGCAAATGCGAATGTCATATGAACCCTGTTACAATTTGTCGTCATTGTTTAATCAGTCATTAATAAGTTTAATTAAAAAAAAACAACAACAACAAACTAGTGACTGGCATACGTCTGAAGATAAGTAAAAATATGATTGGTGTTTAGCAAACTCTGAGGAGAATAATTTGATATGTTGTAGTATTGGATATACAGATGTAAACATATAGTGTTAAAAACAATTATAATCTGAGATCAACATCTGCCACAGTAAATAACAAACATTTCAACACCATAATATAAGCTTATGTTATAATTAATGTGTTATTTATATCACAAACTACAGTCTAAACTCCTTCACCCGAGAACCTGGTTTTAACACCCCAGTACAGTACACGGCAGTAGTAATTACCAGTAAAAAGTGGTACTAATAACTGAAAATTAAAGCTTAGTTTTTACAGTTTAAAAATATAAATCATCGAGAAATTTTAAACCAAACAATTATCAACAGGATATCATACAGAACTTTACAGATACTTGTTGATTAATTCCATTAAGTGGCTCACTCTGCTTATTTTTTTTACCCTTTTCACGGTTTGTTATTTTCACTTTTTTTTCGATCGCGAATCTGATTGTTCACCCGATAATTGCGTTTTCTTTGTAACTCTACATTTATTTTTTTACGACAAGGGGTTTATGGAGAACGAAAGGTTCATCAAGGACAGTTGTGTATAGCATTGTGATATTGATTTAAAACGCATTCTCTTGTCTTTATATTTTCTTCGAAGATTCTCCATAAAGACATAAATTAACCATTAAAATATTTTCGTAGTACATGTAATCTTAAAACTGAGATGTTCTTAGATACTGAATTAATAAAAGCGACATCATTACCGAAAGTGATAGACTTTATAATGTCCAGACTGCATTATTTTTTCTTGACTAGATTTATAATGAATCTGAACAGTCTAAATGATGTTCGTTGTTGTTCACACGACAGTGTGAGATAGAATGTAAGTAACAGTATAAATAATTATAATTGAATAGTATAAATTTTATTTAATATATACTAGCAGAAAATAACAACAACAACAAAATGTTTATTTTTGTGTTTTTGTTTGGAGTCGCTCATTACTTGAGTTCTGTGTCGGTAATATGAATATTCTCTCATGCGTTGCGTTTCCTGGCAGTATTTCCCCCCTAATTGTATTATAAAATTGGATCTATAAACTCATATATAATTATAGAAAATTATTGTGTTTCCTTTGTGTCGAATAAGAGAAATACAAATCAGTTCTAGATCTGATCGAAATTTGAAACACATTATCACCAAGCGGTGATTTATCAGTTTGATACAAAATGCACACCATTACCGTCGCATTGCTGTACCAAACAGATTTAATATGAACATAAACAGCGGTCAGGCAGTGGATATTAAATAAGGTTTTCTTTCCATTTTTAGCTGATAGTTTAATACGTCCTTCTAAGATAATTAATAAGATTAAAAAGACAACCAGATGCCAAAAGGCAGATTTATTATATTTAACAAGACTGGATTACTCTCCGAAGCATTAATTATACCGTCTGACGTTATGAAGATACTTATTATATAATAATTGTTTTTCCATTATTCACAGACGCTAGTAATGAGATTTTTCCTATTCTTTGAATCTTTGTGTCGAGATAGAACTTAGTAATACCCGTGTTCACTTTTGTGCTTCATGAGAAGCGCTATTCGTAAAGTTAACGACCTTTGTTAAAACGACTTCAATATATTTAAACAGACCACATTGATTAATACGCATTTTTTGCGAGAAGAGAAATAATAATATATTACAAAATTGTGTTTTGTTAGTAGAAAAGAAAATATAAACTTGCTAAAATAAAACCTATGAAGCATTTTCTCACACAGCATAAAATAACACAACATACAACACAACATTTTAACCATTCTCTTCTCCATCATTCTATCCAGAAATAATCAAAAAAGGGTTTGTAATTGTGTATATTGAAATCTATCACAACTGCGTAAAACGCCTCCACCCCACAAAAACCAAGCAAAAACGAAACAAAAAACCAACAAAAATATTTTTTCGACAGTTTCAAATTAAGCGTAATGGTTAATATTCATGCACTTTAACTTTCAGTTATCCCGATACAAAAAGCCTTTACTTTAATCAGGAGTATGGGGTAGTTATAACTAATCACCATACCCACGTGTTTATATAATTATCAGTGTCGACTAGAAACCATAAAATGAGAACCTGAGGAACCCGAATGTTTCCGCCTTGGGACCGTCAGTAGAAAATCATTTGCCTCAGTGGGTTTAAACCAGGTTCTAGGCTGCATAAACTTCACATTTGCCCATGCGGGTTCTCAAATCAAGTATAAATTGCCGTGGTTAATTCAACCGACTCACCGACTTCTTCCGAAAGCGAAAACACACAACAACATAACATAAATTAACTAATCACTGTTAAATAAGCTGTATCAGCTAGAATGCCAGGAATATAAAAAGCGACCGAGCTTCTTAGTTCCCTATAAACTTCCCCATTTCTCTTAAAACCTTCATGAACTTTCGAATTCCAAGTACCATCGTGTAAACAAATTATTAAGCAAAACGATCAACTATGGATGAGTCAATAAACAAACACACATAGCGCTGTAGAATACATTTTTGGAAGCCTTTCTTGTTTAAAGAACAGATTGGTTAGAAAAAAATGACAATATGGATATTGTCTTTTATTTTCTTCAGTTTCTCCCACCATGAGACTGGTTAAGAAATATATTTTTATAGTTACTGTAATTATATTGTACATCTTTTGGCAGATACTGTAATAATATCAAACTGGAATTTTATTTTGGGAGCAAATAACACTTGAAAAACGAATTTTCGTCTTTAAATAATGAAGGCAAAACGTCTCTCTCCGTTTTCGATATCAACACCCTTTAAAAAACAACATGTTATGCAGAGATGTTGCAAACGGGGCATCATCATAAATGAGACTGAAATATGTGCAATTTCAATTTAAAATTTATGTGTTATCTTAAGGGTGTGTGTTGACTTAAGATAGACACTTTTTTATCTGTATTTAACAAATCATCAAAATAGTCAAACTAACTTGAATGTTATTGTCAAAGTTGTAATATTGTATCCTGATGTTAAAAAGAGTCAGCATACGAGTCATTTTCAGTCTCAGTACCCATAGGGGCGCCTCGTTGTTATAAAATATACGCTCCAAATCTTGGGTAAATACGGTATACAAACATTTAAATTACCATTTTATTTTTATTTCCAGTTATGCCTTTCGTGAACTTTTGCATTAACTTTAATATGCACTGGCTCCATAACTTTGAATTACATAAGATATCATCTTCAAACCTAGAATGTATAGTCACTATCATAATTTTCACCATAACCGCCATGGCAACATGTATAACTCTTCTACAATACTTTAAAGTTATGTCCCTTTTTCACTTTTATTGATCTTTGTTTAACATTTTATGCACTTTGCCCATTATTTTGGAACTAATAAAGAAATCTACAGCAAACTTTAAATACATTTCCACAATCATAATCTACGTCACTTTTATTAATACCTACAATATTAAAACAGTTATGATACGTTTTAGCGCAGGACAAAAAAAAACAACAAAACAACACAACAATTTTGATTCTTTCAGCCGTTAATCCACTTATGTTCTTATATTGTTTTATAAAGATGTTTTTAAGCACGTTAATTGAAAAATAGTTTTTACAAAAGTTTAATACAAACATATTGCTTTCATATAACGTTGTATTGACACAAATACATGATTTGTGATTTATATCTGCCAAAAAGAAATATTTAGGGATATTTGTTTGACCTTCATATATACAGCAATGAAAATTTGAATAAGATCATAAACGATAAAATTGGTGTATAAATTCATATGTGTACCTTTTAAAAATGCGATCTTAAATGTATTAGTTACTTTTACATACTTTTTTCTTCTATAGAACATCAAGATGTCATGATTATGTCCTTTAATAACACCCTGTTGTGTTTTGTCGACATGCTATATATAGATAATTAACATTTTCATCGCTGGCCAACACAATGTAACCTAATGAACTGTAGCTAAATAAAGCAAATGTTTCTTTACATGCCATAAAATTCTAAATTTGACAATAAAATAGTCTGTTTATGTTAAGATCTCATCTTAATTAGGAAAGAGGAGATAACACTTACCTCCTCAAAAAAACACAACAACAACATCTTTCCGCTTTATCCAATGTTCAGATATGTGCAAATACCACGATTTAAATTAAGAATAAAATATAGCATCAATGAGCAAAGTATCCGATGTTATTTTGTCAAGTTTCACTTGGCTAAATATATAAATATCGTGCTCAACCTCCTTCAAATATTAAAGACGGGTGAAGATCAGATGAGATCCTGATGAAATGGTAAGATAACATAAAATTAAATTAAACAACGGTGCAAGAATTAACGACCGGAATATGGCATTGACATAGAAATGATGAATTTAGATAAGTCACTTGCACTTATAAGGGACAATTGAAGTTTAGACTAAAATATATAACCCGGTGCTATTATCATTTCGATAAAATAAAACTGTTTTTGTATTAATCAGTGTTTTTGTGCAAATCTATTCTTATTGATATTTAAAAAAAAGAGGAATAAACAAGAAAAGAATAAAATTAAAAACATACTAAAACGTGCTAGAAAAATTGAAAATAACATCATTAAAAGCCATCAAACGAAACACATATCAGGTTCGGTTTCATTGATGCTCAAATTTTGGTAAAAAGGTCATTGTTTACCCCTTACTTGTGCTTTAAATTAATCTCTGATAGGTAAGGTAATAATATAGCCCTTTTCATGTTTGTGTATAATAAATTTCTGTCACCAAACTGTATATATTCCAAAAATATATTACGAAAACATTCATAAAAAATGCTTTTGAGCGTCATGACCTCGGTAAATATTGGCTTAAATCTTAATATTAGTACGTATACATGCAAACGAAAACGTTTTAGAGAACACGAAACTACTTAATTCACTCTTACTCCAATTTAGTGAAACAAAAACTTCTACTTGATAAAAAAATGGTTGGGCTAATGTCTTCCGAGCGAAAATGCAACAAATGTATTCTTTAAGCGATCTATATATGTAGTATTTTACCATTCTGCGGTTAGGTTAAAAAGTGCACTGTCTCCCCAGTGAAAGCAACGAGATCAGAAACCATACAATTTGTTTGTATTTTAAGCAAAATATGATCTGTTTCATCTATAAACAACTCCTTACAAAAACAATTTTGACAATGGTTCATTGAGTATGATCGTTCAACTTATTTAACAAAAAGTTATGCACAAGTCTTGAATGTCTGACGATGAAATTGAGCTCTTTGAAAATGACCGCTAACATTTCGCTACTTGTTAGACATATTTTTTTAAAAATTATATAGGTCTATTTCTCATTACTCTTTATTCACTGTTGTTTTGTTGTTGTGTTTTTGTTAAGTATACTATGCAGCAAAACATGAAAAGTTTCAAATAAATGATTTTACAACTGAGATAAAAGATGTGTCTATAGAAAAATCTGAGTGAAAAGATCAAATTCATGTCATTTTATAGTAAAATAAACCGACATAACGATCTCTGCAGTTTTTTTTCTTGTTGGTCATTTAAAAACTTTCAGAAGCAAGCGTGAGATTGTTTCATTCAAGAACCTGGTAAAACATTACTCCCCTTATGGCAGAATGCTTTGCCACTGAAGTTCCAGTGTGGTAAACTTCAAACTTGAAATACATTTCCACAAACATAATCTACATCACTTTTATCAATAACTAAACTAAAATTTAAAATTACGACACTCTTTTCGCTTAGAATTTGAGTTATTCTTTAATATTTATTAAGTAATTGAATTATATTGAACATGAAATAATTGTATGCAAACTTTTCTAAAATATTTCTCGATCCACACCCTTTTCAGTTCAATATTTATGGTATTATAAGGATTTTTTCTGTTATTTATAATCAGCTTCCTCCCTTGTCATTCACTTGTTAATATTATCCTGTTTGTTGATATTCTTTGGCCATGTTTAATCTTTGAATTGTATTTACTTCAACAAAATCGAAAAGTCGAGCGACTATCTCGGTTGACAGCTCTTGTTGACCGACTGAAGAAAGTTGTTTCTAATTTGACCAGGTGTTATTGAGATCTTTTTTACAATTTAACTTATTAGAAATACGGCATTTATCTATAAAAGTACATTTAGCTTTTATCTCCCCGCACATAATATCAGTGCTTTTAATCAAGATCTTTGAATGTCTTTGGAAATAGTCGTTTCTTTGTTAATAATATGTTTACTTCTTTAGAAATAGCTCAATTCTGGGCTAGACAGTGTGAGTAGTAATTTGCATAATGAAGCGGCTCGATTTGATTGCGCCTATTCACAATATGCTTTATATGCGTCGTGTTCGATGCCTTTCCATATTTCCTTTTTTCAGCTGAGGACAAAAGACCCCAACCATTTTGTTTTATTTAATGGCCTTAGAAGCATTTCAAATGAAAAGTTTTATTACAAAAGTTTAAAGGAAACATATTGTGAACGTTGTACTGACCCACATATTTGATTTTCGATTTTATTTGCCAAAAAGAATTATTAAACGATATGTGTTTTCCAGCATACTGCAAGGAATATTTTGAGTTATATCATAACCGGTAACATTGGTCTGTTAGTTCAGATGAGTACCTCTTAGAAATTCACTTTTAAATGTTTTACATGCGTCAGCATTCTTTTTTCTTCTCTCGAACATCAATATGTCATTACAAAGGCCTCTGATAACACCTCGCGGTACTTTGTCGACAAGAAAAATATAGATAATTACAATTTTCTATCTCTGGTAAACAAATTATAACCTGATGAACTTTAGCTATTTAAAGCAAATACTTGAGAGAAGCAAACAACCGTTCTTAATTTAATTCTTCGTTTGGAAGTGATTTAGTAACTTCTAAGTTATATTATAAAATATATGTTTGTATATAAAGTTATTTTGCGTTGCACATTTTTTTGTTTTTAGATAGTGATGTCTCACGTGCAACATCTGACGACTCTGCATACTTCGTGTTCTACAGTTGATCCCTTAACTTACCTCTTTATATTCACGACGGGGGCAATGATTCAGAAAGTGTAGAAAAGTTTCCAGGGAAAAGAACTTAGTAACACAATCTTTGGCTTTCATTTTTTGCCATTATCGTATTCTTGCTATCGTATTCTTGCCAGTCGCCATTTCAGCCAATCAGATGCTTGAGATTTGAGACTGGTTTCCAAACTCAGCTTTATAACCTTAAAGCCTGGTCTAAGTAACGTGATTCAGTGATTGAGTATTAACCTTGCTATATATACTCAACAAAAAAAGAAACCTGACACTGTAACTTTGAATAAGTATGAGGTGCATATTCAAAATCTATATATTTTTGCACCATCCAAAAGAAACTAACCACTGAATCACTTGTTTCATGCACCAAAAATATCAAAATGCATAATTAAGTTCAAAACATGCACAATTTTTATTGCATACCACAATTCAATTAGCTTTAAATCTGATTCCAGGAAAATACACCAAATATAAAGTGTCAGGTTTCTTTTTTTGTTGATTATATGTTTAAATTCGTTTATGTACTTCCATTGTCAAGTTGAAGGGTGGGTTGGAGCTTATTCATCCATGTTTGGTCATATGAGAACCTGTTGGGGCAAGTGAGAGATAAGTGCACCCTAGAATCTAGTTTAAACTTCCAGTGAAAAAAAGATTTTCCACTGACCGTTCCAATGCGTTAAGCCATCGTATTCTCATTTTCGTTAATGTTATTGAGGGTAATTTTGAAATTGATCATTTATAAACTTATGCTCTTTTTTTCTTTCTTTTAAATTTCGCAATATGGTGAGTCTATTTCTTCTGCATGTTGTCATTCCTGATATGCATATTTGAGTATAAATGTGGAACAACCGTTAGGTTCTCAATTTCGTCAATTGTTTGTCGTTTTCTTGCTTTCTAAATGTTCATAATATAACAAATTATAAACCATGCTCTCATTTTCTCCCTGCCTTTCTGCTGTGATGAGAGGCTGTGTTTACTGAATATGGCTTTTCATGATAAACCAATTTCTCTTTTATTTTCTTTGGTGTAAATTTGTTTTCGAAAAATGTAGTAAATGGGCGATTTGAAAGTGAAACTTGTAAACGATTTAAGGCAAGCAACAAGAACCTTTACAGACTTGTCATTAAAACTGAACTGGTCGAATATAATATTGATCTCCAGGAGAAATCGACAGTAAAATTAAATTTAAGAGGCTTACAATACATCATTTTTGGTATATTACACTTAATAAAAAAATCCCAATCTACACTGCCCAGTACTAGTAAATGCAAATATAAGGAGGGATGTGATCACCAATTAGTTAATTTTGGAAGTGTCGGTTCCGTATCTTTCGGTTAAAGAAAAGAAAAAGACATGTATACGTATCGTGTTCAACGATTTCAAAGGACGTAACGTATAGCAGCACTGATTGAATATACCGGGAGCCTTTTACAGCCGACACACGGCTCAAACGACGCTACTGTGATATTGAAAAAGATGAAGAGGGAACTTTAAAAGCCAACAAACACGACAAATATGTAAATATTACAGGTCGGTATAAAATTATCACTTGACACTTGTATTTTTTGCTGGGATTTAATTTCGCGCATTCAAGAAAGCCCATAGTACGCGAATGTTTTACCCGCGCATAATATGATGATGCCACAGTAATAGAATAATATTTATTTTATATATTTAGATAAAATACTATAATTATTTTCCGCTATTTTGCAGCAACGTTAAGGTGACGTTAACGCGCATTTTAAAGACGTCACGTTATTTCGTTGTTTACATGTTATTTCCTGGTGCAGTATTAACCCGTTGGAATGACAAATACGGTTCGAACGACAACTGATAAAAAATAATTTCGCTTATTCAGCCAGATATGTCGTGTAAGAATTGAAATAATCAATAGTTTCCGGTGATTTATCGCATGTTAAATCACGAGGCGTCATTCAGCTGCGTAGATATATATCACTCGGGTCTCCGCCCCTCGTAATATATCCTTACGCATCTGAAATCCGCCCCGTGAATTATCCTGCGATAAATCACCGGAAGCTATTGATTATTTCTTAAATACTAACATCGTAATAATGACTGCTATGTTATACTAGTTAGTGTGTAATACTAACAGCGTAATTATGACTGCTATGTAATACTGATTACTGTCTAATACTTACATCGTAATTATGACTGCTATGTTATACTGATTAGTGTGTAATACTAACAACGTAATTATGACTGCTATGTAATACTGATTACTGTCTAATACTAACATCGTAATTATGACTGCTATGTAATACTGATTAGTGTGTAATACTTACAGCATTATGATGACTACAGTGTAATACTGATAACTGTGTAATACTAACATCGTTATGATGCCTACAGTGTGATACTAATTACTGTGTAATACTTACAGCATAATTATGACTCTAGTGTTATACTGATAAATGTGAAATACTAACAGCGTAATGAAGACTAAATTGTAATACTGATAACTGTGTAATACTTACACCGTTATGATGCCTACAGTGTAATACTGATAACTGTGTAATACTAACATCGTAATTATGACTGCTATGTAATACTGATTAGTGTGTAATACTAACAGCATTATGATGACTACAGTGTTATACTGATAACTGTGTAATACTAACACCGTTATGATGCCTACAGTGTAATACTGATTACTGTGTAATACTAACACCGTTATGATGCCTACAGTGTAATACTGATTACTGTGTAATACTAACAGCGTAATGAAGACTACAGTGTAATACTGATAACTGTGTAATACTAACAGAATTATGATGACTACAATGTAATACAGATTACTGTGTAATTCTTACAGAATAATGATGACTATAGTGTAAATCAGGGCCCAAGATCATAAAACTAAGTTTTGAGATCAGTCTCAAATCTCAAGGATCTGATTGGCTGAAATGGCGACTGGTCGCCATTTCAGCCAATCAGATGCTTGAGATTTGAGACTGATCTCAAAACTTAGTTTTATGATCTTGGGCCCTGATTACTGTGTAATACTAACAGCATTATGATGACTACAGTGTAATACTGATAACTGTGTTATACTAACACCGTTATGATGCCTACAGTAAAATACTGATTACTGTGTTATACTAACAGCGTAATTTTGACTCTAGTGTAATACTGATTACTGTGTTATACTAACAGTGTCATTATGACTACAGTGTAATACTGATTACTGTGTTATATTAACAGAATAATGATGACTACAGTGTAATACTGATTACTTTGTAATACTAACAGCGTAATTATGACTTCAGTCTTATACTGACACCAGTGTAAAACTGAAACATACAGATTTAATGAAAAACACTTGAACATTTACTTTTTAATAAACGTTCTGGTCTTTCTTTAGCAATCATAAACTCGGCTTGATTGTTTTATGATAATAAGGTCGATGAAAATCGATTTGGGGAAATTTCGCCCTTATGGTTCTTGCTAACTTCATTCTAAAATCATTTTGTATTAGTTTCTTAATTAAATGTTTCGAATATGTGATTTTTCTTTATTAAAACTGACTGAAATTTATGCTAAGACGTTTTGCTATGTACAAACCCCAAGATGATGTGAACTTTGACTTAGTACTTTGTAATAGAAATTCTGGTCTTTCTTTGGTAATCTTAAACTCATCTAATTTGTTGTATTATAATAAAGGTCGATGCAAATCCATTCGGTGAAATCTCGGGCTTTAGTTTTATGCCAACGTCCATCAAGAAGTCAGTTTGTATCATTTTACAATAAATGTTTTTTTTAACCACAACTAACTGAAATTTATGCAAGACATTATGCTAGGTACCAACCCAAAAATGAACTATGACAGTTGCTTTGTAATAGACATTCTGGTCTTTCTATAATAGGATTAAATTCGGACAGTTTGTCATAGATGTGTGTTATATGATTATAAAGGTCAATGTAAACCCATTTGGTGAAATCTCGTGCTTTTGAATCATGCCAACGTCCATTCAGTAGTATTTTGATAATTCGAATATGTTATTTTCTTTATTAGAGCTGACTAAAATTAATGTACATGAAGGACTTCTGCTGTTTCGTTGACCGCTTTTATTAATTAAGAATGAATGCACCCATATAAATTTACCCAACTGTTGTAACTGGTGTTTTACAAGGTCATTAAATTGCTATTACATGTAATCACGTTCTATTTACACAATTGTTCTTGATAAGTTAATTAACGCATTTCCCCAAACTGACGTGTATGATTAACTTAGCTGTCAGTGGAGGGCAAAAAAGCTGAATGATATCCAATATCGGCGTAGTTAAGTAGTACGTAAAATTCGACATTAATTAATTTATGTATCTAACCAGAGACATCATAAATCTTTGTGTGAATATAGCCATTTTAATTGAATTTGAAGAGCAGTCATCTGCAATTTCTCACTGCCTTTCAACGGATTTAATCAAACCAAGCCTGCTGTATTTTTTATATTTTTCGTGTTCGGTCCTTTTCAAAGATCCTGTTTCATCCATTTTGATGTTATAATACTGGTAACTTTGTTTGTTTGCAAGATATTGATACACAATTTTGTAATTTCTCGGGAATGTTTTACAGCTTCATGTTCCAAACTATAGAACGCCATTGAAGAACAAAAGACAAAAATCCTTCTTTGTGCATTCTTCTTATCAAAATATTATTATTATAATAAGATTTCAAGTTCCATTAGCCAAACTTCAATTCAAAAAGCCGAATAATATCTTTCTATATTTTTTCCCTCTTGAAAACCTTTTTCTAAATAATCATTCGCACGTGTTTGTTTATTATTATTTTGTTTGTCCTCAATTAATTGTTAAGTTTTCAGTAAAAATTTATTGTTAAGTTTTCAGTAAAAATTTCCGCGAGAACTTGCCTACTTAAAGTTTAACAAATTTCTATGAAAAGTAAACATGAGAACAATAACAACAACAACAACAACAACAACAACAACAACAACAAGAAAACAACATGTTGTATATCTAACATTCTCTTAACAATGTAAGACAAAGATATTAATTTTTTAAACATGACTTACATATCCAAAACAAAATCTTACATTTTTAGTGTTTTTAAAGTTCAAATGCACACAGAGCTTTTTACATATGTTTTTGTGCTTTTGCATGCAACATTGATATGCGAGCTCTTGATAGCGAGCGAGCCCAGGCGCGTAGCTAGCCTATAAAAAATGTGGATTCAAAATAATCTAGGGGGGTCAGGGGGCATGCCCCCCCTGAAAATTTTGAAATAAATGGTGCAATTTGGTGCGTTTTGGGGCCTCCGGAGAGCTTTCTTGACCAACGAAAATCCATTTATTTTAGCATAAAAATGGAGATGAATAGCTTTACTTTCGTTTATTTCAACTAGTCTACATTTCACAGCAAGTCTAACTTGCGGCCTTTGCTGGCCGCAAACTCGTTAATGATAATATCAATATCTATTTCCATGTGTCTGTAGGCGTGCAACAGGGCTAGTCCAGACATCCGTTCTGTGAGCATCGTTGATCTCATGTAGTTTTTCAGGCGTCTCATGATACTAAACTGCCTCTCGGCGGTAGCGGTAGACACTGGCATCGTAGTTAGTACAACTAGACAGGTGAAGATGTCTGGATACAGAGTCTTGTTCGTAGCCTTCAATGTGTCAGTAAGATTTGAGGGTTTTGTCCCCTCCAGCTCCCATCTTACTTTCCATCGAGAAACCTCATTTCGGAAGGCTTCCCGATCCCCACTGAGGTCACTCTCATACTCCTGGAAGATGGAATCCTCGTGATCTCGGCTGAGCTCAGGAAGAAGGCTTGGGATGAGATATTGAGCCTTAAACCTCTCATTGCTGGATAGAAGACGGTCTTCTAGTTCCACAACTAGATGATCAAGAAATGGATAGAACAATGCTCTTTTCCAGTATTCCGAAACAGAGTCGGCAGGCACGTTGCCACGGTGCTGTTGGCGTCGAGCTGTTCTAGGCTTTGAAGGCTCGACTCCTTGGTCTTCTGCCATGGCAACTGCTTTGTCGTAAAGCCCATCCCACACAGCATCATCGGCTCTCTCTGCACGAAATGTGGCTATAAGAACTCGACTCTCCTTGGCTGCTTCGATCAAGTCGATATTCTGCTTCTGTAGCAGCTTGTTTAGAGGCATAACACCCTGGAGGACGAATTCAACCACAACTAGAGAGATGATGAAGTCGAACCCAAGGATACTGCATCTGTAGCTCCGTGCTTTTGAGTCTCCCTCTCGTTCTAGCACCTCCAGTGCACTTACAATTGATGTGTATGCAGCTTTGAAAGTGTAAAGTGCGTCAGCCCGACTAGCCCATCGCGTCTCACACAGACTTTGAAGACATGTTCTCTTCTGCATCTCTTCCTGTGCCACGGGATCGTTGCCAAGCTCCTCTTTGAAAGCTAAAAGACGTTTGGCAGAGTACTTGAAAGCAAATCCGATTTGTTGTACTGTGTCCAACAAGTTTCTGACGAGTGCCTCTTTACAGGCATGCACAATTGACAAATTAAGGCTATGGGCTTTGCAGTGCACATACATTGCTTGGGGAACTACTTGCTGGACCCGAGCTTGCACACCTCGATGACAACCAGACATATTACTGGCCCCATCATACCCTTGTCCCCTCATCTTGGAGATGTCTAATCCTGCGTCCCGCTGCCCCTCAATAAACTTGTTAAAAAGAGCCTCTCCTGTTGTAGATTCTGCTTGCACAAAGCCCACAAAGTCTTCACGCACGTCCTGTTCAGTTTCAGAATAATATCTTACACACATAGCAATTTGTTCCATAGTGCTCGCGTCAGTAGCTTCATCTGCAAGAAATGAATAACAAATAGCATCGTTGCACTGCTGAACTATCTTGCCTTTTATGTTATTTCCCAACAAAGTGATTAATTCATTTTGGATCATAGGCGAAGTGTAAGTAACCTTAGATTTAGAGGACAGGTGTGTTTTCAGGATTTCATCCCTGTTGGCCTTGTCTTTCAACAGGACAGTAAAGTTACTATTGTTGTCATCATGACCTCTAAGTGGAATATTTTGTCGATCGCACAGAATGATGACCTCTATAACAGATCTAAGCACCTGTCTATTTTTAGCAACAGTTTCGACTTTGTTTCTCGACAGTTGTGCTGTAATGCTTGCTTGTTTCCCTTCGATGATTTTCATAAAACTACTAGCACTAGCGCAGCAGCTATGATGACTCGAACCAGGCTCGGTATGTCTCTTGATGTACTTTCCAAGATTAGACCATTTTGATACTGGGGTATTGATGAATGTTTTCTCCTTTGGAGATGAAGCACCAAACAAAATACAGGGAGCACAATACACTGAATTCTCGGAAACTGAATATCGAAGCCAGTCATACTTCTCTAGCCAATCTACCGAGAACTGACGCTTCGTTCCATACTCAATACTGAAATAATAAAATAAAGAAATAGTGTACGAACTTGAAATGGAACAATTTTGCAACCAAATACGTAGAAATCCGGAAAGCAGGGAAGCAAATGATTCCATTTTAATAGTATATATCTAGTATCTTACTAGTATACTTATGATACTGGTACTTCAATAACGTTATCAGATATATGAGTATATTCACTATACTTTATTCGTCTTAATTATATAGTAACATGTCATAGCGCGCTAATATAATTATAATGGAACCAAACATCGAACAAGTGGAAGAAGCAGTATATTATTTAATATGGGTTTACAATCGAGTGGTAAGAGACTGGCTTGCGTCTATTTTCCCACATGTACCACTCACAAAAAGACCTCAACATAAACCATCGATTTTGAGACCTCGGGACTGTGTTTAGAGATTTTAACGGTATTTTTCTATACAATACTGGTTGACTGAACTACAATTTTCTATTGATCTGCAACCGTTATAACTTCACATCTTTTAATCAAATGAATCAGAATCAGTTTACCTTGACGGAAACTTAAAAGTTTTGGCCCATTCTTTGTTGTTTTGCAGCACTTTCACTTTTATCGAGTCATCTGAAGCCTTTGTTAACCTTGCTGGATCAGGATACAAGTCATCGGGACTGTACGCAATCCCCACGAGCTCATCTTTATCTAAAGTCATAGGTTCAGGACCCTCCTTCACACCAGACGTACCGGGCGCTATAAATATACATATGGAATACATATGACGATACTTGGACAAGTGTTAGAATTTTTGGTGCATAAAATTGACTATAGAATCAATTTGATTTCGAATATTTAAAGCATGGATTGCAATGAATGTAATGTAAAAGTTTGAAATCATACTGTCCTTGAATCTTGAAAAGTTTAAACAAAATTAAAAGTTACAATTGTTGTCATCATTAACTATACATGTATAACTTAACATGTACTGACTATTGTTTGTAGCTTTTTATGTTAAAAGCATGTTAAAGTAAACATACATGTACTAGGCTCGGTTGCATCGGTGCCTTTTTCAGACAGCCCAGTTTTTGGACCTACGCTGAAGAAGCTGTCAATTCTCTTCTGTGCCATATTTCTTGCGTAATTAGAACCTGGAAGAATAAATTGTGGCTCCGTACATGTATGAAATCGGAATACTTTTGACCTTTATGCGCTTCCGTAGATGAAAAAATGACGAGCGTTGTGTTTACCAGAAATGTTTTTTTCATAAAAATTCCATGTATCAATATAACTAATCTTCCAAGAAGGAACTATTTCAAAAATGCAGAGTAATACGACAAATGCACCAGAATTTTTCACATTTGCATCATGAATTCACTGATTCAGGTTGGTTAGTTCAAAATGTTGTCAGTCTCGCTAGAATCGGTTCACAGACATGGTCAAACATGTCATTACTCAACAAACAGACCGAAACAAATAAACACTAGGCATACATAGTAACATTTTAGTTATAATTACCTGTGCGTCAATTTATCAGTTCATTTCACATAAAATAATAAAACATCTTCAACTCAATTTTTAACAATATACTTTTTTGTCTATTAAATGTATGTGTATGTGCGGGTGCGTACGTAAGTATATGCTGATGGGTGTGTTGGAGTCATTTCATTAAGACAACGTGTACTTGTTTGTTGATATGAGAACCTGTTGGGGCAAGTGTGAGGTTGGTGCACCCTAGAACCTGGTTTAAACCCCCAGTGGAAAATTATTTTACCACTGACCGTTCAAAGGCGGTAATCCTGATGATTGTAATTCCATGCTCTCTTTTCCTCTTTACTTTTTTGCTGTGTTGGGAGGATGGGTCTGCTGAATGTGGCCATTCCTGATATGCATATTTCACCTTTTATGAGACTGTTTGTATAGAGTATTACGAAATAAATTGCTGCATCATGCAGAATCACTATGAACATTTCCGTGGATGTCAACTCATGTCCATTATCTAGGAAATCATTCCGATTGCATCCCTTGCATGTCATATAAGGATAAATTACAAGAAACACAACACTTTTCATGCTTTGTATTTGAAACCACTTAAACTGTCAAGGCAAATTTGAGGTCCAGAATATAGTTTAACAGTGTATTAAAACCAGGACTGTTTTTCATTAAGTCTGAAATAGTAGTGTTATTATAAATTCGGGGAAACAAGATCAAGGGTTCTTGTAATCTGTTTTGAAAAGATAAAATATCAAAGGTTCCGATGAAACAACAAAGAGCGTGATATCAGAGTTTCGTTATGATACAGAACAAAACAAAATAACTTTCAATGGTCATAATCTCAGAAGGACTTATGCCACATCAAGAGAAAATCAAGGCAGTACTTGAAACAAGACCGCCATCATCACCCGAAGGCTGCACTAGTTTTGCGGACAAGTGTCATGTTGTTCAAAATTTATTGGAAAATTTGCTAAAGTCTAAGAACCGATTGGGAAAGTAACCCGTAAACGCGAATTGTTCGTGTTGGTAAGAGACCATAAAGTGGTTTTCGAATGACTTAAAGACATACTAACCAGCGCATCAGTGATGGACTACTTCGATCTAGCTGCAGTCATTGTCGTTACAGTCGATGGATCGCCCATTCCAGTAGCAGAAAATCTGCCAGAAAAGCAATCCGATGGAAATTTCCTTCGCTAGAAGAACTCTTACGACGTACAACGGGGCTGCTCAAAAAAGAAACATTAGCAGTGCTTATGAAGTGGAAAGATTTCACACCTGGAAATAAACCGCCATCCAGAATCAAAAGATAACTTTTAATTAATAAAAATAAAATAAAAAAGATATTGCCTCTGCTGGGAGAGAACCCGTACCGTCACTGCGACTGCGCCTAGACATATTGATTTCTCCACGATATTGGTCAAAACCTTCCGTAAATTAAAAAAGAAAGCTTACCGATATGACATTCTACAACTTTCTGCATAACTGCTGTTTGTTTGCTCGACGGTAACAGGGGTTTAAGAGCTTTTTAAGGTTTATAGGGAAATATTTGTAAAAGACAGTAAAAGCTCGATCTATTTCTTTTTTCCACGTCATCATGTTCTTGCTTATCTGGTTCAAGTGGTTCTGTCTCATTTAAGTACCCGCCCTTTTGCTTGACATTGCTATTAGCTTCTTATGTTTAATTTGTTTGAGTGCTTTTGCTTGCATCATTTTCGAGTTGATGGCAGGTTGGTGTTATTGCACCAAGGCAACTTGTACTTGTTTGTTTATATGAGAACCTGTTGGGGGAAAGTCTTAGGTTTGTGCGCTCTTAAACCTGGTTTAAATTCCCAGTTGCAATTTGTTTTGACTCTGATCGTTCTTAGGCGGTAAGCCATCGGGTTTTTATTGTCGTTTATTGTTTGTGGCGTCAATTTTGAAATTGATCATTTTATAACCATGCTGTCTCCTCTCCTCTACTTTAAGCTGTTTCACTTTCATATTTCACTTTAAATTTTTAAAGATTTCAAAGCTACAAATTTTCAGCGAAATTTGCAATAGGTCATTCATTTTTGTCCAATGTTTTCTCGCATCTACCAATAACATATACTCGTACAATTCTCAATTATGAGACAACTGTGTACATTTTGTATGGAAATATGCATTGACGAAAGCTATGACCTTTCAAGAACGTTCAGTCAGTTCAGCTAGGTTATTCAGTCAGTAATTCAATGCGTGGGAAATAATAAATGAAGGACAAATGCCGAACTGGATCATTACGACAAGCATTCCGCAGCGCATAAAACGTGAGCAAGATATTAAAAGGGGACTTTGAAAGCCATCGAATACGACAAATATCAAATTATTGAAGGTTCGGTATTGTTTGAGGTTTGATTGAGCTTTGATTGAGCCTGCTTGAAATAATGAAATGAAATGAAAATGATGTAATAAGCATGCATATTGCTGTTGAAGCCGCTTAGTTCCAGCTCGAACTCTGTATTCGTTATGTTGAAGGAAGGCTGATTATCAGAAAGAGAAAATGAAACAACTTTTCGATAAACACGACGAGAAAACGCTTGATAATCTATCGTGCCGGTCTTAAAGTTTTGATTCAATTGTTCAAGTCATAAAGGTTCATAAAAGTCATAAAAACTGAACAAATGACTTTAATCAAGTTATTTTGACACATCTCTCAAGTTTGGCCATACCATCATTACTTTTATGAGAAATCTGAGCATAAGTGCCAGAGAAATGTTGAACAAACGAATTGAAACGATAAAACTGAACAAACGAATTAATTACTTTATCACCACCTGGAATGGCACTGACTATATAAAAGAACTGTAATGTATTTCAATATTTGTTGATTGATATATTGATTTTGCGAATCTGTTTATCAATAATGTTTCATTTTAGGGATGTTATTTGTCATTAATTTATCTCGTCACAATTTGTGTTTTAAGAAAAAAGGCGGATGTAATAAGTTTGATTTGATATTAAAATTGGCCGATGTAAATAAGCCCCACCCGTCTAATATTTATATTGTACACTGTTGTGGAATATTTGAATGAGATACATTAAGTAACGAGTCATGAGAATTGTTGTTTCATCTTTAAACAAACATGCAAACGTTGTAATAACAATATAGACTATTAAAATGAACGCCGTATTTGCATAACAGTTAAACTTTGGAAATAGGGGTATTCGAACATAAATAAAAAACGTTTTTCGGCGTTAGCTGTCTAAGGTCACTTTTGACCTAGTTTTTCGACCAATGAAATGTTGTAAATAATACTCGTATTCTCTTATTATGCAGAGGGAAAATGAAATAAACTATTTCGATTGGTAGCTATTTACACCAGAGAGGCATCTAGCAGGGTGGAGAGGTATCTAGTGGGATTTTTATTATTATGCAGCGGAAAAATCAAATAGATTAATTCGATTGGTTGTTAGTGGGTGTTGTATTGGAGGAAAAACATATTTACGATTTAAGTAACCAGTTAAGTCAATATTGATGGCTTAAATACAATATTATATGGAATATTCTTGGGTGTCAGGTAAACACTTGCATACAATACACAGTGTAAAACGAAAGAGAAGTGTAGATATTCCTAGTTCTTACTGGTTCCTTTCTAGTTCCTTTGATACTGATTGTTAATTTCAAGTACGAAATACAAGTTTACTGTAGTGTAGTGGCTAACACTCTCGCCTCTCAAGCGGAGGCCCCGGGTTCAATACTCAGGACGGACACTTTTTTTAAAGTTAATATACTTAAAAGTTGGTAGATTTCGCTCTTGTAACAGGCTGTTATTATTTATATTTATTAAATTTCAAGGACATTTATTCATCTTGAATTCTCACTCTACACGAGGTATTTTATTGAAACTGAATATTTTGCTTCAGTATCTTTAATCGACTTGTTATCACTGTATGAAATTGTTGCAACAGCTTCAACATTTTTTTTGAAAGACACTTTCAATAAATTTATGAGTTGTCATGATTCGGTCGCTTAATCTCTAAGTCATACTAAGAAGGCAGGGAGGGTTCGTCGACAGCTATAACAAATAAAATAAAATAACTAAACTGTGTCTGCTTTGCCTCTCTGTATTTCGTTCATTCTTATATACATGTATATATAAATCTTTTCCATCAACGCCGTTTATCTTTTTTAAAGATATTTCTTGTTAAAACTGTTTTGCGATACACAGATTGGATCTAAAAATTCAATGGCAGTTTAAAAGAACTAGCGCTACAAAGTATTTCTCAACATAGATTTTTATGGAGTTTTTACTATCAAAATCAAAGGCGGTATCAAGTTCTGGTTACTTTCTTGAAACCGTTTATCAATTTAGAGCATTAAAACATAAATGCTACTAACAAGATTTTTAACAGAGCTCTGCATGCTTGGTGACTATCCCAACTGCAGTTTGTGTAAGGCAGAAAGGTTATCTATACATGCAATATATTACTACAGCAGGTGTTAAGTGCTGTGTTGCGACTGCAGAATGCCTCCCCGTACTTCATTTCAGTGTAGTTATCAGTTTCATTGCTGTAACACTCCTTAATGGTAATATAGTTATTTTCAAACCATTCAAAATGTCAATCATTGTGGGTTGCAGTACGTGTAAATAGGCATACTTAAATTATCATTCTTTTAATACAGTTAATGGTGGAAGGAGTTCTTAAAGGTTTCTAGGGAAGGCTTGAAATAGTGAAGATCGATCGAATTCAGTTTTTTGTTGAGCAACAGGAGATTTGTGGTGATCCTGGAATGGACAAATAAAAAAGCCAGACTCCAAGATAACTTTGAAAAAGGAAATCAACAATGACGCTCGAAAATCGAATTATATATTTTTTATGTTAGTGATTATTGTCTCATTGTTTATTTGAATATATTACAACACGTACATTTTCTATTAATTAAAACCTTTGAAATGAAAATTATGATAAGCTTTTTGTCAACAAACATGTTTTTGTTGGATTTCAGCTCAAATATCGGTAACCCTGGTTCTGTGCAAAATGAAAACTTTGATGTGAAGTAGGAAACTGATTGCACTTACTTATAAATTATCAGATTCAAAATATATAATCGGATTATTATTTTTCATTGATTCTTTGGAGATTATCTGAGCATTTTCCTGAACAAATTTTGATTTGTGTTTTTATTTTTTGCATGTCGAGTAGGCGGATAATTTGAAGTTAATAGACCATGGCAACTTGTTAATGTGTGTTAATATGAAAAACTGCCGAAGAAAGTATGACTTTGTTGCACAATCTTATCAGCCAATCAGATGCTTGGGATTTGAGACTGATCTCCAGATTTAGTTTTATGATCTTGGGCACTGGTTTGAATCCCAAATGGACACTATTTTAATTGCCACTGATATTTCCGAAGTTGTATTCCATCAGATTTTATTGTACACGAACTGTTTGTGGCATCCTAGTTTTAGAATTGATATTAATAAAAATTTTTGTTCTCTATTTTCTGATAGGGTGATTAATTTAAAAATGACGAGGGGAACTTCAAAAGCTACCATATACGACAAAATATGAAAAAATGCAACATTGCATACTTTTTTCACGAGCAGTGATCATAACAAAGTGTTTTTTTTGGTGTAACATTTTCTTATAAACTTAAGGTTATAAAATTTTCAAGTAATATATACACTTGTTATGAATATACGAAGACAACATCTTATTCATTTTGAAAAAAAACAACAAGTAAAGACAAAAATTATTGAATTAAAAAAGTGTTGTGTGAGTTGTTCTTGGTTTGAGAATTTTTCCATTTAACATTAAAATTTATGAAATGACATATTGTTTTAAGGTTCATTTTTTAGTTTTCCTACTAAAAGAGTAAGACAAAACTATGCCAATTATATAAGTTGGCAGATGTCAACTTTCTTTGTTACAAATTTAATTTAGAAAGACTGTTCAATCACTCTTGGTTTTAACAGGAAAACAACAAGGTCTTCAAAACAGGTCTTCCTCAAAAATGTTACACGAAAGTGATTATTCCATGTAAACAAATGTTTCAATCCTCAACAATAGACGCAAAGCACGTAAGCATGGCCTTTACACATGTCAAAAGTTCTAAGTGCACACTATTTAATGTCGGATATCTCAAAGTAAAATTATCATAATTAAAAGAAAGTTTGACATTATGTTAAATAAGATCAAACAATAATAATTATTTGAAAACTGTGCATTTGTTTTACGTATTACGTCATCTACGTCGACATACGCTATTTACGCGTAATCCCCGTGCGGCAATCGAACTTGACATTTTTACAACCAATTTTGTTTTCCACATGTTCACCGACACGAGACAACCTAAGGAAACACACCAACATTTTAAAACTATGGAACGTTTGACGACTGGTGACCACGAAAGTTCCGTCAAAATGCTTTAACTGTCACAACTTTAAATTTATTATATAAACATCCTAATGTTATTCGTAAATGCAAAAGAAATGCCTCATTTTTGCATATTTTATCGTTATCAGAAAAAAAATCAAATGATATTTTTTCTGGATTGATAACGTTGCTTATATTGAACGTTGACGTTACTCACTAACGTCATTAAATAAATACGTTGAAAACATCTGCTTTGTTTATGTATTGTATAAAATGGTTATTGTTATTGCGGGCCGTCTGGTAGATGGTAGATTTGACATTAAACAAAATCTTTATTATTATTATTATTATTATTATTATTATTGACGGTGAATGCGATTTCGATGATGTTTGAGATTTTAATAAATCATGTCACAATGTCTAAAATATATCAGCTGACTGAATAGTGTTCTAGAAAGTGTTATCCGTTTCAATGGTTCTGGTATCTAACTTGGAAACCGAGCAACCGGTTGTGTTTTAGACTGCTTCATCGGCCAGCATTTCAACAAAACAGAAAGCAATTAGCATCTTGGTCAATGCAGATATGTATCACTGTGATTTAAATGTATTTAGGCGGTATTGTTTTAATCAACAGGACAGGTGCGCGGAAAAAAATAGAAGGGATTGTCATCTACTGTTGACAGAAAATGGTGTTAAGGGATTGAATACATCTAAATGAAAATGTCTCTTTTGTTTATATAACAGAGTAGCATGCTACTCGAGATAAGAGGTCATAGAAATATCGCCAAGAACGATATGTCTGACAGGCCAGCTCTTGAATGCAGCGTGTTTCATTGTGAAAACAGGCATTTCCACCATTTTATGGAAATGATAATTCTTTTGCTGTTTGTGCTGTATGAATGCACGTAACACAAAGTCAAACGCAGATAATGTTGCAAGGCATTCTTTTGGAAATAATTCCATTCTAAAAAGGCCATGCGACTTATAAAACTGTTCTATTGATCATTTTCAATATAGTATAGTGTATTTAGCAATAATTGTGGAAAATAATGAATGGCCACACTTAAGTTAAGAAAATGTGTAAACGTGTTGATATTGAAATTGAAATCAATTTAACGAGGTTAAATACTCGTCAAGTGCCAGGTCGCTAAAACATGAAATAGATTATATTTCGATAAAAGAGAAGGCAAAAGCCGAAACTATTGGCTTAGTGCAGTGGACAGTGAATAGGACACCACTCTCACTCACTCACCAACTGCTGGGACAGTGAAAACAAGTCAACGTGCCGCAGAAATTAGAATAATTGCAATACAAGCGCACATACTATTTAATAGATTGATATTGACCGTTTGCCTTTATATTGCAAGATTTCATCGTCGTCATTCCGGCTTATCTAGGGCTCCATGGACAGATGCACTGCACTCAGATAAAAACATTCCAGACTGTCGCTAACATTTGTAATGTCACTTTGGCAAGCGTTTCTCCAATGCATGCGTTATTGAAACGGAAAGTTTCAGTGGTGATACATTTATGCAATGGGCAGACTTTCAAAGCAAGGACTAGACCCTTGAAGTCTTTGTATTAGTCTAGATTCTGAAGCTGAAAATTTTGTCGAGGTAGGGCCGACAAGATATACTTTTTATTTCTCGATTTTATTGAAGTTTATGGTATGTCTCAATGAAATTAGGTGGCCTGCAAAAATTATTTTATTTCGAACCCTGAAAAATAAGGAAGATAACTCTGATATAGAATTATAAGTTAACTTTAAAATATTTAGATATAATGACGAGTTGCATTGATATCAGTCCAAATTTTAGTATCAAAATTAGTTTTTATGATCTAGTAACCATTATTTATTTATTGGCACATAATATTGGACTAATATGTAATTTATGACATTTTTGTTGGTAAAATATACAAAGAAAACACAACTATTTACGATTTTCCCTATTTTATGAGTTAAGAAAATTATCTGTTCATATCAGTTGTAAATCTATGTACATATATTTCACATAACTCTTCCAAACATTAATTTAGATGTTTTAGAAGACATTTTATATTGAAGAATATGCATTTTTAATAATAAAACCTTAAAATTGTGTATACAATTACCCCACCCACACCATTATAGCAAGTATTCTTTTAATAAAACCTTAAATGAATAATCAACACATTTTATGTTAGTTTATTTTATTATTTACAATGTATATAGAGTATGATCTGCTTCAGTTAAAGAAGCGAACCCGAAAGGAAATGCTTTGTAAAACACCAAATAAAGGGAATAAATTCAAGAAAATATTATAATATTTTCTAATATGATAATTTGGTGACACATTTTGTCGAAGTTCAGATGTCTCCAATAGATCTGTTTTATTCTCACTTTTCCCGTTTTAATGTCTTCTACTTCTTGGAAGTAATCTTCCATACTCATAGAAAAGGCACGTCTTAAATAACAGCATCAACATATTTGTATTCTAATATGATTTGAACATCCTAACAAGTTATGCAAATCAGAGTGCCTGTTGTAACTTTTGTACAGTCACATAATGACGTATAACATCATAACGGTAAATTAGCCAGTTTATTAACTGAATACAGATGGTAACTAATTTCGTGAAAAAAAGAGTGAAGTAATTAAACATTAGATAAATATACTTGTTATTTTGAAACACTTGTTTAATGAAGATTTTTCAGATGTTTTGTCTTGTAAGATGTATTATAGGAAAATTGCGGGTATGTATCTTTAAATAATGAAATACATCATCTTGCAAACTTAACTTCTTTTCCTTCAGGAAACAGTTTTCAACTTCATTACATACCCAGTAAACACCCGACGTCAAAATGACGTTGGATTTAGGTTGGATTTTGGTCGCGTCGTCGGCGACCTAAATCCAACGTTAATCCGACGTCGAAAATGCGACGTCGTTTAGACGTAGGAAAATGACGTCGGATAGACGTCGGTTTTGGGTCAGATATTTGACTTCTTAACCCACTAGGAATATTTATTTTCGAATAACTATTTTTTTCCAAATTTTCTATACATTTGCAAAAATTCAATTAAACAAAATACGGAAAAAAATATTTCTCAATTTGAATGGTTTGCTGTTGAGTGGAAGGGATATTATAGAAATCTGTGCAATCGAATCTAAATGTAAACAATCCGCGCTATTTGAACCAAAGAAATAAAGAACAAAGACAAAGTCGCCAAACAAACACAGAAGTGGAAAAAGGAATATTTTATATTTGCCAGAGAAGAAGGATTGAGCAAGTAAGTTTTTTCGTATTCGTAGTTTGTTGTTGAATTCTTGTTTTTGCTTAAATCTTGTTGAAATGCATGCCCGTTACATGTATGAGACACGTGGAGTTGTTTTCATGAAATACGTTCCGTCCCAGAAAAGTCTCGCTACCTGGCTATTGTTATAATACAGAGCTCATAAAACACATTACGTTTAGAAGAGAGGTTTAGTGATGAATTAAAAAAACACCTTGATGGTATTTTTCAAATAGTGTTATTACACTAATAGTAATAAAGAAATGAGGGAAGAGGTTCGATTTTGGTCGGATTTCGGTCGGATTCTGGTCGGAATGTGGTTCGATTTGGTCGGAACCCGACGTCAATCCGACGTCGGGAAATGACGTCTAAAAACTTTCATTTCCAACCAAAATCCAACGTTGCTCCGACGTCGAGGTCTGACGTCAATCCAACGTCTTTTCGACGTCAAATGTTTCCTGGGTATGGTTGCATTGACAAATGATAAGTTCCCATATTGAGGGTTGCACTAATCTTAGAATAATTTTGTTTCATATTGAAAGGTGCTGCAACATTAAAGCAGCTAGGCATAACTTTATAAAAGTCTATACATTGTTTTCACCTCATCATGCTTAAACAGAAGGGTCTTGACATATTCAGTATACAAGCAAGTAAGAGTACAATCTTGTTGTTTGTAAGTAAAACATAATATTGTATTGCCTTTAAGCACATTTTGAAATTTATAGCTTAACCTAGTAAAGGAAAGAGTAATATCCCGAATATCGTAAGTCTTTTAAGGATAGTAAGTAAAGTATTTTTCCTGCATATGTCAAAATATACATGTATATATTGTTCGAGCTTAGAGAAATAGGACTGCTTATGTAAAATGAAGAAACAGTCACTTCTGGATGCTAGCGTTGCCCCAATATAGAACGAGGGAGTATTATAAACGCTAGCAGAGTCATTATAATATGACACGGCCTTGCTTCCAACACCACAGGATAGTGTAAGCACCTTCTTGACGCCAGTGTATTTGTCATGAGACGTAACGTAACACTATCCAGAGGTTTTAGAAGGGTTACTACCCAGTTCTATGTTATATGTTATAGCAACTGCTTTTTAAGATATTCGAAAGTTGTTCTTAGTCTAGACTTAGAGAAAAGAAAACAAAACTATTAAATTAATGAAGCAATTATACTCTTTCTTAAGTCTAACTAGAGATATGTCCATATGACAGAGATGACCCCCGCCCCCCGCACCCTCAGTTGTCATTGTGAAACACGCCAATATTGTGGTCAAAGTACATATAATGGTGAAAACTTTCAGGAAAAAAACCCAGATGGATTTGCAGTTCACAATATTAAATATGAGTGCAGTTTGATGGTCAACATGCCTGTAGAGTTCCATGACTGTGACTGATACTTTTGGACTTACTTACGACACAAGATTACACACTGAATGCATTATATTAAAATGCATAAGGGGCCATAACTATGGTCTTAACAGGCGTGGCCCAAAAACAAAACACCAGGTGCACAACTACACATGATTGTCAACATGCCTGTAAAGTTTCATGACTGCGACTCTCACGCTTTTGGAATTAATGCGACTCAAGATTACATGCTGAATGCATTATATTGAAATGCACAAGTAACATCACTCTGGTTTTAACAGGCGTGGCCCAAAACAAAACCCCAGGTGGACCACTACACATGATGGTTAACATACCTGTTAAGTTTCATGATTGTGGCTCTCATACTTTTTGAGTTATGTGCGACACAGGTTTCGTAAGTACGGATGGACGGATGGACAAGTGCATTCTATAAGGCCCTTCCTCGTTCAGTGTAGGGGCATAAAAAGGATGCAGGATCCAAGAATTAGAATAAGGTAACCATACGAAGGAATCTGGACTCTTTGTTCTGATGACAATGCTTTCCTTTACTAGGATCCTCAAACCTATAATTAGAGTTAACTATAGCAATTAGTAGGCTACTTGTATTGTTAAAGAATAATATCTTTCAGACCCAGGCCCTCACTCCATTACAAGAGTAGTGCTAGTATTCAGAAGGGACTGCAACAATTTGACAGGAGCTGGAATAAGTTTAAAATACTGTTACCAACTACAAGCTGTTAGTATAACTCATAGGCCCTACTATTTTCATATCGCTGTACCTATGTTCTTGGTCCCTTGCCAATGTTAGGTTTATGAATACTTTTCTGTTTGGTCTACTATGCTATTCTAGATGCAGTCCAGCCCAAAGAAGGGAGTACATGTACTACCATGCATGGCTTCAGATTGCCTTTCAGTCAATTTCAAAGAATGTTTTAAAACCAACTTGCTACTTAAACGTTTCTATTCAGGCTCAGAAGGGGTTAAGCATTTTTTTCTAGGACTGACACTTCCCTTCCACAAAGACTAAGGCCATATTTGAAGCAAAGCGACTGTTGAGACAATAACTGGTTACAGAAACACATAATCTCCATGAGGTTCCTCAACCATGTTTCACGCTTAGTATTATTAAAACCAGTTCCATGTGAATGAAAATGGATTCATTGTTTCAAGCAAAAAAAAAAGAATGATCATGGAAATGAATGTTTTTTTGTTTTTCACTTATTTTAATACTCTTGAGACTTCTGTCCAAAAGGAACCATCCTTATTTATTGGAAGTACTACCCCTAGACGGACCCAGACCTTATTCTTAGAATAGCACTGTCGTTCAGAAGCTTGAATTTTGTCAAGGACATGTGCGAGTATGTCTGACTATAGTTTTAGTGTAGCACTAGCCACAAGCATATTTATCAATAGCCATAACAATTATGTATTAAAGATTTGTGCTATTTCAAATGAGCTCTAAAGCGGAAGCAGTCAATCGAACACTTTAAAAATATTATTTAGGTAATTTCCAAAATAATCTTTCAACCAAATGTTAACTAAAAAAATTTTAGTTTCATGTCGTCATATTATCACTGCTCATTTACTTGTATTTGTTTTTGAGTTACATTTTTTTGATTTCGTGTGCATTGATTGCACTTAGAAAGTAGAAAAAATAAATGAGTTTTAACACACATATTGTTTAACTCAACATGTACGAATGATTAAATAGAATGATTAATATAACTAATAAAGAACAAGATTGTCAAGCTGCCACAAAACCGTCAGAGAGCAGAAATTGTTTATTTGTTTAAGTTTTGGCAATTAAAGACCCGTAACTCCTCAGTGACTTAACTAATCTAATCTTGCTTGTAACCATACATAGCTGAGCTTTTATTGTCCCCTTAAACTGTCGGACAAATTTTAGTGATAGTAAATATAGGTATTGTTAGGTATAGATGTAACTTGTCAAATATTTCCAGTTGAAGAGCATAACTCAAGAGTGACAAGAGCAATCTGACTGGCTATCAAACTTGTCTAAGATATTATGTACATGTTCTTAATATGTTTGATGAAGATTGTCATTTTAATTAAGAAAGCATCCATTGAATCCAATGCCATTGCTGCAATCTAGAATATCTTGTTTAGATTTTAGCAGACATATAATGCCCACAGCATTCTGACAAAATGGGGCATTGGAAGTCCTAATTTGGTCAAAACAGCCATTAGAGGACACTATCTAGTGTATTCAAAGCTATCTGCAAGTTACTGAACTGGATATGTTTACCTTAAACATTCTAAGCAAGTTTGTTGAAGATTGCACAAAAGGTTTTCGAGTTAAATTGTGGAGGAGTTAACCCATCAGATTGCTTCAGTCACTATGGGGTTATTGCCCTTTAATTACTAATTTGGTCAAATTTAGTAATTAAAGGGCAATAACTCTAGTCTGACTGAAGTAATCTGACAGGTTATTAAATATATTAGTTTCATAATCACTCAAACCTAGTTTGGGGAATACCAAATAAGTATTATTGCCATGAGAGAGTTGATCACATTTTGTGGACGATTCCTGCCACCGATGAGTCTGTAATACGTCCTGTTTGTCAAACTGTCTTGCTCTCAACTATGAAATTAAATGTATATAATCTGACCTGTATGGTTATTGGTGTTTAACAAGCTTTTTCAGAGAATTTGTGCTATAATTCCTATCTCTAAGTTAAAAAATCACTAGATATATCACTTTCTAGCAAAAGAAAATGGGACATAAGTGATTTACATTATATTTTAATAAAATAAAGCAGAATAACTCTTGATTTTCACACATTATATACATAAGTCAATCACCTTGGACTTTAAATTGCATCCTGCAACTTATTTGACAAAGTTTCAATGAAGACAGAAAAAAGTCTTTATATTATATGTCATATCATTGAGTTTATCAGTTTTTGTTGATTTTTTTGTATGATTTGTCATGAGTTATCTCCCCCTATTTTCCGACGATTCGCAATAAAATTTTCTTAGCAGGCCAGTCCAGATTGTTTGGCCATATAATAGGCTTTAATTTGGTACCAAAATAAAAAGTATATCTTGTCGGCCCTACCTAAACTCATTTCTGAGCCCTTTTGGACTTAAAGAATCAAGTCTATATACAATGTATAAAAATCTGTCAAATATTAACAAGACATTTTGCGCATGTTATTTTAAAGTTTCATATGCAACGGTGTTTTACAAAGCGGGAGATGGAAGACAAGTGCAACTGCGTGTGCTGTACGATCTACAATGGCTGTCTTCAGGAAAAAAACAATAAATCTGCTGCCGTCGCCATCTTAGTCGCTAGACCTCATCCCCATTAATAATGTATGGGGAGACCTTATGAGGATAAATCTACGTATTACTGTATAGCGCTTAATATTTGCGGTGTCAAATTTTGGCGTCAGACCGCCAAAATAAAACCCTTGATGAAAAATGGCGGACATTGGACAATGGCAGAGAAAGGTAAACGTCGCAGTTATTATATTATTAAATTTTAAGTGTGAAAACATTATCGCAGCTACCTAATACAGTACTTGAATGCTTTGTTTGATATTCCAATTATATTCCTTTTGTTGACGCATCATAAGTTTACCTACTTGTTCGATTGACACGCGCCAAATAACACTCCCTCTGGCTATATCTAAAGAAAAAACAACACATTCATGTACTCTTGTTTCGTGTTGTTTAAGTTTTTATTCAGGTTTCAAAGACTATACATAATTTAGGAACATGCAACAATCTTTCTTCATCAAGGGAGGAAACTGCGAAGTATCATAGTTATCTACCTTCCAGATATTAAATTGGCGGTGTTTTAAATTGACGGGAATTTTTATTGGCGGTGTTTTATATTGGCGCAACTGACCCTGACCGCCAATATCGCCAAAATTAAACCCCCGCCAATATTAGTACTTATACAGTATAGTCGTCAAATAATGGAATAACAATATAAAATTCCAAAGAATTACTACTAAACAAGAAGCGCCGCAATGCGACGAAACCAGGTTTTAAACTGCGAGTATTGACATCTGAGAGTCAAGCGTTGCATCATGATATAAGCTGTCCAAACACCAAGTTCGGTGTCAATAGAGCAAAGCTTACACAATTTATTACGCGGCAACTGAGTTTCTGTTGTAGCAAAAGTGACATTGACCTTGATCACAGACACCTGGGTAGCAATCCCAAGCTGCCTCTTGATACAACCTACCCATACATCATGTTTGCGTAAATAGGCCAAAGCAAACTCAAGTTATTGAGCGGAAACCAATAACAGCTGTCCAAACACCAAGTTTGGTGTCAAAAGATTAAAGCTAACACAAGTTATAACGCGAAAACTGAGTTTCTATTGTAACACTCGATACAAACTATCCATCATGTTTGGCTTAAATAAGCCAAAGTAAACTCAAGTTATTGAGCGGAAACCAAACGTTGACGCCTAACGACCCACCAATCTGCCCGCCCGCCGACTTCAGCATTACAATAACCAGTTTCATTGAAAACCTGGTTCAAAGTATAATATGTAACTTTAACAACTTTTCTAAGTATACACCTGCGTACTGGGGCATTACTGGCTTGATAATTGAACTATTGCTCCAAAACTTTCAATAAAACATGCAATAAATACTAACTGATTTATTAGTAAAATCTGTTTTTCAAAATGACAGACAACTGACTGCTCACAATCATTTAGAGTACTGGGACCCACAAAATTCAAATTCACTTCAGTGATTAAGAGTATGACCACCAATAGCGCGAATAACTGCAAGACACGTTGATCTCATTGAGCTTATACAGTGCTGAATGACTTCTTTGGAGAATCTTAAGCCCATATCTGAAGAGGCGCATTTTCAAATTGGCAAAAATTGCATGGTTGTTACCTCCTGTTTCGTACGCCTCTTTCAAGATCACACCACAGATTTTCAATTTGAATACGATCCGGAGTTCGAGCGCACCATTGAAAAATTCTGTCGGTGTTCACCTCAAGAAAACGTCTAGTGTTCGCCGAACGATGACACGGTGCACCATCATTAATAAACTGCAAGCATCTGTGTGCTTGAAGACATGGAGGGACAGTCGGAACAAGGACTTGTCGTTGAAATTCTTCATAATTTAAGTTCCATTGGAACGGCTGTCTTCCGGAATAGATTGATATTGACGGTTTGCCATTATATCGCAAGTCTTCGCGTCGTTATTCCCGCTAAGCTAGGGCTGCATGGACAGATGCAATACCCTCAGATAAAAAACATACAGACTGTCGCTAACCTTTGTAACGTCACTGTGGCGAGCGTTTCTCCAATGCATGCGCTAAAGAAACGGAAAACTTCAGTGGCGATTCGGGAATGATATGAGCAGGCATTTCAAAGCAAGAACTAGATCCTTGAAGTCTTTGTATATGAAAATCTGTCAAATATCAACAAGACTTTTTGCGCCTATTGTTTATAAATTCTCTTATGCAACAATGGACGACGATCCGGAATAAACAATAAATCTGCTGCCGTCGCCATCTTAATCACTGGACCTCATCTCCATTGATAATGTATGGGGAGATCTTATGAGGATAAATCTACGAATTCTAGTCGTCACATAATGGAATGATGAAATAATATTCCGCAGAATTACTACCAAACAAGAAGCTCCGAAATGCGACGAAATCAGGTTTTCAACGGCGAGTATAGACATATGAGAGTCAAACGTTGCATCATGATATAAGCTGTCCAAACACCAAGTTGTCAATAGATCAAAGCTTACACAATTTATTACGCGGCAACTGAGTTTCTGTTGTAGCAACAGTGACATTGACCTTGATCACAGACACCTGGGTAGCAATCCCAAGCTGCCTCTTGCTACAACCTACCCATACATCATGTTTGCGTAAATAGGCCAAAGCAAACCCGCCCGCCGACTTCAGCATTACAATAACCAGTTTCATTGAAAACCTGGTTAAAAGTATAATATGTATATCAGGAATTGGTATATTCAGATGACAAAGCCCCCCCCCCCCCCCCACACACACACACATACAGCCAAGCAGAAGAGAAAAAGAGCATGGTTAATAAAATGATCAGTTTAAAAGAGACACCACAAACAATTAACAAAAATGAAAACCCGAGGGGCTACCGCCTCGGAACTTTCAGTGTCAAAACAAATTGCCACTAGGGGTTAAAACCATGTTCTATGGTATACTAACCTAACATTTGCCCAAATCGATGTCAAGCTGTTACCTAGAGGACATATCCACCATTGACAATGCTTTCGATCTTTAGTTCTACTCCCCTGTACTGAAGCGGACACTAGGGGCAAACGGTCGGATGCAAGTTTCCACTTTTGGGTACATGATGATCATTTCCAACTGATCAAAGTCCCCATGAAATATAAAAATAGCTAACCTGGGGGCATAAGGGATTCTGCAGTCTCAATGAATTCTTTTAAGTATGCTTAAACAGAGTAGCCGCTTTTCTTTCTTCAGAGTGTAACAAAAACATAGACAGCTTTATCACAGATATAAATCCTTATTAATTAGCCCGTCATAACTTCTTTTCATTTTTAACACAAGATATTGCATGTGTTTCTGCCTTTTAGAATGTTGCGTCCTATTAATTTTAGTAAAAAAGTGAAATATTCATACCAGAATTACCACATTCATAAGAAATAGCTTCCCCACTCACCTAGCCAAGAAGTAGAGGAAGAGAGAACATGGTTAAATAAATGATCAATTTCAAAACAGAAAACAAAAAAAAAAGCACAAATGAGAACTGAATGTAATACCGTGTCAAGCGAACATGAAATATAGATAATTTTAACGCAAACCACAGCGTTTGGAATTATAATCGAAGTGTTTTCGGGAAATCTAAATGATGTATGTTATAATTAATTGTGAACACAAAGCGACATTGCAATTTGTTATACTATAACTGCATTTCATGCTGGAATGAAATTGCAGAAACTAATCAAAAGATAGTTTCAAACCTCCGTACCAGACAAAAATTATACACATTAATTGAGTGGAAAAGTGAAAAAGACCACGTCGGTTTTAGACATGAAAGGAACATGAATATTATTATTTTGAATCATACGACAACATGATTTCTGGCCAGTTTTATTTTCACCATTCTCGCGCTTGGCTTAAATCCTCGGGTTTTGTAAGTTGTATTCAAATGCACGAATTAATGTCTGCTCGAATATATACTGACGGTTTCCACCTTTGTCATAGAAGGTTTCCACCTTTGTCATAGCGTTTGCAATTTTCCGATATCTTAAAGTTTCTTTTTAGTTTATTTAGCTGCAAAATGTTAAAACTCAATATTTGATAGACATAATAAAATTAACCACAAAAATTGCTTACATGTTATAGCCAATTTGAAAACACGTTTAAATACTGATTTCCTTTCTCTTCGCCTTGCAGAAAAATTAATTTATAAAAAATGAAGTGTAGAAACGTTTTCTGTTCAGACACATTTCACTGCCTAGTTGGTAAAATGTAAAAAATGTTTTAGCAGAGGACACTCGGAAAACTGGAAAAAGAGTCAAGGGTGGCATTGATTCACCGGTAGCGTTTTCCTGATCTTGATCATAGTGAAAGTTTCAAGTTTCTTCATAAGAAAAACTTTAAATTTATTTAAGCCATTCATATTTCATCAGTCAATTACAACTGATTAGACATACCAAAGTAGTATTTTTCTATTTAAAGGTAGTATTTATCGAAAACAACGACGCAAATATAAGTGATGCCACAGTAAGTAGTAAATCTGGTTTATGTTACTTAATGACACTTGTCTTCGGCAGTATAGAACTTTATCTCATGTTTGCACTTTTGTACACTCCATGCTAAATTTAACTGAAGACAAACATAACATATGCATAACCATCCACAAATGTGCATAGGGAAGTGTTATTGTAACATTTCATAAATAATATTCTATGACCAGCAAGTGTTATGGTAACATTTCATAAATAATATTCTATGACGAACGGATTAAGATTTGATGAAAAGGTACATAAATGAAAGAGATTATCTAGAAAGTGATGGAAAATGAACGCAATCAATCAAACGAACACTCAGCGCTTCTGATGCATAATAAATGCCTAAGGTTATAAAACTGAGCATAGAAACCAGTCTCAAATCTCAAGCATCTGATTGGCTGAAATGGCGACCAGTCGCCATTTCAGCCAATCAGATGCTTGAGATTTGAGACTGGTTTCCAATCTCAGCTTTATAACCTTGGCACAAAGACAATTGGGACGGATTCTGTTACTACAACGTTTTCGTGTTGACCGATTGCAAGACACAGTTGAAATCGTTAAATAGGGACCAACAAAAGTTGATTCACAAGTACATAACTGTGAACGAGGAAAACCGTTGACAAATGATTTATCAAATCTCAAGCATCTGATTGGTCGACCAATCGCCATTTCAGCCAATCAGATCCTTGCGATTTGAGATTGGTTTCAAAACTTAGTTTTATAATCTGTTGCTTGGCCTGCATAAATTTAGTTCAAATGCTTCTAAACTGTCTTAATACATGAAACCTTTCAAATAAATACGGCGACTTGTCTTGCACTTTACAATCACACTTAGCCGGTTTTCTAACTACATTTAGTAATACATCGATTTAAATTATTGTAACTGAAAAGACTTCTTTACCACAGAGTGTTGTACTTACTGTACACACTCAACAAATTACAACATTTAGAATAATTGTTTGGCTTACTAAATCTGCTTTTGTTGTTAAAAGCAAAAACTACCTAAGCAATATTTATTCTCACCTCAATTTAGCACAATCATTAAATTACAAATGCTCTTTACATCTTAAGAAACCTGTTATTAGATATTAAAACTGGAAAAAGCTATTTCGCTCTAATAAAACTCGGGTGACGTTATACGATTACTGAAACGATTTTCATGCGTTATCTTTTGTCAACTGATATTTTTTCTTTGCTTCATCATGAATAAATAAGAGAAAATCTCACCTGTCTCTGAAAACCACCAATCACAACAATTATGAAAATATTGCATGCTCGGTTAGATGAAGTCTGTTCATGGAGCCGCCATACAGCACAAAAACGTTAAATCGCAAACTAAAGCAATGCAGCACATGAAACTGAAATGTTGCAATAATTGATTTAGACCACCGAACACAAATATAAAACATATTGCTTGGTGGGTTAGTTCGATTACGAATTCAATTTTTCAGTTGGTTTTAATGGTTAGTGAAAAACATCTAGCAACACCTCAAGGTATCTGTGAAGATTTGTTTGATATAGATCATAACCATTTCCACCTTTGATAAACATTATAAATGTGTATGAATCCAGAGTTATAAAAAAGTAAACACTTCATAAAAGAAGCAAACTTTAATGATCTAAATCTAAAAAGATTAATTGAATGTTGACATCATAATTGTCCTGTTTTTAAAATGGTTCCTTAAAACGTGCAACAATTTACGGGATTTATATTTCACAACCTGCGCTTTTCTTGATCTTTGTAAAAGATTGAACTACTACTATAACTTTTATTTCATTCCCAGTTACATGTATACAGTAACAACAGGGATCAATTAAATAATAAACATTCAGTGGGTTACAATGGGGACTGACAAAACAGAGAACAAATACACTACAGAAAAAAGAACACATCCTGGGCCTCTGAAATTTAAAGCTGAATGGCGGTCTATCAGCCCGAAGAAATTGTTATCGTTTAGGGGTTTCAGTTACCGCTGTAGCCAATTAACAAAATGTTTGCATAACAAAACAATTTTTAAACAGGGGTATCGGAACCAAAAAGTAAGGAAATCAGTGAAAATAGGCATAAAATCATATTGAGAGTTTGGTGCGCACTTCTTGAAAAAAATAATGTCACAAGTTTAAAATTGTTTTCGTCAATTGTGTTGCCAATAAAACATAAACTGACGCATATTCCGGTAGAATGTTTGTCAAGGATTGGTCTTGTTCAGTGTGGACCTTCTCATTTGTCGTGTACGTGGGAAAATAATTCACATATTAATTTCGGTTTTACCATAATATATGTTAATAATAAAATAGTGTAAGAAATTGTTCTTTTCTTTAATTCAGATGTGTAGAAACGCTCGATCAGCAAGGAAAAATACAGGATGACCAGAAGCGTGCATGACATCCCGATGCAGCTCTGTCCAAAAGTTATGATTACAAACAATACAAATTCAATTTAGGCCATAATCAACGAAACAGAGTGGAGGGAGAATAGGCCTTCACTGTCATCCACCAAGTACGGAATCAGTGCAAACATGTTGCTTGGCCTGAATTAACTAGTGCAATAAGAGCGCACAAGCTATTAATAGATTGATATTGACGCTTTATCTTTATATCGCAAGTCTTCGCTGTCGACATTCCCGTTTAACTAGGGCTGCATGGACAGACTATCCTCAGATAAAAACATTCGAGACTGTCGCTAACCTTTGTAATGTCACTGTGGCGAGCGTTTCTCCAGTGCATGCGCTATTGAAACGGAAAACTTCAGTGGCGATTCGGGAATGATATGAGCAGGCATTTTAAAGCAAGAACTAGATCCTTGAAGTCTTTGTATATGAAAATCTGTCAAATATCAACAAGACATTTTGGACCTATTGTTTTTAAATTTTCTTGTGCAACAAAATCGTAGAATGAAAGCTGGTGATGGAAGACAGTGAAACTGCGTGTGCTGCACGATCTACAATGGCTGTCTTCCGGAATAAGGAATAAACCAGCTGCCATAGCCAGCTTAGTCGCTGGACCTCACCCCATTGATAATGTATGGGAACATCTTGTGAGGATGATTCTTCGTATGGAATAATGAAATAAAATACCCCAGAATTACTTATAAGAAAGATTTTTTTTCAATAACTATCGATGTCAAGCTATGAAAAAAAAATCATAATATGGAATCATTATCAGGGAAGCCTCTTAATTTCTTCAGAGCTTAATAAAACAAAAAAGCTTTATCATAGATATATGTCCCTATTAACCTGTCATAACCTTTCTTCATTTTAGTACAAGGAAAAAAGAAATTACATATGATTCTGCTTGTAGAAGGTTACGCCCCTTTAATGTTTGTAAAACAGTGAAATATGCATATCAGGAATTGTCATATTTAGAAGACACAGCCTCGCCACAGAGCCAAGAAGAAGAGAAAGAACTGACACCACAATCAACAAAAATGAGAACCAAATGGGTTACCGCCTAAAACAATTTGCCACTGGGGTTTAAACCAGACTCTTTGGTGTTTCAACCTCACATTAGCCCAAACAAGTTCTCATATGAACAATCAAGTACAAGTTGCCTTGGGATAATGTCCCCAACCCACCCATCAGCAAGAACACGATGACACAGGTAGAAGAAACATATCGAGCTTTAAAGAAAGTTCTGAAATAGAACGCTGTCTTGATTAGGCGTTCAATGATTATTGAGCTTTTTGATTTATATAATCAACCACAAACCGTTTGTGTCCTGTGAATAAATACGTCTATTTGCAATACCGTGTCAAGCCAACATGAAATAAAGATAATTTGAACATAGACCAATTGGAATTTTGTAGGAAGTGTTTGAGGTAAATCAAAGTGATGTATGATGTAATTAATTGTGAACACAAAGCGACATTGTAATTTGTTTAACGTTGATTGCATTTCATGCTGGTGTGAAATTGCAGAAACTAATCAGAAGATAGCTTCAAACCTCCACACCAGGCAAAAAATCATAGTTTCAATTGAATGGAAAATGAGAGAGATCACGTCGTTTTTGACATGATCGGAACATAAATATTATTCCTATAAATTACTTGATTTCTTGCCAGATTTATTTGCATCAATATCACGCTTGGCTGACATCCTGGTGTTTTTTTTACATGTAAGTTGTATGCAGATGCTTGAATTAATGCCTTCCAGAATACATACTGATCTTTGAAGGTAAGTTACAACTTTTATCTTAGCTTTTACATTGATGAAAATGAAAAAAATCGGCATGACAAAGAAGCATTGGTACATTTGCAATATTCGGGTATCTTACAGTTTTTAGATTTTTTTTAGCTGCCAAAATTTTAAAACTCAATATTTGATAGAAAAAATTAAATCAGTCGCACAAAATTGCTTAACAGCTAATTGAAAAACATGTTTAAATGCTGCTCTCCTTTTTTCGCGTCACAGAAAAATTAATTTATAAAGAAATTAAAGTTTAGCGATGATTTCTTTTTTGACGCATTCTACTGCTTAGGTGGTAAAATGCTAAAACTGTATTAGACCCAAAATACTAGTTACACAGTTCGAAAAGTATTTCAATAAGAAAGCATGCTTTCCGCTTTATCGTTCCGATTTAAACCCTTAAAATTAAATCAATTTCCTCATGAACAATACTCATTTAAAACTTTTAAATAATAAAAGTAAATCATAATTTATTAATTTTTACAATTAGATGTATAAGCACAATCGACTTTAGACGATAATGTCGTTTATAGAATAAATAAATTCATTTTGATGCTTTAACAAAGGGACGTAAATCATAATGAATTTTTAGTATTGCCTTTGGAGTTACGTTTTGATGACGTATGCGTTGACGTCATTAGCACATGTCAGCTAGGAACTCAAACGGTACCCATCCATCTTTATCAAATGTTAAAAAAATGCACGGGTCTTCTCTCCTTTTTTTGTATTTTTAGATTCAGCAAAATTAGCGACATCCATGCCAAGCCAGTCTGGTTTCTCCGGTTCCTGTTGTGTATTAAGAACCCCATCATATCACGTCAGGCGGTCGACACCAAATAACATCAGGCAGTCGATAGAATGTTTGATGCTTTTTATAATAGACTTTTCCGCCATGTCTATGGAAAATTTACCGGTTGTGTGGTCACGGAAGAAATTTTATAATTAATAAAAGATTATGATGAGACTGCTACATATTTCTAGATTTAATGTGTCAAACAACCTACGAATAACTACAGAAAAGATGTAAAGCATTTTTTTTCATTTAATATCAATTTATGATTAGCTTTTCCACATTTATTATTGCCGACCTGCTATTACCCAGATATAGAACGGTGTCGTAGACTTATTGTAATTTTGATCCTATTTCCTGCTGCTAAACAGTTGGTTTTCTCCAAGATAATTGACATTTCAGACGATTTGTTCTATTTAACTAGGATTATGATTTATTGCTCCGTGATTCACTGATGTGCTCTCCTATTGCTTTCCATTTTCACCTATTTCGTGTAATTGATAAGTCCTACTTTCCATTGTTTCACGATTCGATTCGTGCGCATATCATAATCCGTGTCTCCAAAAGGTAAATGTTAGCTTGCCGTGTCCTTGTTCATATCATACCGATGAGCAACAACCTGGCAACTTGCCAAGAAACAAGACAGCATCAAAACTTAAGAAAACATATATCAATGGAAAATGTTTAGGATGGAACTAAAACTTCCCAAAGGAATGCAAAATTTGCTATACTGCTGAAGATTCTTATGAATAAAAAATAAGCATTTTCTTGTAAGCGGAAAATAAGATTTTTATCATGTCGGCTATAACTCAAACAAGAAAAGTATAACAGAGATGTGTAATATGTGGACGACATTTAAAAGAAGTTAGATGTTGGGTGTAAGAGTTTATGCAGGTGATGGATTGTTTTTAAACAAAGAAGAATTGTAATATATCCTTACGCATCTGAACTCCGCCCCGTGAATTATCCTGCGATAATTCACCGGAAGCTATTGATTATTTCCTAAATGACCACATTACAAAAATTGAAAGGAAAATAGCACTTATCGTTAGTTGCCGATATCCAAAAATGTTAGATGTTGCAATTCACTTTAATCATACATTTTTCCTGTATTTTTTACCCGATACATGTGATTTATCGACAAATTGCTTATACAGCAATTTTTAGTGTAGTTATTTGAAAATTTGTGTGTTTTACTCAGTCCGCTGCCAGTAGAAGTACGCTGATTTTCGTTATATGAATTGCCTTGCATATGATTGCATATCACTTTATGCGTAATTTTTGTGTTTAAATAATATTATGTTTAAGCTTGAAGCTTCCACATGAATTGAAACTCCAATTTTATCGAACACATGTACTAAAACAACTGCCCTATTCTCTTGTACTTTTTTGCTGTAGCTCATTTTTTTCAACGCCGTAATTTACTTATAATAAAAGTTTAGTCGTTTGGTCCTAATGTTCACATATATTTTGATTTCGTGATACTCCGGTAAGCTGATCGAGGACTCAAACGATCTCTATGTAGCATAGATGTCCTTCATTTTAAATTTGAAACTACTAAATGAGCAAACACGTTTTTATTGTTTTCGATAAAAGGGCACGGTTATTCGGATAGTATTCGGATACGGATACGGTTATCCGAATAGTGATTAAGGTATCCATTACCATCCCTACTTTTATTGGCAAAGGGTATTGAACGTCGAAGGATGTGCGTGTGTATTAAATGTAGTTGTGGAACGCATTGTATACAAGGAGTGAGGTTTGAAATGAAATATACCGGAAATGGTATGGTCTGGGGTTTATATTGAAATTTGTAGTAGTAGATCGTTAAGAGCACTCAAAATTTCTTAAATGTAACTGATTTTTCATTATTGTGATTGTAGATTTTCATAAGTAGATACTCTACTGAGAGCTATGTTAGCCATTCCTCCTTGTAATATCATTTTCCCGATATCAACAGAAGCTGGAGATAATTTTAGACCTTGCACTTTGTAACACAAAAATTTAATTTTCATGAAGGAGTTGCCAGGCATTACAATGAACTTGCTCAATATAAACTCAACAATACCTTTCAAAATTGTCCTACCACGTACATGGTAATTTTTTGGTACTTCCAGGATAAAAAACTATACTAACTATCTATACTCAGACACCGCATCTTGATCCCGTAAACCAATACCACCACAAACCAAATTATTCTGAACAACAGAAATAGACCTACAAAAATGGTTATACAATCATTATTTACTTTATAGACACGAAATCACCTTCTCCTTGTTAAACAGAAACCCACTTGAACCGTCAATTTCAACATCAGAAACATTTGTAAACAAAGGCAAATCATATATAGGTCACATTCACGCGCCAAAATCAAGTCACGTGATCGCCAATATTTGTAAACAAAACATAATCTTCAATATCTGCCATGAATAACTATCTGAACAATGTCTCTTACTACATGTTCACTCTTTTTTATAACTGCTTACAACAATAAACTTTCACTTCGCATATATTTTGATTAAAAGAAAACAACTCATCGATCTATTTATATACTCGTCGTGCAAAGAAAGAGGTAGGCATAACGATCATCTGTAAAATAACGAATAACGTGGATAAATTTACCCATAATTCGCCCAGAAAATGCGAAGTGTTGTTTCTTCCTAAAGATTGTTTATAACATTCGCTTGATTTATTCATTCACAATACTTTCCAGTCTTTAAGACAAAAGCTGATTTTATCTTGGGTAAAAAATACTGCATTAATATACTCGTAATCTAGCTACTTGTCAATTTATTTGTATCTTATTTTAGGCATCGGTGTGTTAAATTATAAGTTTATTTGCTTAATATGTTTTAACGACATTAACTAATATTGTTGACGAGTGGACTATTTGTATGAAGTATATATAAAGATATAGGAAGATTTTAAACACAATGACTCATTTTAAAGCCTGTGTAAGGAAACCTTTCGTTGTTTTATGTCAAATTAATGGTTATATTATTTTTTTTTGAAACAAGCAAAACTAAATTTAAAAAAAAGTTGAATAATGATGATTGTAAAATCATCTGATAGTTATTTATAATATATCTTTAATCATTTTGATAAAGGCCATAGGCCGAAATGTCATTATAAACGATTGCCAGGAAAAAAAACAACAAAAAAACAACAACATCAACGGAACGAGAAAGAGACACTTTTTGACACAATGCATCAACTAACAAGCAATAACTTGTACACAATGTATGATTACGGTTTACACTTTTTTCAAATAATCACTCATTCCACCGTTTAGTTCTTTGGCGATTTAAACTTCACAGTAGCATTCTCTTAAAGTTCATTTTTAGGAATCAATTAAGAAATTTGTCTTATGAAAGAATCCTCAAAGTTTGCTGAATAAGCACGTATCTCAAGTTCAATGAAACACAATGACGATTTTTATATAGTGTGAAGGCGTAAAACGTAAATATAAAATGTTCAATGTAACAATAGGCTCATATATTGTGAAATTATGTGCCATTGCAGGAAAGGACTATAACGTAGGGTTCAAAACCATGGGTAAAAAATATTATCCTTTAAAACTCAGGTTATGTTTTTTCATGTATAGATAAGTGTACAACTAACAGATATAAACATGTCTTCATATGAAACATTTCAGGAACTAATTGAATTGTCCGTCAATCAACCTTTTAAAAGAAAACAAGAATAAGGACTGTACTAATTTCAGAAAACAAGTAGACGATGCGGCCCCACATTCCAAAACAAGATTGAGATTCAATGGTCGGAGGAGTTAATTTTATCATACGACCTACGTTTTTAAATTTGCATTTGGCTTTCTTTCTCTGTCATATGCGGGATTTGTATTCTCAGATCCCCTGTCAAACTTATTTTGTTATTAGTTCTGGCTATTTTTTTTCGTTTAGGGCAAATTTTTTATTTTATCTTGGGATCACACTCCGCTGACATGGAATGGTATAATATATTCATCCAAAATACCGCACTGAGGGTTCACCTCCATATGTTCACCTCAATATGCACACCATCAGTTTTGAATGGATCGAAGTTGTACTGTTTATTGGTGTAAATATTGAGTTTCGCTCGAATTGCGGCTAGGCTTCCTGTGCAGTAATAGGCTTTTTCATCACTGCCTATGAACAGGCTCATCAAACCGAGCCTGCAATATTGTCATGTTCGTCGTGTTCAGTGGCTTTTAACTGTCTGTTTTCAAAGAAAAACCTCTTGCTCTGTTCTTGCATATGATCTGTCAGGCAAACACTGTATATATTATGGTTTTGCTCCACCATCTTGGCATTCTTATACTAGCTTGATGGTAAGCTTTATCTTGAATAGTATAAACGCTTGGATTTCTTGTCTAAAATTAAGTATTTCGGAATTTAATCTCTAAATAAATTGCACAAAACATCGTTTTTGTAAATAAAGTTTATTCTTCAATCTCTAATTACAGTGTCTTAGAGATCAATATCTTTAGCTATCTTAGCTAGAGGCACTATCATTTGAAATTCACAGTAGCGCTATTTGTGCAGTGTGGCGGCCGTAAAAAGTCTCCCCGTACATGTAGTCAGTACTGTTATTATTAAAATAACCCGTTACCGATGTCATGAAGTGATTGTTACGTATATCAGGGCTATCCTATCAACCTTTTTTGGGGGTTGTCCCGGTTAGCTCAATTGGTTGCGTCGCAGGAATTGCAGGGCTAGGCGCTGTCGCCGTGACCTTGCAGGTTCGCTCCCAGCTACAGGCACTATCATTTGATAAATATTACATGCCTATTAGAAAAAAGCTACCATTAACGACATATGTCCCCTGGAATAGGTACGAGCTGAAAGTGTAATAAAATCCTGATAAAAACACTCCTGCAACGCATGTAGTTGCGAACGACAAAAATGTTGCTACCTAGTTTAAAAACATCCTTCCGAATGCTTATTATTGTGGTATCATTTTGCATTATGTAAAATTTGTCGGCGAGAGAGCATGCGTCACTTGTTTTCACAACGTAAAAACAAATAATGGTCATGTGCGTATTATGTTATGAAAAAAAGAGATTTTAATTTATTCAGTCTGCATAATGATTTTTAAAACCGGTTTTAAAGGTTTTCTTAATAATAATTATTGGACACCTGCTGCAGGGTGCGCTTTCAAGAGAATTATGTGAGAAAATGTACCTTTAAAATAAAAGGATACTGAGGATACTGAGGCATAATCAAATACTTTAAACTGTTATCTGTTGTTTTGACTTCCTTTACTTAGAAGATATGGTATTATATCATATACCCTATGAATTTAAAGCATTCTGATTGGTCGAGAGCTCCGTACTCGCGAGTCCGAAAAAAGTGATAACTACCCCGGGAATTAATAACTACCTTTGCTATCATCATCATCATCATCATCATCATCATCATCATCATCATCATCATCAGAATGCTTTAAATTCATAGGGTATCCTCGGTCGATATCACACTACCCAGGTCCGCAAAACAACATATCGACCTCAACGTTAGTATTTATTTGTATAATAATTTTAGATCCCACAAAACATTACCAGAAAAAAACACAGTAGAACCATTAACATGATAGACTACAAGCTGTTTTAAAATCTCTGTATAATGCAGTTCAATAGAACTTTGCACAAATTATCTTAATTAATGTATCTTCATTATACATACGTTGAGAAAAGTTACATCAGTAAAGGAAAACGGCTTAGTCTAAAATACCCTAAAATTGTATTTATATCAATTCACAAAAATGAACTCAAGTGTAAATTTAACTATTAGGTAATATGGCGTTTACAGTAAGAAATATAAAAAATTCAACCTTACTACAGCAAGAAATATTAAAAGTAAATGCATCCTTAATGGTTTCACGCCGTTGCAATACAAAAAAAGCCAGCTACTTCGATTTCGATTTCTCCTCTCTACGGTTTGGCTGTGTGGGGAGGCTGTGTCTACTGGATGCGGCTATTCCTGATTAGCATAGACGTCTAGTTCACTTTTTTACTGTCATACACTACGACAACTTGTATGTGCCTCTCTTCAAGAGAATAACATAGGACACATGTAAAGTCGATGCATCTTAAACAGTATGCTCTTGCAATTAGGGGAAGTGGTTTTTACCAAAACATGCAAACCGGATAAAAACGAAAAGATCGTTGTGTAATGTATGCATCTTGGTACGATGAACTTCCTTCACCTTCACCCATGGAGGTTGCCGTTAGGGCGCTACAAATGACCTGCCAATCAGTCCTCTCCTTCCATCCATCTGTCCTCTCCGATGAACTTAAAAGGCTTTATATTAATATTAAAATACTTAAGCCTTTAGAATTTTATTTTAACGTGGTGATCGCCTGACTAAATAAAGCACTTTTACATGGCAAATAATAAGTAAAAAGATTACCACACTGGAACAGCCAGTCGCAGACAGATATCGTCAAAAGAAGCATTGCCTTCTTTTGTCTGAGATTCGGGGCATATATGAACTTGAATGAAAAACAATACAAGTATTTGCCCCGAATCACAGTCAATAGTAGACATAAGGCGACAGATGTATTGACAACTTTAAGTAGTGTTTAACTTTCCCTTTAGAATGGGCTAAATTTCGTAGAAAATGGTGAAATAATTAGACTTACAAGGATTTGAAGATTTGAATCGATGGTATTTTGCCTTGCCGTAATACCGAAAAAGACGTCACAAACCACGTGGTACGGCAACTTTGTTGTTAGTATTTTATTAATTAACCATTTTCGACGACATTTACCGCATTCTTAGGGGAAAGTTAAACACTACCCATTGCATTGTGTCTACTTTTGTCTGTGATTCGGGGCAAATACTGATAACATATTTATCATTCAATTTCAGCATTTGCCCCGGATCAAAGATAAAATTATAAAATCTTTCCATATTAAAGTAAACGTTCCAAATGTTAAAACAACTCGATTGCAATATGTATTTCTTACACACATTATAATTTAAATAATCAACATAACTGAAGAACCTGGTTTAATCCCCCAGTGGCAAATTGTTTGCCACTGACCGTTTCAAGGCGGTAACCCCTCGGGTTCTCACTTTCGTTAATTATTTGTGGCGTCCATTTTGAAACTGATAATTATAATTCCATGCTCTTTTTTTTCCTCTCTGCTTTTTGGCTGTGTTGGGGAGGCTGTGTCTGCTGGATGTGGCCATTCCTGATATGTATATTTCACTTTTTTACTAGCAGAGTAAATAACAATTTAAACAATATCTAACGTAACATAGGAACAATCAAAATAACATGCTAATTACAGAAAATAAAAGTGAGTGATTTTTTCATTTTACACTTTAATTTTACCTGAAGTACGTGATTTACAATGTGACTGGGTCTTTTTTAACAAGCAATTGTTGACTGTTAAAAGCATCGATGTCTCTCTCTAAAATAAAGAACATATCTTTAAACTGTGCCATACTTTTTTCGTTCTATAAGAAAAAAATCTTAAGAGGTTTTTCAGAATCTTCGTTGTTTTATATTTAAGACGTTACAGTCACGTCATCTTGTTTCTGGCAACACTTTTAACACTTACATTCCACACGACATGGTAAAGGTTTGAATCGTGACATGTCACAGAACTATTTTCGTTTTATATTTAAATGTCATTTTTACTTATGACCAATAGTAATAATCACTTATCTGGACATTTGCTTTCAAAGCAAATTACTTAAATCTCATGTTCAAGAGCACAATGTCTATATTAAAGAAGAAATTTAATGTTCTTTATACCAAATTAAGAACCTGTCATTGCCAACAATGAAAACAGCACGATTCCTTTGTCTTTTAAATATTATTTTCGTTGCCATATCTGTTCTATTGTATATGGGCAAGATGTTGCCGATTTGCCAATAAAGATGAATGATGATTCTAGAAAAAACCGTCGGATATAGAGTTTACTACAAATACAGTGTCAACAACAAATACTCCTATAAACGTATAGCACGGTTAGCCTAAACATTCAAATCGTGATCACAGTCTGGTGAGCACTGTATGGTCTGCCAAGGAAACGTTGGCTGCACTTCTTTCCTACATTTTCTTAATAAAAATGTTATACCTTTACGTCTTTAAAACGTTTCTAGATTCGCGTCTGTTAACAGTTAGATCAAGAAAACAGAGAATTTTTATAAAGGCGTTTTTAAATAGTACATGGTAAGGTACTAAATGATAAATAACGTCTTCAGTTCTTAATTAAAAATTTTGAAGATACTTTTAATAAACGTCTTTAATAAACAGCTTGTTATAACTTGGTTAAAAGTGAAATATGCATATAAGGAATAGCCGCACCCAGAAAAACAGACTGAACATATTTGTGTGTACACGATACTATTTTTCTTTCGTATTAATACATGTACCGAGTTTGGTTTTATTTTCATTCTCTTTTAACATTTTATAAGGATAATTACAACTCAATTATATTCTCAAACGTAAATTATAGCAACGTTTCAAGGAAGAATAGAAAACATGTATCACGTATATGTTCGGCTAGATGCTATTGTAGAAAAACTTTGGTGGGCTTCAGCATAATATTATTGAACAGTTTACAAAGTACGCATTTTCCTGGAAGGTAGAACACGTATTGCTAAATCTATTACAAAAACAGTTTATGGACAAACAGAAAGTGCTACATGTAATAAAACTTTTTACTTGCTTTTGAGTAATAAACACACTGAACGGGAACAAAAATGAAAAGTGGTTTCATATGGAAACACCAAAAAGAGTTCAAAACATCTATACACACAAATTCAAGTTACAAAATTACCCATGGTATCTATTTTAGTTTTAAAGTAGGTTATCTCTTTTTTTAGAATGTTTGTAATGTTTATTTTGAAACTGATCATTTTATAAACCTTGCACTCTTTTTGTCTACTTTTGGCTGCGTGGGACGCTGTATCTTCTGAAAATGGCCTGGCTGATGTGAATATTTCACCCTTTTATACTATATTAAAAAAGGGAACAAAAATTAAAAACCGGTTGTACAAAAAAGGCGTTAAAATTAGGTTCGACTTTTGGCACCAAGCCTTAAAAAAGTGAAATATGCAAAATAAAAAAGAACATTTAGAATATTACATGAATTTATATCATCCGAATACTCTCAAACACTGGGACTGTGACAAATAGGGCGTCAACAAAAGGAAACGAATTTCAAAGCAATAACAATTCCTCACACATCACTTATTTTGTTTTTTTTTAAATATGCAGAAAATTAAGTTTATGGAATAAGAATTAATTAGAAAATGGAAACGGTCCAACGAACAATAGTCATTCATTGTTAGAACACTATGTCTTATTAAATAGACAATGAAACAATCAACATTCTTAATGTCAGTAATTCCAGATCTCTGCATCTTTAGCAAACGGCAAATACTTTAACAAAGCTATGGAGTTGTTCAGAAAGTTTAAACTTGATTTTTTCTTATCAGTTTTGATTACTGTTGTAATCGTCAGGAAAACAGAAATTGTTTGTATACATTTTCATAATGGCAAGGAAAATATCAACAAAATCAACAACTGCATTGGTCTAATGACAATGAGGTAGATAAAAGCAAGACGCTAAAATGTTACAACTTAATTAATAACTGAATATTATTTACTGTCAATTGATCTTAAGGTACACGTGCCGGAAAGACAATTTGAGGACCTGTCGAATACAAATTACAATTATTGAACGGCGAAGCGCTTGTATTCTATAGATCTAAATAATTTATTAACTGCCTAACTATAGTTATCTAACATGGATCTGGACCAATAATCATTCTAACCGATAGCACAACTAAAAATAATCGAAGTTTACAGCTTAAACTCGGCATGAACTGATGCTCATTAGGTACAATATTGTGAGGATGGTGCATCCTAGAACCTTGTTTAAACCCCCAGAGGGAAATTGTTTAGTCACTGACCGTTCCAAGGGTTTTCTTTTTCATTCTTTTGTTTATGGTGTATTGTATGGGGTATTTGAAAATAATATTCATAGCTGCGTTGGGGCCTTATTGGTTTTTCGGGTGTGGTGGTTCTTAATATGCATTTTTCGCCTTTTTATAATAAATTTCCTGGGAAGTTCGTAACAAAGTGTCAATTATTTTATCACGTTTCCAGAAATTCAAATATGTGTATTAAAGAATTTTCGCGCAGTCTAGACAATACCGTCAGAATGTTAAAGAAAAATATAGTTTTAAGAGAATAGCTAATGGATAATGTTGATTTTCTTAAAAAGTTGTTGACAAGCAAAACAAAATTACAAGACAAATAATCACTCCCGAAGGCAGATAATTCGATAATAATATTAAAAGTTATGTCCTATTTTGAACACCATGCGTTGAAGTTTTAGAAATCTGCTAAATGCTTAGAAAATCAAATTCTAAGACATAGTTGATTTTTTTATAGACTGTCTTCCTATGCCAGTAATTGTCGACAACAGCGAAAGAATTTGAAGTTAAGACTCCCACAAAAAGGTTTTTTTAAATGTAAGAATTGTTTCATCTTTCTCCTCTCCTTAATTTTGACTTTTGCATGATAGTATTCACAGTTATATGCTCTATAAAAGATACATCAAGCTACAAGAAGCTTTAAAAATGCATATCAGGGTTGAAGGTTATAAAACTGAGATTGGAAACCCGTCTCAAAACTCAAGCATCTGATTGGCTGAATCGCCATTTCAGGGCAATTAAGGCACGAATTTATGAGCAAACACGAGTAAACGTGTACTTGCAATAATCCAATATCTTTGAATTTTTCACGGTTTTTATAGATCTTTGAGATCAGCTAATGGCCGAAATTTCAGAGCTCTATACCGTCGGGAAGATATTAGTCCGGGTGTAAAACAGTATACGAGATATGTAAAACAGTATTTGAGATTTGAGATTCCTGATATGCTTTTTCCACTTTTTAAAACCCCTTCGATCGTCGTACAACCAAAGAAGTAAGCATAAAGATCAATGCGTTAATCATTAGGCATGCAAAGCGCTGTAGAATATCATGTTTAAACCCCCAGAAAGTTACAATAGTTTCAAACAGCTAATATACCGATGGAAAGTTGCAATTACTGAAAATATTAAATGGAATAATAATTTTTAGCAGTCCTCCATTGGTATTCTCTTAAACGAGAAAATTTCTTTGAACTCATAAATGTACTATTTGGGGCGCGCCACGGGAAAAGGTACCTTCGGTCATATTTTGTGACATTTTAGTTGTTTCTTTATTTAGAAAGAACTTATAACTATCTATAAAGTTTTCATAACTAACAAGTGCTTTTCTTACACATTTTGACAATAAATTTTAACGCGAAATGCATAATAATTAATGTTGTCTGCTTAACTTTATGACGTCATTTCAAGGATTGACGTCCGCTGTCCGAAGGTACCTTTCCCTGTGACGCGCCCCATTTGAAAGCATTACATCGATGGCACTGACCATGCGCACAATTACAGGATCTTATTTAAAACATTTGAATAAGTCGGCTAAAATAAATGTTGCCCAATGCAAAGGCGTTGCTAATTTTTAATTAATTTTGCTGAAATCTCAATATCGAAAAAAGATATCACATTGTCCCAACCGAAACAATAGTTCTCTGATTGAAAAAGGGACACTTTGTCAAAAATCTTTGCCGTCTGTAAACATTGAAGAAAGTAATGCTTACGTATAAATATGTTGAAGAGCCGTATGAATGTAACGAAAGAAATAAATCAATTACGATGTTAATTGACAATTCAATCCTTATCTTTAAGGGCGTAATTGGCGATTCCATTTTTTCTTAACCTTAAGGACTAAGTCCTCGGGAGAATATTGATTAAAAACATTCTGAGATGCAGAGGCGTAAAATGTACCGACTAACACCGAAGCTGATTAAAGCATAGACTGATACCAAGTCCGACTATTTAAAACTAGACGACTTTTATCACAAAGTAGATAGAGACCGTCTATGCACGTAAATACATAAAAATGACGTTATTTTTAATATCTGGGAAAATCACGTTTCAAATGGCAAATCAACGTAGGCGATACTGTCTAAAAACTTGGTGAACTTCCTTAAGAAAAGCGATTGTAAAGTATTCATATGCTCAAATTGTCTGATTAAAAAAACAACAACAACAATGGAAAAGATCATTATGGTTACTTGATAATATATAAACAGTGATGTGGAAAATATAATTTTTGTGTGTGTACGAGTATACACCTGTGCGGTCCAACAATCAGATGGGCCTCATAAAACATGTCTAGTCTACGATAGCTAGACGTACTGATACAAGTACAGTTGCACCTGAAAATAATACATTATAAATTAAATTGGCTGTTCACTTCCCTTTAACTAATAGTACAGAAAGATTCAGTATGTAGAGGCAATTCCCACAGCATTAAATACAACGCAAATCCCCTAAACTTGACTAATAATAAAATTTATAGAAAACCCTAAAGCCATACAAATACGGCGGCATCGCATAGCCAACCATGAAAGAGAGAGACACAGTACATAACATCCGTTTCGTGTGATAGTTCAAGTTCGCCTATATACAGTCACCGACAATCATTGAAATTCTGCCTGTTTAGAAATAAAGGTTAGCATATTAACATCAACGGACATAATTGAAACTGATATCTACACTGAAAAGATATGAGTATCTCATATTCGTATTTCTAATCAGAATACGTTTTAATGATTTATGTTTTGAATGTACCAGTATTAATTTTCTTGCTATTTTCCTCCAAGAGAGAAGAACGCATAAAAGGACATGACAAATTAAAAAGATGCAGCAAGATGCAATATGTATTGGCAACTCGGGAAGCGATTACTGCAATGCACATACTCAAAATTTTGTTAAACTTAATAACACAAATCGGAATAAGAAACTTTTGAAACATAGTACATTGTAAAACACGGTCCTCAGATAAAAATAATCATGCAACCTTGTTCGTTGCCATCTGTACTTAACTTTTCAAGAAGATGGTATTAATTATTATTTATTTATATAACTGACTCAGTCATCATCATAAAAATAGGTGCTGAACATAATAAAACAAAGATTTAAAACCAGACTTTACTGAAGGTTTTAAAACTGAGTTCGGAAACCAGTCGTAAATCTCAACCATCTGATTGGCTGAAATGGCGATCTTGAGATTTATAACTGGTTTTCATGCAAATCTCAAGGATCCATTGTCAGTTTTATAATCTTAGTACGTAGTACTAATCTTTTGTTTGGAAATTTCAGTCGTTTAAATCTCTGTCTAGACGAAACATTAAAGAATATAAAAATCATAATGGATTTTCTATAGAAACAATTACTCCATTTAAGGCCCGTCTAAGTGGTCATTGCACTTTCATTGATAAAAGAATTGAAAACAATAATTAAAATAATAATTATTTATTTTCGGAATGGTAATAATAATACTATCACTTATAATACAATTACAAATACTACTGCTACTACTACTACTACAACTACTGCTACAACAACAACAACAACAACAACAACAACAACAACAACAACAACTACTACTACTAGTACTACTACTTCTACAACTACTACAACAACAACAACAACAACTACTACTACTTCTACTTCTACTACTACTACTACTACTACTACTACTACTACAACTACTACTACTACAACTACTACTACAACTCCTACTACTACTTCTCCTACTACTACTACTACTACTTCTACTACCACCACTACTACTACTACTACTACTACTACTACTACTAATACTAATACTACTACTACTTATAAAAATAATAATAATAACTTTAACTAACAAGTATTAAAATATCCATAGAACGAACATAAGTATTAAAATACCCATATACATTTTGTTAATTCAAATACACACAATAACTATTTACAAAAAGCTGAAATATTCATATCAGTACTGGCCACATGCACAGCGCAGAATACACAGCCTCCCCACAAAGAAGAGAAGAAAAGGCTGCATGGGTTAATAAAATTATCTTTTTTTAAATACACCATGTGCAAAGATGTGTGAAGTTAGCGGCCTGGCGGCCTAGCGGCCTGGCGGCGTGAAGTTACCGGCCTGGTGGCCTAGCGGCCTGGCGGCGTGAAGTTAGCGGCCTGGCGGCCTAGCGGCCTGGCGGCGTGTAGTTAGCGGTCTAGCGGCGTGAAGATATAATGTAAATTGCAGGGGTGTATAAGAAAGTTATCGACATGATTTAGCTTTTATTTTTTAAATCAAAGTTCTAGCTTATCTGCAAAGACGACTCGGAATCTATTTGTACATTTACTCCCATGTACTCTTTGTAAATTACATTTCAGTTGATGATAAAGAACTAAGTTTGATTGTTTAACTTTTCGAAGCTTATCTTAAAACGTCTTGAAATCTAATTTTTCAGCATGTAATGTACATTTCAGGGACGAATAAGCAAAATATCAACAAGAACTAGCTTTTATTATTTTTAAGTTTTCGAAGCCTTGCGGCCAAGCGGCCTGGCGGCCTAGCGGCCTAGCGGCCTGAACTTAAAATTCATCTTAATTTATGTTTATCTCAAAAATGTCTTGAAATCGATTTTTTCAGCATGTAATGTACACTTCAGGGGTGAATAAGCCAAATATCAACAAGAACAAGCTTTGATTTTTTTTAAGTTTTCGAAGCCTGGCGGCCTAGCGGCCTAGCGGCCTGGCGGCCTAGCGGCCTAAACTTAATATTTATCATAATTTATGTTTATCTTTAAAACGGCTTGAAATCGATTTTTACAGCACGCAATGTACATTTCAGGGATGATTAAGTAAAATATCAACAAAAACTAGCTTTGATTTTTTTTTAAGTTTTCGAAGCCTGGCGGCCTAGCGGCCTAGAGGCCTAGCGGCCTAAACTTAATATTTATCATAATTTATGTTTATTTTAAAAACGACGACTTGAAATCGATTTTTACAGCATGCCATTTACATTTCAGGGATGATTTAGTAAAATATCAACAAGACTAGCTTTGATTTGTTTTTAATTCTTCGTAGCCTGGTGGCCTAGCGCCTAAACTTAATATTTATCACAACTGCATTCAAACTTATGCTTATATTAAAAACGGCTTGAAATATATTTATACAGCATATTATGTATATTACAGGGGTGTATACGAAAAATATCAACACGAACTTGCTTTTATTTTTTAACAACTAAGTAAATTGTCAAAATCTTTTAGAAATTATGGAGTCTTGACATTATATGAGCATGTCGATCAAATGTACAGTGAATGTTTCAAACTTTATTTACTTCCAACACAGAATACAATCTGTTCTGTAACTGTCACTCGAAGCTCGGAGAAAAATATAACGGTATTCAAAGTTGGCCACTGTATAAAAAAGTCGCGCATGTTTCCCGCAGTCACGCAAATTTTGTGGACACATACGCAGCAGATCATTTATAAACGAGGAAATGAATGTTTGTAGGGATTTTTCATCATGTAAACTGACTTTTAAACGTAATAGGCATATATATTTAATGCAGGTATTTTACATTTCACTATAAATCATCATAATCATTTTTGTGTAAAAATGTCTGTAAAAACCTTTATATTTAGGAAAAGAGTGAAACTTAAAATATTTTTTGTTTATAAACATCGTTATTAATTTAACATAAATTAGTTCGTTTACCTAAACCATTTTGTATTAAAGATTAAGCGCTCCTCTCTCTCTCTCTCTCTCTCTCTCTCTCTCTCTCTCTCTCTCTCTCTCTCTCTCTCTCTCTCTCTCTCTCTGGTCCGACCGTAACAACGAGGACCCACTTACTCAATCGTCCATGTGGGGACTACCAGTTCCAGGGGTGTTATCGTTACTAAACAAGGTCAGATGAATCACAAACTGTGCTATTTACGATATCTTCCTTTAAAATTTACAGTATGACAACTGGGTAAGAAGTAGAGAGATTTTTTTTGTGAGGACAAGAACTCTCTCTTTTTGTGAGGACAAGAACTCTCTCTTTTTTGTGAGGACAAGAACTCTCTCAAGTCCACAGTATTAAAGAGGACACAGCCTGTGGAGTGACAACTGGCTCAAAAGTTGCTAATCCAGGGATGGCTGCTATAATTTGTCATTGTAGTGAAAAAATATCTATCATAGCCAGACTTTTTCAAGATAATGAGAAAGTATTTTCTAGCCACTGTAACTCCACTATCAGTGATATAATATCAGTCCGGAGAAAGCATTATAATTTATTACTAATGGACATACACGGGGATCTGTCGTTTTATTCGTAAATAAATGACATGCAATAATAAATGACAGATTTGACAGCCAAAGGCTGCAGTCGGCCCTTACTCTTTAGCGGGTACCACATAGGTCTTAAAAGGAGAATTTTTCCCCTATCAAAATTCACGTACATCGAGATATTGGAGGTTCATACATGTATATTATACCAATATAATAAAAGTATATTCAAAATCAGAATCTACGGAAAAAGATCAGTACCAAATCACAGATACACGCTCGGTGAATATTTATTTAAATCGTTACGTGGCCTTGTACCTTTGCCTATGCATATGCATCCCATATGGGTTTTAATCCGAGGTTGGTCTCGGTTTCTGATATATTTTTTTCTTTAAAATAGGGACATATCGTAAAGATAAACATACATTTTTTCGAAGGTTTAAATTCCGGTTCAAACCATGTATGGATTGTTTGGCTAGTTTAGAAGACTGTCCAGATCCGAGCCTCCGTAATTGCGATTATATGCAGAATATGGCATTTTTTCTCTGGGTAAACATTACGTCGTCCTAAATCTTCGCCATTTCATGAACAGTTGTCATGTTTTATATACCAATTTACTCGCAATAAAGAAATCTGAAAATTATTCTACAGGACTGAAGAGACCGCACTAATTCAAACCAGGTTAAAGCGAAAGACGTATGGCTCGAATCCGAGGCTGGTCTCGGTTTCTGATATTTATTTCATGGAAAGAGTGACATATCGTAACGGTAAACATACATGTTTGTGAGGGTTTAAATTCTGGTTCCAACCATAAATGGATTGATTGGACAGCTTAGAAGACTGTACAGATCCGTGCCTCCGTAATTGCGATTATGTGCAGAATATGGATTTGTTCTATTGTTAAACGTTACGTCGTCCAAAATCTCCACCGTTTTATGAACAGTTTTTATGTTTTATATACCATTTTAATCGCCAGAACGAGATCTTAAAATTATTCAGCATGCCGGAAGAGATCGCACCAAAGCAATCCAGGTTAAAGCGAAAGAAGGAGGGCTTTAATCCGAGGTTGGTCTCGGTTTCTGGTATCTTTTGTCTTTAAAATTTGGACATATCGTAAAGGCAAACAAACATATTTTCGAAGGTTTAAATTCCGGTTCCAACCATGTATAGATTGTTTGGCCAGCTTTGAAGACTGTACAGATCCGAGCCTTCGTAATTCCGGGTATATGCAGAATATGGCATTCTTTATACATTTTTGTATAAGTAAACATTACGTCGTCCTAAATCTCCGCCAGTTGATGAACAGTTTTCATGTTTTATATACCATTTTACTCGCAACAAAAGAGATCTGAAAATTATTCTACATACCAGAAGAGACCGCAACAAAGAAATGCAGGTTAAAGCGAAAGACGTAAGGCACCAATCCGAGGCTGGTCTCGGTTTCGGATATTTATTTCATTAAAAGAGGGACATATCTTAAATGTAAACATATATATTTGCGAGGGTTTAAATTCTGATTCCAAGTATAGATTGTTTGACAAGCTTAGAAGACTGTACAGATCCGAGCCTCCGTAATTGTGGTTATATGCAGAATATGGATTTGTTCTATCGACAAACATTACGCAGAATGCACTGCTGGACATTCAAAACATGCATAAAATCGAATTTCAAAGAATCAAGAAGGCCGCCAGGCTTCGAAAACTTAAAAAAAAGCAAAGCTAGTTCTTGTTGGTATTTTGCTTATTCACCCCTGAAATGTGCATTACATGCTGAAAAATCGATTTCAAGACGTTTTATGATAAACATAAAGTTTAGACCGCTAGGCCGCTAGGCCGCCAGGCTTCCAAAACTTAAAAAAAATCAAAGCTGGTTTTTGTTGATATTTTACTAAATCATCCCTGAAATATGAATGGTACGCTAGGCCGCTAGGCCTCTAGGCCGCTAGGCCGCCAGGCTTCGAAAACTTAAAAAAAAATCAAAGCTAGCTTTTGTTGATATTTTACTTAATCATCCCTGAAATGTACATTGCATGCTGTAAAAATCGATTGCAAGCCGTTTTAAAGATAAACATAAATTATGATAAATATTAAGTTTAGGCCGCCAGGCTTCGAAAACTTAAAAAAAATCAAAGCTAGTCTTGTTGACTAAATCATCCCTGAAATGTAAATGGCATGCTGTAAAAATCGAATTAAAGTCGTTTTTAAGATAAACATAAATTATGATGAATATTAAGTTTAGGCCGCTAGGCCGCCAGGCTTCGAAAACTTAAAAAAAATCAAAGCTTGTTCTTAATGATATTTTGCTTATTCACCCCTGAAGTGTACATTACATGCTGAAAAAATCGATTTCAAGACATTTTTTAGATAAACATAAATTATAATAAATTTTAAGTTTAGGCCGCTAGGCCGCCAGGCTTCGAACTGTTAAACAATCAAACTTAGTTCTTTATCATCAACTGAAATGTCATTTACAAAGAGTACATGGGAGTAAATGTACAAATAGATTCCGAGTCGTCTTTGCAGATAAGCTAGAACTTTGATTTAAAAAATAAAAGCTAATTCATGTCGATAACTTTCTTATACACCCCTGCAATTTAAATTATATCTGTAAAAATAGATTTCAAAATTAGACGTTAATTGCGATAAATTCAGCCATCTTCACGCCGCTTGGCCGCTTTCACGCCGCCAGGCCGCTAGGCCGCCAGGCCGCTTACTTCACGCCGCCAGGCCGCTAACTTCACGCCGCCAGGCCGCTAGGCGGCTAACTTCACGCCGCCAGGCCGCTAGGCCGCTAACTTCACGCCGCCAGGCCGCTAGACCGCCAGGCCGCTAACTTCACACATCTCATGTGCAAACAATTGACGAAAATAAGAACGCGAGTACGCAAGAGATAGCTGGTTGAAACGGTCATAATTTGCCACTGTCGGTTACGAGTAAAACCAGGCTTGAACGTGCAGAAATCTCACACTTGCCACAATAGGTTCTCGTGTGAAAAACAAGTACACATTTTCTTGGTGAATTAGCTCTAATCCAAAATGTGAACTTGACAATGTTACATGCAAAAGGACACAAATATTTAACACGTAAGAAGCAAATAGCAATGTCAAACAAACAAGACAAAGTACTCTTTAAGGATTTAGAACTGTTATATTTCCGCCAAACATCGACTTATGCCGTTCCTTATTCGTGTTTTCCGAACGCCGATTCGTACGTTTCCGGTTGATACTACTTTTCGTTACTGGAGACTACTCTTTAGGTGTTTCCCGCAACAATGACGTCATTAATAACTAAATCAAATAATAAAAAATGCGGATATGAAATTGATGTAATGTAAATAAATATTTTCATAACAAATACTCAAATAAAAACGAAAGTAGAGGAAGAACACTCAGCAATAAATACAGGTTGTATGAAATTGACATACGTCAGATTAATCCTCTGTGGCGCAATGGTAACGATCAAGACTGTTCATTTTGACGGACCCGGTTCAATGCTCGAGAGAGGAATTTTTTTCCTTCTTCTTCTTTTTTTTTAATTATTGTGAGTTAATTTTTTGGGGGAAAATGGTATAATCAATTAATTTAAAATTCGGAAATAATTGTTATTATTCTTCATCTTCATTTAGTAGCCATGAAAACTGAAATATTGTATTGATATTTTATTACTAAATACTGACTCTTTTATAATACAGCAACAGAATCACGATATGAAACTAAAATGATTGTGGAATCTGTACTTTCATTTAGGAAAATGTTGCTATTTTATTGTTTCTATATTTGGACAGTATTTTGGTATACTTGTCTTCAATAAATTAAAGTAATTTTATGTGTTAGCACGATGATTTTTTCATTATAGAAGAATGCTTTGGTTGCTATGGTTACGGTTGCCAAAATACATTTTTGAAGTTAAATTTTAACCAGCATAGCTGATTGCTTGCGTATTTCTTGTTTTTCAAAAAAAATTGAGATGGTATCAAAAAATGACCATTCGTAAACCAAGCCTTTTGGTTTTTGTGGTTTTTAACCGTTGGGTCTGGGCCTTAGGTACCTATTTTGTAGGCCGATAAAATGAAAACGAGACGGTGAAGTGCTTTGTTTTTTTTAATTATTTGATTCTTTACACATTGCAGATAATTTTAATGTATAACATAATTATTTTACTGCATTAAACAAGCACAAAAAAGTACAGATAAAAACTTGCTTAATTTTTGCAGCTCGGAAAAATATGCATTCCCGAACCTGGGGTGCACTTAAAAAAGTCAATTTATAAAGTGTTAGAAATAAATTCCAAACATAATGCTCTTTTTTCCTGTTCAGGTATGATGTCTTTTAACACTTAGCTTATATTTACAAAATTTTACCAGGTTTGAAAGAAATAGAGATGAATTTAACTTCTAGTATGTTTGATTTTAAGCCCATTTTTCGAAATAGAGGTCCCCTTCTAAAATACTGGATTTCCCGAGTTACGCACTGTAGACGTTTTTTTAAAACTCTTGTTAAGATGTCTAAATGGATGTACTTGGAAATGAAAACAACAAAATCCCAATCTGCAAAAGTGCACATTACAGTTCTAAAACTTTAAACTCCCTTAGCTGTGGTTATCAGAGTAAAGATGGCAACTCTAAGATGTCCACCCGTGAAATCGACAATATTGCATGCAAAAGGACACAAATATTTAACACGTAAGAAGCAAATGGCATTGTCAAACAAACAAGACAAAGTACTCTTTAAACTCCCTAAGCTGTGGTTATCAGAGTGCAAAGATGACAACTCTAATAAGAATAAACAGAGCTGACTGAAACCATTTTGTTTGCAATCTTCTTAATCGAATCCCCGTCTAATTTTTATCTGAAATATATATAATAGTTAATATGAACTAGAAATAGTAATCGCCTCTTTTTAATTCAATTATGGAAATTGAACTGTGCCAAACATCATAAAACTAAATCTGGAGATCGGTCTCAAATCTCAAGCATCTGATTGGCTGAAATGGCGACCAGTCGCCATTTAAGCCAATCAGATCCTTGAGATTTGAGACTGATCTCAAAACTTAGTTTTATGATCTTGGGCCCTAGAGATAGCAGCATCAGCATCCAATCTGGAAAATGTAGGGTTGACTGAGTACCACTAGGAAATTTTTTATTAAAATTATTGCTAGGATTGTGATTTTTCATCAAGGCCCAAGATCATAAAACTAAGTTTTGAGATCAGTCTCAAATCTCAAGGATCTGATTGGCTGAAATGGCGACTGGTCGCCATTTCAGCCAATCAGATGCTTGAGATTTGAGACTGATCTCCAGATTTTGTTTTATGATCTTGGGCACAGCCTCCAATCTGGAAAATGTAGGGTTGACTGATGTAACAAAATAGGTAACAAAATAGGGGTCAGGACATTAATATTTTGGTATGTACAAGTTTAAACTTTTAGTAATTCGCCTCTTTAATAACGTAACACTTTTGTTTGCCTCTCTGATAGTAGCAATGCTAATTTACCTGGAGAATTATTTTCCCAGAATTATCATTGGCTATCAGTGACTGACTAAACAAGTCTGCTAGAGAGAATCTACCTGTCAATCAAACTTTGAACAGGTACATAACACCTGGCAGGCTTTGGAGAAGTTGGTTCTGGAAAGTTTTAGTTTTGGAAAGCTAGTTCTAAGAGAGTTTTAGATTTGATTTTGGTTAGATCTGGAAAAGTTGAGTCTTAGAAAGTCTTAGGGAGTTCTAAAAAGTTTTGGTTCTAGCAAATTCGGGTACTTAGAGAATAAACCACGGAATATTTTGGATGGGCTATTAGTAACTTCTAGAAGTAATAAACAGTAGAAACAGGAGAGTGCTCTTTTATTCAAAACCCACTATACGATCAAGGACAAATAAAGTGCTACACTGAGTACCACTAGGAAATTTTTTATTAAACTTATTGCTAGGATTGTAATTTTTTTCATTCTTTTAACGCATATATACGGGTATATTTTAAAGACATTTACCAAGCGATTAATATTATTCTGGTAGTTGCTGATTACCCAGAAAAACAAGGCATATCACTGACTATATAATTAACAAATATTCACCAAGGCATGTCCATTAAATTAAAAAAAACAGTTTGTGACTCTGCTGCAGTTATTAGCAGAACATAAAGAAGTGTTTTATCCATTTTAAATGGAGTTGATATTGCGTGCGGACATGATACAAATAACATAAAATGATTTTTTTTAAATTTGATCAAAGAGGTTGCAATGATTTGCTCTGAAAACAAAATTTACACCTTTAAATCCTATATTTGACATTGACTTTTTGACTAGGGTTATGCTTTGTACACCCGCCAGTCCGTTTCATTTTAGTGAACATGTTTGATATGTGTAGATGTGATCACAAAATCAGTTGCAAAGTAATTATTCGGAAACTGCAATGTGCATCTTGACCTTTGAGTTAGAGACATGGTTCCTTGATGCGAATCTCCGAACATTTTTAACTGTTACATGTAAACCCTTAGTGTGATCTTGTTGGGCCATGTTATTTTAACGTGACACTCTGCCTTATAAAGGTGAGTACATGTGCATTAGTTGGTTTAAATTCTTTCATGGGTTTACATGACCGAGAGACGGACAGATAAGACAATCACTATACGTAACTGTCACTCAAGGATACGGAAAACTTATTTTATGAATTTACCTGAAATATAGAACAGCTGTATGAACTCGGTTATAAAGATATTTTTGAAGTTATTAAAAAATAATGTTTCTTAATTATTAGAGTTTTAAAAGTTAAGCATTAGCTTTAATGTCAAAGAGGATGTATCTTTGAAATTATTTATAAACTCTAGACTTCAATCACTATGGAAACCTGCTTTTTACATTTCTTGTTAAGGAGCTAATGTACCATTTAAACAGATATTTAAATTGTCTGAAAGCAGGCTGTTTAAAAATTGTCCGAGAGAAGTTAAAAATGTTTCTCTTATTTAATTTAGAATTTCATAAGCCTCCATTAATATATCACGAGAAGTCAGAAACAAAGTGAGCAGGGTAATGAACAGCGACAAAGGTAAATATGGAATATTATAACAGTATACTTCTGTAGGTTCGTATTTTTCGAGCTGGGTATACTATGTAAACAATATCGCGAGGGACCGAAGTCGAGCGCGATGTGGTTACATACGCAACGAGAAATAATACGAACCTACAGAATGCATACTGTTATAATGTTCCTTTTATTATATACCCTTCTCGCTTAAATCAAATTTAAATAAACTAAACAACACAATTTTAGTCAAAAACGTGGCTAACATAATAGCAGAAATAAAAATAGTAATGCGATAGTAAATTTATGAATGGCGTAAAAATACCGTAACTTTGTAAAACTGCGACGGAAAAGCTGGACATTGTTTGATACGGAATTTCTAGTTTGACGAGTTGTATCAAAATTGCGGATTAACGATGCACTATGCTAAAATCATACATGGGTATATAATAAAGTAGTAATAACAACGTCAAAAATTAACGAATAACGACATTATTAATATTTAAAACTGCAAGGAAATGTAGTTTTTGAAAAAAAGTTTTACGCCTATATATTCTGAAAAAAACAACATATATCTTAGTTTAAACTCAATTATTTTTTTCTAGAATTTCTTGTCAACACTGAGTGGTCGTTAGCATTATTCCGTGATAAAAGGAAGAAAAAATTTCACGGTAATCAATCATTCTAAGCCAGATAACCTACTCAGAATCCGACAAATTGTTGAGTATTTGTTGGCTGAAACAATTTTTTTCCGTATTTTAATGACATATTTAGGTCAGGATGACAAAAAGCTCAGTATTAAAACGAATATTGGGAAATAGCAAAAAATATAATTTTATCAATTGACACTAACATGAAGTTAAACAACGATAACATGTAAATGAAGCGGAACATTTAATGAAAAAATACATAGCACCAACATTAGTCATGGCCAGAAGGAATGTGCTCCAAACAGCGGAAATTCACGGTTTGTTTCACTACGTTACTCTCAGAGTCTCCATGAATCAGAGCATTATTATCAACCGTATGAATCCGAAGATGGATATCATTAAATGTCGCAGAAATCAAGTAAAATGGGCCTAAAACATTATTGTTTGTACAAAAGTTTTTGTCATAATGCGTTAAAATCAATCTGCTTTCATGCGGAATAAAAGTCACAAATGTATTTCCTCTCATGTTCTGACATTAACGAGCAATTTTATGTTGTCAGTTTTACTCTTTGTTGACAGTTTAATTTTACATTGAATCTCTATAGTTTTATATATTTTATAAAATAAATAATAATAATGAAGATAAATGTCGGAATTCTGAATTTTTATTAAAGTTTGTTTTGCCGGATGTCGCTCTTAACTGGTAAACAAGATGTTTATAAGATATGAAATTGGCAGACCTTTTTCAGACAAAGACCATTTAAAAATAAAAAGGATATCAGAAAAAAGAAAATGTGCCATTAAAAACGAGAAGATGTTCCTTTTCATTATCTTATTTTTTTTAGGAATTCATAATTTAAGCCATATCCTTAAAACAAATTTCGATGAACAGTTAGAAGCTAGAAAATTAGTAGTACCCGTATAGTCTTCTCAACCGGAGCCGGTCGAGGAGACAATAGTACCTGTATAGTCTTTTCGACCGGCAGCCCGACCTCCTGTCGATGAGACTGTAGATCTCCTTAATCACATTACCCGACAGGAGGCCGTAGACCGGTGGTAATCGGTGGTGTTAGCAATGTCCCGACCTCGGTCCTCATCGGCAAATTATTTCTTAACACATCTGTCACAGCAACAGGCTTTATACGGAGGCCATGCATACCCATGCCGATTATCGTCCGGCCAGTGACTTCAGAGGGAAACTTTTTGGACCGGCAAGGGAGCGACTACCGGCCGGCCATGGAAATGACATCGGACAGTCTTCACCGAACATACTAAAAATGCTCGGCCGATGAGTTGTCGGTGAGCTAGATATCGTACGCTTATTTGCCGGTCATCTTACAGACATTATAGGATACCCGGGCGATGGTCGGCTGAAGTAACTTGCTCTCGGGGCCGATGGAGATTCTTTCGGACAAGTAGTATAAAATGACCATCCTGCCTAGCATGGTCTATCAGCCACAATGCCTTTGGCTACAAGAATCTAAGATTTATTTTGCTGCAGCAACAACTCGCACAAGCCCGGCTTCAACATGACGTTATCTCGGCGACGTTATCTCAGCGGCGTTGTTAAAGGAAGCTGAATAAGAGCACATGGAGCGCCAAGACGAAGAAGACGATGTGGGTCCGAGATTGGATCTTAAGAAGAACCCTGAATGTGCAGTACAAACTCTAACGAGGAAGCTTGAGGCGGAACATTCGTCAGACTTCAAGTCTTTCCTCCGCGTGGAGCCGGAGATGTCCAACGAGCTTCTGGAACGGGTGGGGCAGAATATCGCCGATGAGTCAACGTAAGTTTCACTGAAATTGGGATTATTTTCCTTCAAATTTTGCAAACAAATGTGTTCCAAATCTATTTTTACTGCAAAATTTTAACTTTTTTTTCTCCTTTTTATGTTCAGGCAGAGGGCTCCCTTGGAACCTGGTCATAAGTTGACGATCAGACTCCGCTTCCTTGCCACTTGTGTCAGTTACCACGACCTTGCCTTTTTATTTTGAGTGCCCCCCACACCATCTCGTTGTTTGTGCCGGAGGTCTGCCATGCCATCTTCGACGATGTGTGGGTGACTTTTTTGACCGAAGATGATTGGCGGGAAGTGACACAGCAATTCAAGAACAAATGGAACTTCCCTCATTGCTGCGGGGCCTTTGATAGCAAACACTGCTGTACATTCGAAAATTTGCGCGCTTATAATGCCTAGCGATAACTCGCTTATTATAGACCAATGTTTGAGCGATAATCGGCCGATGTATATTACATCGTTCATACATTGGTGAACATCTTTCGCAATTCGGTCGTACATCGGTCGACTATTGGATAATGTTTGACAGAACGTCTATCGATAATCGGTCGATGTCTGTTGCCCATCACTAACCCACGATGATCCTAAGGTTCAATGAACACTAGACGATGCTCGGCCATACATCGGCCGATCCTTGAAAGATGTGTTAATGATGGGTTGCCGATGAAGAGCGATATGGGGCATCGGTAGAGACATCGCTGATTTGAACTACAACTTATTTTCTCCCGATGTCACCACCGATGCGCCCGATGGCCTCAGTCACCGTCCGATTATTATGGGTGTCCGACCGGCAATCAATCCTTTTTGTTAAAAAAATGCATCGGTTGCCCATCTTATTCCCCGTCGCTTGATAATATGACTGATACTTTAGCCGGGGCTGGTCGAGGAGACTATTCCATTCGCAAAAACCATCTGTAAATTCGACCGAAAAGCTACCAACACGATATTCTACAACTTTCTGCATGCTTGGTGATTTACCCATTTACAGTTGATCGTTATGCTAACCTCGTTGTTTGTAAGAGTTTTAAGGTTTATGGGGAAATCTTGTCAAAGAATCTAGAAGCCTGATCAGTTCCTTTTATTCCTATCATCTTATGCTTGCTGTTCAGACTTCAGGGGCTCTGGTATCGGGAGGTCATCGAGTATCTATGTTTTTGCATGACATGGCACTGGTAAGATTTTATTGTAATGTTATTGCTGTGATACTAAATGCCTTAGTCACATTACTCGGCTGGTGGCCGTAGACCGGTGGTAATCGGTGGAGTGAGCGATGTCCTGTCACAGCAACAGCTTCATACCCCTGCCGATGATCGTACGGCATGTGACTCCAGAGGGAAACATATTTTGACCGGCGTGGTACACAATACCGGCCGGACATCGGGCAGTCTTCACCGATCATCCTACAATACTCGACCGGTGACCTGGCGGTGAATAAGATATCGTACGATAACTGACCGGACATATTTCAGACATTATAAGATGCCCGGGCGACAACGGCTGAAGAAACTTTCTCCCGTAGCCGATGGAGATTCTTCCAAACAAGTAGTATAAAATCGGTCGATGTATGTTGCACACCACTAACCCACGATGACCCTCAAATTTAACGAACACTCGACGATGCTTGGCCATACTTAGGCGGATCCTTGAAAGATGTGTTAATGATGAGTTTCCGATTAAGAGCGATGTGGGGCATCGGCAGAGACATCGCTGATTTTTAACTACAACTTATTTTCTCGATGACCCACATCGATGCACCCGATTGCCTCAGTCACACTCCGATTACTATGGGTGTCCGGCCGGCAACCAATCCATTTTTATAAAAAAATTCTTCGGTTGCCCATCGTATAACCCATCGCTGGATAATGAGATGATACTTAAGCAAGTGCGCTCGTTCATGTTTCGATTTGTAACCTGTGCATTGTGATTTTATCTCGTTTGTACGTATGGTTGTATTGTTTAAATGTGTGATTACGGCCCAGAATAAAGAGTTCGAAACCCCATGAGGTCTTTGCTTTGAACGACCCCGTTTACATTATGTTTTATCTGTTTGAAATTGATCATTTTATGAACCCATGCTATTAGACCTCTCTACTGTTTATGCTGCTTGTGGCGGCTGTAATTTTGGGGTTTTGCAATTTCGATGCCACATTCATTATAGATTGTTTTAGCGTGTTTTTCCTAATCAGCTGAAAAATCAACATCACAAAGATTTACATACAGTGATATGACTTATACCGTAATCACACTAAGTATTGGGATACCCTCAATATTGGGACACCCTTATTTTTCAAGAAAAATCGTGGGACACTTTTATGATCAGTATTTTCGGTGTCTCTAAGTTTTAGGACACTTTCAGAAACAGTATTTCCATTTTCCTAAATTTTGGGACAAGAGATAATATCGGTAATTATGCATGTCGGTCCGTGTTCTTCATACTTTACGATACTATTGCACAATTTACTTTACTTTGCCATTTATATGCAACAAAACTTAAAACGTTGAGAGAAATTGACCATTAGGTGATGTTCGAAAATTCATACTTTACTTTTTTGAAATCATCATCATTTGAAAACATATCTTTGAACAAATGTTGAAATCCTCATAAAATTCTCATAAGCTCAAATTTCCATACTTTATTTTCTTATTACTTCTTTTTAGCGGAATAGCAATTTGTAATAACAAGTCACTAGCCAGATCTAGATGTCTTTATTAACATTTTGTATTTCTATGGTAGTAATGAAATAAAATGAACAAAAAGAAAAGCAATTTTTAACATAAAATTGTTATCTTCTTTCTTTTGTGCACACCATTTTAATAAAACTGATCTTTAGCATGATAAATGTGAAAAATAATACATCAGTTATTAAAACACACACAAGAACATGTATATCTGTTTTACAAAATAGCATTCGCACACACAGGCACGTACGCGCACAGGTAGACACATTTTAAAAAAGATTGTAAAAACAAAGTAGGTTTGATATAAACAATTTAGTTTCATGACATCTGCAAATTGGCGTTTAATTGATACACTACCTTTTCCACAAAACGTGCAAATTGAATTCTGTTTATTTTATAAAAATCTTTTGTTCACATAAATCTGTGTAGTGTCTTTACTTGAAACCACTGACCTTTGGTGTCATTTGTTAGATTAAATTGGAGAAAACAAAATATTTCCCTCTTAAGCTTCCAAGAAAATATTATTTACTAGACTATTTTTCTAAATTGCTGACTTTAAATGACAATAAGGCTAAATGTCTTAACACCCTCTTTTTGCCTTACAAGAAGGTCAAATCAGGTGGTTAACCTTAAAGTTGTAATAGCATTTTAAAAATTTAAATCTATGTCGGCATCTTTCTACATCGTAGGGATTCTAACCCCGTGATCTGAAAACTCGTTTCATATTCAACACAATTTGAGCATGTACGTTTAAAATGGCTTCATTTCCATTCTTATCTACAATAAAACATTTTTAAGTGAAAATATGACAGAATAGGTCTTAAAAAGGATACAATTTCTAATTAAGGAAGACCGTTAATGTTCTTGATTTTTTCATTTGTGCACATAATTGACTTTCGAATTGAAAACAGTTGTATTTGAAATGCAAACTTCCTTATTTATAGAAGTTTTGACTAATAGTAGTAATTTATTCCATCTAAAGGGATATGTATTTCTACTTCTGTGGTTTCAAATTCCCAGCCAATATTGATTGGATATTGTTCAATCACCCCAAGGATATACCTCCTGCTTTTTAAATTTTGCCTTTGGCGTTGTCTGTGACATGCAGGAATTATATTTTAAGATCCCCTGTCAAAATTCTATTCTGCTTAGTTCCGCCCATTGTTTTCTCATTTAGGGCAAATCCATTCTTTTATCTGGGGACAATACGCCGCTGAACATGGAATGGTATTAATCTGAAAATACTGCATTGAAGGTTCCATGTTCACCGCCATATGCACATCATCGTTTGGGATGGTCAAAATTTTACTGTTTATTAGGGTTAATATTGAGTTGCGATCAACCAAGGGCTAGGTGGCGTGGGCAGTAATATGCATTTCCATTACTGTCCATAAACAGGCTCAATCAAATCGAGCCTACAATAATTTTATATTTGTCGTGTTCGATGGCTTTCAAAGTTCCCTTTCCATATATTTCTAAAGTATTTTCATCAAAATGTGTTTCAAGTTTTTTCCCAATGATTGTTTTTACGTGTTTCTTTTTTTGAAGGCTGTCAATATGATAGATTTCCCTTAAGTTATGATAATTTTCGTTTATTTTTGTGTGTCCTTTTTTATTGATCATTTTGTAAAACCATACCCTTGTTTCCTTTCTGCGTTTAAGTTAGGTGTAGTTTGGCCATTTCTGGTATGCATATTGCCCTTTAAAGTTAGATTTTCATGCAAGAATCATGTTTCATATTCATTTGAAATGCATATTCGAATATAATATAATGAAAATGTTTGTAACGGGTTTTCTACGAACAAAAATAACAACAACAAACAGCAACAACAACAACGACGACGACGAGGAAGAACAAATATTTGTTTTTCTACATTTATTGTTTATGTAATGACACGAATGTACCTCTATCATCTTTTTTTTTCTTTTTTTATAATGCAAATATAAATGGTATTAAATCAAAAAGGAAATTTCTATTATAACATCGCATAATATTAATTTCCTTCAATACAGCTTGTTAGCATATATTTATTTATTTCACTGAAACCATACCAGTACAGTCTAAATAATTTGTAGAGATATAAACAAATAAAAAAGCATACCTTGTTAATCCTGGCAATGTACATTTGTATTATGCTGCATAACTATACATAGCTAGATCTTATTTTCTCTAATACACACTGTATGATATGCATAATGTCTTCCGAAGAAATCCAAAACAAAAAAGGTCTTGTTTTAGAAGGTTATTAACTGAAACTTTGTTCAGAAGTATATATTAGATGTTGAACATGTAAACATTTGTAATATTCATATTTTAATGAAAGTTAATATTTTTACGTATGTTGGTATGGCTGCAATAGCATACATATCAAGAAAATTTGGTTTTATGACAGTCTGGTTAGTGATATTTCTTTTTAATTGGGGTTATGGTTGCTTTGAATCGAAACTGTATACAAATGATTCTGAAAGCTGTCTGAAAACACAGTTAAAGAATTCAGAAGAATTAGTTAAATTAAAGTGTCACTGAAGAAAAAAGACAAAAAAAAAGAATATTGCATGTTTAAATCAAAAAGCGTACCGAGAAGACATACGATTTAAACAAGGTCATGAAGACTTGTTTCAGGGCTTGTCTGTGAAACAGGTACAACTGAATAAGAAATAGAATAAAAGGGAACTTTGAAAGCCATCGAACAAGACAAATAATAAAATATTGCAGGCTCGGTTTGATTGAACCTGTTCATGGACAATAATGGAAATGCATATTACTTGCCTAGCCCCGGGTTGAACGCAACGCAATATTTACAAGTAAGAGTCGTTTACTGTAATTTAAACAATTAAAAGGACCGAACGTCGTCAAACTTGACAAAAGCCCAATTTATGAAGCTAGTCACGTATTCTCGAAATACAGTCTGAAATACCAAACTCAGATGTTTTTAAATGGCACTAAGGCTTACACCAAAACACTTACATGACTTATACAGGCATTATGTTACAACAACAATTTTTACTCACTGAAAACATGGATTTATAATAAAAGAAAAGGCTATCGACTTCGGACACTTGAGTGAGTAATTTCTTATTAAACGGTGTCAGTGAAACAACAAATGCGGTGTATAAACACGTGCCAATGTGTCCAGCGTGTAGACTGAAAATGACCGATAAATGATCTTTTTTTACAAAATGAACTGAGGGATAAGGAAAACCTCTTACGACGACGACGATCACAAATCTCTGTTTATACGAAAGAAACCGTTCATGTAACAAGAAATCTTTAAACACAAAAATGATTATAGAAACTCTAAGGGCATTTTGCTACCATGCTAAAATATGGTAGCTATCTCAAATGTTGATGTTCTTTTATTTAAGTAAAAATTCTTTCTTTTTAAATTTAAATATTTATTGTGTTACTTAATTTTTGAAGTTTATTGTCATAATCAGTTTGATACTTACAATGTAGTTGCATTATTGACATCTATAATTCTTTGTAGGCGGTTTGACAATTTTATTACCGATAAGATGTAGATATCCCTTATAGTTGTCATGGTAATGATTGCCCGAGGCAGACAAATTATCAGAATTTTAGGGATTTTATAACTTTTTCAAGACATTCTAATTCTGACTCTACACTAAGAAACATCTTAATTTTATATAAGAGCGAAGGAATACCGCTCACACATAAGGATTACCTTAACTGCATTTTATAAATGGTGTTTTATATTTGACATTTATTTGCAAGTGAAAACCTTGCTCAGGATTACCTGAAACAAATATTGTGAACATCAATTTATTGATATTTATCGTTATCAACAATAAAATCGAACTAAACAAATAAATACAGAAACTTTCCATGGCCGTGAAGTGCACGGGGTAACGGGCTAGTGGTGTGGCGGGCTGTCAGTGTGAACTGGGCGGGCTAGCGGTCTAGCGGGCTAACAGTGTGAACTGAGCGGGCTAACAGTCCAGCGGGCTAACAGTGTGAAGTGGGCGGGCTAACAGTGTAGCGGGCTAGCGGTGTGAACTGGGCGGGCTGGCGGGCCAGCGGGTTAAACTTTAACACTTCATTGAATCAACATGAAAACGTTATGAAACATTTCCTAGCAGTGTCAAGTGGGCGGGCTAACAGTGTAGCGGACTAGCGGTGTGAACTGGGCGGGCTGGCGGGCCAGCGGGCTAAACTTTAACACTTCATTGAATCAACATGAAAACGTTATGAAACATTTCCTAACAGTGTGAAGTGGGCGGGCTAACAGTGTAGCGGGCTAGCGGTGTGAACTGGGCGGGCTGGCGGGCCAGCGGGCTAAACAGTAACACTTCATTGAATCAACATGAAAACGTTATGAAACATTTCCTAGCAGTGTGAAGTGGGCGGGCTAACCGTGTAGCGAGCTAGCAGTGTGAACTCGGCCGGCTGGCGGGCCAGCGGGCTAAACTTTAATCCTTCATTGGATCATCATAAAAACGTTATGAAACATTTCCTAACAGTGTGAAGTGGGCGGGCTAACAGGGTAGCGGGCTAGCGGTGTGAACTGGGTGGGCTGGCGGGCCAGCGGGCTAAACTTTAACACTTCATTAAATCAACATGAAAACGTTATTACACATTTCCTAGCAGTGTGAAGTGGGCGGACTAACAGTGTAGCGGGCTAGCAGTGTGAACCGGGCGGGCTGGCGGGCCAGCAGGTTAAACTTTAACACTTCATTGAATCAACATGAAAACGTTATGAAACATTTCCTAGCAGTGTGAAGTGGTCGGGATAACAGTGTAGCGGGCTAACAGTTTGAACTCGGTGGGCTGGCGGGCCAGCGAGCTAAACTTTAACATTTCAATGAATCAACATGAAAACGTTATGAAACATTTCCAAGCAGTGTGAAGTGGGCGGGCTAACAGTGTATCGGGCTAGCAGTGTGAACCGGGCGGGCTGGCGGGTCAGCGGGCTAAACTTTAACACTTCATTGAATCAACATGAAAACGTTATGAAACATTTCCTTGCAGTGTGAAGTGGGCGGGGTAACAGTGTAGCGGGCTAGCGGTGTGAACTGGGCGGGCTGGCGGGCCAGCGGGCCAGCGGGCTAAACTTTAACACTTCATTGAATCAACATGAAAACGTTATGAAACATTTCCTAATAGTGCGAAGTGGGCGGGCTAACAGTATAGCGGTCTAGCAGTGTGAACTGGGCGGGCTGGCGGGCCAGCGGGCTAAACTTTAACACTTCATTGAATCAACATGAAAACGTTATGAAACATTTCCTAGCAGTGTGAAGTGGGCGGGCTAACAGTGTAGCGGGGCAGCGGTGTGAACTGGGCGGGCTGGCGGGCCAGCAGGCAAAACTTTAACGCTTCATTGAATAAACATGAAAACGTTATGAAACATTTCCTAGCAGTGTGAAGTGGGCGGGCTAACAGTGTAGCGGGCTAGCGGTATGAACTAGGCGGGCTGGCGGGCCAGCGGGCTAAACTGTAACACTTCATTGAATCAACATGAAAACGGTATGAAACATTTCCTAGCAGTGTGAAGTGGGCGGGCTAACAGTGTAGCGGGCTATCAGTGTGAACTGGGCGGGCTGGCTGGCCAGCGGGCTAAACTTTAACACATTGAATCAACATGAAAACGGTGTGAAACATTTCCTGGCAGTTTGTGTGAAGTGGGCGGGCTAACAGTGTAGCGGGCTAGCAGTGTGAACTGGGCGGGCTGGCGGGCCAGCGGGCTAAACTTTAACACTTCATTGAATCAACATGAAAACGTTATGAAACATTTCCTAGCAGTGTGAAGTGGGCTGGCTAACAGTGTAGCGGGCTAGCGGTGTGAACTGGGCGGGCTGGCGGGCCAGCGGGCTAAACTTTAACACTTCATTGAATCAACATGAAACGTTATGAAACATTCCTAGCAGTGTGAAGTGGGCGAGCTTACAGTGTAGCAGGTTAGCAGTGTAAACTGGGCGGGCTGGCGGGCCAGCGGGCTAAACTTTAACACTTCATTGAATCAACATGAACACGTTATGAAACATTTCCTAGCAGTGTAAAGTGGGCGGGCTTACAGTGTAGAGGGCTAGCAGTGTGAACTTGGCGGGCTGGCGGGCCAGCGGGCTAAACTTTAACATTTCATTGAATCAACATGAAAACGTTATGAAACATTTCCTAGCAGTGTGCAGTGGGCGGGCTAACAGTGTAGCGGGCTAGCGGTTTGAACTGGGCGGGCTGGCGGGCCAGCGGGCTAAACTTTAACACTTCATTGAGTCAACATGAAAACGTTATGAGACATTTCCTAGCAGTGTGAAGTGGGCGGGCTAACAGTGAAGCGGGCTAGCAGTGTGAACTGGGTGGGCTGGCGGGCCAGCGGGCTAAACTTTAACACTTCATTGAATCAACATGAAAACGTTATGAAACATTTCCTAGCAGTGTGAAGTGGGCTGGCTAACAGTGTAGCGGGCTAGCGGTTTGAACTGGGCGGGCTGGCGGGCCAGCGGGTTAAACTTTAACACTTCATTGAATCAACATGAAAACGTTATGAAACATTTCCTAGCAGTGTGAAGTGGGCGGTCTAACAGTGTAGCGGGCTATCAGTGTGAACTGGGCGGGTTGGCGTGCTGGCGGGCCAGCGGGCTAAACTTTAACATTTCATTGAATCAACATGAAAACATTATGAAACATTTCCTAGCAGTGTGAAGTGGGCGGGCTAACAGTGTAGCGCTATATCAGTGTGAACTGGGCGGGCTGGCGGGCAGCGGGCTTAACTTTAACACTTCATTGAATCAACATGAAAACGTTATGAAACATTTCCTTGCAGTGTGAAGTGGGCGGGCTAACAGTGTAGCGTGCTAGCGGTGTGAACTGGGCGGGCTTGCGGGCCAGCGGGCTAAACTTTAAAACGTTATTGAATCAACATGAAAACGTTATGAAACATTTCCTAGCAGTTTGAAGTGGGCAGTCTAAAAGTGTAGCGGGCTAATTTATGTTTACATTTAAGATATGCCCCTCTTTTATGAAATATATATCAGAAACTGAGACCAGTCCCGGATTGGAGCCTGACGTCTATCGCTTTAACCTGGATTGCTTTGGTGCAGTCTTTTCAGTCCTGTAGAATAATTTTCAGATCTCTTTATTGCGAGTAAAATGGTACATAAAACATGAAAACTGTTCATTAACTGGCGGAGATTTAGGACGACGTAATGTTTACCTATACAAAGAATGCCATATTCTGCATATAATCGCAATTACGGAGGCTCGGATCTGAAAAGTCTTCAAACCTGGCCAAACAATCCATACATGGCGGGAACCGTAATTTAAACCTTCGAATATATGTATGTTTACTTTTACGATATGTCCAAATTTGAAAGAAAAAAGATACCAGAAACAGAGACCAACCTCGGATTAAAGCCCTACTTCTTTCGCTTTAGCCTGGATTACTTTGGTGCCATCTCTTTCGGCATGCAGAATAATTTTCAGATCTCCTTCTTGCGATTCAAATTGTATATCAACATTACAACTGTTCATAAAATTGCGGAATTTTACGACGACGCAAAGTTAAACAATAGAACAAATCCATATCCTGCATATAATCGCAATTACGGAGGCTCAGATCCGTACAGTCTTCTAAGCTGGCCAAACAATCTATATATGGTTGGAACCAGAATATAAACCCTAACAAACATGTATGTTTGCCGTACGATATGTCCCTCTTTCCATAAAATAAATATCAGAAACCAATACCAGCCTCGAATTCGAGCCCTACTTCTTTCGCTTTAACCTGGTTTGAATAAGTGCGGTCTCTTCAGTCCTGTAGAATAATTTTCAGATTTCTTTATTTCGAGTAAAATGGTATATAAAACATGACAACTGTTCATGAAATGGCGGAGATTTAGGTCGACGTAATGTTTACCCATAGAAAAAATGCCATATTCTGCATATAATTGCAATTACGGTGGCTCGGTTCTGTACAGTCTTCTTCGCTGACCAAACAATCTATACGTGTTTGGAATCAGAATTTAAACCCTCGCAAACATATATGTTTATATTTAAGATATGTCCCGCTTTTAATGAAATAAATATCAGAAACAAGGGCCAGCCTCGTCTTTCGCTTTAACCTGGATTGCTTTGGTGCGGTCTCTTCAGGTATGTAGAATAATTTTCAGATCTCTTTATTGCGAGTAAAATGGTATATAAAACATGAAAACTCTTCATAAACTGGCGAAGATTAAGGGCGACGTAATGTTTACCCATAGAAAAAATGCCATATTCCGCATATAATCGCAATTACGGAGGCTCGGATCTGTACAGTCTTCCAAGCTGACCAAATAATCCATACGTGGTGGGAACCGTAATTTAAACCTGGGAACCGTAATTTAAACCTTTGAATATATGTATGTTTAACTTTACGATATGTCCAAATTTTAAGGAAAAAAGATACCAGAAACAGAGACCAACCTCGGATTAAAGCCCTTCTTCTTTCGCTTTAGCCTGGATTGAATAAGTGCGGTCTCTTCAGTCCTGTAGAATAATTTTCAGATTTCTTTATTGCGAGTAAAATGGTATATAAAACATGAAAACTGTTCATGAAATGGCGGAGATTTAGGACGACGTAATGTTTACCCATAGAAAAAATGTCATATTCTGCATATAATCGCATTTACGGAGGTTCCGATCTGTACAGTCTTCAAAGCTGGCCAAACAATCCATACATGGTGGGAACCTGAATTTAAACCTTCGAAAATATGTTTGTTTACCTTTACGATATGTCCCTATTTTTAAGAAAAAAAAATCAGAAACCGAAACCAACCTCGGATTAAAGCCCTCCTATTTTCGCTTTAACCTGGATTGCTTTGGTGCGATCTCTTCAGGAATGCAGAATAATTTGTAGATCTCGTTCTTGCGATTAAAATGGTATATAAAACATTAAAACTGTTCATAAAATGGCGGAGATTTAGGACGACGTAACGTTTAATAATTGAACAAATCCATATTCTGCATATAATCGCAATTACGGAGGCTCGGATCTGTACAGTCTTCTAAGCTGGCCAAACAATCCATACATGGTTGAAACCAGAATCTAAACCCTCGCAAATATAAGACTCGGTTTCGAGCCCCACATTTTTTTTTATTTACATCGCTTTAGTTAAATTTCCTCAGGCCTGCAGAACAATATTAAGATCTCGCTATCGCGAGTTGAACGGTTAAACATGATAACTGATCATTAATTGGAGGAAATAAAATACGACGTAATGTTGACCTATAGCTGGCAGTGGATTCGATCTTATTTGGGTATTCGCTGATTGTGTACAGCGAATACCCAACTCACTGCTGGCAGTGGATTCGATTTCATTAGGGTATTCGCTGTCAGTGAAGTACGAATACCCAACTCACAGCTGGCAGTGGATGCGATCTCATTAGGGTATTCGCTGTGTGTTAAGCGAATACCCAAGTCACTGCTGGCAGTGGATTCGATCTCATTAGGGTATTCGCTGTCAGTGTAGAACGAATACCCAACTCACAGCTGGCTGTGGATTCGATCTCATTAGGGTATTCGCTGTCAGTATAGAACGAATATCCAACTCACAGCTGGCTGTGGATTCGATCTCATTAGGGTATTGGCTGTTAGTGTAAAGCGAATACCCAACTCACCGCTAGCTGTGGATTCGATCTCATTAGGGTATTCGCTGTCAGTGAAGAACGAATACCCAACTCACAGTTGGCTGTGGATTCGATCTCATTAGGGTATTCGCTGTTAGTGTAAAGCGAATACCCAATTCACTGCTGGCAGTGGATTCAATTTAAGGGATATTGAATATCCAAATTCCCTACTCATTACTCACTGCCAACTTCACACACCTAAATAAATCAGGGTTTTAGTCTTTTGTTTTACATTATGTTGGTTCGGACTCGATGGGAAAATGGAGTTTGTGGTTGTCTCGACAGAAGGCATGCATAGTCTACACTTCTTAGCCAGGGCTTGCGCCTATTGTTTTGCTCGTTTGTCCCAATGCTTGTATGTCTCTGTTGTTTTGTGGTTCGTTTATGTGTGATGCCTTTGGGCGATTTGTCAGTTTTCTTTGTTTCTTTTTGAAGGCATTGAAACGTGGCTAGTAAACAATAGCTGCCGACCCGCCGTGAACATCTGGATGTCTACGAGTTAAAGGACCGAAACACCGTTGGCGGTATCGAATTGATAATGCCATCGCCTCTTTCTTTTCCGTGATCTGTTTATTGGATTGTGGCGGAGTGCTTATTGGTTTGAGTGTGGCTGTGTGTTTCTGTCTTTGATTAAGTGGTGTTTGTATGCATGTTGATGTCCATCTGGTAGACATTGCTAGGTGGATGGGATGTACTACATTGACCTGTCGGTGTTGAGTGTGATGCACTGGTTGTCTGTCTCTTTATGAAATTTTGAAAACATTCCAGTAATCACATTGAAAAGACACGAACTGCTTAAATTACAATGAAAGGGCTGTATTAAAGTTTTTAGCGGATCCATGATGAATATTAGAACAAATCAGCAAACGTGTGCTATTGCTAAATGCAGTTTTAAAAATAAGATAATTCAATATATCTATTGACACCAGAGGTGTTAATAGTCTTACCACTGTTGAACCTCATTTTTCACAAAACGTATTTTTCACACGGTGTGAAAATGCGTGCGAGTATTTCACAAATCGTGTGAAAATTACGTTCGGATACAAATTTCGTACGAACATGGAAACGCATTTTTCACAAGTTAAAATCTTGTGAAAAAAAGTTTTTTAAAATGTAAGTTTTTTTGTACGAACGTGTATTTCACACCTGCACATTTTGAGTTGCGAGCACATGTTTAGTTTCTCACCAGTGTCTCAAGATTCGGCACTCTTTTTTGCACTCACTCCTTGTATATAACGAGCGGGGGGATTTAGTTGGGTCATTGTATGTCACGATACCTCTATTAATTTTTCACAACTATGAGCCTCGTATAAATGTATGATGTATGTTTTTGCCTCATGTTTACATGTATTCATGTACTGAGTGTAGAAATAAACTTGGTAAACTTGGGGCGGAAGCGGAGTACGCCCCCTACCCCTCTACCAAGAAGCGATTTTTAGTCCATTTAACACTGTTAATAATACTAATAATTTCGTTAAATATTACTGACTTTGGGCTATTTTCGTGCTTTAGATAATCATTTTTTCATAATTTTGAGTTTTCGCCCCCGTTTACGCCCCCTCTAACTGAAATACTTGATCCACGACAGTGTAACACCTTTTTGTCATTTGTCGTCCGTTTGTTCATATCTGTTATGCTGTTAGGAACTTACATTAATTACTACAACTATTATGGTCTAAGATACGTATTCACGTAATTGGAGCCAAACCTTATACATAAGAACGATTTTGAGAGTGGTGACCTTTGCAAATTGAGTAGTTACTGTTTTAAAAAAAATGTATCAATTAAGTTGCATGGTTTAGTTGTGGTTTATATTAATTGTGCCAATATGCAAAATTTATAATTGGCTGAAAAAGATCGAATTATGCAGAAATTTTAGTCTAATAAGTACATGTCATGATCTGGTGTGAGAGAAATTTATTGCGTGAGTAACGCTTAACAACTTTTGATTTAAATGTAAATTTACTCATGCATTGATTGTGTTAGAACATTACATGTTTTATTGTTTTCTTATACAGTAACACGACTCCTTCATATTATCTTTTAGACAAATTCTGCGATATACAAATGTATATAAAACATGCAAAAGTAAGTATTCTGTATAAATGAGACTCGGATATTTGAAAATTGTTTTAGAAGACAATACACATGAAAGTGCTGTTAAAGTAACGCGAAACAAAAATGCTAGATCGCTTTGGCGATGTGAGTTCGCGAAAGTACGATGCGAGGCCGCTAAGGTACGATGCGAGGGCGCGATAATAATATAATATCGTGTTTTCGTGGTCTTGCTGGCCTAAGGGCTTGACATCGAAAACGTGAAAACAGGAGGCGAGAACGCGAAACATCAATGCTAAGTCGCGAAAGTGAGCTGCTAAGACCCGAATTTAATATCGCGTTCTTGCATCGTACTTTCGCGACCTTGCATCGTGTTTTCGCGATCTTGCATCGTTGTTTCGTGTTCTCGCCGAAGATGTCGACAGAGCTAAACAACGATGGCCTGAACGGAACAACGTCCAATACTATTTGTCATGGTAACGTTTTAATTTTATTAAAGCTACGACCAAAAGGTCGAAAATATAATAAAAAGATACAGATGTTTTATAATGATTATAGTGGATATCAAAAAAGGACTGTATACAAAAATTATTTTCAAAAAGTATATGATCATTTAAATTAAGAGCAAGACAAAAACTCCACCATTATCCATTTCATAAATATTTGAATTTCCAATTAACAACCGAGCGAATTCCCGTTATCCAATTTGCTTCTAGTGCCTCAAAACGATGTTTGTTAAGGAAAATACTCGTGCTACTGGCTTAAGCGGGGTGGCAAATTGATTGTCAAAGTTTGGGCTTTGATAACAGCAGTGTCGTGTACAAAAAACATGTTTAAATATATTTTAAATGGGAATAATATGTCGGTTTTTGTAAAAATCTGGGATCTTGCATGGTCATTTTCCTGTTTTCCTCTTTATCTGACGGCCTATTGCAAATGTATGGGTATCACAGGAAGGGTAGGACATTGCATGATTGTTATCAGATATATCGCAAACGATAAGTAGTAAATCACAGTAACACGAAATTCATACAAGAACTAACCTCTCCATGCGGTTTTCTCCGAGCTGGCGATTTATCATAATACTCACAATATGTCGTTTTCCGCGATTCTCATTATCTCGGTACCTACCGCGAGAGAGCCATCCCCAACAGATCTTACAAACAAACTGTATTAAATAATTACATGTTCACACAGTTTAAGAAATTCAATGCAAACTATAGTATGTAGTAAGCGGACTTTGAAATTTTTTCATTAAAACATTTTGAGAATAATCAACGAAAATTTGAGTGCACATTCTATGCATGGCAAATATGTAATTTTGTAATCTGAAATTGTAATACTTTTGCGAAATATACATCATGTCGTGTTAGTGTACATGTTTATGAAAACAGGAAAGATAATTAAAAGAGGTTTTAAAGGGTGTTGGGGTGGTAACTTTGAACTTTTAAACATTTAAATAACATTTAAATAATAGAAGTGTATTTCATTTAAAAAAAGAAAACAATAAAGACATACTCTCTCTGATAAAATACCACCAGGGTGAAAAAAGTTTTGTTTATCTTATACCATAGGATGTACAGTGATTTGGACACTTTATGTGAAAATTACGTTCAGACTAAAATTCGACAAAAAAGTAAAACGTATTATTCACATTGCCGATTTGTGACCAACTCGCACGTATTTTTCACACCTTGTTAAAAAATGCGTGCGAAATTTTCACATAGTGTGACGTACTCGCACGCATTTTTCACACCGTGTGAAAAACACGTTTTGTGAAAAATGAGGTTCAACATACCACATTTCAGAAGTTTTGCATACGATTTGTATTGAGCGATACGTAGCGGCTTGTATTTACTCGCAAAATAAATCTATAAAATATCACAGCAATTGCTCCATGAAGTACTGAAACCAAAACTGTTATACTTCAAGCCCAGCCAATTCCACGTAAAATCCCCATATAGTGAGGACACTCAGATGGTACATCTGTCGGTATCGGTATGCCGTCGCTTTGTGGTTTTTCACAATTTGACATTCGTAATTAGATTTGTGAAGATAGTGCAGGAAGTACAGAAGATGGCCCATTTCAGAAGCATACCTGGATCTTTTATGTGCCCGGTGTCAAGCACCGATACACGGGACCTCGGTTTAAAGTCCCATCCGAAAGACTGTTGGTAATGTTAGGGAGGAGCGGGGGATCGAAGTCAATACCCCTGGATTGACAGTTCAATGTATTAACTACCAGACCATAGATCCGCTCCTAAATAAATCGCTAGATTCCTAGATGTCCTTATATTTATGGGCAAGCTTGTGTCATTGTACAAAATATACAGCTTTGTATGTACCTCTGGTTCATCTTCTGCTTCACTACATGAGGTACTACATTTCATTGCCCTACTAAAATCTTATAGTTTTTTTCTGTATATAATACATCATTTGAATATCAATACTGATTTTAAAACATTTAGTGTACATATTTGTGACAATTCTCAAGGAATACAGTATCGTGTATACCATAGGAAACAAACATTGTTAGCCCGCCGAGTTCACACTGCTAGCAAATGCATCATTACGTTTTAGTGTTAAAATAATTAAGTGTGGAATTTAGACCGCTTGATTGCTAGCACGTTGAATTTGTACTGCTAGGCCACTACACTGTTAGCTCGCCGAGCTTACACTGCTAGGAAATGTTTCAAAACGTTTCATGCTGATTCAATGAAGTGTTAAAGTTTAGCCCGCTGGCCCGCCAGCCCGCCCAGTTCACACTGCTAGCCCGCTACACTGTTAGCCCGCCCACTTCACACTGCTAGGAAATGTTTCATAACGTTTTCATGTTGATTCAATGAAATGTTAAAGTTTAGCCCGCTGGACCGCCAGCCCGCCCAGTTCACACCGCTAGCCCGCTACACTGTTAGCCCGACCATTTCACACTGCTTGGAAATATTTCATAACGTTTTCATGTTGATTCAATGAAGTGTTAAAGTTTAGCCCGCTGACCCGCCAGCCCGTCCAGTTCACACCACTAGCACGCTAAACTGTTAGCCCGCCCACTTCACACTGCTAGGAAATGTTTCATAACGTTATTCATGTTGATTCAATGAAGTGTTACAGTTTAGCCCGCTGGCCCGCCAGCCCGTTCAGTTCACACTGCTAGCCCGCTACACTGTTAGCCCGCCCACTTCACACTGCTAGGACATGTTTCATAACGTTTTCATGTTGATTCAATGAAGTGTTAAAGTTTAGCCCGCTGGCCCGCCAGCCCGCCAAGTTCACACCGCTAGCCCGCTACACTGTTAGCCCGCCAACTTCACACTGCTAGGAAATGTTTCATAACGTTTTCATGTTGATTCAATGAAGTGTTACAGTTTAGCCCGCTGGCCCACCAGCCCGCCCAGTTCACACCGCTAGCCCGCTACACTGTTAGTCCGCCCACTTCACACTGCTAGGAAATGTTTCATAACGTTTTCATGTTGATTCAATGAAGTGTTAAAGTTTAGCCCGATGGCCCGCCAGCCCGCCAAGTTCAAACCGCTAGCCCGCTACACTGTTAGCCCGCCCACTTCACACTGCTAGGAAATGTTTCATAACGTTTTCATGTTGATTCAATGAAGTGTTACAGTTTAGCCCGATGGCCCGCCAGCCCGCCAAGTTCAAACCGCTTGCCCGCTACACTGTTAGTCCGCCCACTTCACACTGCTAGGAAATGTTTCATAACATTTTCATGTTGATTCAATGAAGTATTAAAGTTTAGCCCGCTGGCCCGCCAGCCCGCCAAGTTAAACACTGCTAGCCCGCTACACTGTTAGCCCGCCCACTTCACACTGCTAGGAAATGTTTCATAACGTTTTCATGTTGATTCAATGAAGTGTTAAAGTTTAGACCGCTGGCCCACCAGCCCACCAAGTTCATCCCGCTAGCCCGCGACACTGTTAGCCCGCCCACTTCACACTGATAGGAAATGTTTCATAACGTTTTATGTTGATTCAATGAAGTGTTAAAGTTTAGCCCGCTGGCCCGCCAGCCCGTCCAGTTCACACCGCTAGCCCGCTACACTGTTTGCCCGCCCACTTCAAACTGCTAGGAAATGTTTCATAACGTTTTCATGTTGATTCAATGAAGTGTTACAGTTTAGCCCGCTGGCCCGCCAGCCCGCCAAGTTCACACCGCTAGCCCGCTACACTGTTAGCCCGCCCACTTCACACTGATAGGAAATGTTTCATAACGTTTTCATGTTGATTAAATGAAGTGTTAAATTTAGCCCGCTGGCCCGCCAGCCCGCCCAGTTCACATCGCTAGCCCGATTCACTGTTAGCCCGCCCACTTAACACTGCTGGGAAATGTTTCATAACGTTTTCATGTTGATTCAATGAAGTGTTAAAGTTTAGCCCGCTGGCCCGCCAGCCCGCCCAGTTCACACCGCTAGCCCGCTATACTGTTAGCCCGCCCACTTCACACTGCTAGGACATGTTTCATAACGTTTTCATGTTGATTCAATGAAGTGTTACAGTTTAGCCCGATGGCCCGCCAGCCCGCCAAGTTCAAACCGCTAGCCCGCTACACTGTTAGCCCGCCCACTTCACACTGCTAGGAAATGTTTCATAACGTTTTCATGTTGACTCAATGAAGTGTTAAAGTTTAGCCCACTGGCCCGCCAGCCCGCCCAGTTCACACCGCTAGCCCGCTACACTGTAAGAACGCCCACTTCACACTGCTGGGAAATGATTCATATCGTTTTCATGTTGATTCAATGAAGTGTTAAAGTTTAGCCCCTGGCCCGCCAGCCCGCCCAGTTCACACCGCTAGCCCGCTACACTGTTAGCCCGCCCACTGCACACTGCTAGGAAATGTTTCATAACGTTTTCATGTTGATTCAATGAAGTGTTACAGTTTAGCCCGCTGGCCCGCCAGCCCACCCATTTCACATCGCTTGCCCGCTACATTGTTAGCCCGCCCACTTCACACTGCTAGGAAATGTTTCATAACGTTATTCATGTTGATTCAATGAAGTGTTAAAGTTTAGCCCGCTGGCCCGCCAGCCCGCCAAGTTCACATCGCTAGCCCGCTACACTGTTAGCCCGCCCACTTCACACTGCTGAGAAATGTTTCATAACGTTTTTATGTTGATTCAATGAAGTGTTAAAGTTTAGCCCGCTGGCCCGCCAGCCCGCCCAGTTCACATCGCTAGCCCGCTACACTGTTAGCCCGCCCACTTCACACTGCTGGGGAATGTTTCATAACGTTTTCATGTTGATTCAATGAAGTGTTAAAGTTTAGCCCGCTGGCCCGCAAGCCCGCCCAGTTCACACCGCTAGCCCGCTACACTGTTAGCCCGCCCACTTCATTCTGCTATGAAATGTTTTAAAACGTTTTCATGTTGATTCAATGAAGTGTTAAAGTTTAGCCCGCTTGCCCGCCAGCCCGCCCTGTTCACACCGCTAGCCCGCTTCACTGTTCGCCCGCCCACTTCACACTGCTAGGAAATGTTTCATAACGTTTTCGTGTTGATTCAATGAAGTGTTACAGTTTAGCCCGCTGGCCCGCCAGCCCGTCCAGTTCACACCGCTAGCCCGCTACACTGTTAGCCCGCCCACTTCACACTGCTAGGAAATGTTTCATAACGTTTTCATGTTGATTCAATGAAGTGTTAAAGTTTAGCCCGCTGGCCCGCCAGCCCGCCCAGTTCACACCGCTAGCCCGCTACACTGTTAGCCCGCCCACTTCACACTGCTAGGAAATATTTCATAACGTTTTCATGTTGATTCAATGAAGTGTTAAAGTTTAGCCCGCTGGCCCGCCAGCCCGCCCAGTTCACACCGCTAGCCCGCTACACTGTTAGCCCGCCCACTTCACACTGCTAGGAAATGTTTCAAAACGTTTTCATGTTGATTCAATGAAGTGTTAAAGTTTAGCCCGCTGGTCCGCCAGCCCGCCCAGTTCACACCGCTAGCCCGTTTCACTGTTAGCCCGCCCACTTCACACTGCTAGGAAATGTTTCATAACGTTTTTATGTTGATTCAATGAAGTGTTAAAGTTTAGCCCGCTGGCCCGCCAGCCCGTCCAGTTCACACCGCTAGCCCGCTACACTGTTAGCCCGCCCATTTCACACTGTTAGCCCGCTAGCCTGCTAGCCCGCTTAGTTCACACTGTTAGCCCGCTAGACTGTTAGCCCGCTCAGTTCACACTGTTAGCCCGCTAGACTGCTAGCCCGCCCAGTTCACACTGCCAGCCCGCCACACCTCTAGCCCGTTACCCCGCGTACTTCACGGACATAAACTTTACACGTGTTCTTTACTACCGATGGGAACCCAACGTATTGGAACCCTGTTATAATTTCAGTTCACAGACAAATCACGGATGACAATAACCACCTTTAATGATTTACCTTAACACCAGAGAAAAACAATGGTTAACACGAGTTCTTATCTAGTAGTAGATTGTTAGCACAAAGAGTGATAAATCACGAAAATTTCGCTATATAATCTAATAAATGACGATGTGTAGTATTACCGTAATATGTTTTACAGTATATTACTTGAACACAAGGCTTAATCATTAAAATGTCACGGCAGGAAAAAGAAAAATATTGAATTACACACCAGGGAAAACAGGAAAACATGGTTTAATAAAATTTGAAGAATGTAAAAAATCGAAAGTTATAGTTTTGACTAGCTCTCGGTATCACAAAAAATTAAAAATAAATTACAATACTGTGTGTAAAAGCTCAGATGTAATTTATTAAATATTTGTGAAAATGTTATATGCAATATGTTGGCCACACCTGTCAGAAAGTATCTAAACATATTAACAATTACCAGTTTGATATTAATATATATAACTGTTAGGACGCTGACTTTTCTACACTAACTGCTTCACATTTTTGCCAAAATGATCACAGACTAAATGACTTTATTTTCATATTAACTCATAAGATACATAACAGTGTGAAAAGACTTATTATGGAAAATTACTGATTCATAAACTGGGACCATTTTCCCAAGGGCCTTAATTCAAAAATAGTGTATGATTTGCCATTATTGTGTTAGTAAGGGCAGATAATGTTAACTAAAGAATGATTTACATATATTTGTATTCACAATTTTGTTCTTGCCATAATTTGTCATCTTCAAGGACAGTCTGAGGCGTTTGCTTAGGTTGAAGGAACTTTCAGTTCAACCCTTTTTCTGTTTGTTTCTCACTTTATTTGTACTTGTCAGCGTCTATATTTGATAAACATGCAATAAAACAATTTAACAACATCCTATTAAGTGCCAAAGAAACGAGGAAATAGAGAAAGAAACGCGGATTTTTACCTATATTCATATATTAAACAAACACGAAAGTTTTGATTGTAAAATTTAAAGCAGTTACTGATTTCGTGATTTGTTTTCTTTTCTTAATTTAAATAATAATTGAACAAAGAAAGCAATGTGTTGTTGTTGTTCTTTCGCAGAGATCAAGTCTATCTCCTTTCTCTAAAAATGATTAGATCAGAATATTTTTATAGAAGCGTCCGATGAAAATGAAAGTCAATTTACGAAGTCTTCAGTCTATCCGGCACCGAAACTTGTTTTCCTTTCAATAAATGTAGCTCTTAATTTGTCACAATAAAAATGAATTTTTGACATTTTTACAAAATTTATTGATAATCGTAAAAGAAATCATAAAAAACTTAACACTTTCTTACAAAATTATATTAACCGTGACGCGACGAAACATTAACACAGCCTTTAAAAGGTTTGCCCATCATCTGTTACGCAATATGCGTATGTACTGGTATTGCAGATGAATATTTCATCCCTAAGGAAAGAGGAAAGCATTGATATCAGTGAAAAAATAAGCATGTTCAAATCAAATGTCCAGATATGCTCATATACAATTTGTTCAATTTTAAATACACAATTGCATTAAAACAAGAGTGTGATTTAGTAGTATTTAGAGTATATTAAATATTAATCTTACATAAGTTTAATCTAGGCCGACAGTGAAGATTTCTGATTGAATCACTTGTTTAAATAAATATACATTGGTCTGTTGTTATGGAGCTCTTAAAGTCTCTTATTACAGTTCACTTTATGTAGAATTCTCCATCCGACAGATAAAGATTTATTAAATGTTTTCTTTTTTTAACAACGTTAAAGCATATCAAATCTCTGAACTAGTACATTAGATTTCCAACACCGTTGAACAGCGTCAAATCGTCAATACATGGTATACTGTGATTCCTTTTGATTTCGCGCGGTTTTAATTTTAGCGTATATAGCGCTAAGCATTCGGCCGCATTACATCTCATAAAATGAAAATAATACAACAGCCCGAAAATGCCTTTTGCATCATACGCGCGAAATTAAGGCTCCACGAAAGCTACCACAGTGATGCAGAGTGGGATTTAAAGTTTTAAACACCATTTCGGTTAATATCTTGAACACTTTCTTCTTGTAATATAACACAAAGCTTATTAATTGCACCCTGAACAAAAGCGCAATATGCATATCAGGAATCGCCACGGCCACATAACACAGCCTCCCCACGAAGCGAAAAAGAAGAGAGGAAAAAAGAGCATGTTGCAATAAGTATGTCAACTAAAACAAGATGCCATTAACAATTAACAAAAAATTAGAACCCTTGTGGTAACCGCCTTGGAACGGTCAGTGGCAAAACAAATTGCCAACACTTAAAATATATGGAAAGTTTTCGTATAACTGTAACAGTTTCTTCTAGAAATATAACACAATGCTTATTTATTGCACCATATACACTACTTAAATTAAATGGAAAGTTTCCGTATGGCTGGTAATACAAAGGTCTAGCCTTCATAAAAATATCCTACAAAGAGGGTATTAACAGCGATTTCCCATGGAATTCTTTAGATATTCAATCACGGATTCTATAGTTTTTGAAAGCATGATGATCATGGGTTGTAACGCAAATCCGGCCATATTTTAAAACGAACAATAGAAAAGGTGACAATGCATATCAGGTTTGGTCACGTCCAGAAAACGATTTAACACCATATTTTCACAGCCGAAAAACTGAGAGAAAAAGTGAGCATTTTATTATACTATCATCAATTAAAAACACAAGCATTTCACGAAAATGAAAACCTAAGGGTTTATCGCCTTGAAACTGTCAAATTTTAGGTGTTTTTTCAATAATCTGTATTTCGCAGTTAATTTTGTTTAAAAAATGTTTCTTGTTTGCTCGTTGGTTTTGTATTTTTATAACAAACAATAGGTGATGCAGTAGTTTAAAATAATTGAAGGACAGCCTTATAATCTTTATATATTCTTGGGGAAAACATTAAAATGCATATCAGGAATTGCCAAAACTAGCCTACCCAGGCAGTCAAACACTAGAAATTAGAGCATGCATTTGTAAGAGAATCGATTTCAAATTTGATTAAGATAACACAAACAATAAATAGAAACATTATGTTCACCGCCTTGGAACTGTGAGTGGCAAAAAATGCCCCTGGGGGTTTAAGCCCGGTTCTAGGGTGAACTACCATAACACTTGAAGAGAATCTTTTATTGAAAGAAATTCTTTCGTGATCCGTTTCCAAGTCAACGTGCGATTTTGGAACATGCCGATCGCATGACTGTGTCAGACTCACCTTGACATAAAGTTCAACGTGCGATCTGAGAACATGACGGTGGAATTACTGTGTCAGACTCACCTTGACATAAAGTTCAACGTGCGATCTGAGAACATGACGGTGGAATTACTGTGTCAGACTCACCTTGACATAAAGTTCAACGTGCGATCTGAGAACATGACGGTGGAATTACTGTGTCAGACTCACCTTGACATAAAGTTCAACGTGCGATCTGAGAACATGACGGTGGAATTACTGTGTCAGACGAACATTATCATAACGTTCAACGTGCGATTTGAACAGTATTATGTCGGTCGTATGATTGCGCCAGACTTACATTATCATAAAGTTCTTATAACAATATCATTGGCTTCGTCCTTCAGTGTACCTACACTTGATATTAAAAGAGAAGCCACACTTTCTGACCATATCGTGTCTAGACTGTGTAAAGTAATTGAAATAGAAGAACGGACTCGCGTATATCGTTTTGATGTTAATGGTCGTCTTACTCCTATGCGACATATAATTTTATTTTCTTGTTTAAATAAACAAACGCACGCTTCATAACAGGATTTTTAATGTTGCCTTATTGATAAATGTTATTAAATCAAAATGGTTAATGCTTTTGGTGTTTCTGAAGCCCCTTATGCGGAAGTATCTATGCTTTGCATATAAATGCTGTTAATGAACTTTTACCAAGTATTTTTACGCGTTGAATAGAAACATATTTTAAAAAGCATACTGAATGATTAAAATGTTAGTATAAAAGTTTGAATCTTGCTTGTTTTGAATTTTACAACAATAAAGGCCTTAAGGGTGTTTCATTGGTCTAACGCATCCCACCGGCTTACGTTTCCGGTCATCTCACTCATTACAGAACCAAGCAGTGATATATTAGATCTACTTCTTTACCATAGAAGGGTTGAATGTATTCAACATGATAGAAAGTCTAACGTCAATTTTTTACATGATTTATAAATTCTTATTTGCTCTTAACCCGTAATAAATAATTATTCAGTAATGGAAAATCTTTACAGACGTTCAGAATTAGTAACAAAACGGTGCATAAGAACTTTTCAATTATTCTAGTGGGCAAGACTGAACGTCATTAAAAAAGATTTATGATTTGTGAACACCCTATGAAACGGTACCTTCTTTGTCTAGGCAAGTAATTGGATTTTTTTCAAAGATAAGCAACCTTAAACGTAACAAAGATTAGTTTCCAATACTACCAATAAAATGGTTGAGATTCGAGACTGGTCTCTAGTTTTAGTTTTATGATCTTGCGCTCAGATTATAAAAAAAGAAGTATCAAATATTGTGTCGTTAATATTAAAGACACCGAATAATGTGCCCAAAATCATAAAACTAAATCTGGAGATCAGTCTCAAATCTCATGACTCTGACCAGTCGCCATTTCAGCCAATCCGATTCTTGAGATTTGAGACTGATCTCAAAACTTTGTTTTATGATCTTGTGCCCTGTTCGTTATCAATGAGTATGAACCAACATGTAATAAGCTTTACTTGAAGTTTGCTTGTATACTTTTTGTAGGTAACGAAATAGTCTTTTTACACCTAGACCTAGATAAATGGGAAATTGTGTGGAAATAGGTCTTATCTGAGCAAAGTTCAATAACATATATTAAGTATTTTTTTCGCTGGGTGGGGAGGCTGTGTTTCGTGAGTGTGGTAATTCTTGATATGCATATTTCACTTTTTATCTTTTTTAAATATTGATTAACATTTAGTTGCGCCCAACCAAGGCAAATATGCATTTCTATCACTGCCCATGATCAACCAAACCGAGCCTGCAATATTTTCTTTTGTCGTTTTCAATGTCTTTCAAAGTTCTATTTTCATCTTTTCAGGTGTAAAAGTATTTTTCTTTCCTTATTTTGTTCAGTATTTAAAAACATTTTCTTCCAAATGATTTAAAATAGAGCGGTTGAGATTTAAGACGTGTATGTGCACATGTACGAGTAAGTAACACGTTGACGTTCACGACACTGTTTATATGAAAACAGCTTGAAAAAAGTAAATTGTACGTATACTTGTAATTTTCTAAAAAGATATTATCGTGCCTGTCACATGAAAGATTAATCCTAACAATTTGTCATACCAATAAACTTGTATTATCATTCGATTGTGATGTCCCGCGTGCAAAATATTACGGAGTCTACTTTTCGCAACATGTTGTCTTTTCGAGAGCACATCCATGCATTCTGATCAATATATAAACTGACATCTTCTTGTTTTATTTGGTTATTTCCGACCAAGAAGAAAAGATGTAAATCTTGTAGAGACTTCACGGTTGTGCATGCTAATCTGGATCTACACTTGTCGCATATCCATCCGTGAGTCTGATAAGGACCTATACAATTCATTCTTAGATTCATAAGGAAGTTTTTCTGACGAAAATGTGAACAGTTTCTAGATTAATTACATTATTTTTGACCAAGAGGAGAACAACGTTAATCCTGAATCGGCTGTTAGATAGTGCAGGTTGTTCTTGATTTACACTGGCCGCATATCCCTGCAGTCTGATGAACAATAATCGCGTCTTTTACACTGGCCGCATATCCCTGCAGTATGATGTACAATAATCGCGTCTTTTACACTGGCCGCATATCCCTGCAGTCTGATGAACAATTATCGCGTCTTTTACACTGGCCGCATATCCCTGCAGTCTGATGAACAATAATCGCGTCTTTTACACTGGCCGCATATCCCTGCAGTATGATGTACAATAATCGCGTCTTTTACACTGGCCGCATATCCCTGCAGTATGATGAACAATAATCGCGTCTTTTACACTGGCCGCATATCCCTGCAGTATGATGTACAATAATCGCGTCTTTTACACTGGCCGCATATCCATGCAGTATAATGTACAATAATCGCGTCTTTTACACTTGCAGCATATCCCTGCAGTATGATGAACAATAATCGCGTCTTTTACACTAGTCGCATATCCCTGCAGTCTGATGAACAATAATCGCGTCTTTTACACTGGCCGCATATCCCTGCAGTATGATGTACAATAATCGCGTCTTTTACACTGGCCGCATATCCCTGCAGTATGATGAACAATAATCGCGTCTTTTACACTGGTCGCATATCCCTGCAGTATGATGAACAATAATCGCGTATTTTACACTGGCCGCATATCCCTGCAGTCTGATGAACAATAATCGCGTATTTTACACTGGCCGCATATCCCTGCAGTCTGATGTACAATAATCGCGTCATTTACACTGGCCGCATATCCCTGCAGTCTGATGTACATTAATCGCGTCTTTTACACTGGCCGCATATCCCTGCAGTATGATGTACAATAATCGCGTCTTTTACACTGGCCGCATATCCCTGCAGTATGATGAACAATAATCGCGTCTTTTACACTGGCCGCATATCCCTGCAGTATGATGTACAATAATTGCGTCTTTTACACTGGCCGCATATCCCTGCAGTCTGATGTACAGTAATCGCGTCTTTTACACTGGCCGCATATCCCTGCAGTATGATGTACAATAATCGCGTCTTTTACACTGGCCGCATATCCCTGCAGTATGATGTACAATAATCGCGTCTTTTACACTGGCCGCATATCCCTGCAGTATGATGTACAATAATCGCGTCTTTTACACTGGCCGCATATCCCTGCAGTATAATGTACAATAATCGCGTCTTTTACACTGGCCGCATATCCCTGCAGTATGATGAACAATAATCGCGTCTTTTACACTGGTCGCATATCCCTGCAGTATGATGAACAATAATCGCGTCTTTTACACTGGCCGCATATCCCTGCAGTATGATGTACAATAATCGCGTCTTTTACACTGGCCGCATATCCCTGCAGTATGATGAACAATAATCGCGTCTTTTACACTGGCCGCATATCCCTGCAGTATGATGTACAATAATCGCGTCTTTTACACTGGCCGCATATCCCTGCAGTATGATGTACAATAATCGCGTCTTTTACACTTGCCGCATATCCCTGCTGTATGATGTACAATAATCGCGTCTTTTACACTGGCCGCATATCCCTGCAGTATGATGTACAATAATCGCGTCTTTTACACTGGCCGCATATCCCTGCAGTCTGATGTACAGTAATCGCGTCTTTTACACTGGCCGCATATCCCTGCAGTATGATGTACAATAATCGCGTATTTTACACTGGCCGCATATCCCTGCAGTATGATGTACAATAATCGCGTCTTTTACACTGGCCGAATATCCCTGCAGAATGATGAACAATAATCGCGTCTTTTACACTGGCCGCATATCCCTGCAGTATGATGTACAATAATCGCGTCTTTTACACTGGCCGCATATCCCTGCAGTATGATGAACAATAATCGCGTCTTACACTGGCCGCATATCCTTGCAGTCTGATGTACAATAATCGCGTCTTTTACACTGGCCGCATATCCCTGCAGTCTGATGTACAATAATCGCGTCTTTTACACTGGCCGCACATCCCTGCAGTCTGATGTACAATAATCGCGTGTAAATTAATAAGGTTATTTCTGACCAAGAAGCAAACAGTGTAGATCCTGATCAAAATACACTAATGTGCAGAATGATCCATATCGACAATTATTCCACACCGCATATTTTAAAATGTATTTTTTCTTCTCATCTTTTTGTCAATTTAGTTAAGAATGTTTCAATTAGCAAAGTAAAAATCATGCTATTTAAAACGGGCCTTGCTTTGAAAGTGCTTGAGCAAGAAACCTTACGTAAACCGCGAACTATGGATTCAAATAATTTAAAGTATAATACAAATTGTTCAATGCCATAAAACACGTATTTCTCGGCATTTATCGTTATTTTAAAAAACAGTTCACAGTGCAGAAAGGCTCATTGAACGTTTCTGATCGATAAACATTTGACTTTGGGTAGAAGAGAGAACATTCACGCGTATTTCCTGTACGTGAATACACTACCTCTTACGCCTCTAACTTGTATAAAACGTGTTTAAAACTTACGGCACGCATACCTGGATTGGGTAGTACCCCAAAAATTTCGCTACTTGTACCATTACGAGTGTTTCATTACAAACGTTTTGTTGGTGAAACTAACAACTCTGCATGGGGTCAAAATATAAAGAAAAGTCATGCTTCTTTGGTGTTGTTATGTGCTACGTGTCAATAAAACGTTTTGACTGCTGCGTCATAACTTTGCATTACTTCTGATAAAAAAAAACGGATATACATGTAAAGATGAAGCTAAACTTTTACTCTTTAAGTTAATAGTCAAATGACACATTTGAAATATTCTTTTGGGAGATACGGATGGTATACATGTGTCTGACTATTGCATGTTTGAATAATCGCTGCTGCCTTCTTCGTATGTGTTTGGAGTTATCTATACATTGAAAAAAGATCAAAGGCGTGAGAAAGATTTTACGTTAGGTCTATGTGAAATAGATATAAGAAATAATAAAGAAATCGCAGCTGCATCATTTAAATAAGGTGTAAATTGAATCATTGAAGTGAGATTCATAAGAACTCTCAAAGCGTACAATTGTAAAGCTGGATAACACACGAAGTAAAAAACAGAGATTAAGATGTTTGTTATTACATGTTTATCTTCAATGAAAGACACATAATAAAAAAGCATTGTTACAACTTCAAAGGTAATACGATAATATATCACTAAAATCAGAAGTTTGTTTCGCGCGCCAGTCTTAAACTTTAGTCTGACAGGCAGTCTATCATGCTGTGAAGTTTTCATTCTATTAGTACGCATTAAAGGAAGTAGTAAAAAGATTTTTCTGTCTGCCCTTTTAAAATTAAAAGAATTTCCTGAGAAAATGAAAATGGCATTGCGGCAGACTTTCTACTATATGAAGTTGTTTACTTCATTGAATGACGAACTCGGTGATTATCTCGAGTAGCATATTAGAAATAGTTGCCACATTAAGACAAAGGTAAGGCACACCATCAATTTTGATAACTAAAGCAGCTTGACAAAAGTTCCAGACACATAACAAATGTTTAAGCTGACTGATGTTTCCTTCTCACTGTTAGGCTTTACTGTGAAAATATTAAGGTATCACAGAACCTTTCGTCATTATACTGTCATTGATAAATATATGAATAAAAATCTCTTTATCGACAAAACGGAGTTCAATTAAACTTTACACAAATAAATGTTATGAATATATCTTTATATATCATGCGTTAAAAAAGTAAATATAGGAAATAAAAATAGCAAGATCTAAAAAGTCTCTGAAATTCTATTAACATAAAAACTCAAAAAGTAAGCAGAAATTGTTTTGAAAATCTGCATATTGACGGTTTGATTGAGCGTGGAAACACACCTTTTGTGAGTAAAAACTGACAGGATAGTTTTTATTCTGTTTTTAAAGCAATAGCTGAGGCAAAGCAATAAATGTAGCAACAGCCGAAGCAATAATTAAAGATAAAAAGACGAATACACTTCAGAATCGTAAACCCTAGTCTTGGTGATACAAAAAAGATCGGCAACACAATAAGAGGCGATTGCGATTAAAATATCGCCAGAAACGACAATTACTATGGAAACAGAGATTGACATGTAAATGACGCCGTTGGAAAGTTTGACCAGTTCAAAAGAGAAAAAAGGTGATTTTACTTACCAGGTTGATTTTTCTTCTATAACTGGAAGCAAGCTTGCAACGTACATAGGAGACCCAAAAGTATCAAAATATATATAATTATCCAAATAATGCCATATGGAACTGCAGATGTGTTATCCCTTCTGTTTGTTATATCATTGACATACTGGAAATATCAGAACATATTTTCTTGGTAAAATAACCCCAACCCACCAATCAACTCAAGAATGGAGTACCTGAAACATGGCGACTAAAAACGGAACTTAACCAGGAACCAGCAATTTTTTAATTCGAGTATTAGAGGCTAGAAAGTCTCTACTAGCTGATTCAATATTAGGTCACACTCTTGTTTCAGTTGACCCTTAAGACTCTAGATTTATGTACTGGTTCTACTTGTTCGGAATTTAATTAAGTGCTATTTAATTGCAACAAAGAAACATTTATCAGTGATGCTTTAATACAAATATCACTGTCTCCAGACTCCGTCCAATAGAATTCAACTCTCCGGAACGCGATAATTTAAAACATGTTATTAACTTGAAAAAACTGTTAAGAATCTTTGTTTTGATAAGTATTGTTCCTTCTTGACAAATAATACAGAACTATCGTAATTAGATATATCTGTTAAGTGTTTTTAGTGGATTAAAAAAAGTCGATCCCAAGAATATCACTTTTAGAGTGACAAGGAGTAGACAAATGCTAAAGGTTTCTTCAGAGAATCACAAAAATATATTTTCTAATTGAAATGTACCTTTAGAACGTAAAATTAATTAGGCAGCTGGAACTGGTTAGAAAATAGTGAAACATGCATTTAGCCACATTGCCCATGAACAGGCTCAATCAATATGAGACAGCAATTTTTTCATGTGGTCCGTGTTTGATGGATTTCAAAGTTTCCGTTTTATCCATAATTTCAATATTACAATAGCGAAGCGATGTTTGTGTGGTGGCTGTTAATTCACCCCCTATATTTGATCAGTACTGCTACGAGTTACTTCCTTTGAAGGTCCATAGCATGATCCTTATGTGTGTTGAATGGTACTGTTTACTGGTGTATACATGGAGTTGCGCTAAAAAAGGACAGAATTATGCATTTCCATAAATGCCTCAACAGGTTAAATCATACTGAAACTGTAATATTTTCCAATTGGACATGTTTGTTGCCCTTCGCAGTTGCCTATTTCAGAAAAGACAGACACCCAGCTTTCAAACATACGCAGAGGAAAAACACCACAAACAATTTAACGAAATAGAAAACACGAGGCGTAACAGCCTTGGAACGGATAATGACATGGGGTTGGGGTTAACCAGGTTCTAGGGTGCACCAACCTCACACTTGCCCCAACAGGTTCACATTATTTGTAACAAACAAGTACAAGTGTAAGTTCTTGATCCTTACCGAGACCATTGCATTTGCATTCAAATCTACAAGATCGTTATAACAGGACTAAAACAAAATGATACAACTGCCTACGTCCTCAAAAAGATATGAGTAGAAACCTTTTTTCATGATTTGAATTAGTTGTTTGCAAAAGTTTATTTTTCCCTAAAGCTGCTAATGCTTTTTGTTTAACTCATTGATTTTCACGATGAATTTCACGACGCGTGGGAGATTTCATCATCAATCGTATTAACTTACTATAACGATGGCGTTAATTGTTTCCCAAAAGTTTATTAACCTTTTTAAGTACATTCAATTTGTCTGTTATGTAATCGGACTTAAACTGGGACAATAAACTTTAACAAATCATTTTGATATTTATTACGATTGAATGTCAACACGGCTTGTATCCGGATAAGCTGAGTTAAGAAAGTAAGGCAAGTTAAGATGATATTGGCACGCTAAAGCGGAAGAGTACGACTTTATGGGGGTTTCTTACTGCTATTGAGACATAGTTTTCAACTAATGTGTATGAGGCAGGCTAAGCTCTGTCTTCTGTAGATATCCATAGTTTTCTTCGGAATGACAGAATAAGAAACACATGAACGGGAAGCTCATCAAATAAGCAAACCCGCTATAATTTGACCTCCAAAAGTATTTTAGTACATTGATTTCTACAACAAAAGTGCCCAAAACGTGTCACATTTGACTGTCACAATGCATGCATATTCGGTTTGGAAGCCTATCATTTCACGAAACACATTTTACTGGGTTACCCGTAGCTTTTTGGATCATGGCAAGCTATCTAGCAACTAACCATGGGTTACACCTTCAGGTCAACTGACACACAATTTGTGTACATTTTGTTACTAGTTTTGTGTACTTATCTTAAAGGTAAGACGTGGAGTTTTTTCTTGTATGTTATTTTTATTTATTCGAACTCCCAGTTTCACTAGCCAAGTTATGATAAACGGAAAACGGCTTGTTTTCGTATTGTATAAAACTTGATAGATCATGTTTGATTGACAGACACCAAGAAAGACCTAGAAAGATCCAGAAAAAAAACAGAACAAACCGTTAGCAAAATATTACCTTTTAGCTCAAAAAGACTTAACTTCTTAATATACTTTTTGTTCTACATTTTTATTTAAACATTAGAAGCATTGCCTTTATAGTGAATTGACATGTCATACGAACATTAACCAAGTAAAAGATACTGGAGCACGGTGAAATAAAAAAAGTAGATATAAGAAATAATGTATATAAATCATAAAGACATCGGTAATTTTGGATAACGGTCAATGCAATGTGAGAGATTATGCACGAGGAAAGTAAGAAGAGTAACTGAAAAGTTGAAATTAAGGCCGGACTGCTTAACCCTTTCCTCAATAGACACACCTTTATTGCATGGGCGAACAGTGTAGAACCAGATCAGCCGGCACATCCGTGCCATCTGATCAGGATCTGCACTGTTCACTTAATAATTCGTTGGGTTATTTCTGACCAAAATGCGACCAGTACAGATCCTGATCAGACGGCACAGATGTACCGGCTGATCTGGATCTACACTGGTCGCACATGCGTAAAATTGAGTATACATGGAGGAAAGGGTTAATCCATAAGTGTAATAGATAAAGAGTTTACAAGTGAATTTTTATTTAAAATAATGAAAACTCAGTCACATTTATTTTTGAAACTTTTATTATTAACAACAATTGAAAGAAGCGTTATGGTTCCTTGATAATTTTTAATCAGTGATCGTGAAAATAAAATTTTACTGCTTTTATCGTGGTTTCATACCTATGTGGTATACCAATCAGATGGGCCTCGTGAAAACATGCTGTGTGAATGAAGGCTTGATGTTCTGTCATTAGTACAGTTGCACACGGAAAGCGTGAATAATTATACAGTATAAATTTAGAAGGCTGTACCTTTCCCTTTAAAACAGAATAATTGCTAATGTATAAAAAATCAAAACCGTATAATGTTATTTGTAATTCAGGCACTTATCATTTTGCTTTATGAGCCAACTTTAATAGGAGCGAGGTATAACCAAATGTTTGGACTTCGGTCCTCACCAGCGGATCTAGACGTCGGTCAAACGGCGCACGATCATCTACAATTGTCCTGGTTTATTATTAATAGGGGCACGTTACGGGAAAAGGTACCTTCGGTCATTTTTAGTGATAGTTTAGTTTTTAATAAATTTAGAAAGAACTTACATGTATAAATCAATTTATTATAACTAAAATGTGATTGTGTTACACATTTGGACAATAAAATGGTATTTTACCGCGAAATGCATACTAAGTAATGTCGTCTGCTTAAATTTATGACGTCATATCAAAGATTGACGTCAACTGTCCGAAGGTACATTTTCCCGTGAAGCGCCCCAATACATGTACTAGTGTCAGAAAAGAAATATGAATATCTTTAACCACAATACACTAATGTAGAATATACGCAAGGTATGAGCTCCTTTTTGGGCGACCTCAATCTTCCATATCTCAGTTAAAAGATAACTTGTTTTATTTTGTTACTTTTTGTTTTGAGCAGGCGTACATTCTAGGTACGCGCTTAAAGTGCGTCCCATCTTACATCAGATCCTTGATTCGTGTTTGGTCCTAATAGATTGAAACAAGAATGGGATCTAATCATTATGTTAATTAAATATAGCACAGGCCTTTCTGTAATATGCGTTTCATTACTGCCCATGAACAGGCTCAATCAAACCGAGTCTGCAATATTTTCATATTTGTCGTGTTCGGTGGCTTTCAAAGTTCCCTTTTCATCTTTTGAAATGGTCCGTTCCTTTTTTATTATTGATAAAAATATAATATAAATACAAAAAACATGGGATCGATGCAACTCTTATACATTACGCTGTTCTGCATGATAGGTTATTCTTTAAGTATACCAAACAAAACACTTACCAGCACACTTGATGATATTTAAATCTTGAAGAAAAACGACACTGGATATTCTGCTTAAATAATACCTAATAAATTTTAACTTCTTATATGTTTTACAATGTAAAATATTGCCTGTTTCCGCAACTCCATAACTCAGTTATCTGAGAATTTTATAAATAAGCTCTGAAAGTTTATTGAAAAAAACAACAACAACAAACATATATTATTTATTATAACAATGTATACATAGTTATAAGAAGAGTTTTGTTGTTGTTCAAATACAAGCCATTCAAAAGGCCTTTTTCTTATAAATACTTTGTTAAGAATTGAGAATATAATTGAGAGTAAAAAGTAAGAATATTATGGATATTTTATCGCGTTTTATGATATGAAAAACATTTGGATTGTATAAACAACCCATAAGTTTACCAAACACAGCCAAACGCGATAAATATCTCTAAAATTCTTGAATAAATACACATATAGTTACGTATAAATGTATATATTCATTAAATGTACATATTGTAATAAATAAATATGAATAATAATATGCTACACAATAGGTTGGCGATGTTTACAATTACTAATAGAATGCAAACATGGGTTAAGGTAAATTTACGCTTTAAAAGTATTTTGCCAATTTATAACACATCGCCTCGATAGGACAAACGTTTACACGTCTGGCTGGCAATGGCCTAACGTTTTTCTTCAACACGGGTTCCATTCACACTGACACACGGCTTTTAAGGAAATATTTTATATTTATATTTTTTAAGTTTTATTGCAGTTATTTCAGAGTATTGTGTGTATCTTGCTCCGCTTTTTTTCATCACGGAAATAATTATTTTGTAAAAAAAATAAAAAAAAGTAAAAACACATGTGCCGAACCTACAACCTATAACAGGGTTGCTAACATTTCATTTCAAATTGACTGTGTCTTAGACCACTCGGCTAATAAGACACGTGTTGGGAGCTTCACGCTTTGTTTTAAAGAACGATTAAAATAATTATTCATTATTAACATGACATTGTAACGCTAATGTAAACACGCCAATGTAAACATTGCCAAATTACCATTGTCCAATTATAGATTAATATAATATTTTTAATAAATGCTCGATTGATTTAGGCAGTGGCAAACATTATCATGTATAAAATGAATTATTAGTTTTACTTTTCCGAATGATATCGTTTTAAATAAGCCAATTACCCTTGACGAAATTAACGCATGCCAGTTTCAAAAAACCTGAAAACAATAAAACTCAATGACCACACTAATAAAACTTTATAGTCTCTAGTTGAATTATTTGTTTATTATACATTATTATCTTTATCAATGGTATTACATATGAATATCGAGCTGTTGATTTTTGTGACATATTTGAAAAAAGGAGTGATCCCTCAGGTCATGAAAATTACAGGCCTAATGCTAGGCAATTTAGTTGCTATGGTAACAAGTTTTGCAATTATCTAAACTATTCATTTACAAATGTTTGCCAAAATAAATAACACATTAAATGATAATCAAGATCATATAAGGAAGCAGTAAGTTACCGATAACAATTCATTTTTATACAATCGTACGTCCCCATAAATCCAATTACGATTGAACAAAAGATATCTGTTCAATAGTGTGACTTTATTGACCTCAAGAGCGCGTTCAATACTTTCTTGAGCAATGTTCTTAGGTGTGATATAAAGCTTTAATATTGAACCAAGAATTTCTGAAAGCTTATTAGGAAATCTTTTAAAAGAACTTAGAAGCTAGATCTATTTCATTAATCCCTGTCAGCGTGTTCTTGCTGATTTGACCCCAGGTACTCTGGTCTCGGTAAGGTCATTGACTATGAGTCTGTCTGTTTTACAATGTTAAAAGCTTATTATGTTCTATAATTATGTTTTTGTGCTTTTGGATAAAAATGTCAAGGTAATGGGTGGTTTGGAGTTATTTCATCAAGACATATTGTACTTTTTGTTCATATGAAAACATGTTGAGGCAAGTGTAAGGTTGGTGCACGCTAAGAAATTGTTTGAACTCCCAGTGGCAAATTGTTTTGTCATGAGCTATTCGAAGCTGGTAACCCCTCTGGTTAACAGGTTTGTTAATTGTTGGTGGCGTCTTTTTTGAAATTGATCATTTAATGATCTCATGTCTAACAATTCTGTTCGAATTATTAATAATTTAGCAAAGTTTTCGCTTGAAAAATAAAAATCACGAAATATATTACATTTAAATATCTGATAGATAAATTTGATAAAAATGAATTTGATGTCATGATAGCATTATTACATTATTATTACAGTCATAGTTAATTAAGAAACTTTCTGTTTAACCACACTTTTTCATCCATAAAATATTGTTAATACGTATTTATGATTGCACTGCTGTATGTATTTTTGTATGGCTATAAATGTACTATACGTAATTGGCCGAATAAATATTATGTTATTATGTTATGTTATGTCATTGTATATCAATGTTCTCTTCTTCTGTCTACTTCTTTGTTTTCTGGTGAAGCTCTGTCTACTGTTTGACTCCACTGCTCTTCTCTACTTAACACATTTTAGTTAGATTATATTTTGAAATTCAGTGGTCGAGGGCGGTAAACATGGAAATAAACCAAATATTAAATCTATCTGTAATACTTTAAATTTCAATTTACACTCATGATACAGTTAGTTTTTATAAAAGTCAACGAGATTTACAAAAAAGTTTTTAAATAAGATATTATAATTATATTGAAGGTAGGATACTTACAGTTAACACGTAAAAAACAACATTAATGGGTGTGCCATATGATATCAAGGTAAAATTTGCCAATGTTTTGTGATACATGTGGCAACTTGATTTCACACTGACATTCTTTAACCCATGTCCTCTTTTTTTGCATACATTTTGGTTTGAAGTGGCTGTGGCTCTTGAATCTGGTAATTCCTGATATGCATATTTCACTTAATTTGCGTATAGGTTCTCTAGAGAGGTTCGTAGTAAATAAAGATTGCATTACAATTACAAACATTAAGTTGAATTAAACATATTACAGGGTTATAAGTTGTTTTTGGGGAAACGTGTTCAGTCGGTAAGATTGTTGCAACATTGAAATTGCGCAATATAAAGTTTTATAAAAGGTGCAATGTAGTTGCCAGTAGATGCAAATTTAATTATTTGAAAAGCTAGTTAAGCTTTTATTATTATTATTATTATTATTATTATCATTATTAGTATTAGTAGTAGTAGTAGTAGTAGTAGTAGTAGTAGTAGTAATAGTAGTAGTATTACGCGAGAATATTTCTTTTTGTGCAAATCTATCTAAATTTTCAGTCGATTTTTTCGCATTTTTTTAACTGTTCACTCGAAAATTTGTTTAAAATTAAAAACAGAATGCGTTAAGGGGAACTCTGGGTTCGTTTAAGGGCTAATCACACTCCTCCAAATCCTGTTCATCGATAAAAAGAAAATTACCAAAATCTCAATAACGGCAAAATGCTGTTAAATAAAACTTTGCACAAATGTATGTTATTAATGTATCTTTATTTTGCAGATGGTAAGACACGTTAGAACAGTAATGAAAAATAGCGAGATCTAAAAATTCCCTAAGCTTCTATTTACATAAATTAACAAAAAACTTAAGAACACATCATTTTGAATGCCCTCATGAGTAATATGATACTACCAACAATTTATTGTGTCCTCGTGACTTACATATGTAAACTTTACGAGATATTAGTAAAAGTGTGTTTGACCTTCAATTTCCTGGTCGCTTTCTGGTCGCGTAAACGGATGACAATCACAAATTTCTCTTTTAGTAGTTGAAAGTTTTTTTTACAAAGTACGCAACATTTTCTTGTCAGTATCACTGCGCTCTCGTGGGAATATAAAATTATGTTTAGTATCGCTTAGTTTTTGTGAATTTATGTAAATAGAGTTTCAGTGAATTTTCAGGTCTAGCTTTGTTTCTTTACTTTTCTAACGTATCCTACTGTATGCAAAATAAAGATACATTAGTAAAATTCATTTGTGCAAAGTTTCATTGAACGGCATTTTGCCATTATTGAGAATTTAAGTTTAATATTACTTTTATTATTGACTTGTCTCAGTTTCGTAAAATAGAAAAAAAGCTTAAGGCCTCCAGTTAACAAAGCAAGTTTTGGTTAATTCGAAAACAGACTTTTGGATAGGCCACGGAAAAAAACAATGTCTGCTGAATTTGTAAGCGCTAAAAACATATATTCATGTCAGGTTCCTATTTTTTGTTTCTGAAACTATAAAAAATCATTTTGAAATTCTACTCTTACCAGCCACATAAAAAGAGGAAACAGTCAGTGATTATTTTTCAGAGCAACGCATATTAACCATTCCGTGGAGAAAAGTATCATTTTAACTTTTGAAGTCAAAATGGCTTTTATAGCATTTTAAATATATTTTCCTGTTACCAATCTTGAACAATGGTACAGAAACAGTATCAAACGTTTTTTTTATCAGACTGTTGCATGAAGATGTTATCGAGGTAATGTCTTGAATGTAATAAAACCGTGATAAAAGAGAGAAAAAAACTGCTACATTTGAACACACCTACATTTGTCGAATGAAGCAAATATATCTGTCATTTATAATCACCTCAATATATGTATGCACTGCTTATACATGTAAACCTTAACAACAACTTAATATTTACTAAAGTTAACAGTGCTTATTTGTTAAGTTGTGCCGACGTCTTCTTACAATAGCACGATTCCTTATCGGTTTTTTGTTGTTCAACTCTAATTTGTTTACGACAAGGTTTGTCGTCCGGTAACCGTCGAATGTCAATAATCAAACCAGACGGCGTATATCCTACGTTAATCAAATAGGATGTTATTTACACTTAGCGAAACATTTCTTATCGAACATCTAGGAGGTTTTGGCTGTGGGTATGATTGTACGGGAAGACCTTTTACAGCAGCCACCCAGCACATACAACGCTACTATACGCTGATATAGACGAAAAGAGAACTTTAAAAACCCACCAAACATATATGAAAATATTGAAGGATCTGTTTCATTTAGCCAGTTCATGGGAAGTTATGGATATGCATATTACTGCCCACACCGCGAAGCCCCAAGTTGAGCGCAACTCCATATATACACCAGTAAACAATACATTTTATTAATTCCAAACGATGGTTTGCATATGACAGTCAACATGGAACATTCATTGCGGTATTTTCAGATACAAGTTTGCTTTTGTATGGATATTTGATTAACCTATAAACATTTCATTTGTCCTGTGACGTAGAGTTTATTTCGTTTGCGGAAAGTTCCGGGTTCAAAGGAAATCTTTACAAGTGTTTTACTTAGTACTTAAATACGAGGTTATATTTGCTATTTCAGCAAACCTATCTTTTTGTTTTATATTTCCGGGACATCCTTCTTAGAGTATCTGCTATTTCTGTATTTCAAACTGCTACCTGAATCTTTCTATTAGCGCAAGGCATTTTTGTTGAAATTAACGGCAATTACACAGAAAAGGAAAGGAAAAGAACTGGTTAAAATTATGTAAGACTTTGATTTGTATTTTAATAGATAATGCCATTTCTTCTGGGTTGTTTCAAGACGTGCTACATTTGTATAATATTGCTTGAAGATCTGTTTCTTTTATTATTTTCTGTGCGTCAAATTTATGTTGACATTGTAAAGTTGACTAAAGGAAAATGTTCTGTAAGAAAAGAAATAAAAAGAGAGTCTTAGAATGGATATATGACATATTTTATATGAATAATAATAATTTTAATAATAATAATAATAATAATAATAATACGATAATATTATTATATTATAATTATTATTATAATTATTATTATTATTATTATTATTATTATTATTATTGTTAAATTATTATTACCATTTCCACATTGAACTTAATAATCTTATTTGATAGAAAGCCATGTATTAGAAAATAATATGTTATATTAATAATTGTACAAGATTTCGAATACTGAAATAAGTAAAAAAAAGACAGACACTGGTCAAGTTGTAAACATATTAAAGTAATAACAACAGATACAAAATTACAGTTATTAAATTAACTACTAATCAATATTTAAATGTAATCGAAAATTGTACCTTTAGTAAGTGTGAAAAATGAAAATATAATGTAAAGGTATCTGGGTCTGGGTACGGTTGTTTAAAGATTCGTAAACTATGAGACTCCATGGTGTTTACACCTGCTTTGAATTGTTATAATGTTTCAAAATGTAGAGACGTTGGCGTGCGTCAAAGTTTGTTAAATATTATTCAAGCTGATCGCTTTGTAATCAGTTAGGTTTTACTGACTTGTGTTGCACTACAGGCCCATTTAGGAAAATAGGAAAGAAGTTAAGTCCCCATATTGCTAAATCTGTTGATAATTTATGTATACTATATAAATATGTAGTCCACAACATCGATAGAATAAGAAATTCCGTTAATATAATTATTAAGATTTATTGAGACATTTTCCTAACAAAGCCACTAAGAGTCCAACCCTCAATCAAAACAAACACCTAAGTCTCCACTCAAGATGTTACCCACTCTCATGTCAAAAACATTTCCGGGGAATTACAGAATCGTTGATTAAAAAGTAACTTTAAAATAGTATTTCGTTTGAACGAAATAATAATTTGTTTAAACGAAATAATATCTTTAAAAAGTATGGAAAATGAAAAAAAGTATGCTAAATGCCACAGGGGCTCCGTATCAATGTGACACTGCACACTTGTAATAAAACAAGTTATTAACAAATGCATGCACTGGTGTATTTTATTCCACTCCTCGTTCCAAGTCTATATCGTTAATTGTTTGTAGTGTGTTATTTGAATTGACAAACTCTCTTTACATCTCTTCTTTTTTCGCTGCGTGGGGAGGCTGTGTTTTGTGAGTGTGGCAATTTCTGATATGTATATTTCACTTTTTTAAAAGTTACATTGTAATACCGACGAAAGCACTCATTTAAATAATGTTTGAGGACAAAATACTTTTCTTAAATCATCATTGTTGTTTGTTTTAGCTAAATAAAGATCAACTGCTTTTTATGGAAATTCTTTAAAGTGCTTTTAAATCAAGAAATGCCTGCGATATGTCACCTTAATGTTTAGATACAACAACAGATTGCCGCGAAGTTACATTTTGTGTTGTTCAGCAAAATTTACATTAACCTTCCACTTTACAAAGATGATGTTTATTGTCTGAATATTGTTATATTCACAATTCTCTCCGGCGAAAAGCCATCATTGATTTTAGATAGATCTCTCAGAGCAGATCTTCCTCAAATGAGAATTTATAATTATAAGGGAAACAAAACACTTTGCTGACTGATCAAAATGTACCGGTCTGTCTAACGAGTGTCCGCTTGTCGATAGCCTAATGTGCAATTAAAGCCGCTTACGAACTATTTATCTGTGTTTATCATTCTGACATGTTATGTCTGTCCAAACGATCCATGTCCAAACGCACGTTTCGCCACCTATGGCTACACCATAACGTGTTGTTTTTCTCTATATCTTTTACGTCGCTTTTTTAACTGCCATTCAAAACAGCCCCGTAAGATAACAAACTCTTTTAAAGTTTTGGGAACTATCAACATTCCTTAATTAGTTTAAATATTAACAACAAAATCAATTAAAACCTACCTTTACAAACTTAAATATCAATTTAGAGGCAGTTTAAAAGAATACGAAACATGACTTAAACATTGTTCAATTGAGAGGCAACATGATTTTAAGTCAGTACCGCTAAATACACGTATGCATATTATTAATTTAATCCTTAAATGTAAGAACTTTGTAGTATAAAAAATTTCCCGAACATGGATGTTGGGGACACCTTGAGTAAGTCGTATCTGTGACATTATTGTTTGTGACTCCATGCTGGAAAACTGGGCAACTGGGATGTCACAGGATCTTACAAATATATATGGTTTCGTCGCCACATTTAGAATAACACAATTTAAGTGAGTTCCGATAACACAAGTAAATTAAACATACATGTTGAATAAGCATGATAAGGGGCAAGTGTGATAAATGGTATGCAAGAAAAACTAGAAGTATCTATTACGGCTTCTTATAAAATAAATCATTGAATTACAGTAAAGGCAACTTCATTGCAAAAAAACAACAACAAAAACGCAACTCAACTTAAAAACAACAACAAAACAAAAACAAAAGTATGTAATGCATATAAACATAGAATTCGAAAACTGTTGTAAAGTTCCTTTTTTCCTATGAAATTTGCGATCCGTTTGTAAGTATTTCTCTCACATTACATCTTGTATAACTTATTGAGGATTACATACGTGTGAGTTGTTGTTCACATTGCAGTCATTACACCATTTGTAAAATAGTATTTTTCATTATTTTATTCCTTATAGAATTTTCATCTTTGCAAATAACTATGAAATGTCAGCGTCGTGTTATTATAGTTGAGATTTGTCAGCGTCGTGCTGTTACGGTTAAGATTTAAAACATTAAGAAGCCATTATCAGTATAGCATATGTCAACAAAAATAAGCATTCCAACCAAAAAAAAACAAGAAAATGTAACGATCCTTTTTTCTAGGAAATTGATCTACTTATATAATATGTTAAGATTTTACACAATTCGAACAAATACTAAGCCATAGCAAATCTTAGTCATAGTTATGCTTGGAATGGATCTAAATTGTACTGTTAATTTGTGTGAATATTGCGTTGCGCTCTACCCGGGGCGTGGGAAGTAATATGCATTTTTATTATCGCCCATGAACATACTCAATTAAACCGAGCCTGCAGTATTTTTATATTTGTCGTGTTTGGTGGCTTTAAAATTTCCCATTTCATCTTTTTTTTAAAAAAGGATGTAGATGTGCAAAGAAGAATCCAGAAATAGTAATTATCTCAGTACATACAAAACTGATAAAACGGTAAACAATCGGAAAGTCAAACGAATGTACACGAACAAAATATTAATGTTAACAAAAAACAGGCTAATGTTTATTATGATTTTTGGTCAACTCAAGTTCTTGTATTAAAGCTGATTTTCTGCTTAAGAGGACCATACAATATTTTACCAATGTCATCTTTTTAATTCCTATCCAGCTAGTCAGCAATTCATGGACTTTTAATCTGTCGTGTGCTACCCTAGTTCCGGCTGTACCTCTACAGATAAAGGATAATTTTATTTCGCCATTTTTCAGGAACTGGCTATTAAATCAATACAATAATTTACTTGTACTTATAATACATATTTTATTTTAAGAGTAAACAAGTGAAATGCGACACTCACAAAACAAAGCCTCCCAACGCAGCGAAAAAGAAGAGAGGAAGAGAGAGCATGTGTGTTATAAGAATGTCATTTTAAATAAGACGCCACAAACAATTTACAAAAAGAGAACCTTTGAGATTTCCGCCTCAGAACGGTCAGTGGCAAAAAAAATTGCCACTGGGGGTTGAAACCAAGTTCTAGGGTGCGCCAACCTCACACTTGCCCCAACAGGTTCTCATATAACAAAACAAATACAAGTTATCTTAGTGAAATAACTCCAACCCACCGATCAGCTCAACAATGTTGCATGCAAATGCAAACAAATATATAAAACATAAGAAGCTAATAGCATTCAAAGGCAAAGGGGCGGGTACTCAATGACCTTACCGAGACCAGAGCACATGGAGTCAAATCAGCAAGAACAAGTAAAGTAAGAGCAAGTAAAACACACATTGCTGTACGTTAGCATACTATTGATGCGCAGTTAATATAAGTTCATTAAAAGCAATGTTTGTGTTTTTCTGTAAACATTTTCATTTTGAAAGCAACCAAACACGACAGATATTAACATGTTGCTTTCTATTGTGATGAACGTGTTATTTCTAATAACATATAACTCATTCAAATGTAATTGTGCTTTGATAGCTTAACAATACATATTTTTAATTAAGTTGATTTCCCAAACAGTGATTGAGCCTGTTCCTAAGCAGTGATTGAAATAGATACGAATTTGATATGAATGTCAAGATATCGAAATTGTTAATACATTTAATTATCTCGGAATCGTTATATCAAGTGGAGGTTCATTTAATCAACCTACAGCGACATTGGCTGGGAAGGGTCTATGAGCCATGAATTCACTTCTAAATATTACTCGAAATCTCATAATACCGGCTAATATTATGCTGAATCTTTTTGATTCCTACGTACTATCGATACTTAATTATGGATGCGAAGTCAGGGGTTTCTTGTCTGCGGATAATATCGAAAAAGTTCATAGAAAATTTTGTAAATGGTTACTGAATGTCAAAACCTCTACAAATACTTTAGCGTTATATTCAGAGTTGGGTAGATTTCCTTTGTATATAGGCAGATATAAAAGAATTGTAAAATTTTGGCTTAAATCATATTCTCTTAAACATAATAACTGCACACTTAGTACCATATTACGTGTTCAACGGAAATATACCATGAACATAAGTAATACAAACGTTAGAAAAAGATTTATTGCACATTTCAGGGTTTGCAGACGTTTGGTTATATCCAGAATCTATTAACCTTAACGTATACATACCAATTTTTGAAAGAAGATTGAGAGATGTTTTTATCACTAAATGGCGTAACGGAGTTGAGCTCTGTTCTTCTTTATCTTTGTATAAAGAGTAAAAAACTGCTTTTGTAATGTCACAATATTTACTCATAATGGATAAAATACAGTTACGAAATTTTATTGCAAAAATACGATTATCTTCACACAACCTTTTGATCGAAGCTGGACGTCATACTAACATTGAACGTAGTCAAAGAAAATGTATTTATTGTGACAAAATTGATATTGAAGATGAGTTTCATTTCATTCTTATATGTCCCAAATATAGTAGTCTAAGAACCATATATATTCATAGATATTTTACGGAAAGACCGAATATCCACAAATTTTTAGAACTCCTAAATTCAACTTCTAGAAAAACTTTAAACAGTCTAGCTATCTATTGTAAAAAAGCGTTTAACAAAAGAAACTTGAATTAACAAACACATATAATTAACTTACTTTTGTTTTAATAGACATTTATACTCTATCAACACTCTCACAGTAACATAGAATGTGATAAATTACTTTGTATTTGCATAATAATTGTTTATGCCATTCATTGCGTATGTTGTATGTTCTGATGTTGTTCAAACTATGTATTTATGACGATGAGCGTGTATGCTTAAGTCAAGAAATAAACTTTATGTTATGTTATGTTATGTTATGTAATATCGTTATTTCCTATTACCGTTTTTTCATATATACATCTATAGGTAATTATGTATCGTTTAAGATCTGATATTGACTTGTTTTTGATGTCATATAAACGTTGAATGACTAAATTTTATGTTTGATGTTATTTCTGTGGTATTATTATATTTCGCGCACATTTTGTTTTCGAGAATTGCACTCACATAAAATTGTATAAAATAAATAAATGTATAACTAATAAATTCCCGCAAAATATTCATCTGTGCGAAATTCAATGATACCATAGAAAATAATGAATGAATAAATTGAAATATTTTGTATAAAATTTTCCGCAATACGACATTACGCGCCTCTCACGTTGACGTCACGTCCGTTTATGATTGTTTGTATTTATTACCATGAAGAAGGCTTGTTAAGGCCGAAACGTTGGTGAGGTGAAAAACATATAAGTGAAAACTTTAATCTTGTTTGGTATTGTTAATACTTCTTTTTATTTCTGTATGTTTACTAATTTTATTAAATTGTCTTGTTCTTTCTTATTATTCACATTCAGTTAATGATTATCTACATTTTTGTATAATAGTTGCATTTATTTCGTTCGGGACACAAGTCAATTCAATCAATACCTATTGTTCTTTCGTCCGATGTTTACTCACAGCGAGGAAGAGTTTATTTGGGTCATTTTAATGATAAGCATTTGAACAAGTTTGATAAAATCCTCCAAGACTCTGCAACAAAAGTTTCGTTCAGTTAATTATTTGCTCTAAGATTACATTCGAAATTTTGGATTAAGTCAAACCTTTAGTCTTTCTGATTGGCTGACAAATGCAGAAATAGAACGGTACAGTCGGGATTTTATTTACTGCTCATGTTGTCAACAATTCCCCAGTGTAATCCCTTCGTCTTACTTTAGAAAAATCATTTATATAATAAATCAAACGTGAATATGTAAAAAAGTGAAATATGCAAATCAAAAATCGCCACACTCACAAAACACAGCCTCCGTGCTCAGCGAAAAGAAGAGAGGAAGAGAGAGCATGTTTGTTGTAAGTATGTCAATTCAAATAAGACGCCAAACGCAATTAACAAAAAAGAGAACCCTTCTGGAAATTACAATTCGATTTCACATTTTTATTCATATGGCGATAATGAAAATGATAAATTAAGAATTGTGTGATTCGATATATTAATTGATTTCATTATTCATGATGTTGTTTGCGGTAATTAAAACGAGATGATTGCCAATTTGTAGAAATAAATAATAAATAATTTTAATATGATTGCATTTATTTGATTATGTACACAAGACACATCTAATCAATTCTGATGTTTCGTTTTCAACGAAGTCTTTTAGGTTAAGGTATTGCGCCTTTTGCCATGCATTTGCCTTAGACAAAAAAGAAAAATTTCTCAAACGGCTCAACGCATCAAACTTTGCAAAAACCATTGTTAATATATGTGTAATTTTACAAACGCTAAGAAAAGTTAGAACAGTAAATAAAAAAGGTTAGACCCAGAAAACCCCTAAAATTCTATTTGCAAGTTTTTCATAAAACAAAGGAATATTTAACATCAATTTAAATGTCTTGATGGGTAATGAGTTACGGACAACGATACCTAAGGTCATTTGGTCTAACAAATGTATACCATGTGAGTTACTTGTAAAAGTGTTTTTGACCTTTAATTCCTTGGTCGCGAAAATGGATGACATAAAAATAAAAATGTTGATTTCTCTCTTCACAATTGAAAGTTATTTTAAGGACCTTAGATATTGTTGTCAGCATAATTTTACGCATGTTGATATTTAAATTGTTGTTTTGTGTTGCTTCCTTTCTGTGATTAATTGCAAGTAGAATTTTAAGGGTTTGGGGTCTAACTATTTTTCTCTATTGTTCTAACTTTTCTTAACGTATACAAAATAATCATACACTTAATGCATTTATTTGTGAAAAGTGTAATGAAAGTGCATGGTGCCGTTTGGGGGATTTTTATATTTTTCTTTTTTTGTCTATGGCAAAGCAATGGCGACTAATTCATTTATAGTAAAAGAAGCCATCATAATTATATCTCTGTAAAATAGATAAAACTTATGTGACAATAAACAATGAATCTCATTTTCACAAGTGATCCAGTTGTTTGCAATATACCAGATCAAGCCTTTGGCAAGAGCTATATGTGATCATGAGATGACCATTAAATGTGAACACCTACTGGACCAATTCTTGATAATTAAAAGTTATTTTACTGGACATAAATGAGCAAACATTCTATGACATTCCTGGCAAATAAATTTCTTAGTCTCAGACATTCTTGCCTCTGAAGCACCTGATGAACGCCTGTTTCAGCAAACTTATTGAATGCAGTTTAAAGCCCAAAGGTTTTATTAATTAGTAATGATTGAGTGTGCAAAACATTATCTATGTGGCTACAGCATATTAGTTTTTAGCAGTAAGTGGTGAAAATTGATCATCTATTTGTGTGGGCACATTTCAACTGTGGATATAAATATGGTCGAATTTCATCTTGTACAACTGTTGCCAGGTTTTTTTTTTAAATTAACAAACTGACGCCGATAGTCGGTGTCTTGACTTCCCCTGAAAAAAATTTCCCCAATGAAAATCACTTTTCCTCTTGTAAAGTGTTAAATTATATCAAAAAAGTAAACAAATGCTTAATTTTAGATAAGTTTAATGTATTACATCTTCTAAATCTGCACATTTTTCATGAGCTTTTGTTAGAAACTATGCACGTACGATACCGAGTAGTAGTTTACAAGTGTTAATAATATATGCACGCTTCGTCACAGAAACTGAATCCTAGTCGGACATTTAATAATTGCTGATACTGTATTTCATTAATTATTTCATCACAGACAAATTAACACCAGCTAAGTGACAGGTGGAAAGATAACTTGTTTTTTCAAATAATGCTGATTATGAATTTAATAACTAGAAAGAAACATGAAACTAAAAATGTGGATTTCACAAGAACAGGCAGTATAAACAAGTACTTTAGCTTATACAATTAAGAGGATATAATAAACTTAATTGTCCCCAATGTTGTATTTGTTCGCGTGATTTTCCCCTTTTGACCAGCATCCAGCGTCTTCCCCTCCTTCTTAGAAACCCCTGGTTGCTTTTAATAATTATAAATATTTCAAAAATCTAGATGATTGTATGTATTAATATTTTCAACACATTTACCGTACACAAACCCGCCTACGTGAAAAGTTGGTTATGAGTGCCAATGTATGTACAGACAATTTTATATTGATCAAAGGCATACATGTAATCAAAATGAAATCTGATTACTTTGTCAAAGTAACTGTAATTTAATAATCACATTTGAAAAAAAGTAATTGTATTGTTATTGATTACTTGTTTTTAGCAAAGTAATTGTAATTTAATCATTACATTTTCCACAGTAATCGCCTTAGGTCTGATAAACATCCATCCACACTCAGGTGAGTTTCTCCTCCACCTTGGAGAAAACTCAAAAACCTCACGATTTGGCAAACGGCTTCCAATGTAATTCACCTGTGAAGACCCTAGATAAGTGCTTCTGGACATGTACATTTGTTTTAAATGATTCAAATTACACAAGGCTTGTTTAACTTCCTCCGCTTTTTTAAAATACTGGTGCAGTCTTCCATTATCGAAATTTCTAGTTGGATTAATGAGTTTGATTGATTCAACATATCTTATATGTTAAGCCAATCATTTAATTTCAATTTTTTCACAAAAAAACGTTTTCTCTTTTTCTCGATTTCTTAAATTGTTTTGTTCATTCTTTAAATTCACAATATCTACTCTTTTGATTTTTTACAGACGATATCTTCGTATCACGTGGGAAAAAAGCGTTTGAGTGACACAGTGACAAATATTTTCTTACAAGTTCATTTTTAAATCGACTTTTAAATAACGGCGTGACTGTTGAAAATCACATCACGGAGGATAAAAATGAATCAACTGATATTATACCTTTTGACTTTAAAAACACTACATTTTAACGATAAAACGAAAATGTTCTGCAAATATTCTTAGCTTCGTGTTGTGCAGTAAATACACACAAACCCTTGACGTCATATAGCATATTTATATAAATAAACTCCGTACCGGTACAGAACGTCGCAGGGTATACGGCTTTTGGATCCTTCCTTGCCTTTTGGATGAAGATGTGAACCGATGCGTCAACAAAAATATTGAGCTCATCATAACTTGTACTGAACATTCTAGGTTAAAAAGCAACTATAACGGCTTAGACTTTCACAAAAATTCCCGGACTTTTCCCAGACCACTCCCGATTTTAGTGGAATGTTAGGACATTTCAAGGCCGGAAACGGACATTTTAAAATTCCAGGACATTCCAGGACCTTCCCGAACCCGTGGGAACCCTGCTATCAAACATGACAAATATCAAAATATCGGTTTTGATTGAGCCTGTTCATGGGTGGTAATAAAAATGTATATTACTGTACACGTCGCCGCCAAGTGTCAAGCGCAACTCAATATTTACAAAAATACATGTATCATGCTCTATGGCCTTTAAAAAGGTGAAATATGCATATCAGGAATCGTCACATTCAGAACAAACAGCCTCCCAACACAGTCAAGAAGAAGAGGGAGAGAGCATGGTTAATAAAATGATCAGTTTCAAAAGAGACACCACTAACAATTAACAAAAATGAGAACCCGAGGGGTTACCGCCTTGGAACGCTCAGCGACAAATCAAATTGCCACTGGGGGTTTAAACCAGGTTCTAGGGTGCACCAACCTCACACTTGCCCCAACAGGTTCTCATATCACAAAACAAATACAAGTTGTCTTGGTGAAACCACTCCAACCCACTTATCGGCTCATCAATGTTGCATGCAAAAGCACACAAACATATAAAACATAAGAATCTAATAGCATTGCAAAGCCGAAGGGCGGGTACTCGATGATCTTACCGAGACCAGAGCTCCTGGAGTAAAATCAGCAAGAACACGATGACGGGGATAAAAGAAACAAATCGAGCTTCTAGGTTCTTTTAAGAAAAGATTTCCCCATAAACCTTCATAAACTCTTAAACCCCTGCCACCGTCGTGCAACCAAAGATGTAAGCATAATGATCAACTGTAGAAGGGTTAATCACCAGGCATGCAGAGCGCTGTAAAATATCATGTTGGTAACCTTTGTTTTTTAATTTACAGATGGTTTTTACGAATAACCGGGAGAAAATAACATTGCCCTTTATCTTCTTAAGTTTGTAAATTAAATCTCTATAAAAAAAACTGGCTGTGAAATACCTTGTTGCAATAGTGATTTTAAACTGCACATGTATATATGAATTAAATCTGGGTATCGACGATAAAACTTGCAAAATGTTTTCCTTGATTTGTGATACCGATAACCTTGTTTTAAAAGTTTTTCTGTAATGCAAAGATTACGTTCATTGAAATCATTACCATCGTTGCAAGCTCTTGAAAAGTAATGGAAAATGGTTATTATCTGTATTTAATAAATCATCAAGGTACCTCGAGGTGTTGTTAAAAGCTGTAATAATATCATCTTGATGTTCAGTAGAAAGAGATAACATAAAGTCTCTTTCATAACAGTATCAAAACAGATCAGCAACAAGAGGTGCACAATTAGTACCCATTTGGATGCCTATTACTTGTTTATAAATAGAGGTACCGAATCTAACATAAATATTATCCAGTAACATAAATATTATCCAGTAACAAAAAAGCGACTCTAGATCTAGACAAGTCCATAAAGTATAATTATCATAAGAACCATCTGTAAAAATGCCCTATGTTCATTACAAGCGATGACGGTTTTATTTTCTCTAGCAAACGTTTTTTTTCAATGAGACTGGTTAACTTGTCTCTTATTAAATTATGAGGGAGCGAAGTGTATGAAGTTGAGAAATCATAAGTAGACAAACAGAACGCCTGAAAATTATTTGATTTATGCTTTTTCAGAACGTCATTTGAATTTTTAATCGACCAAAATAACTTTTTGCCAGTAGCTTCAAAAACCTTATCGCAATACCTAATTACATGTTCTTTAATAGCTGTAAGACAAGATGTTAAGAGCACGTATAATTAAGGATTAATTGATAACTGTACTAATTGAATGTACGGGGAAAACTATTACAACCACCATAAAGCACAAAAAGTGATATTGTGATATTTAAAGTTATTGTTTAAAGAACACATACTTTGCAAGTTGGCATTTATAAAATTTCCCGGGATATAAAGTAGTATAATGACCTATAAGGGGAGGATCCAATTGTGAGGAATCTGAATTTTAACATAAGCTATCTTAACTTGTGTACATGTCTCATCCATATCAGGTGTCAGAGTTGCTGATAATACCTTTTCTTCTTAATTTTTCACCTCTACACATTTTAGTTAAAGCAACCACATGGCTTATGTTGTTTGAATAGATGTGATGTATTACATGTGCATGTGATAAAAAGAAAAACTTATTAATCAACAGCACATTTGTTTAAATAAATCCCCTTCAAAGTATCCAATTTTAACATTCCTTTCAATTGAAGATTGTTTTGACCCTTCGTTGTAAGTAAATGGTATTGCATTAATTTAAGAACACATTCAATAATGATTAAAAAGACATAAAAGAATTGATTTCAAGACAAAACAGTTCTTTCAACAACCTCTCTTGACGAAGGGAAGAAACGAAACTAGCATAACTTGTAAACAAATTCTCATTGATGACCAATTAGAACTTTGGTTGAGTGTATACTCTTGCTCAGGCGGGAAACAAAGCAAATGGAGATGAAGTTGATACATACATTGTATTTACTCCTGCTCATGTAGAATAAAAATCAAATGGAGATGAAATAATATACAAATGTTTTATTTACTCCTGCTCAGTTGGGAAACAAATAACAAATGAAAGTAAAATTGGATACAAAGGTCATATATGCTCCTGCTGAGGTAGAAAACAAATAACAAACAGAAACGAAATAAGATATATAGATAATATTTACAGTACTACTGCTCATGCGTGAACCAAATAACAAATAGAAATGAAATTAGATACAAACTTTAAAGTAATATTAACTCCTGCTCAGGCGTGAACCAAATAATAAATAGAGATGAAACTAGATACAATCTTTAAAGTAATATTTACTCCTGCTCTGGCGGGAAACAAATAACAAAATGGAGATTAAATTAGATACAAACTTAAAAGTAATATTGTCTCCTGCTCAGGCACGAAACAAATAACAAATGGAGATGAAATTAGATATAAATTTTAAAGTTTTATTTTTTCTGTTCAGAGCAGTAATGGAAATGTATATTACTGCTCAAAATATTTACACCAATAAACAGTACAATTTTGATCCATCCCATACGATAGTGTGCATTTGGTAGTGAACATTGAACCTTCAATGCGGTATTTTCAGATTAATACCATTCCATGTTCAACGGCGTATGGTCCCTAGATAAAAGAATGGGTTTGCCTTAAACGAGGAAACAATTAGCGGAACTAAACAGAAAAGAATTTTGACAGAGGATCTGAGAATATAAATCCTGCATATCACAGTCAACGCCAAAGGCAAAATTTAAAAACAGGAAGTATATCCTTGTGGTGGTTGAATCTATACTGGCTGGGATATTGAAACCACCCATGTATAAACTGGCCGAAATATTTAAACAAAAAAGAAATGTTAGATGCACTATTAACAAAGTAAATATTAAGTATCGTGCTCAACGACCTTCAAAGGACGTAACTGATAACAGCATTGCTTGAATGTACGGTTTTCTTTCCATTTATAGCTAAAAGTTTAATACGTCCTTTTAAGATAATTAATAATATTAAAAAAACAACCAGATACCTAGAGGCAGATTTATTATATTTAACAAGTATGGATTACCCTCCGAAGCATTAATCATATCGTCTGACGTTATTAAAATACTTAATTATTGTTCCATTATTTACAGACGCTTGTTATGTGCTTTTTCCTATTCTTTGAATATTCTTGTCGAGATATAACTTAGTTGTAACCGTCTGTGTTCACTTTTCATGCTTCATGAGGAGCGCTATTCGTTAAGTTAACGACCTTTGTTAAGAAAAGCGACTTCATTAAATTGAGCATTTGTACGTGAAACAGATTATGGAGAGGTGATGACATGCTGTAAATTAGGCTTCACAATTTTAAAAAATGTGTTAAAGCATGATGGTACACAGAAGAACTTGTTATATCATAGCCAACGCTTGAAGCTCTTAAGTAAAACTAGCTATTTTGAGTAAAGAAAAGTATCGTTGTTGGATCGGTTTAATTGAGAATGGTTAATTATAATTATGTAGACAATTAACAGGTTTGCTGGCATAAATCAATTGCTCACGTTAATTATGTCCGTTTGAGTTCTTTAAAGTATTGATGAATTCAATTTTTATTCGAATCGCAATCTCGACTTATTTGCGTCTACGGTCTTAACACATTTTTATGCGCATAAATCTACAGTCCGCTGCTTTATGACATTTCGTACGGTAAAATGATCATGAAAAATAACAACAAATGTATATTTCATTCAATCAGTCAATAATCTTTGGAAGTCCAAACTTTTTTGGAACAGTTTTTATGAACTAAAAGTCGGACACAGTTATTTAGATTATCAAATGTTTAGTTGTTCGTGTTTGTTTAAATTATGAAAATTGTGAAGCGTATATATCTATGGAAATGCCGATTTAACACCGTTTTTTGCATTTAGATACAAAAATTTTATTGTCTATGGAAGCGACTCATCCCCACACATCCACATTATTACTATTAACAAAGTGTTTGTATTCGGATATGCGGATATCTGTTCGGATCGTTCAACGGATAACCGGATCCCAAATTTGGAATCCGTTGACATCCCTTATTTGAACACTTTAAAAGGTGTTTAATGATAGCTACCTTATACTAGTGATTAGAGCTAAGACTTTTTGTAACAGGATAACAGTTACTGAAAGTCAAATTAGGGATGTCAACGGATATCCGAATATCCGGATATCCGTTCCGGTCATCGGATATCCGGATCGAATTTGGCATTAGGATACTCGTTTCTAGGGAAGCTACACTGAATAGTACACTGAATAGTAGGTACCGAATCAGGGCAAGAAATAAGTGTTCTGAGGTCCCAACGGGGACTTTTTGAATAAATGTTTCGCAAGATTTATGGAAAAGGCTATGTATTCTTAATGCTGTTATTAATGAAATGAATAATTAACATTTCTTTATACATATTTTAGATCTAATAACGTAACGGTACTGCAATTTTATTTAATTATTACTTGCAATACCCCGCACTTTTAATTCAGTTTTTACGTCTAAAGTAACGAGTATCATTGGCGGAGCCAGAGGGTTAATTACCGCAGTAGTATAGGTTTAGTAAAGGTGTAAATTCGTTTAAAACTATACAGCGTAATGAATATTTGTCATGAATGTAATGTTTCCAGGTGGAACAATAGTGTCCTGTGTCCGACATAGCATGTTGATGATCAGGATATATAGTCTCATATACAAGGCACGTGGTTTTATACGGATGCACACAATTCTAACGGCCTGTTGAACTACCGGTAAATCTGATATTGGAAATAAACATTTAATTTGTGTTTAAATGTGTTTGTGGGCCAAAGACATTTCAAATTTTTAGTTTATTAAATTAACGAGTTCATAGATTGAATGGGACGAAAGAGCCAGGACGGTGTCTACATCAGACAGCTCAATCACCGCATTTCTTGTGTATGTGCATGATCTTACGTTCTATAAGATATAACGGTAGGCTAAAAACTGCAACTTTAATTAGAGTTTGGCAGCTGATTAAAAGCTCCGTAGTATGTCTCTTTGTCCAAAGATTCCCCGCTACTTCAACGAGAAGTACTAACAGTGGTTCGACTGAGACTGAAACTTTGAATCGTGGTCCAGTGTAGAGATGCTATCCACCGTCCGTTAAAAAATCTAGGGATAATCCTGGAATTAGAGATTCCGCTATATCTTGCCCTAGCCTCAAATATGCATATTTCACTTTTTTCCGAAAATCGAAATCGTATCATGCTCTTCTGTAGCGATGATACATAAATCAAAATGCACACGTTTTTTTAGTTCAATATTGGAGACTCGCTTCGCCTTCTTGAGGTCGTGCTTTGTTCGAGAACAAAATCTGACTTCTTCTGTGTTCCGTGGGATCATTGTTGTTTTGCCCTGTCATACGCTTGAACGAGACCATGAAAAGTTGAAAGATCGCGAAATCGCAAAAGCACGATGCGAGATCGCGAGAACATGATGTAAAGCTATAACGCGTCGAGTTCTCGCGATCTTGGCTCGTTTTCTAGCGAACTTGCATCCTGTTTTTTTTGTGATCATACCTTACTAAGAACGAGACCATGAAAAGGATAGAACACGATGCGTGGTAGCGAAAACGTGTTGCGAGGTAATACCGCGCTCTCGTATCGTGTTCTAGGGACCTCGCAGTCTATTTTCGCGACCTCGCATCTTGTTCTCGCGTTCTCGTGTACAGTTTGGTTGGTCAAACGCGAAAGACGAAAGATAATCAGAATTGCATGTAGTCCTGGGTATGGTCAGTGATGATATGCATATTTTTCTTAAATGCTCCTGATCAATTTCTTTTTTGTCTATCTTTCTGTTGTGCTTTCCGTTTTCCCACTAAATCCATTTTTAATGTTGACTAATATGCTAAATGTAACGATTTTCTGTCTTTTCAACTGCATTATAAGATGTTGTTGTTTTTGGATAACTTTGACTTTGCATCGTAAACGAACGAAAAATAACCTAAAAGAAAAAAATCAATATGTAAAAGAAAAGAGGAGTCCATGGGGAAACTGAAAGATTTGCAAATAACTATTTTATATGTGTTCGAATCCAAAATCTAATGAAAGACCTACCCTATGGAACCGTTTGCTGCGTCGATTTGTAATTTTTTTTTTCAAAGGAAGCATAAAAAAAACGATCGAGTTACCAAGTTCCTCACAACATTTACCTAAAAACCTTCATGAACGTATAATCTCAAGTTACCGTAGTTTAAACAACGAGTTAAGCAATGCGATCGGCTTTAAATGGGTCAATAAACAAGCAAAAAGTGTTGTAGAATTCACTTTTAGAAGCCTTTCTTGATAAATGAACATATTTGTTAGAAATTGAGTGGAAACACCGATATTGTCTTTCATTTTCTTCAGTTTGTTAATCGAATGCCACCATGAGACTGGTTGTGAAATATCTTATTGCAATTACTTTTATTATATTGAATATCTTTTTACAGATACTGTAATGATATTAAATTGCAATTTTATTTAAGAATCAAATACTACCTGAAAAACGAATTTTTGTCTTACAAGCAAAACGTCTTTCTCCGTTTGTGGCATCAAAACCCATTTAAAAAGCCCTGCTGTTCATTAAAATATTTGAAATAAGGACTTGAAGCAAATTTTGCAACTGGGGCATCATCTTAAAAACTTGTATATGTCCAATTTTAATTAAGAATAATATATGTTTTTATCATTAGGGTTTGTGTTCACTAAAGATGGATAATGTGTTTCGTTTTATCTATATTTAGCAAATCATCAAGGTTCAAGGTAGTCAAACTAAGGTGTTGTTTAAGGCTGTTATAGTGTATCCTGATGTCAGAAAGAGTTAACGAACGAACGAGACCTTTCTAGTCTCAGTACCAATAGGGGGTGGGGGGGCTCAAATATACGCTCAAAATCTTATGAAAATACAGTATACAAATATTAAAATTTCCATTTCAAGTTATGCCCTTTTTGCTCTCAGATTTTGCATTAACATAAAAATTCACTGGGTCCCTAACTTTGAAACTACATGAGATACCATCTTGAAACTTGGAATATATAGTCACTATCATAATCTTTACCATAACAAGCATGGCCCATAACTCTTCTACAATACTTTAAAGATATGTCCCTTTTTCACTTTTGTTTTGATTAAAATTTTATGCACTCGGCCTTTTACTTAAGAACTAATAATCAAATTCAAACTTAAAATACATTTCCACAAACATATTCATCTGCATCACTATCATCAATACCTACACTATATTTTGACACGTTTCAGCTTGAAAATTGAGTAATCCTATATTATTTATTAAGTAGTCAAATGATTTTGAACACAAAATATATGTATTCAAACTTTTCTAAAGTATTTCGTGGTCCATCCCCTTTTCAGTTCAATACTTATGGTATACGAAGGATTTTTTTCTGTTATTTAAAATAAGTTTCCTCCCTTGTCATTCACTTGTAAATATTTTTCCTGTTTGTGTATAATCTTTGGCCATGTTTAATATTTAAATCGTATTTATTTCAAATAAATCGAAAAGTCGGGCGACTGTCTCCTCTGACAGCTCTTGTTGACCGACAGAAAAAAGTTGTTTCTAATTTGAAGAGGTGTTAGTCATTACAATTAAACTTATTAGAAACACGGCATTTATCGTTAAAAGTACATCTGGCTTTTATCTCCACGCACATTAAATCGGTGCTTTTAATAAAGACCTTTGAATGTCTTTAGGAAGTAGTCGTATCTTTGTCAATAATATGTTTACTTCTTAAGAAATAGCTCAACTTTGCGCTAGGCAGCGTGAGCATTAATGTGCATAATGAGCGGCTCGATTTGATTGAATCTATTCACAATATGCTTTTATATATGTCGTGTTTGATGCCTTTTAATATTTCCTTTTTTTCAGCTGAGGACAAAAATTTCATATATCTCGGGCTTATAATTCACTAAAGTTCTAATATTGCTTTATCCAATGACCTTCAAGAAGCATTTCAAATGAAAATTAGTTTTAAAAAAGTTAAAAAAAATCATATTGGTTTTATTGTGCTGACACACATATTTGATATTCAATTTTATTGGCAAAAAAAATAATAGCTAAATGTGTTTGTCCATCATACTGCAAGGAATATTTTGAGTGAGATCGTATCCGGTAAAATTGGTCTGTTAGTACTCATGAGTACCTCTTAGAAATGCACTCTTAAATGTTTTACATGCGTCAGCATTCTTTCTTCTTCTATCGAACATCAAAATGACATTACTACGGTTTTTAATAACACCTCGCGGTACTTTGCTGACTTGATAAATATAGATAATTACCATTTTCTATCGCTGGTCAACAAATTATAACCTGGTGAACAGTAGCTTGAGAGAAGCAAGCAACCTTTCTTAAAAATATCTTCGTTCGGAAGTGGTTTAGTAACTTCTAAGTTATAAAGTTTTCATATTTAGATGCTGATGTCTCACGTGCAACATATGACGGCTCTTCATGCTTCGTGATCTACAGTTGATCTCTCTGCTTACTTCTTTATTTTCACGACGGTAGCAAGGATTAAGAAAGTGTAGAAAGGTTTCTACGGAAAAGAACGTAGAAACACCATGTTTGTGTGTTTCTATGTACCATTGTCAAGTTGAAGGGAAGCTTATTCATCAACGTATACATGTTTGTTCATAATTATTTATGAGAACCTGTTGGGGCAAGTGAGAGATAAGTGCGCCATAGAGAAGCCTTTTTGTAATTAAATACACGCTCCAAATCTTAGATAAATACGGTATACAAACATTAAAATTTCCATTTTAAGTTATGCCCCGTTTGCACTTAGATTTTGCATTTTCCAATGACCGTTTCAATGCGTTAGGCCATCGGATTCTCATTTTCGTTAATGTTATTGGGGGTAATTTTGAAATTGATAATTTATAAACTTTTGCTCATTTTTTTTCATTTTTTTTTAAATTTCGCAATATGGTGAGTCTATTTCTTCTGCATGTTGCCATTCCTGATATGTATTTTTGATTATAATTGTAGAGCCTCGTTTAAACCATTCCATGGTCGAACATCCTTTAGGTTCTCACTTTCGTCAATTGTTTGTTGTGTCTTTGCTTTTAAACTGATCATAATATAACAAAATTATATGCCATGCTCTCATTTTCTCTCTGCTTATTTGCAGTGAGGAGAGGCTGTGTAAAATGAATATGTCTTTTGATTATAAACCAATTTCTCTTTTTTTCTTTGGTGTAGATTTGTTTAAAACAATGTAGTTGTAAATTTGCGAAAGTGAAACGTTTAAATGATTTAAGAAAACAGCCACACTAGAACCTTTACAGACTTGTCATTGAAACTGAACTGGTCGAATATATATTGATCTCCAAGAAGAAACGACGTTAAAATTAAATTTAAGAGGCTTACAATATGTACATCAGTTTTTGTATATTACACTTAATAAAAATTCTCAATCTACACTGACCAGTACTAGTAAATGCAAATATAAGGAGGGATATGATCACCAATTAGTTAATTTTGGAAGTGTCGGTCCCGTATCTTTCGGTTAAAGAAAAGAAAAATAAAAAAACGACCGCCATAGTGCATAGACGTAATTACGATACATATTAGATAAGTCACAAGAACGTAAGAGAAATCTGAAGTTTATCAAATATAATTAATCACCATGTACCTAATTTGGTTGGACGGTTTATTTACTTTCTACTGTTTTACATTAGATTTCTGAAAATATTTTATTGGCAACACTGACAAAAATTATTTTATTACCAGAAATAAAATTCATTTTTAACATGGTTAATATTTATAAATATATTTCATCTAAACAGAAAATAAATCAGGACGCCCTTGAAAACTAAAGAACTTTGCTTGAATTTAAAAACTGATGGGTCAGATAATCAAATAGCTCTTTTCCTCTTTTTATATTAATAATTTTTTTATCATTAAACCGTGAACAATCAAGAAAACAATATTATGAAAAAATTCTTTGTGTCAGAAAAATAACCGATAGAAAGAAATAAAAACATCAAAAGCACGATTTTCATAAATTATGACAATTTTAAAAACAATTGTGAATATTATTTTAAGACGTCATGATCTCCGTAAATGTTTGCTCAAATCTGAAGATGAATACGTCAACATGCAAACAAAAATGTTTCAGAGAACGCGAAATTCTATTTTGCAAGATATTCTGTCCAATATTGTGAAACAAAGTCTTCTACTTTATCACGAGGGTAAACCAATAAAGAATGAGACTTTTATTGTACCAATGTCAGTTTACATGCCAGACAGATGAAATTTGGTATATACGTAATACATTTTATTAGCCTTACGCACGTTACGTTAGGTGCGTTTTTGATGACGTCGCGCACTAGTATTCGTAGCGTTATATACGGTAGGATAATGAGTGCTTTGTCTTCCGAGCGAAAATACTTACAACAAATATGTGCTTTAAGTGATCTATGTCTTATTTGTAGGGTGGGTTAATTGGTGCTCTGTCTTCCCTGTGAAAGCAACGAGGTAAGAAAACCTACAATTAATTAGTGATTTAAGGCAAAAAATGCACTGCGTCACTTGTAAATGACTACTTACAAAAATGATTTTGTCAATGGTTCATCGAGTATAATCGTTTTACCTTTATGAACTGAACTTGATATAAAAGTCTCAAGGGTCTGTTGATGAAATAGAGCAGTTTGCAAATGACCGTTAAAAACTTCTTCGTTAATTGGGTTTCTTTCCATTTCACAGGTCTCTGTCGCATAACAACTTATTCAACTGTTGTTATGTTTTTTGTCATATATACTTATAGGTAGGTAAATATATCCATTTAAAATAAACGAGCTTGAATTGTTTTATTGTTCTCATAGTTGAGCGGAAGATTAAAGTGACAGTCCATAGTATTTTGTTTATTTATAAGGAAAGACAAGTTTTAGCTTTCCAAAACGCTAGTCCGTCATTAGCAAATAAATTAATAGAATAAGTAGGTATGTATTTGTGCTTGTATTTACTTTTGGACCAATGGAAGTCAATGGTATGGCCAGTTTTCTGTCGATCAATGTCACACAGATTGTATCTGACAAACTATTTGTGAATTTAGTTGATGTTTCAAGTTTATTTCCATTTACATTTCTCTGTGTGTACATGTACAAAACATAAACAAGAGAACATATATACATTGTACAATGCTGTTACTTTAAAGCATGCAAACAAAGTTGAATGGCTGATGTTTGATTTATTGAAACATGAAGAAGACGTGTACCGGCAAAAGACATTTATATAAATAATCATGTCTCTAGTAGACGTAATTTATTATTTTATTCAGGACGTGCAAAAATAATTACGTTGTTTAAGCACCAGGGAATTGGATGAATAATTATGTTACATGAACGCGAATGCTGAAAGAATGCCATAGAACTTTCCACAGTCGATGCTTATTTGTACAGTGTGCAGAAAAGCGATGCTTATAATATTCAGGATTCATTACCAACATAAAGTGTAGTTTTAGTTGGGTCAGCAGATCTCGTTGACGAGATGAAGTTGACGAGCGTTAGAAGACAGTAAACAATAAATTATGATGCAGATGCATTTATAATTTTCACTTAAGGTTTATGCTGCCCATATCTTTTGTTTTTGTTTGAACGATTTTCTCTGAAACTATTACAGAAATTCAAGAAGCACTGTTTGTATTTAAATTAATCTATCATCAAAGAAATTGTCGTTATGCCACTGTTCTGATAATTCTTTACATTTAGTTCTCTACTTTAAAGGCTGGTTTTGCATTGCTTGCAGTATATTCTATTAGATCGCCCTTACATAGAAATGACAGTGCTTGTGTTGTCTACCTTACTGTACTTGTCAAAATAATGTTATTGTTTAGTATCCCAAGACCGAGTCCAGATCCGTTATATTCCATGTGTATGGGAAGCAGACATTGGGGTCAGGGGTATCCCCGGAAATCTTTTACAAGATAAACTAAATTTGGATTGCAACTGCGACGAGTCCAACCGTTCACTATAGATCCGAAGAAGAGAACGCATGGATAGATGCGGTTTTGAGAGGGAATAGGGGAATCAAAATAAATCAATTCCTATTTCGTTAAAAATGCATATATTCAAGGGCAAGTTTTGAATATTATGGCGGCGAAAGTTTTGTAACATAAATTAAATAGTTAAAGTTTAAATGATAAAAATATAGATGCACGTATAGAATGGTTACCAAGTTTCTATTTTAATACAATCGTTAAAGTTGTTTTTTTTTCTTAAAATAGATGAAATTGTCACTTTGAAAACCACCTAAGACGAAAAATATGAAAATATTGCAGGCTCGGTTTCATTGAGCCTGTTCAACACTTTTAAGCATTTCAAAAACATAAAATACCGCATCGTAATTAGAGCTCCAAGTTGGATATCAAAATGTCAGAATAGATAGATCTAAAAAAAAACATGGCAGTTTTTGCACAACAAGCTCAAAACTAGGCACTTTCAATAAACAAAATCATTATTGATGCTACCACGCTGAACGTGTAATCATAAAGTACAATTATCCTGCCGTGGCCATCCTAGTCGTTTATCTCTGCCGTCCGCAGCTAATTGATCGTATTGATGACTGTCTTTTAGCGTACCGCCGCCCCATTGACTACGCTTGTGATATTAGATAAAAATATTGCCCATGCTGATCTCCTATGTTAACTTTAAACAATTGTCATGTCACATTCGCTTAACCTCCGGTAACTTCTGAGAACATGCACCGAAATTGCACTGGAAATCGCAAACAAATTGCAAAATCGCTGACCTCTTGTTTTTACTTTAAACAACGGTCACCTCATTCGCTAAAAATCCGTTAACTTCTTAACATTTTCATCAATTTTCAAAGTCAACGTATGGACATGAGTTCTTCTTGAAACCCGCATTATTTCATCTAACATGGCTACACTGAAATTGACATCATTAAAAAAACCAAACAAAAACAGGAAATGTGTGAGAACCAGCAATATAACATGTTGAAGTTCAGCACTCTAACGAAATTGTTGAAGATCAGAATAATAAATATAATAATTTGAGTCCTTGTCAGGCTGCTCATTCCCACCCCCCACCCTAGGACAGAGACAAAATTTTGTTATTGAACATAAACTCTAGATTTTGGAATACATTTTCGTTAAAAGTGTATGCTAATGACCTTCTAGCTTTTTGTAAACTTTTGTTTACAGACAGTCTTTCCCGCCAAAGTCAGATATTCATTAGTCTCTAAGAAAAACATAAACGATGTCTTGCTTTTGACCAACAAAATCTATATAACGGATCGAATCTATTTCATATATGGGATCATTCTGAACAGTTGTTTGATTCAAATAAATATCAGTTCAACTTATAAGCAAATAATATTTTGCTATGAAGGTTTGCATCACGTGACTTTCTAAAAAAAGACGCATAACATTATTTCTATACCCAGTAGAAAATACAACCCACGTATGTTTATATAATTTAACATGTCGTTATAGATCAGCTCAAGTTCTGATTTGATGTTACTACAACGTCCAAATATTGTTTCATCAACATTTAGAAGACTTTTCTTGCAAAAAGGGGGAACGGAATAGCATTCTCAAGCTTTAGACGGGCGGCTTTGTCTAAAGTGACCACGTCCGGTGCCGCTGTTAACTAATGTTACCCTTCAAAGTTCAAGTTTGGTCCATTATAATATGTCGGTCATCAGGATGATCGACAATAAATAAAGTATACAAGAAACATGATTATCCACATTAATGTCTTTTCCGGTAAACGTCTTCTCTATATATCAAGCAATCAAACATCAGCCTCTACACTTTCCTTTTGCATTCGTCTTAGAAACAGGTGGCATAGTCTAAATTATCCGTTCTGGACCGTGAGTCACTGTTAACCGTTCTTCAGGCTAAAGATCTCAAGTTTGGTCGATTATAATATGTCATCCATCAGGATGACCGACAATAATACTATCGCACCATCAAATATTAAATACAAAAGCTCCGAGTGATAGGGTGTTACTAATTAATATTCAGTGTGTCTCGCGATAATTTTCAACAACAAACACCATGACGGATACCGAAGCGACATAGCGTATTAAAAAAATAAAGAGGTGAGAAATATGTATTTGAAGTCGAAATGTATGGTAGCTCGTAATTCTCATTCTTCCTTGACGTTTCATTTGTTTCTATTCTGGCGGGACGGCGATTATTTCGTTCTGCTTACGTTAGATTACGCATGCGTAAGCATATAGTAAATCGGCCTCATTTGCATCTCTCGCGGTGAGGCGTCAATTTTGGTACTTGATAACTATATCCGTGTAAAGTAATTAAACGAGTTAGATTTTTTTTTATCCTATTTTGTGTTTCTGTCTGTGGCGGTTTAAATTCTGACAATTTAGGCAGAACTTACTTTTCATTAACAGGTTTTACATAAAGTATGGAAATTCACTTTCGTCTATTTCACAATGTCTATTTGTCTGTCGCATTTTTGGTTCAACGTCAATATAAATTTTCAGACACATTGTGTTTTTGACAAATTAACAAACTCTGATAAAAATCGAATAAAATTCGAATATTCGAATATTATTCGAATATACCTAAAATATTCGAATAGCGATTTCTGTATTCGATCATAGCCGTAGTTGTAACTTTTATTATCCAGATGACAATTTTTTAATGGAAAGTCTTTTGAAATGACTTAAATGTCTCTTAAGATTTTCTCTTTTTGTTACATCACAAAGTCGCCACTTTAGACTTAACAAAAGAGTAGACGGTCAATTTACCGAAGAGTGTCATGGTTTAACAGCTAATATCACATTTAGAACTATCACCAATTTTCTCACGCGACCAGCTTCGATTATCTCCGCTACGGCAAGACTCGGTTATTTTGATGCTTTACAATGTTCAATGTTGAACGTTATCTAAGCTTTAATAAAATGTGCGCGTTTAAACATGTAGGGCGTCAATATTTTGCTGAATTTCTTTGTCACTTTGAACAATCCTTTGAGAAACTATTACACTGTACATTGAAGTTAATGGATATTTTATGATATGTTTATGAATTCAATAAACAAATCTAATACACCTCGCCGCCTTTTATGCACCCAAGGGGTGGTTCGAAAAAATGGAATCTGGGATTTTTCGAAATTGGTCCGTTTAACGTATTTTATTGCGTTTCTGTCTGCGGTCAGACTACTTTGGTAATTCTAGACTATAGTTCCGCTTCTAATTGATGTTTTCCCGGCAGTTTATTGTCGCGATGAGGTAACTTTATTCGTACCATTGTTCTTAGCTAGAATACAGGAAGTATTAGCATACAGAGCGGTAAAATAGATGTCGACATATCTCCGTATGCTGTAAGCAGGTTGCATGATGCTCTGATATTAAACACTTTTCATGCAGTTCATAGAGATGAATCTTTATAAAAATGTGGAAGAAGGAGTAAACATAAATGAAAATTCCGAACTTGACGAATTTATAATATAATGATCAGAAATTTTGATGAGGTGATTACGACACGCAATGGACGCGTTGTCTCAAGTTCGATTAACCACTATGATATGCCGATCTAGAGATTGAGATTCTATCAATAAAATGTCCATTTGTACAAAATGAATTCAGTAGAGCCACGCCCGACTGTCAATCGCATAATTGTTTAGCCTTATTTTAACTATTGTTTTCAAAACAAAAATGTTTAAGTAATTTAAATTTTATAATTAAGCAATTAACCTGGTTCATTTACTCAAATACTGCGTAATTATGTTTTATGATATTTAAATAAAAATCTGAATGACGCGACACCACTCAACAATAAAAGTATTCACGTCAAAACAATTAGGAGCAAGTTTGGGGAATAATCGTAGGCAAAAACGTGTCTGAAGCTTGAATGGCAACAATATAATTATTGACTATTATATGAAGCCAAGTAGCACAAATCTCCCATCAAGTCTTCATTTTGAGCAATTCGCTGTTAAAAGAATGGAAAAGTGTTTATGTTTATTATACACCAGATGTTATGCCGGTTTGATTTTTGGCGGCCACTTTGTTCTGTAAACAGAATCCAATTTAAAATTCATTCGAGCTTTTCACGACAACAAGTCTAGGCAAGTTCATTTATTTTTTTATTAGGATATTAGTATGATGTCTCTTAATTCTTTACTTTCAAATATAAAACACGGACGAAATTATTTGATCTCATTATCTGACCATATTCGTCATTGACATGTGAGTGTCTAGACTTTACTGATAAGCCTAGTGCAGACAGACAAGTATATAAAAACAGTTTTTGTATTCATGACAAATCAAGTTTAGGTTGGTTCATACTTGATCGCAAAATCATCAACACAGACCAACCCCCTCTGCTAATATATACATTAGATTTATGTTCTCGTTGAAATAAAGGTTTTCTTTGTTTTATTAAAAATGTGGCATTCTATAATAAACAATCCTTATTTAAACAAGTGTGAGCTAACGCTGGAAACGCCACATAACGCCGAACACTCTATCGATCAAGCTAGACGGTACAGCAGCCCAAATAGCTGCGCGGATAACCAAGTTGCTAAATGAACACTAACCAAGTTTCAATAATTAAGATGAAACATGCGGCTTCATCGCTTTAGCAAAAATTTCTAAAATGTAAGCCAAATAGAATGAGACTATATGTATAATTTTAACAATCATGGAGCTGAATGGACTATTTTAGTGTGGAGCTAATCGATTAAGAATGCGGGCTTTATTGAGAAAACATTGCTTTATATCGTTGTATCCCCAAAGGTTCTCTTTTTCGTTTATTGTTTGTGGCGTCTTTTTTGAATTGAAATAATTATAACAAGCATGCTCTCTCTCTCTCTCTCTCTCTCTCTCTCTCTCTCTCTTCCTCTCTTCTTTTTCGCTGCGTGGGGAGGCTGTGTTTTGTGAGTGTGGCGATTCTTGATATGCATATATTTCTTTTTTTAAGTTGCTCCGAATGAGCAATTTTATGCTGTAGAGTTAATTTTGTTTTCATCTGAGCAAACAAAACTTCCGTTACTGAATCAGATGAATGCAAGATCAACTGTTGACGTGTGACATGCTTTTTTTAAATATTGAGAATGGAACCCAGTTTTCGGAATATTTGAATTACTCTTTTCGCTTTAGCTAACGCTAACAATATCATATAACAATGTTTTAAGTTGTATATTGTTTTCTGCTATGATTTTAAAGAATCTTTGCTAAATACTATAGCATTATAACTTGTTATAATTTATCAGACAATTTATTACTTTTTCATGTCTAAATATTGTTTAAATTTTAAAGCCTAAACCATTTAATGTAATACTCAACTTGTACAGTGTAATTATAATGAATATAGTGTTATACTGACTTCAGTGAAACACTGAAAAAATACTAACAACAAATGTAATAGTGAGTACTTGAACACTTTCTTTTTTATGCATTCCATGGTTTGGGATGGATCAAAATCGTACTGTTTATTTGGTGTATATATTGAGTTGCACGCGGGGCTAGGCGGCGTGGGCAGTAATAAGCATTTCCATTACTGTCCATGAACAGGCTCAATCAAACCGAGCCGTGTTCGGTGGCCTTCAAAGTTCTTTTTTCATCAATTTTAATGATTCTTCTCTTTCTTAAGTAATCATAAATTCATCTAGTTTGTTATCTGATTTATGAGTTTATGTTAACTTTTGAAGCAGATATTAAATGTTAAACACCAAACTATAAATGCTACTGTCTATGGTTATCTTGGATTATTTCCATTATTTGTAATACGAAAAGTTCTTATAATTAAATATTTGTTTAAATGATGCAAAATCCTGATTCTTTGTTATAAGCGTCATGATTTTTGCTTTGCTTACATACAATAATATTATAAAGATAATAATGCAGATATGTAAATGGATGGTCGATGGAAGTCAAATATATGTTAAATGAGATCGACGTTGGACATGTATGGTATCTATATTATTAATAGTGCAATAATCAGTCAAATTGTCCAAAAAATTTACGATAACTACATACAAAAATGGTTTTCACAAAAAGCTCTTATAGTAAATTAGATACATATTAGATACATATTCTCTATTTAAAACAAGTTTCGCATTTGAAAAATATCCAAATGCAGCAAGTAATAAACCCCATAGGGAATCCCTGACGCATTTAGATGTTCTTCTCATGAATTGTTCATAGAAGAGGGTAGGTTTAGAAATAAGGAAAGAAATGAACGCATTTGTAACTTATGTAACGAATATCATTTTCTTATTATACATGTCCGACAATAAAATTAAATGTATTCTTGAGACTCAAAGGAAATCGATATAAATTAAACTTAATAAATATATTGTCTAGCTCACAAGAAAAGGGAGAGGTTAATGTTTTATTGCTATCTTGTTTAGTATATCAATTTTGTTATGTGAATCCTAACAATGTCATGAAAACATATTGTAACTCATAATCATAGTACAAGGCTGAAGGTTATAAAACTGAGTTTGGAAACGAGTCTCAAATCTCAAGCATCTGATTGGCTCAAATGGCGACCAGTAGGCTTTTGTTTCATTCTAACGTCCATTTAAAAGTCATTTTGTATTACTTACAATATAACTAAATGTTCCGAATATGTTTCTTTTTTCTTTATTAAAACTGACTGAAAATAATGGTAAGACGTTTTGCTACGTACATACAAACCAAAGGATGATATGAACTATGACAGTTACTTGGTAAAAGACATTTTGGTCTTTCTTGAATAATCTTAAACTCGCCTAGTTTGTTGTATGATGTTAAGGAAAATTAGATCCATTTGGTGATTTCATTTTGTGAAATGTCGTGCCTTTGAATCGTTCCAACTTCCATTCAAATTCAGAATGTATTATTTATTTAATTATTATTCCAAATAGTTATATTCTTTATAAGAACCGACTAAAATAATTGCTAGAACTTCTTGTTTCGTTTACCGATTTTATTAAATAAGAATGAATGTACCCGTATAAATAGATCGCACGTGTCATCTGTTGTAACTGGTGCTTTACAAGGCCATTACAAGGCCATCAAAACGCTAATAAACGCGTTCTGGTTAAATAATTGTTCTTGATAAGTTAATTAAAGCTTAAAGCATTTCCCCAAACTGGCGTGTATGATAAGCTCAACTGTCTTGTAGGGGGAGGGGGGGGGGGGGCGCAAAAAGTTAAATGATAGACAATGAGGGCGAATTAACTTAAAATTCGACATCATTTATGTATCTGACCAACGATATCATAAATCTAATGTGTGAATATAGCCATTTTTATTGAATTTGAAAAGCAGTCATGTGCATTGTCTTACTGCCAATCAACAGATTAAAACAAACCAAACCTGTTGTATTTTTTTATATTTGTCGTTCTCGGTCGCTTTCAAAGATCCTTTAAAATCAATTTTGATGTCACAATAACGTGGTTTGTGCCAAGATGTTTATACACAATCAATCTTATAATATCTTATTTGAAATTGAAAGTCCTATAAAACCAATGTTCTTTTCTCTACATTTTGGCTGCTTGGGATGGCTGTGTTTTCTGGGTGTGGTGTGGTGACATTTGACATGGATATTACATTTTTAGGAATGGTTTAAATTTTTGTTTCCAAACTTTTGAACGTCTTTAAAAAAGGAAAGGATAATAATAATAATAATAATAATAATAATAATAATAATAATAATAATAATAATAAGATATGAACTGTGTCTGTCTCTTGCATCGTTGGCTAGGCGCTCCCGCCGTCTTTGTATGGCTTTTGGGTTTGTGGTTATCTATAAACTATTAATGCTCGAAGAAGGTAAGGAGTTGTGAAAGGTTGCTAGGGAAATCTTTCACAAGTGAGGCTTACCCGTTCAATCATGACATCGTGTTCATGCATATTAAACTCCAATAACCATGGTCATCAAGGTGTCAGAATGTTTTTAATCTTTAATGTACTTGTTTCGCTTGACTGTGCCTTGACCTATTTATGTTTTTGTGAACTTTTGCATGCACGATTGTCGAGTAATGGCAGGATTGACGATAATTAAAAGGTAACATGCACTAGTTGTCTTGGTGCATGATCTTAAACCCACCCATTAATTAGACTGTGTACTCAACAAGATCGGTGTCTCTGCTGTCACAGAACGCGTCTTGATTTTTGCTTTGCTTCCATACAATTTTCTTTCGAAAGGTTACTGCAATGCATTAAGGGCATTTGCTTGACATTATACAGTTTAAGCTTACAGGAAATGATTCACTAGTTTCTGACCACAAACGAAAGTAAACTGAAACTGTTTGATAGCTTTTTGTTGTAAATTTTCCCGCAAATATGTTTTTGTCGATGATGTCGGGAACTTAATTAGTTTCGTGCGTCTCAAGACATTATAATTTTATTCAGTTTCTTGTTGAGAAACAGAAGATTTGTGGTGATCCTGGTAAGGTCACATATACGAGGGGTGTTCAATATATAATGAGACTGTGTTCATATCTTTTATTTGAAACATTTAACGGTAATATGCAATAGATAATAACAAAGTTCATTCATTTCTGAATACATTCAGAAAATATTTAAAAAATCCACAAAACAGCTTTAAAGTTACAGCATTTATAAGAAGGTCATATTTGCATCATCGCCCCCGGGCAACAAATATGTCGCGACGTCAGCGACGTCGATCGCATTGTAAACGTCGCTATATTGTTTTATCACATTCATAGCTTTTCAAAATAAGCTGCCGAATGCAGAACACATCATTGTTGGCGTGCAACCCACAAATTAATGACTTATTAACTGATAAAAATTAATGCAGGAATTATAAATGTCTTAACACTAAATAAATGAATTCTTATGTTTTTATTATGATTTTATATAGAAAAACGCCGATATACTTAAATTACTAACCTCTATAGAAATTATGCAACAATTTTATGTATTAAATATTTAATTAACTTTTCTCATGCTTAAATCTTTTGTCGTATTAGACGGACTTCAAGAAATCAACGTTAAAGGAAATCTAAAATGACGCTAGACGATTGAATTTTAATAAGTTATGTTGTTAGTGATTACTGAATAATTTCTTTTGTTTGGTTTAAAATGTACCCCAACACATTTTCTATCAAAACTTTAAAACACCGCCATATGCAAACCATTATTAGGGATGGATCGAAAATGTACTGTTTATTTTTGTAAATATTGAGTTGCGCTAAACCCCGAGCTACTTGGCGTCGGCATTAGTATGGATTTCCATAACTGCCCATGAACAGTCAATAAAACTGAGCCTCATATTTCATATTTGTCGTGTTCGGTTACTTTCATAGTTTCCTGATCATCTATTTTAAATGAATATTATGGTAAGCCTTTTGTCAAAAAAGCATAGTTTCTTAAGAGGTCATCTTAAACATCGGCCTATCTGGTTTTGTGCAAAATAAATAATATTGATGTTATGTCGAAAATCGTTTCCACTAACTATTTTATTATAAAATTTAAAATATTTATTAGATTATGATCTTCATTTTATATTTAATGATTACTTTAACATTGTCATTAACAAGTTTCGTTTTGTGTGTTTATTTCCTGCATGTCAAGAAGGCGAATTGGATGAAGTTTATGCACTGTGGCAACTTGTGCATGTTTGGAAAACTCGTGAAGCAAGTATACAGTTGTTGTACAATCTTATCAGGTTTGTATCCCAAGTGGAAAATATGAATTGCCATTGATGTTTCCAAAGTTTAAGTCCATCAAATTTTCTTGTACATTAACTGTTTGCGGCATCTTAGTTTTAGAATTGATCTAAATATAAACTTCTGTTCTCTTTTTTCTGATAGGTTGTTTGAAAAAAAAACTGACGAGGGGAACATCAAAGGCTACCAAACACGAAAAATGCAATAATGCATAGTTATTCATTGACAGTGATCATTACAATGTGATTTCTTGGTGTAACATTTTCTGATAATCATAAGTTTATAATCTTTTGTTGGTTTTATATAACTATTGCAATAAAACAGTCTTCAAGTTATTTAAACACTTGTTATGATTATACGAACAGAACATCTTCTTCATTTTGAAAAACAAACAGTTAAGACAAACATATTGTAATAAAGGAGTGTGGTGTGAGATGTTCTTGCTTTGGGAATTTTTCCATTTAACATTGAAATTTCTGGAATGACATACAACTATAAAAATTGTCACACGATTAGACAAAAGAGATTCCACGTAAACAAGTGTTCCAACTTTACAACAGACGCAAAGCACATTAGCATGGCCATTATATTTACAATAAACAACTTTGGTATATGAACTGGTTTACATCATTAAGTACATTTATTATTCTACAAAGATAAATTGGCAATCTTTTAGATTGGCCTTACATGTAAACAATAAACTAATATTTAAATCGATGTTTATTATTAGCGCAGTCAATAATAATACGTTGAAATTGTGTTACAGTTGTATGTTCGAACATTTTTTGTTTTACATTTTTATATATTTACAATATATTTATAATATATTTAATTTCATAATAATTTACATTACATCGACATCACTACAACAAAACTTAAGAAATTTTTAATCTAAAATATATCTCTAAAAGTCCTAAATCTGTGGGTTCGAACCCGTGTCAAATAAAAGTTAGGCCAGTGTTAGCCAGACACGTTAACCACTGCACTATCGAAACGACGCGGACATGTGTTGGCAAAATAGAGTTTTTTTCATCCGTAAATGCGCATTCACCAGTGTTAACAGTATATCCAGTACTGTAAACATCACCAACTTTTCTTGGTCTACAAATAGTTTAAATGCTTCTGAACTGTCTTCATACATGAAAACATACAAATAAGTACAATTAAGTGTCTTGTACTTTCGAAACACACTTATCCAATTCTCTAATTAAATCGATTTGAATCAGTGTAACTAAAAAGCTTAATAGTACAAATGTTTAGGTAGACTGACTTCTTCACTAGAGAGAGATATAGTTACTGTAAAATCAAATACACCAGTAACAATCATTGTTGGGTCTACCCAGTCTGCTTTGGTTGTAAAAAGCAAAAACCACCATATTGACCAGTCGCCATTTCAGCAAATCAGATTCTCGAGATTGGGACTGGTTTCCATGCTCAGCTTTATAACCTTCAGCCCAGTACGACATTATAACAGCCGTAAACAACACCTTATATCACCTCGAGATATCTTGACGATTTGTTTAATATAGTGCCCAAGGTTATAAAACTGAGCATGGAAACCAGTCTCAAATCTCAAACATCTGGTTTCCAATCTCAGCTTTATAATCTTAAGCCCTAATCATAACCATTTTCCATCTTTGATCAACAAATTATATCCTTATGAACTCCAGATCAATATAAAGTAAAAAATATGATTTTACAGCGTTCTTTTGCTAAATAATCGCGATGTTTTATCAATTTTACTATTGAAATTTTGAGATCAGGCATAACAAAATTGAATTCAGACGTTGCTGCGTCCTTCTGTTTGTCATTAATAATGATCATAGTTTCGTTTTAGAAAAACAACAACTTCAGTTCATATAGAAAGCATTGTTATTTATACTGAATGAGAAATAGATTCTAATAACACAGAACAATAGCAAATTGTACAAGAATAAAAGAACTGATATAAATGAAATATACCATTTGGAACAAGCATCTGGGCACAATTTGCACGTGTTCTGTCTTCTCCCATAACGTCCCATTAGTTTAAGTAAACAAAGTGAAATATGCATATCAGGAATTGCCATTTTCAGAAGACACAGACTACCTACACAGAAAAGAAGAAGATGAAGAGAGCATGGTTTATTAAATGATCAATGTCAAAACAGACACCACAAAAAATTGACAAAAATGAGAATCCTTTGTAAACTATTTGCCACTCGGGGTATAAATCAGGTTCTAGGGTGCATCAACCTCACACTAGCACCAACAGGTTTTCTAAGGAACAAACAAAACAAACAAGTACAAGTTGTCTTGGGAAAAAACTCCAACCCATCCTTCAGCTCGACAATGTTGCATGCAAAAGCACATGAACGTACAAAACATAAAAGGCTAATTAACAGCATTGTCAAGCAAAGCCTTGGCACTCGATGATCAAATTAACAATAACATGATAACTGGGATAAAAGACACAGATCGAGCTTCAAAGAAAGTTATGAAATAGTCTGCTGTCTTTATTAGGCGTTCAAAGATTACTAAACTTTTTGATTTATAAAACCAACCACAAACCGTTTGAAAACTGAGATTTAATGTGTCTTAATATAATTGTGGTGGATGTACTCGGTTGTTAAAGATAAAAATATGAATGCGTCTTCCAGGTAAGACCTTTAATTTTATTCTACACATCAAACAAATATACGGAAGTGACATCAGCGACGACATCAAAATCTTGTAAGCGTTAACGCGCCGTATAACGTTTGCCGTAACGTTATAAAAATATTCCACGACAGTAAAGCGATACAAAGCGAACATAAAATAATAATAACTTTAATAGATTTATATATAGATTTGGATATTGTTCAATCAAACCCAAGGATATACTTCCTGCTTTTTAAATTTTGCCTTTGGCGTTGTCTGTGGTATGCAGGATTTGTATTCTAAGATCCCCTGTCAAAATTCTGTCCTGTTTAGTTGCACCAATTGTTTTCTCGTTTAGAGCAACCCCATACTTTTATCTGGGGACCATACGCTGCTGAACATATAATGGTATTAATCTGAAAATACCGCATCGAAGGTTCCATGTCAACCGTCATATCACACCATCGTTTGGGATGGTCTAAATTGTACTGTTTATTGGTGCAAATAATGAGTTGCGCACAACTCGGGGCTAGGCGGCGTGGGCAGTTATAGGCATTTCCATTACTGTCCATGAACAGGCTCAATCAAACCGAGCCTGCAATATTTTCACATTTGTCGTGATCGATGGCTTGCAAAGTTCCCTTTTCATCTTTTTCAACACAGACTACAGCGTTTGGAGTTGTAATGGAAACGTTTGCGGGAAATCAAAGTGATGTATGTAATAATTAATTGCGAACACAAAGCGACATTGTAATTTGTTTTACTATGATTGTATTTCATGCTGGCATGAAAATTCAGAAACTAATCAAATCAAAGTTTTTTAATGCTCCTATTTCCTGCTGTTAAATAGTTGGTTTCCTTTACGATGATTGACATTTCAGACGATTTGTTCTATTTAACTAGGATTTTGGTTGATTGATCCATTATTCTCTTGTTTTCTATCATAATGCTTTCCATTTAAACTATTTCAATAGTTTATGAGTCCTGTTCATTGCTCCATGAGGTTGGTGTGCGTGTGTATATCATAGTCCTGTTTTAGAATATTCTATCCTTGCTTGCCATGTCCTAGTAAATATCAGTGAGCTAGTCGATTCGCGCAATTTCCGTTTTGCCATGGTCACAATTCGCCTATTAGCATCAACCTGGCAAGTTGTCAAGAAACAAGGCAGCATCAAAGCTAAAGAAAAATGTTTATGGCGGGACTGAAACTCCCCAAAGGAAATCCAAATTTGTTAACTGCTAAAGATTGCTATTAATAAATAATAAGCAGTAATTGGAAAATTAGATTTTTGTCCTGTCGGCATTAACTCGAAATATGCGAATTGTTTTTTCAAAAGGTTGTTTAAAACTTTTGCTTGTTTAATTTTTAAATTTATTTCCAATACTTATTAGTCTTTCAGACGGAATCTCATGAGCTAATATTATCTTAGGTAAAAGTACTGCCTAAATATACTAGTCGTGTAATCCAGCTACTTGTCAAAAGTTCTACATACCTGAGGACAACCAAGAAGAAAAAGCACTGTGTTTCCAGAATCATGTTCCTTCAATTTTCCTTGAGGCCTATTATTCTTTGAAATTAGATATGCCTATTTAAGCTATTATGTAGTTGTTGAATTGAAGCTCGCAGCAGCGTTATGAGAATGAAACACTCACAAATAACAGCCTTTACATACCCTTAGCCCTGACCTACTGATTACCGGTGTACTAAGAATTTAACATTTATCAGCTTTATCAAAAGTTGCAAAATCTATGGTGGCTGTACATTTTCTTTAAAAAATTATTTTTCTTCAAAAGAATACGCTATTCTGCTGTAAAAATTTGTCATTTTACGATCTTCCACGCATTTACATGACCTAGCTATGGCGGCCATCTTGGATTTGTTTGTTTACATATGACCGGTGAAATTGTAAGAAAAGTGTTTCAAAGTACTAAATTTCCAACCAAGCAGGTATTCATGCAGAAGATAAACAAGAATGTTTTGTGAAGCAAATTTATATTGTGTACTACAAAGGAAATAAATATTTTACTTTAATAAATTATAATATTAAACACCAATATAAATAATTATAATGGAAAATAAATTATCATTGCCTGTCTTCACTAAAATGAACAACACTGAGCATCAGTCACCAAAAGGGTACATGAATATTTTACCCCTTCTTAGAACCTTTACCTCCAGAAAAGTATTCCATATGTATCCAGAAATCAAATTTCTAACATTTAGCTCGTTTACTGAACTCTGATGTGAAAAATATAATGGTTGAATGATTTGTTTCATGAACTAACCTCTATAGGGAGTCTATACAGAGTCTACAGAAAATATACTATGGCCCTTGTCAAGAAAAAAAGCGGGAAAAATCATGTGCCTCGACACGTCATCAAAAGGAAGAAGTTCAAATAACGAAACTTTCTTCATAAAAAATGAATTTATTTCGGGGAATTTATGAAAATTATGAATGAAAAGGTAAAAAAACCATATGTTTTACATTGAAATAAAACTTGTACACATGTTAGGGATGAAAATTCGACTGACACAAGGTGCGATGTTTTGCAAACAATGATTTCCGGAAGTGTGCTTTGGTAAGCAAATGTTTGGAATACATGAAATCTATGCAACGGTAATATGAGAGCAGGGGATACCCGCTTTAAAACACTTCCAGAATTCACATTTTCACAATTTCGTACCTTGCACAATTTTATTAAATCGTTCGAAAACATAATCAATCAAAACAAAATAAAACAAAAAAATCAACTGACAGCAACTAGCTCTCAGTGTTACAGTTTGAAAATGTCAACAATCTTTAATTACGTTACAGAACTCTTAATGATGTAGGAGCGTAAACATTGTCGTGACGTAGTTAATTAATGAATAGACGAGTGCTCAGTAAATTTATGAATTACAGAGCATGAAAATGGCAGATATTGATATCTGCTCGGCACATGTAATAAAATGGTTATAAACCGGTGTTCAACAGCCGGGGGTGATATCGGCCCGTCCGAGAAACATAGGCCCTCGAGCTAAAGCTCTCGGGCAACATAGGCCCTCGAGCTAAAGCTCTCGGGCAAATATTGCTCTTCTGGGCCGATATCACCTCCCGGCTCTTGAACACCGGTTAATAACCTCTTATTATTTTATTTTTAAATCGCTGTGTTTGTGTATAACATATTTGTTAATGTTATAACGACGTTTACTCAAACGATTGTTGACGAGTCGAATGTTTTCATAAAGTTATTTTATAAGTTACAGATATGTAATAAAATTTAAGCACAATTGCTCATTTAAAAGTGGGCAGGGTATTGTTTCGCACTTTGTTCCCGACGGATTTCTTTTTATATTTTGGGTACCCCCAGAATAAAATGCATTAGAATTAATGTTTGAATTATAGATGAAAGTTTTTGTTTGAAAAAGGATTCTTTACGTGATAGAAATTCTGAGATTCTGACTGCTAAAACATGTATATGCAAGTTTCGCATGTTGTAAGTAGTGCATTTGTCGGGTGGGAAATCAGCTTTTGCATGCAACATTGTTGAGCTGATGGTTGAGTTGGAGTTATTTCACCAAGACAACTTGTACTTGTTTTGTGATATAAGAACCTGTTGGGGCAAGTGTGAGGTTGGTGCACCCTAGAACCTCTTTTAAACCTCCAGTGCTAAATTGTTTTACCACTGACTGTTCCAAGGGGCTAACCCGAAAGGTTCTCGTTTTCGTTAATTGTTTGTGGCGTCTTATTTGAATTTGATATACCAAATAAAAATAAAAACATGCTCTCTTTTCCTCTCTTTTTTTTCGCTGCGTGGTGAGGCTGTGTTGAGTGAGTGTGGCAATTCCTGATATTCATATTTCACTTTTTGCAGAGACGAGCACGTGAAGAACTTGATCATTTGGTATTTCAATGTCAAATACTGAACATGGTGGACCGCTTCCGGATGCGTGGGTTAGAGAGATAGTTGAAATATTGACCACATAGGGGTTAGATGAGGCAAGTTCCTGCAGGAAAATATGCAGGCGTTTAAACATGCAGGAATTTGGGTAGATTTTCATGTCAACAAGAGCCAGTCGGAAACGACTGCACGCTCGACTATTCGAAGTCAGACATATTTAAGCACATTTTAAACTGGGCTTCATTTAAACTGGGGAGTGATTCAGGAGTTTATGAAACCCAACACACACACATGAACAAAAGTTTCTTAATCCAAGTTAGGAAATCAATAAATTACACTTAATTTATTATTGTAGTTTTTAGAGGGTTTACACAACCCAGTCCATACACCCCTGATCCCATACCCATCAACCCACTATCCCTGCCCACCTAAAGTGATGTGTATGGTATGCTGGTTGCTGTTGTTGGTGGTGTGGGTGTTGTTGCTGTTGTTGGTATTGTTGTTAATGTTGGTAGTGATGGTGTTGTTGTTGGTGGTGTTGTTGTCAGTGTTGTTGTTGTTGGTGTTGTTGCTGGTGGTGGGGGTATTTGGTGGTGGTGTGGTGGTGGTGGTGGTGGTGGTGTTGTTGGTAGTGGGGGTGGTGGTAGTGTGGTGTGGTGGTGGGGGTGGTGGTAGGGCTGGTGGTGGGGGGTGGTGGTGGGGGGTAGTGGTGGTGGGGGGGGTGGTGGGGGGTGGTTGGGGTGGTGGTGGTGGTGGGGGTGTGGTGGTGGTGGTGGTGGGGGGGGGGTGCGGTGTGGTGTGGTGGTGGTGGTTGTGTGGTGGTGGTGTGGTTTGGTGGTGGTGGGGGGTGGTGACGGTGGTGTGGTGTGGTGATGGTGGTGTGGTGGTGGTGGTGGTGTGGTGGTGGTGTGGTGGTGGTGGTGGTGGTGTGGTGGTGGTGGGGAGGTGGTGGTGGTGGTGTGGTGTGGTGTGATGGTGGTGTGGTGGTGGTGGTGGTGGTGGTGTGGTGGTGGTGTGGTGGTGGTGTGGTGTGGTGGGGGTGGTGGTGGTGGTGTGGTGTGGTGTGGTGGTGGTCTGGTGGTGGTGGTGGTGGTCTGTTGAAGTGGTGGTGGTGGTGTGGTGGTGGTGTGGTGTGGTGTGGTGTGGTGTGGTGTGGTGTGGTGTGGTGTGGTGTGGTGTAGCATAGCATAGCATAGTATAGTATAGTACAGTATAGTATAGTATAGTATAGTATAACCACTCAACACTTTCAACCAAATTATGTTAAGTACATCTGTTTTAAACCTTTTCTATAGCATTACCTATGAAAAACACTAACATTGAAACTTTAACCATAATTTCTAAGTCTTAATTCTAATTTCTAAGCGAAAAAGGGCAAAAATTAAATAAAAAAAGCAAGGATGAGTAATGGGCCTTTGAAAATCAACCTGATGTTTGATAAAATAAAGGTATACAAAGTTTTAAAGTTGTCGTTTTAATAGAATGAAAGATATGAGGTTTCACCACCTTGCACGCAAACTTTAACCTTAATTTCTTAGTCTAAAAAGGGCAATAATTTGATATAAATCAAAGAAAGAGTTATGGTTCTTGGCATACATAGTCAGGGTCATGATAGTGAACAAGTTTCAAAGCTATAGAACAAGAAGTATGAAAGTAACTAGCTTGCACGTAAACTTTAACATGAAATTCTAAGTAAAAAAAGGCAATAATTTGATATAAATCAAAGAAAGAGTTATGGTTCTTGGCATACATAGTCAGGGTCATGATGGTGAACAAGTGTCTTTAGTTTCAAAGCTTTAGTACAAGAAGTATGAAAGTAACTAGCTTGCACGCAAACTTTAACCTGAAATTCTAAGTTGAAAAAGGGCCATAATTTGATTAAAAAATAAAGAAAGAGTTATGGTTCTTGGCATACATAGTCAGGGTCATGATGGTAATCAAGTGTTGAAAGTTTCAAAGCTATAGTACAAGAAGTATTAAAGAAACTATCTTGCACGCAAACTTTAACCTAAATTTTAAGTCGAAAAAGGGCCATAATTTGAACAAAATGGAAGTTAGAGTTATGGTTCTTGGCATACCCACTCGGGATATGATAATGAACAAGTGCTGAAAGTTTCAAAGCTGTAGTATAAGTAGTATAGAAGTTATGGGTTTGTACACTAGCTTGCACGCAAACTTTAACTTGAAATTCTAAGTCGAAAAAGGGCCATAATTTGATCAAAATAAAAGTTAGAGTTATGGTTCTTGGCATACACACTTGGGAGATGATGATGAGAAAGTGTGACAAGTGTAAGTAGTATTGAAGTAATGTGTTTGTCCAGTAGCTTGCACGCAAACTTTAACCTGAAATTCTAAGTCGAAAAAAGGGCCATAATTTGATGACAATGAAAGTTAGAGTTATGGTTCTTGGCATACACACTCGGGACATGATGATGAACAAGTGTGCCAAGTTTCAAAGCTGTAGTATAAGTAGTATTGAAGTTATGTGTTTGTACATTAGCTTGCACGCAAACGTTAACCTGAAATTCTTAGTCAAAAAAGGGCCATAATTTGATCAAAATGAAAGTTAGAGTTATGTTTCTTGGCATACACACTCGAGACATGATGATGAACAAGTGTGCTAAGTTTCAAAGCTGTAGTGTAAGTAGTATTGAAGTTATGTGTTTGTACATTAGCTTGCGCGCAAACTTTAACCTGAAATTCTAAGTCGAAAAAGGGCCATAATTTGATCAAAATGAAAGTTAGAGTTATGGTTCTTGGCATACATACTCGGGACATGATGATGAACAAGTGTGCCAAGTTTCAAAGCTGTAGCTACAGTAGTGTTTAAGATATCAGTAGGTTGCACGCAAACTTTAACCAAAGCGGGACGCCGACGCCGACGCCCAAGTGAGTACAATAGCCCGACATATTCTTCGAATAGTCGAGCTAAAAACAGGAGTGGGGTAAACTTGAATATATTGATAGTTTCTGAAGAACATTATTTTATTACAGTTGCCAATAATTTGAAGTCACTATTCTTATGCAACACATAAATTATAAAAACAACATTTTATTAATGCAAATTTATATATTTGTTTCAAACAGAATAACATTGCATGCAATGGCAAAGCTCAGACTAGTGCTCGGATACTATACCCTGCGCCCAAAGCCTATATAAGAAAACCTTTCGTGATTAACTGGCACATACATGGTTATATTATATTCATAAAACCAAGCTAAAAATAATTTAAAAAACCGTTGAATTGTGGTTGTGAAACGGAGAAAACAAATGTGATATTTTTTTCATTTCGAATTCATTTGACAAAGGCCTGAGGCCGAAACGTCATAATTAACGAGTGAACTTACTATGTCAAGCCAAAAAAACAACAACATCAAAGTGAAAAAAGTAAGATACACTTTGGTGACACAATGTATCAACAAACAAGCAATAACTTGTAAAGACTGTATGATAAAAGGTAACAATATTTAAAAAAAATCCATTGGCCTAACTCATCCAACCGTTAAGATCCATTACGATTTGGACACCACAGTAGTTTTTTAACGTTTCATTCAGAATTCAATTAAGTAATTTGTCTGACGAAAGAAACCTTAAATTCTTCGGAATTAGCTCGTATATCAAGTCCAATGAAGACTTTTAAATAGTTTGAGGTCGTAAAACAAAATAAGTGAATGACCGAACTTTAAATATAGAATATTCAACATGACAATAGGCCCATGAAAAAATGAAATTTTGTGCCATTGCAGGAAATGACTTTCACATGGGGTTCAAAAACATGGATAAACAATATATCCTTTAAAACTCAGATTAAGGTTATCCCATGGATATAAAAGTGTACAAATAACAGAAATAAACGTGTCGTTATATAGAACATTTCAGTCATTAATTAAATGGTATGCCTATTAACCTTTTGAAAGAAAACAACGATACATAAACATAAAAAAGGACTGTACTAATTTTAGCAAACAGGTACACGATACTGCCACACGTGCCATAACAAGATTGAGATTCAACGGTCGGAGGAGTTAATTTTATCATCAAGGATATACTTTCTGCTTTTTAAAATTTGCCTGTGGTTTTCTCTGTGATATGCAAAATTTAAATTCTCAGACCCTTCTATCAAAATGCTATTCTTTTTAGTTCTGCCCATTGTTTTCTCGTTAAGGACAAACCCATTCTTTTATCTTGGAATCACACTTCGCTGGACATGGAATGATATTTATCTAAAATACCGCATTGAAGGTTTCATGTTCACCTCCATATGCACACCATCCTTTTGGATGGATCGAAAATCTACTGTTTATTGGTGTGAATATTGAGATTTGGTCAACTTGCGGCTAGCGGCGAGCGCAGTAATAGGCTTTTCAGTTTTGCCCATGAACAGGCTCATCAAACGGAGCCTGCAATATTTTCATGTTTTGTTGTGTTCGGTGGCTTTCAACGTTCTCTTTTCAAAGAAAACCTCTTGTTCTGTTCTTGCCTCATTAACGTTTTTCTTCACCATCTATGCATTCGTATACAAACGTGATGGCAATTTTAATCTTTAATAATATAAACCCTGTGATGTCTTGTCTAACATCCAGCTTTTATGAATTTGATCTTAAAATAAATTGCATAAAAGCTCGCATTTCTACATCAAATTTATATGAAAACAAAAATGTTGTTTCTGCAATCTCTAATTACATTTTCTTAGAGATTAATCACTTTTGATAAATATAACATCCTCATTACAAAACTCCTGCCGTTAATCAAAAAACGTCCTCTGGAAATGGCATACCTGATAGTGTTATTAAATCCTTATAAATACATCCCAGCAGCGCATGTAGTTACACTTGACATATTTGTGAGGTTGGTGCACCCTAGAACCTGGTTTAAACCCCCAGTGGCAATTTGATTTGCCACTGACCGTTCCAAGGCGGTAACCCCTCGGGTTCTCATTTTTGTTAATTGTTAGTGGTGTCTCTTATGAAACTGATCATTTTATTAACCATGCTCTCTCCCTCTCTTCTTCTTGACTGTGTGGGGAGGCTGTTTTTTTCTGAATGTGGCGATTCCTGATATGCATATTTCACCGTTTTGTTAGTTTAAAAACATCTTAACGAAATGCTTATTATTGTAGAATCATTTAGAAGTATGTAAATCTTGTCAGTGAGATAGTATCCGTAGCATTTTTTCAAAACGGAAAAATAACAGTCATTTACGTATTATTTTATACAAAAAGAGAATTGATTCAGTCTGGACTTTGATTTTCGAAACCGGTTTTCATGATTTTCTAATTATTATTATTTGACGGTTGTCTAAAAATAATAAAACCTTAAAATCCCTAAAATTTTATTAAAATAAATTAACAAAACCAAACAACACAAAACATAAGTTTCTATGCCACCATGAGTATAATAATTCTGACAACTCTGTCTATACTTATCATTGCAGATTCATCGATAAAAAAGAAAACTAAAATCAAATCTCATCTCTATAACAGCAAAATGCCGTATAATGCAACTTTGCAAAAATACATGTTTACTTATTTATTAAATCTATTTTGCATATGATAAGACACGTTAGTACAGTAAATAAAATAACATGAACAAAAAATTCCGTATATACATTTTATATAAATTCACAAAAAACAACACAAAAATATTTTAAAAGCCAACTGGAGTAACATAATTCTGATCCTACGTTGGATCTCGGGATTTGTTTGTGGTATTGAATAGCCTTCTGCACGACGAATGTACATGTTTTAAAATTTTCATAAAATTCTATCTGACGTCTTAAGTTGTTTACATCAAATCTCATGGGATACCCATTCATCCGGAATTGCTATGCTACTGCTTCATAGTGATTTTCATATATCGTCTGACTGAATACAACAGTTACACATGACAAAAAATAAATGAAGAGATTACCGCATACGAAAAGCCAGTCGCAGAGAGTTATCGTCACAAAATGTCAAAACAAGTTCCAAGTTGCACCGACTTCACACATTAAAGTAAAATGTAAAAGCGAAATCACAAACCAAATAAACGAGAAGGTAACCGCCTTGGAACAAACGGTGACATGGTCTTATTGCCACTAGATGTCAAAATAAGTTCCGAGTTTCAACGACCACACATTGTATTAAAATATAAGAACCAAAAAATGACGTATGGTTTTGCAAGCACTTATGATAAGTAATTTTAACAATATATTAAAAGAATATTATTTTATATCTTTTGCGATTTTTCATTGATTTTCAAAATAAAGTTTTCACTGAATGATTCATGAAACATAATCCACGTTTGGTGGTCATTTAAACTTTCAGATGCAGACATAAAATTCCATAGGCTGCTAGTGTAAAAGTCTGTTTTCATGACAGGCTATTAGTTTACATAAAAGACCTTGAATGGTTATAATGACTTTAAACGCGAAAAAAAGCTCGCAGTAACCAAGTTATGTGCAAAGCTCGGTGTCTTTAAATACAAATTATTCTCTTTCGTGTCCATAGTTTTATCTGTTTCTTTATTCGACTCTTATTTGACGATGTCTTTTAAATAGAACAGAATTATTATGATTTCGAAATATCTCAAAACATCATTTTAAGTACCCACTTTAAATGCCAACTTTAGTACCAGACACCGACAACAATGTATTATGTCCTTATGTTTTAGAAATTTATCCAATATGTGGTACTTGTAAAAAAAACTGTCTTGATTTACTGGACGTGTAAATATGTGACAAAATCATAAAACTGTCAATTTTTTCTGTTCTTAATAAAAATAAACAACGCAACATATTATTAGCATCATAACACGCATGTATGCATTTAAAATTTGTTTAAATATATAATATAGATAATACAACTATAAAATTAATAATACATTTTAGGCAACTTTTGGTCTGGCAACTGCTGTTAACACTCGTATACTAGTAACAGGCTGTTATTGTAAAGATGAAAACATAATTTAATTGTGCGAATAATGAATTTGTCGCATATTTATGTTGACGTTATACTGTCTTTATTTAATTCAACAATACAGGTGTAGTTAAAAATCATGTTTGCAACACGCTATTTCACAGCCAGATTTTTATTTTTATTTTTTCTCATTTGAGGCCCCTTGCGGGTAACCCCGTTTATTTTTTATACATAATCTGTTTACATAAATCACAAAAAACATATGCAATTTAATAAACATGTATATATAAGCCTAGTAATTCGTGATTCGTTTATTTAAACACATATTTATGGTAATTCTATTTCAAATGAAAAAGGCTTATAAAAGTCAAACCTGTGCCAAAGATCACCTGTAAACATGACCACCTGCTGGTAAAGACCACACTTTATTTGTACCCCTGACTGACATAAAAAATAAATTCACATGTAAACAAAGACCATCTGCCTTTAGAGACCACTTTTTGGTCTTCCCCTGAGTGGTGTTTATAGGCAGAGTTGACTGTAGAAATATCAAGACAGTTTTAATTCCTTTAATAACTCTATACAGCATATATTAATATCTTTATACCCCTTTTTAAAGTTTTGTAAATTTATCTTGTAAGTAACTCTCATAGTGTATTAGATCATTTATAAACAAATCATATATTTTTTAATGAAAACAACTGTAAGCTGTCCTTATCTTGAGATACAATCTTGTTTATCATCAAGTATGTGTGTGGCTGTTTTACAATTAAGAGAAAAAAAGAAAGTAGTTTTGCTTTATAGTTCTTTTAACAACAATTATGATGAGAAAAATAAATAAATTTAAAAAAATAAAAGGATAATTTTCTGTGAAAGACAAAAAAACTGTTTTGATAGTGTGTGTTTTCTCTGGGAAAATCAATGCAAAAAATAATAACAAACATTTAAGTCGGTTAATTTATAAATCTTTGCCATTTAATATTATAAATTTCTATCTTATCATTACGCAGTGCAATCTCTCTTTCCAAAGATATTCTGTAATCTATATATTTTTGAAGCATATCTATAAAAGGTTTTTGTTTCACTAGTTTCATTTTATAAATATAAAATTTACACAGAATTGTTATATAATTTGAGCAATCGTTGAATTGACCAGGTTTATCTATACCGAAACAAATATTTTGAAGACTAAACCTAATATTTATATTGTTCGATTTAAGATAATTCCCTAGTTGATTCTATAAATTTTGAATTATGTGACACTCCCAAAATAAATGTTCCAAAGTTTCGCGCTATGCATGCAGCAAAAGTCACAGAGTCTAGATGTGGTTAACTTGCATGTTAAAAGGCATGTACGAGGGTTGATCAGAAAGTTCGTAGAATGGTGCTATAGCTTCTATATATGACGTTCTATGCGCTTCAAATTTTATACAAATATTTTTCCATTTATTTTAAATATTTTAACCAGAAATTTTTAAAATCGAACAGTTAGTTTCATTTTTATGAATATTTATACTCACCACCCAACGTTACCCCGGAGCACGCCAAATTTTAAAGCAATGTAAGTATCACCTGGCACGACTTTGACCCTTGTTTTTTGCGAAATTCCGCGAAATATTGTCTGCTTTTGACGTGACGTCAACTAAATTTTTCACGTTGATTCTGACTTCATGCGATTTATACAACGCATTCAATGTACATTTGAGTGACGCGCATCGTTCACACACAATGTCCATTATGGTACTTCCAGAAAATGAAGAATCGCGAGCGGCAGTAAAATTTTGCTTCAATTTAGGATATTCAGCCACAGAAACGTATAATACTATGCAGAGGGCTCAACGCACCAAAGATATGAAGAAAGCTACTGTTTTCAAGTGGTTTAAACGCTTCAAGGATGGCCGATCAAACATAAGCGATGATGCACGCTGAGGGAGACCATCCGTTATTACTCCGACGTTAGTGGTGTCAGTGAAGACGTTCATTGAAGAAGACCGTCGGCGCACTATTAGAGATGTAGTTGATGGAACGGGAATCGCCTTCGGAACCGTGTGGAATATTCTTCACGAACATTTACACATGAAACGTATCTGTGCACGCTGGGTACCTCGTCTGCTGACGGATTTTGATAAAGAAAGAAGAGTTGTCACATCTTAACACTTCCTACAGAGAGTGAGACGGGAAGGGGATGCTTTCCTCAACAAGATAATTACATGCGACAAGACGTGGATCCCGTTATACGATCCTGAGACAAAGCAGGAATCTTCTCAATGGGTCGATCCCGCCACCCTGCGCCCAGTGAAAGCAAAGGTTAACCGGAGTGCAGCAAAGTATATGTTTATAATGTTTGCGGATACCAGAGGGATGTTATTGTGTTACGCTGTACAACACCGAAAAACGGTCAACTCCGAGTATTACAGCAAGGTAATAATAATAATAATAATAATAATAATAATAATAATAATAATAATAATAATAATAATTCTTATGACAGTTAAATAATCAATTTCAATAAATATTATGACTATTTTAAGGTATTAATATCATTAATATTGATATTTGATGCTACGACTTGCAGATTCACGTTTATTCTGCAGTGTCATGTGTCAATTGACGCTTTGAAAAACATACTCTTCATACGTTTTAATTTTCAGGTGTTAAGGAGAGACCTGCAACATGCCATTCGCAAGAAACGGCCGGGAACGGAGCTCAATAATTACTACCTCCACCATGACAACGCTCCCCCGCACGTGTCCCAAGTCACCCTGCTGGAGATGTCCCTCTTGGACCTTGAAACCATCCCGCACCCCGCGTATAGTCCCGACCTCGCCCCAATGGATTTCTCCATTTTTCCTGAGGTACTTAAAACACATCCATACTAGAAAATGTTGAAAATATAATTTTAAAAATGTTTCAGAAATGACAATACGTTTACTGCAAACTAAACACCACAGTTAAAATAAAAAAATAAAAATAACATAAAATTTCAATACGAGATAATAGCAGAAATAATATTTTTGATTCATTCTATAAAATTAATATAAAATTATGTATTTAAACTTTTCAAGCCAATCGTCAATATAAACTATTGATATCTCAGGTAATTGGTAAAATGACTGTTATGCAATTGTCTCTGCAGGTGAAGTCCAGATTGCGAGGTAACCGTTACAGCGGCCTACCGGAACTGCGACAGGCGTTGCACGAGATTATCGCCGACTTCAACGAGACTTGGTACCGGAACGTGTTCTCTGCGTGGATTCACAGACATCAGAGATGTATACAGTTTCAGGGTGACTTTATTGAAAAGTTGTAGTAAATCCTATGACATTTGCGCTTGTTGCGGTTGTGAGACGTCGACGCGACGTCGATTTCGACGTCGTTTATGTAACTCCGGGATGCTCCGGGTCGAGTTTATTGTATTTGCTATTTCTTATATAGATTTTATATTTGTTATGATATTGTTATGATTTTTTCAGAATTTGTTCACGAGATATCGGGTTATATCATATTAAAATTTTAAATGTCTGCGCTTGTTAGTTGTCAAGTTATAGCACCATTCTACGAACTTTCTGATCAACCCTCGTATTTGTTGGTATTAGACGCATAAGAAACTTATATTAAAAACTTCTTAATGCTGTATCGATTGTCGCTTTGAATGGCATCAAATAAACACTTTTCCACTCTATATTGGTGTATTCGTCAACTGTTCGTTTCCATTTAATTTCTGCACTCACATTCTCTTTTTTTAATTTCATTTATTTGAATATCATACAAATAGTTGTTTGGTTTCTTGATACTTTGTAATATTTCCCTTAATGTAACATTTTTAGTTTGTGTTATTAAAGTTTCTTCCATTTTAATTTTTGGAAACTTATTTATGGAGTTATTCCATATCACATGTTGATTTGTTTTTAAATGGAAACTTAAAGTCTGAATCTTAAACCACGAATTTAATACGTCTTGAAGAAATACATTTTCCTGGCAGATATCCCTTATATCTTTTGACATTAAATTACAGTCAAACAAAAAAATCCCACCTTATTGGTTTTGTCAGTTAATCTTTTACCCAGCATGTTTTTATGGAACACATAAACAAATTAATATCTGTTAATTTTAAGTCCCTTTCTTCATAACCTTTTGTCAAAACATTTCTTTTGATCTTGTCTGGTTTGCCATCCCAAATAAAAGTTAACATTGCTCTATTTAATTCTGTCAATACATATTGGTTGGGGGGGGGGGGGGGAGATTGGCAAGACTGTAAATGGATATATGAGCTTCGGTAAAGCAAATGTCTTAATCACAGTAACTTTTCCTAATACTATTAATTTTTGTGTTGCCACTGCTTCAAACAGTTTTTAAATTCTTCAAGTTTTGGTTTCAAGTTAAGTTCTATATTTTTTAGATAACTGGCAGTGAATGTTATACCTAATTTTTTTGCACTTTCAGAGGTTCAACATTTTTTTTTGTTCACAGTAAGTAACATTTGTATTTCTTAATGTCCCAAGTCTTAAAATAACTGATTTGTTTACATTTAAGTTTAGTCCTGATTCTTTTCCAAACTCCGAGATCACTTTGATTAGATATTCGAAAGATTTCTTTCTCCATTGTTAGTATAGGTTTCATCATCCGCAAAAAGAGTCTGTTTTATTTCCTTTCCTTTTATAATTTTTTCTTTAGAGATAAAGTTGGACAATAATTCCATACAAATGATAAATAAGGAAGTGGATAGAGGACAGCCCTGACGTACGCCCCTATGTATTTCTATTTCTTCGGAAAGATACCCATTATTTACAATTATTGCCTTGATATTTTATAAAATACTTCTATCCATTTAATAAGGCTGTTTCCAAAATTCACATGTTTTAAACATTTTACAATAAAATTCGGATTAAAAGTATCAAATGCTTTCTCATATTCTGAGAAAAATAACAATCCAGGTAGATTGTTTTTTATCAATATAATCAATCACTTTAAAAATTAATCTAACATTTTCTCCAATATATCGTTCCTTTATAAATTCTGTTTGATTTGGACTAGTTATATTTGGTAAGACCTTTTTCAATCGGTTTGCAATAGCTTTTGTTGCAATGATGTAATCTACATTAAATAAACTTTTAGGACGCCAGTTTGATAAAAGTGTAGAGTCTTTTCCTGGTTTTGGCAAACGAGTGATGACACTCTGCTTTTGCAAATTAGAAAGTTGACCTTTTAAGCAAGAGTAATTTATAGCCTTTATGAAAAAAACTTTTATGTGTTCCCAAAAAATGTTTTTTAAATTCAATTGCGAGACCATCTGATCGGGGACTTTTGTTAGTTTTCATGTCTTGCAAAAGCTATTTTACATTCATATTCAGTTAAAGGACCTTCATATTGCTGTGACTCTTCAGGGCTTAATTTATTTATTGGAACTTGAAAAAAGTTTACTTCTGGAATTTCATAATTTTGCTTTTGATATAGCTTAGCAAAAAAGATTTTTCTTCTTCTAAAATATCTTTTGTTTCTGTAATAATTTTACCTTGAACTGTAAGTTTTTGAATAGTTTTTCTCTCTCCATGTCTTTTTTCTAAATCTGCGAATTTTTTTTTTCATTTATCTCAATATCTATAGCCTTTGATCTAAAAATTATTCCAAGTTCTGATTTCTTTTTATTTAATTCATTAATATAATCCTGACTTGGGTTAATTGTACTTTGAATGTTATGCTCTAGCTTTTCTATTGTTAATAAAAGTTCATTATCTTTTTCATTATCTTTTTTTTAGAAGCAAACTTAATGGTAACATTTCTGATATTCCTTTTTATCAATTCCCTTAATACATCTGGTTGTGAGTCTTTATTAAAATTAACTGTACTTTGTAAACACTGTATTATTTTTTCATAATACTCTTTAATTAGTAAAAGGCTACTATTTCATTTGAAATATCCAGGTCCTCTTTTTAGCTTTTGTGTATCAAAGTGGAAGTTTACCACCGAGTGATCAGTTCTGAAACCCTGTTTTATATGACAGTTATTAATAGCATTACACAATGTGTCTGTAACTAGGAAGTAATATGTATATTGTTTTTGTTTGGATTTAAGAATCTCCATATATCAATCAAAGCAACATTTCTGATAATACATTGTATTTTTTCTCTACATTTTCTGTGCGTGTCTGATCGCCCATTTCGTTTATCCAGATTTAAATCCAAAATCGTATTGAAGTCCCCGCCAATAATAAATTTCTTTTCACAATTTGCATAAAGATAATTTTCTAGAATTGTAAATATGGATATATCATCATTATTTGGACCATAAATATTTATGACTGTAAACTCTTCTTCATTTATTTTAATTTCTAGTGCAATTAAGCGTCCTTTGCTTATTTAATTATAGTTTAAAATATTTATGTTATTTGATTTATCTGGAGAAATCAAAATAGCCACCCCTTGACTGTTTGAATTGGGACTACTAACAAAACTATCCCCCTGCCACTCAGTTTTCCACTTATATATATTATCAGCCGTTAAACATGTTAAATGTGTTTCTTGCAAAAGGCGTATTGTATACTTCTTACTTTTTAACCATTGAAACACTTCTTGATTTTTTTTAATTAACCAGGCCTCTTACGTTAAGCGAACAAATTGTAAATGGCATTTTCAATTTTAGAACGGTTAGCTAGAGAATTACACACGAACAAAACAATCAACAAAATAATAGGTTGCATAATTGTGTATATCACACACAAAAAATATGTCAATACAAATAAAGGATGTGTGGGTTGCTTTACAACAATTTGGTTATCTATATGTTCTACCTGATTACCAAATCAACCTCATAAGAAAAAATTGCAATTAACATTGAAACAATAGATAGTACATTTTGTGTTTATTACACAGATACACTTTAAGGTTTAATCCTAACATTTTCCTCCATATAAACACCCCTATTAAATGGGCAAAAATAGTGCAGATCCAGATCGTCTGGCATCTCCGCGCAATCTGATCTGGATCTAAACCGTTCACCTTTTGAACCATTGGTTATTTCTGACCTGAATTCACACTATGCAGATCCAGATCTGACAGGCTGAGCATGGATGCGCCGGCTGATCCTGTTAACAATATCAACCTTTATTAACAGCAGAAAAAACAGCAGATAATAACTTTTTACATATCACACATATACACTTGATTTACCCCTAACCCTTTTCTCCACACAAACACACTTACTTGGTTGGAAAACAGTGTAGATCCAGATCAGCCAACACATCCATGAAATCTGATCTGGATTTAAACCATTCTCCCTTTAATTTTGTTAGTTTTTTCTGACCAAAATGCAGCCAGTACAGATTCCAATCAGATGGCCCGGGTGTGTCATCCGATCCGGACCTACACTGCGTGAATGTACGCACTAATGGAGCAGTTGTGTTTTCTATAATAAGATTCTTTGATATTTCTAGAAGAATACATAGATGTTATCAAGGTCATATGAAATATCAAAATTATCAGATGTTTAATGTATATTTTATCTATTATAAACAACTTCGTGAAAAGAAAAAGTTGCAATTAACATCAAAAACATATAGTACATTTTATGTATATCACTAAAATACCAGTTTCTTCACATAGGCAACATTATGGCAGGGGCGAGCAGTGCAGATCTAGATCAGTCGACACAACTGTGCCATCCGAACACAGTCTACACCGTTTGCACATTGATTTTGTTTGTTTATTTCTGACCAGAAAGCAACCAGAGCAGATCTTGATCAGATCTCACAAATGTGTCATCTGATCCAGATCTACACCGGTCCCATAAACATAAATATGCATACATATGAGGCATAGGATATAAAAAGCCTAGGGGTCTACAATATTATTTTTGTTTGTTTTAAAGTGACAAGAGTAATATAATGCAACCAGAGCAGATCCGATCAGATGTCACACATATGTGTCATCTGGTCCGGATCAACAACGGCCCCATATGAATAATTATGCGCACATATGAAGCATAAGGGGTATACAATAGTATATATGCTTGTTTTTAGGTTAAAAGAGCATTTTTACTGATAATATTTTTTAATTAATTTCCTCAAGTGCTTGTAAACAAACATATGGTTATACAAAAGTCCAAAGACTTTAGGGATATTTATGTCCTTTTACAAGTTTAAGGATTCAATACTGTGTCATATCTCTATCCAAAAGTCTAAAGATTTTCGGGGTATTTATGTCCTTATATAGTGCGTGTTTTATGAATCAATATTTTGTTATATCTTATTTGTAAAAATAAACTGCATTACATCAATGATCAGTTTATCATGATATTATGACATTCAAAAATATTGCATCATAAAATGAGAGCACTATTAAAGGTATCCTACCAATGTTTAACTTAATAGTCACTTTTTCAAAGTTTCTACCTCAGGCCAAGGTAAATCAAGCCACGTTATAGTTTAATCCTGTTAAGTCATCACTTATAAAGATAGGTTTTTTTCAGTTGCTTTTTTCTTTGATTCAAACGCTCTTTTACCAGTCTAGTGGTGAATTTGACAATGATTTGCCGCGGTTTTTTCCCCTTCTTTCCCAGCCGATGACACATATCAATGTCTTGTTTAGTAATACGTAGCCCTGGAAGTTGCTTGTTTAAAGTTTCAATCACTCTAGTGGTTGACTGTTCGGGTGTCATAAAACTCCTTGCTTGCGATGTTTTTATCTAGCTGATCAGTTTCACTTAATTCCAATATCGTGTCTTCACTCTCTTCCTCTTCTCGTTCTCCCTTTCTTCTGGCCTTTTCTGTCGTGCTCTTATTTGGAGTAGGTGGGATTTCCACTATGCCACTAATTCTTATGTTCGACTATACTGTTCAGCGTTGTTTTTATGTTCTTCAAATTTTCGCTCCTTTGCTCTTACTACTTGTTTAAGATTTTCACATTCCTCTGCTTGTTCTAGTATCTTTTTATTCTGGCTTTGTATTTCTGCTTTAATAACTTTCACTTTCTCTTTCAAAGAGCTTTGCTTCCAGTAAGTCGATTCTATGTTGAACGGATTTAAGCAGTTCTTCCTTTATCTGCTGAATTATTTCTTTGATCATTTGTCTCATACTACCATCATCCTTGGTCATAACATTTTCTAGTTTCTTGTTTATTTGAATTAAGTTGCTTTTTATTTCTGTCAGCTGCTCTATACTTTCAATTTTTGCGGCGTCTTTCTTGATTGGCTCTTTGAGGTTTTCATCTTTACCTTTTTTCGGGTTTTTGGCCGAAGGTTTTCCTGCCTTAGAGTCTGTTTCACTTCCGGTTCTACTGACATCACTTCTCGTTCTCTTCTTAACGCTATCAATATCTCCCTCCATTACAAATTGTTATTATTTTCACTTGTGATGCAGGATTACCGGCTTTAAACAGGATGTAAAGGATATCAACCGAGTACGAGGTGTTTCTGTGTAGGAAATACCTGGTCACGAGCTTCTTGTGACACCGAGAGCGCGAAGCGCTCGAGGTGTTTCATGAAGCTCGTGGCCAGGTATTTTCTACACAGAAACACCGATGTACGAGGATGATATCCGACTTACACACCTTAGACACATGCAAGTACTACGATTTGAATGAAAGTTTGTCCCTGTCCCAAGCATCAGATTTGTCTGAAGAGTTGAGCAGCCAAAACTTTTTTTGTCACAAAATACATACAGGTTAGCGTCATTATTTACGTATCATACTTTTTGTTGGGTTAAATACCCGCTTTCAACAGTATTTCAGTCATATTGATGCGGAAATTGAACAATTAACGCACTCATTCATTCGATCACTATTTCATTCAGTTAAAATGTGCGGCGTTAAAAAAGTTTAAACTGTATACTTAAAAACTACCCAAGAACATGCACGAGCATGCTTTTTTCAAGCCTTTGACAAGGCCTACTCTGTCAAGCGATGAAAATAATGCGAACACACAAGTGCTAAAAATTTAACAAGACAAAGTGTGTTTTACAACATCGAATTCACTTCAATATATACATGATATTTGAATACGACTAAACGATATTTGAAAAGGAGCTTAAAATCTCGTGTTTTTTTTTCCATAAATCGGAATATTGTCATAAATGTGTTTACATGTACATTATTCTACGATTTATACTTATTGAAATCTGACTATACATAATGATAATAAGGTCCTAAAAGAAATGCATGTTAAACGAACTTTTTTGATCAATATATATGTTTCTGTAAGTGTTATCCCAATTGGGTTATAAAAAGAAAATAACATAAAATGATGTGGTGTTTTAATTTTACTTCATTTGTTCTAGTGCTTAAAATGTAAAAAAAATGTTTTTAAAATATACACACGAGACTAGGTTGTTCCTTGCACATGGACGGGTAATTCTTTTCGGAGAACAATCCGTCCACGTGCATGGAACAACCTGGTCTCGTGAATTCTTTTGTTATCGCAGGTTGTTCTCAAAATTATCGACCTACGGCAAACAAAAGAGCCGGTGTGTAAAACAGGATAAGCACCTTTAAATTTATTCTCTACCTTTAAATTTATTTGCCACTGGTCAGGATATTCACCTTTAAATCTTAGGTCTTTACCTTTAAATTTATTGTAACAGTTACTAGTCACAGGTTAACAGGTATTTTGGTGAAAACAGGTTTATTTATCCACGAAAATTCATTACTATGTACACCAAGCTGATTTCGCATATTGCCTGTGATATTACAGTTTGTTCTGCCTGAATAACCCACGTGTCCTTTATGGAAAATTTTCTTTGTTCTACATTTTCTTCAAAAATACGCACTTTTCAGATATATGTTTCATAAAACCAATAGTCCCAAACAGTACCTTTTGTTTCCTTTTATCCTCGAATCTTAATTTCACTTTTCATTCTGTTAAATTTCTGTTTAAAAAATGCTTTTTCCTCTCCGAAAAATTCTGTCGTTTTCACATTCAGGGGAAAATCCAGCCAGATTTTTATGGAGATTATATATATGAGCTTAAGAAAATAATAGACAATATTAATTTTTCTCAAAGTTATTCGTTAAAACCATCTGTAAATTTAAAAGGAAAGGTTATCAACATGATATTCTACAGCGCTCTTCATGCCTGGTGATTAACCCACCTACAGTTGATCATTATGCTAACCTCTTTGGTTGCACGAAGGTGACAGCGGTTTAAGGGTTTATGATGGTTTATGGGGAAATCTTTTATAAGAACCTAGAACCTTTTTTACCTCTGTCATCGTGTTGTTGCTGATTTGACTCCAGGTGCTCTGGTCTCGATAAGATCATTGAGTACCCGCCCTTTTGCTTTGCAATGCTATTAGCTTCTAATGTTTTATAACTTTGTGTGCTTTTGCAAGCAGCATTGTTAAGCTGACGGGTGGGTAAGAGTTATTTCACCAAGACAACTTGTATTTGTTTATTTATATAAGAACCTGTTTTGGAATGTGTGAGGTTGGTGCACCCTAGATCCTGGTTTAAACCCCCAGTGGCAATTTGTTTTGCTACTGACCGTTCCAAGACGGTAACCTCTGGGTTGTCATTTTTGTTATTGTTTGTGATGTCTGTTTTGAAGCTGATCATTTTATAAATCATGCTCTATTTTTCTCTTCTTTATGGCCGTTTCGGGAGGCTATGTAGTAGGAATGTGGCAATTCCTGATATGCATATTTCACTTTTTAACTATTCAAATGATTAACTTTTTCAATGTTTGATTAAGCAATTATTCGAGGTGGGTGTATGGAGAATACAGTAAATTAGCCCTAGGGTGTGGGTATACTTGCACAACTTAAATATTAAGAGTTGAATGTGTTCAACCTTTGCAGGTAGCAGATTGTATGCCATTTAATGTAAAACTATAAATATTGAAACAGATGACGATTAAATATTGCAAAGATGATACATTTATTTAACAGTACGAAGATCGTTCTTGAATTTGTTTGAATTTAAGTTTCTGCGGAATGTTCATCATACAACAGAAACAAGTTGCATGCTGTGGAATAGTTAACAATCTGTGCTGTGACAATTTTGTGAAGTACTCTTGTTTGTACATGTAGAATGATCCTGTTCTTCACACAGCAGCGGCAGAAGATAGTGCGGTAGGGAAAAGATAATTTACGAGGGTTGATCGGGAAGTTCGTCGACGTTTAGTATGGTGTCAGTATTATTTGTCGGATTGAGTATACAACCTTAAATAAACATTGAATAACATTTTCTTACAGACATTCATTTGCAAAACATACTAATTTGATATTATTCGCTAAATAATCTTGTGTCCATGACGAGGCGCATCGGCGAACCTGAAAATTACAAATGATGAGAGATTTTAACATCATCAACGTGACATATCATAAGATCAATTAGTTAGTCACATGTGACAAAAATGCTCATTTTCAACTTCTATCTAGAATCATAAGAATGTGCCAGAAAGTGATACATGTTTACATTTATACATAAACTTGTACATGTAATTGAAATATATGCAATAGTTACTTATCTCTTATTATATACTTCGGAAGAGAGAATAAATGGATTTTACCCAAGTCTTTTTAATATATATATATAAACCAATTGGCTGGGATTGAACCTACATTCATCTTTCTGTTGCTTTATTTACTGACATTTGTTCAGTGATTTCTAAAAAAAGCAAACAAACTTATCTTGTATATTTAAGCCGCCGGTCTTTTTAAGATTAACTGTGTACTGTGTCCCATTTTTTTTAATTTCCAGATCAACAGAGAAGACAAACAGATGAAGAGTGCGTCGTCCGCTGGAAGAAGCATCTACCATATAAGGTAATAGGAAACCTTTAACTCGTAATTACATGTACTTGTCACTTGTGCGAGATTAATTCCCAATCTGTTGACTGAGGCAAGTGATCAAACCTTTACAATATCGCCAGGCTTGTATTTAACCTACATACCTCGGTATAAATCAAAATCAATTAAAAATAAGCTTTATTGTTCATCAACAGTTTTGAACATTGTCTGTTGCATGTTGAATTTGTAAGGCAGGCAAAGTACAGATTGTCACAAACAACTACTCTCGGTGATGGAAATTCAACGCCTACTTATCTGACATTCGTAACTGATATTAGTCTTTAAACGTAACGCCTTCCTTAAATATCGGTGTCGCCGGTTACTTTCAAGATTAACTGTGTTGTGATTCTTTCTAATTTTTATTCAAAGTCGAAACAGAGAAAGATAAGAGATGGAGATTGCGTCTTTCGGTGGAAGATTTATTTTAAGTTAGCTTGGGTATAGGAATTTTTATTTGTTTGTATTGATTCTGTATTTATATCTCATTTTAAACAATGTTCCATTTTCAGATAACAACTGCAACAGATTTAGAAAGAAAAAGCGCAGTCGAACTTTAAACGGAAAGCATTTTGTTCTCTTTTGTTGTTTTAAGTTATATAAGCTGGAGAAAACACATCTTTATTTGCCAAGATTTGATTGATTTTGTATTTGTATTTGTTATTCATTTTAAAGAACGTAAAGGTTTTATTTCTTCCTAGATCACAGCTGCAACAAATACAGAAAGAAGAGGTGCAGTCAAATTTTAAACGGAAAATATTTTTTCTTTGGTTGTTTAAAAAAAGGTGAAAAATGCATATCAGGAATCGCCACATTTGGAAAAAAAACAGCCTCCCAACACAGCCAAGAAGAAGAGAGGGAGAGAGAACGGTTAATAAAATGATCAGTTTCAAAAGAGGCACCCCTAACAATTAACAAAAATGAGAACCCGAGGGGTTACCGCCTTGGAACGGTCAGTGGCAAATCAAATTGCCACTGGGGGTTTAAACCAGGTTCTAGGGTGCACCAACCTCACACTTGCCCCAACAGGTTCTCATATCACAAAACAAATACAAGTTGTCTTGGTGAAACCACTCGAACCCACTTATCGGCTCAACAAGGTTCCATCGAAAGCACACAAACATATAAAACATAAGAATCCAATAGCATTGCAAAGCCAAAGGGCGGGTACTCGATGATCTTACCGAGAAAGCATTCCCCGAGGGTTGGGATACCGAAATATTCGCCGAATACCAATGATTGATTATTTTTCTCACTTACTTCTTAAAGATTCAAACAAAATTCTTTAAAATTCAAATAAAACGCAAAAATTTTGGAGAACTGTTTCTTTTGCATACTTTCTTGTAGGAACGGTAAATCAGCCAATAATACACAGTCCTGTTCTTACTTAAAACTTAAATGACGCAGTTAGTAGCATGATGACGTAGTCTAAATAACAAATGAAGCGCTCAATTAATACGGTGTGCAATAATACGAAAGAACGCGAGCACGCGGAGTTAAAGATAAGGACATGCGAGATAAGGAAATCTTACACGGCTAAAAATAGAGATTTTTCTGTTGAGTAAGAGAGAAAGATGAATCTTACTTTCGAGTCCGCTGGTGAGATAGAAAGATCCAATATCCGAGTTCGCGTGTGAGATAGATAGAGATATCCGACTTCCGAGTCCGCTGGTGAGACAATGAGTGCGTTATGTTGCGAAAGAGAGAAGAGAGAAGTAGGTCTTTTGATCTAATAGCCAGTAAGTTTAACCTCGGACTTACCTGTGGGATGCTACTCATTTGTTTTCTCTTTTGGGATGGATAAAAATTGATTGTACTGTTTATTGGTTTAAATATTGAGTTGCGCTCACCCCGGGGCTAGGCGGCGTAGGCAGTAAAAAGCATTTCCATTTTTGATGAACATGCTCAATCAAACCGAGCCTACAATATTTTCATATTTGTCGTGGTCGAGGGTCTTCGAAGTTCCCTTTTTATCTATTTTTAATGCCCACATGCTCATTTTTCTTCGCAAAAGTACTACTTCTATCATTGAAAACACGAGAGAATGTTGTTGGTGGCAAGAATAAATTAATAAGATTTTAGTAATTTCCCCGGATTACTCCTTACCAAACCAGAATAAGATCGGGGCGGATCCATGGCCAGACAGGGTTCAACAGGGTTGCTCGAAACCTCGTTCATGGCAGCGGTATTTAGTTTTCATGGGTATTTTGGTCAGTTTGAAATTATATTGTAGCTTCCCTAAGACTGCAAACGAACCCACTTTCTGAAATCTTGCAGCAGACCCTGAAGCTAAGCCTATTGTTTTGTTATCAAATCCGTGCTACAAACAAAACTGATGAGTGCATCTAAAACTTATGTTGCTTCAGCAGTGGTTTTGAAAACAACATTAAAATGTAAAACCAACTTGATTGCAATTTGTATTTCTTACACAAGTTTTAACAAGAAGTACATGATTTGCAATATGACAGATTCTTTTTTAACAAGCAAACTCTTGACTGTTAAAAGCATCGATGTCTCACTCTAAATTAAAGAACACATCTTTAAACTGTGCCATTCTATTTTCGTTTTATAACAAAAATCTTAAAATCTTTTCCAATATCTTCGATATTTAAGTGTTTCAGTCACGTCATCTTTTCTGACAACACTTTTTAAACTATTCCAAGTGACATGGTAGAGGTTTGAAACGTGACACGTCACAGACCTATTTTCGTTTTATGTTAAACGTCATTTTTAATTATAAGCAATAGTCATAATTACTTTATCTGAACATTTTCTTTCATGGCGAATTACTTAAATCTCATGTTCAGGAGCACAGTGTCAACATTAAAATAGAATGTACCAAACAAAGAACCTTCCATTCCTAACTGTAACAATGACAAACGGCACGATTCCTTTGTCTTTAAAATTCCTCTTTTCGTTGATGTCAGGAAAAAAACATCGGATTAAGAGCGTACCACAAATACAGTGTCAAAAACAATTACTCCTATCAGCATATAGCGATTTGAACGGTAAGTCTAAACTCCAAATAGTGATCACAGTCTGAACAGCACTATATGTAGGATCTCCCCAGGAAATGTTGAATGCTCTTTATTCCCGCCTTTTCTGAATAATACATTGTCGTCTTCAAATGTTTCTAGATCCGCGTCTGTTAACAGCTGTATCAATGCTGAAGGAAAATAACTCATTGAAAGGGAACATGACTCTAAAAAAAGAATAAAAATACATCTGAATATATTATTTCCAAACTTGCTATTGCTGAATAATTATATTTAGACGAAACGCAACTTTTGATAAATATTTGACCGGACATCGTATTAAATGTTGTATTTTGCGTGTGCCATACACTTATTTGGAAACTACAAATAAACAACAAGATTAGTAATAAATAACAACTATCTACTAGTCAAAGATCACCGCCAGTGAAATCTAATGTAAAAGATCGTACATTATTTTTATTTATTGATAATTGAAAGCTCTTTCAATGTAGAAACGTTCACTTTCAAAACAGGAGTTTATTTGTTTTGATATTTGTCAAATAATTGAATGTTGAATGCAATATTTTTTATCTTTGACCGAGAAATGCATAATTCTAATCGCAAGCATCGTGTCATTCATGCGAATCGTTCTTAGACCAAAACTAAAACAGAACACAAATACCACCCACGACGAAACCTTTCACATGCTTCGCGCAAGAAACGTGCATCTCGTGCAAATCATGTCGTTTTATTTGCACACGTCTTACGCATTGTTTACGTTTCATTGTAGTACAATGTACGTCATATGTATTTTACGTCATATGTTTATGATGTATTCAACGAGCAAACAACGTGTATTTCGAACGAATCACGTAGTTTTTACCGCCAAAATCAGACATCTGATATTATTGTCGGCGTTTGATTGTAGGTCATATTTAATGACGAATGTTAAATTCCTGAAAACATTATTTTCCAAAGGGCAGTTGATGCTGTTTCCTTTGAGTTAAATAAACTTTTGCAACATGTTATTTCGTTTTTACTTTCTGAATCCGCGATACAAGAAACAAAAGAATGTTGCGTTGTCCGTACTTTTTGCTAGGTCTCTTTAATATCGCGTTTTAAAGCTATTAAACAAATAAATAAAAACATATAAACATAGGTTCAAGTGAAAAATATATTCACCCGAGGTCCTTTGTTGAACGAAAATATTTAACAGTGGAAACGGTAAAAACGCACGGAAGCGGAAATGGAATGCTGGAAACGCTAGAAACGGAAGAAACGCTAGAAACGGCAACAACGCTGGAAACGCAGCGTTCAAAGCGTTTTAAGCGAAATGGAAACGGAATGGAAACGCAACGGAAACGGAATGGAAGCGCAGCGGAACACGTTGCCAATAAAAATGGAAATGAAACGGAGTGGAAACGCAAAAAATGTCAATTTCTTGATTTTCAGTACTGTATTTAATTGTTTCACTTTTGATGAAAAAAGAAGATGGTATTAATTATTATTTATCTAATATAACTGACTCGGTCATCATCATTAAAATCAGTGCTGAAAATTATAAATTTTAAATAAAGATTTGAAACCAGTCTCAAATTTCAAGGACCATTGAGACTGGTTTGTATTCTCAGTTTTATTAGTTTTAGGGCTTGATTCTTTGTTGTGTAAATTTCAGTCTTTTAAATCTCTGTCTAGACAAAAAAGAATATAATGCTTTATGGATTTTCTATAGAAACAATTATTCAATTTAAGAATAGATAGGTTATTGTTCCTCATAAGGCCCGTCTAAGGGGGTCATTGCACTTTCATCGATAATAAAGAAATTGAACTAAATAATTAAAATAATAATAATATATTTTCGGAATACTACTACTACTACTACTACTACTACTACTACTACTGCTATTACTACTACTACTGTTACAAGTACAACAACAACAACTACAACTACTACTACTAGTACTACTACCACTACTACTACTACTACTACTACTACTACTACTACTGCTGCTACTACTACTACTACTACTACTACTACTACTTCTAATACTACTACTAATACTACTACTAATACTACTACTACTTCTTATAATAAAAACAACAATAGCCCTAACTAGCATTAGAATCAGAATTTCATATACTTATTGTGAATACAGATACACGCAATCACTTTTTTAAAAAGCTGAAATTTGCATACCATGGCATGACCATATACAACGCGCAGAATACACAGCCTCCCCACACAATAAAACGTAAGAAAAAAAAACAGCATAGGTTAATATAATAATCTTTTTCAAAAAGACACTACAAACAATTAACGAAAATGAGAACACTAGAATGCAAAATATACCTGGTTGAAACTAATAAAGTAATTTTCCACTCAGGCTTGCATCAATCTCACCTTTGGAACAACAGGTTCTCATGCGAGCAGACAAGTACTAATTGTCTTGGTGAATAAGCTCTAATCCACCCGTCAACTCGACAATGTTGCATGCAAAATCACACAAACATAAAACGCGCAAGAAGCAAATGACATTGTCAAGCAAATAGGAAAGAGTATTCGTTCAACTCCCTTAGCTCTGGTTATCAGAGTGCAAATATGACAACTCTCATTTAAATAAACAGAGCTAGCTGAGACCTTTTTGTGTGCAATCTTCTTAATCAAATATGTCTGAAATAAAAATAATTGGAATTAATGTTCAAATGAGCTATTGAGAAATAGTAATCGCCTCTTTTTAATTTTTTTTATGAAAATTGATCTAAAGCAGCAGTATCAGACTCCAGTCTGGAAAAATGTAGGGTTGACTGAGCAGCTGAGTACCACTAGAAAATGTTTTATACAACTCATTGCGTATAATGTTTTTCCCACATTCTATTACAAAAAAAACGCACATTTATTTCATAGACATTCATCTAGCGATTATAGAATCAGATTCTAATCATTATGACAGACGCTGGTTCTAGTTTAACTACCTCTAGAAAAATCTTATGTAATTTAATGTGATTAATCAAGTGAATTCATATTGGCCTTGTTATTGGGCCGAGGCAAGTCAAATTAGCCCGAGGCTGAAGGCCAATATGAATTCGCTTGATTAATGACAATTTAATAGAATAAAATCATCAAATTTATATGAAGACTAAACTTGGCCAATACGAGAATTACTGGTCCAATATGTTAATAATATAGATAATTAATTAATATAATTGTTTTTATTTAGCTCATAGTTGATATAGACTTATTATTCTGAGACTTATACTATTAATTAATATGTAATTTTTTTAGAAATAAGAATAACCTGCTCAACAGCTGAAAAATTACTTGTACTTTATTCTCATGATGTCAATGTATACATCACTTCTTATAATAACAGTTATTGGAGTTCCTTAAAATTAAAGAGAGACACATCATCCCCTGCCTGTTTTCAATTGAAAGGCTTCGTGTACAGAGGTATTATAGATTCGAAATACAGTATTGTAGACAGTTAGTGTTTATGTAGTTATTTTCTTAATACATATAATCCTTTAAGACAAAACAAGAAACATAATATCAAGAATTATATTTGCAACATAACCCTATAACCCGGTTCGAACCCCCAGTGTCAAATTGTTTTGCCACTGACCGTTCCAAAGCGGTAACCCTCTGGGTTCTTATTTTTTGTAAATTGTTTGTGGTGTCTGTTTTGAAATTGGTCAATTTATAAGTCATGCTTTCTCTCTTCCTCTCTTCCTCTTGGTTGTGTAGGGGCTGTCTCTTCTGAATGTAGCAACTCCTGATATGGATATTTCACTGTTGAATGCAATCTAAATAACAATATAACTGCATATTTAATTCTCCCTTTTTTACAGTCTAATCCTGCCAAACATTATTAATTATGTGTTGTGATAATACAAACAATAAGCATAACTTTTTTTTGTTTTTTAAAAAATAATAAAAACAAATAATTACTCTGAATAACATAACATATCACTGACTATATAATTAATTAATATTCACCGAGACATGTCCACTAAATAAAAAAACAACAGTTTCTGTCTTAGGAGTTGCAGTTATGAGTAGTCTCAATAATTCGACTATAAACACAGACCCATTATCATACTGACTATTTACAGATGTCTGTCCTTTACGTCTCAAGCAGTTACGATCAAAACTGTGTTGGAAATCGCACTGCTTTAAATTCCCATTTTTTTCACTGCCATTTGAAAATTTCAGCACTGCTATGTCCTTTTGTTGTTATAAAACATAAATACGAGGGATGATCCAAAATAACGTAAACTTTTGTCACTGCATCTTAATTAGAAACGCGTTCGCAATAAATTATATACTAAATTCAATCAGAACACAAACGTAACAAACTGAGCTAAAATAATCATAAATTTAATCGATTTCAAAAGCGCGTCGCTTATTTGAATAACCATGGTAACACGCAGGCGGCGCACGCCGTTACCGTTGTACTTTATAAAGGATATACATGTCAATAAAAACAAAACTACTAGTGGAAAAAGAGCCAAACTTCGCAACGTCAAAGCACGGTATACAAATGAAGTCATGCCAAAATTTTACGTCATTCTGACAATGCTTTTTAAAAACAGTCAATATTTAAAAGAGCTATCACCAACGTTAAAACGCCAGAAATGTCGCCGTCAGATAGCCCGGAAATATGCGCTATTATAAAATTATGTCATGGTCTTTGAAAATCACCTCATGAAAAGCTATAAAAATTAGCAGACGCAAATGAAAACTTCCGTAAGCCGAGCTCTCGTTTTAAAATGGTACCAGTGTTTTTTTTACGGCCAGAAGAGCCACAAAGTAGGCCTCGGGTAAGGAAAATAGAAAACAAATCGGCGTTACGGCAGTGACGTCAAGCCGGAAGGCAATTGAAGCGGACTAAAGTCTAACTATTGTGGCGCTTTTCGACCTATTCTAGACTGGATGAGGTACCGTGCAACGGATATTGCCGAGCAAATGACATTTTTAAAGGTGTGTTAATAATTAATTAACAAATATGTTTTTCAAAAAATGTTTTTGTTTGGTATTTGAATCATTACGAAGTCATACATTATCAAATAAGAATAAATAGGTTATTTATAATTTTAATTACACTTGAGTAAACAGCTACACAGAGTATGTCCACAATGCCAAGATCGTTATATATCAACAAATACAAATTTTTATGAGTTATTTTCACAGTTTCACGCCCGTTGCTAAAGTACCGCAATATTGTGGGTATTGCATTCCAGGTCTCTTCGGCGGTACGAGCGAGAAGAGGACCACTTTTTTATCGCCTCATAACCACTTGCGAGACTTTGACCAGCAATGATACACTAATATGTTCGATAAATGGGTTCCCCGGCATCGCATTCCGGTGACGGAGTCTATTTAAAGAAACTTAGAACATACGCCGCTTCGCTAACGTGAATTAACGTCGTTGACGTTATAAGATCTAATTTGACGTGCGCCGGATAGCGGTCAGTGTATGATTTTAATTGTTCATAATTTTTTTATGTGATGTTGTATTTTGCTTATATTTTGTAAAAATACGCTGGACATATTCCAATTAAAGCTTGTGTAATTTTATTTGTGGTATTTTGAATAATATGAAAACTATAACAAAAGTCTACGTTATTTTGGATCATCCCTCGTAGTCTCTAAAGTATCAATTAAATAAAAAATATTTCTCAAATAACACTTTTAAACTTACTATTGTTTATGCCGTTTACATGTTGATTTTAATGTGATAACCAATGAAAGCGTCCCTTTCATAAATCGGTAATCTACAGTCGGGTAGACTTTTAGCGGTGTTACATAAAAACTGTTGACATGTGTGGAGGCTTATAAGTTTTTTTCATAATGAACGAACAAGTTTCTTAAAAAGTATCACATATATTAATTCTAATTGGAATAACCTTTTCTGGTATGTATTTTTTAAGATATATAAGGTTTAAAAACTGTTTGAAGCCGTCAAAAGTTGCGACAAAGATTCTTATCGCTGGTAACTGGGTTGTACGCGAAGGTCGACCATCGTATATATAGAAAAGCCCTGTAAACTGTAAAAGTAGTTGGCGTCACAAGGTTTTGTTGAATCGTGCTCCCCTTTTAAAAATAATGGACTGATCCAAATGAAAAAAAAGTCATGCAAATCCACTCACGAACGTATGTTAAAAGTTTAAAAACTGGAAAAGTAGTTTGCGTCATAAGATTTTGTTAAATAATGCTCCCCTCCAACAAAAATTGGACTGATCGATAAAAAATATGTCACATGCGCACTTCATGTAGAACATATGATTTTAGTTTCAAGTCGATATCTTGAAAACTGTAGAAGTTTGCATAACACGATTTTGTTAAATCATGTCCTCTGCAAAAAAATAATGGACTGATTCACACGAAAGATATGTCACGCACATCTACACTTCATGCCGAACATATGTATCAAGTTTCAAGTCAATATCTTACAAACTGTATAAGTAGTTCGCGTCACAAGTTTTTGTTAAATCGTGCTCCCCTCCAAAAAATAATGGACTGATCCGCATGAGAAGAAAAATAGTTCGCGCAAATGTACTCACGAACATATGTTTAAAGTTTCAAGTCGATATCTTGAAAACTGTTGACGTAGTAAGTGCCACAGACCGACCACCCAACCAACCGGATGATGACTCCTATATACCCCCCAAACTAAAGTTTGCGGGGGTATAAAAATCAATGAGACGAAAAAGAAATCTAACACGTTTAATTACTTTACACGGATATAGTTATCAAGTACGAAAATTGATGCCTCACCGCGAAAGATGCAAATGAGGCCGATTTACAATATGCGTACGCATGCGTAATCGAACATAAGCAGAACGAAATAATCGCCGTCCCGCCAGAATAGAAACAAACAAAACGTCAAGGAAGAATGAGAGTTACGAGATACCATACATTTCGACTTCAAATAGATATTTCTCACCTCTTTATTTTTTTAATACGCTTTGTATCCGTCACGGTTTTTGTTGTTGAAAATAATCACGTGACACACTGAATATTAATTAACGTTTTTTCGCTCCGAAGTAATGTCGACCCCAATAACTTGAACGTACATTCTAGTAACACCCTATCACTCGAGCTTTTGTATTTAATATTTGACAGTGCGATAGTATTATCTTTCTTTATAAATGAACAAAATACTATGGACTGTCACTTTAGCTTTCAACATAGCGGCGTTCTTGTGGAATCATCACGCCAATCGCTTATTTGCAAATGACTTAAATTAATGTCTGTCATTCAATTTTGTTTCCTAAGCATTTTGCAGTGTACATGTAGATAATAAAATTTCATCTCCGGTCAACCTAAGTATACGTATATCGAACAACAACAACGAGAAAAAAATAAGCGATTCATTTATTTTTCAATTTTAAATGATATCTTCTGGATTTATATTCTTAAAATCGTAAGACATAGAAGAATTAAGAGTATTTAAAACAAATAGCAAACTATACTAAAAGAAATTGGAAACGCAAATCCTTTAAGCAATAAATATATTTCATGTTTAAAGAAGATGCGTTTCTAATTTCTTCAAGTACATATAATATAGTAAAAGAAATTAAAATCGCAACTTCTTTAATCACGAAACATAATTTATGTTTAAAGAAGTTGCGTTTCTAATATCTTTAAGTATATATAAACAGAATACTGTAAATGCTAAGTACAAAATCATACTTCTGTTTATGAAACAGACTTATCCGTCTGGAGACTTCTGTCCTTATTGTATTTTGTGTCGGGGTGTTTTGATGTTAAGAAACGCTATGCATTCCCATGAATAGATTCAATCAAACCGAGTCTGCAATAGTTTCATATTTGTTGTTTTCGCTTTTTTTTTAAGTTCCCCTTTCAACTACATATATTTATTTAAGAGGCTGTGTCACCAACCATTGAGCTTTGAGTGGAAACTGAATTTATTTTGTTTCAATGTTATTTATTTAAATGAATTCAGTTATAACCATTATCTATTATGAAACATGTGAAATTTGATTTTGGTCAACATTTCACCTTTTTATCTCATAAATTGATGTTGCCAGGGCAACATGTGAATAACTACAAAAAACAAACAAAAATCAATTGTTTTTTTACTTCATTTTTAATATTTAAGCAGGTCAAAAGGGATTAAAATAAATCAGCTTCAACAAAGCATGAAATACGAGTAAATGAAAAATAGGGTGTAAAATACATTCCAACACGTCTATACGGTTACCATGGAAACATTAACATGATATATATTGTTCAAACACGAAAACTAAAAAATTGTGCTAATAAAAACACTTTGCATAAAAATCTGCAACCACATGAGAAAAAGTCAATGGTCATTTCTGCTAAACTAAAGCTAAATCTTACAGAAAATAAAATAACATTGGGAAGCAAATGATTAATTTTTGAAAAAACAGAACTTAGAAAAATGTGAAATTTTGTGAAAATATGATAAAATTGTCTTTTACTGCTTCTTCAACAAAGAACTATAGAAAAAATTTATTCCTTTCATAAATTTATGAACCAAATAAAAGTAATTTCGCAAAAATGTTCCTTAGCAACCATTTTAATGCCATAGCAACGGATTTTTAAACTCACGTTTTTTGAAGTCATCGCAAACAGACTATGCTAAACAAAATCTATAATTTCCAAAGGTAATACTTTTGTATCATTTTATTTCGCGCAGGTTTAAATTTCGCGGGTCTTGCAGTACAGTCAAATAATACCAGACTAATTCATTTATAAAATTCAATGATTCAAATAGTCGTTCTTCTTCATTATTTACATTGTAACAGCAACGACCTATATTTTGTACTACAGTTCTTTTAAGCGGTCAATATCCTTTTTGATACAATTTGTGTTCCTTGTAATCTTGAACAACATTTAATGCGATCTGTATCTCTTAGGAATTTATCATTCAAACCCATTATGTAAAAAATTGATTTTGTTTTGTAACTGTAAGATATCATCATATAGTCATGACCTAAAACAGCTCACGAAATTAGACCGTAATGAGGCAGAATACATCAACAGTATTTTCGCGGAGAGAACTTATCCAAAATTAACCAGACCAGACACGAATTTGTTATCCAAGTCGATGACATTTTACTTTATAAGAAATCTGCTAGAGTTTTTGCCGTGACTAACTCAGTATGTTAACACTTGGGTTTTTTTAAATAACGCCTTTATGAATGTATAATGAAATTCGCTCAACTTATTTGTTTACTTTTTTCAGTATAACGGGTCCATTTAAACTATTCCCTGATTTTATAATTCATAGCGCTATAAGTCAACTTAACAATTTGACCTACGATGATCCGTTATCTAGAAATAGCGTGTGAAAAAAGGAATGTTGTTCTGTTCTGTTTAGTTCCTTTTGTTTTCTGAAAGAACCAAATTATTTATCTGTGACCTTACGTCGCTGAACATGAAAGTGCATAAACCAGAAAATCCTCATTTGAAATTTCATGATCACCGCAGTATGCACACTGTTTTTATTACACATCGAAATTGTACTGTTGACTGGTGTAAATATGTTGCGTGAGCAGTGATATCCATTTTCATAACTGCCTATGAACAGGCTCAATCAAACGGAGCCTGCAATATTTTTATATTTGTCGTGTTCGGTGGCTTATAGTTCCTTTTGATCTATACCGAAGATAAGATCTCGTCAATATTGTTAGAACAATGTCCACGATTATCTGTTTAAGTCTGATGCTATATTTTAAACGAGAATTTTAATTTATTTAGATAGAAGTGGATTAAAAAAATAATGAACGAAATGAGTCTGCATTGTGCCTTCCTACACTTTCTTTCATTCCACTCTTAACTTCTGCCTAAAAACACTATAGAAGGATAAGAAAACACTCTGGAGTCCCCGCCTTATATGCTCATAATAAAACTTTGTTCAACCATCGGTCATGTACGTGGGGCAATTGAGAAGTAGAGGCAACATATCTATTACATCCCGATTTTTTCGTGCTCACACATGGGAAACATGTTGTTGGAAAGAGATACCCTTTGTCTATATAACAGCGTTAATGTTCATGTGATATTCATGCACAGTACTGACATGTTAAAAAAATGAAAACAGTACAGTTCTTTATAGTGCCGTCACCATGGCAACGTGCACTGCTAATGATCTGAAACAGGAACAAAGAGCGTGTTGTAAATAAGGAATACACGCTTTACAAATACAACTCGATTTAGAACTTGTATATGAAAAACAGGCCCTTCCATATCGTACAGTTGCGAGATGGGTTTCATTTTAAGGATGGAAGACATCGCATCGATAAACCGCGTCCTGTAATGCCTCTGTCTACGGCGTCAGAACGGGCGTTGCTACTGTAATACGTATAGTGGAAGAAGATGGAAGGCACACTATCGAAGAAATAAGCGAAGTATAAGGCTTTAATTCGTCGTCGGAGTTTTTGTTTTAAAGAAACGTTAAAGTTACGGAAGGATTTGCGCACGCTGGATACCGCATTTACTGACCGATGAACATATCAGGAATCGCGACACTCACAAAATACAGCCTCCCACACAGCGAAAAAGAAAAGAGAAAGTGAGAGCATGTTGGTTATAACTATGTCCATTCAAATAAGACGCCAGAAACAATTAACGAAACAGAGAACCTTTGTGGTTACCGCCTTATAAAAGATTTACCCACAAACATTCATCTCTTAAACCCATGCCATCGTCGTGCAACCATAAATGTATGCATAATTATCAAATGTAAATGGGTTAATCACCAGGCCTGCAGAGCGCTGTAGAATATTATGTTGGTAACCTTTCTTTTTGAATTTACAGATAACTTTTACGAATAACCGGCAGGGAGAAGTTTTCGTTTTATCGCATTTTGTTTTCTTAAGTTAATCAAGTTAATCAATTAAATCTCCATAAAACCTGGCTGTGAAAAACATTGTTGAATTGTGTTTTATTCTGCACCTTTATTTTCGAATAAAATCTGGACAACGGCGATAAAACTTGCAAACGGTTTTCCATAATTTGTGATACTGATAACCTTGTTTTCATAGTGTATCTGTTATGCAAAGATTACGCCCATTTAATTCTTTAACATTTTTGCATGCTCTAGACATGCGAACACGCTGTGAGATATAAACCCCTAAGATGTTGCACGAAGAACATCTCCGTCTAAAAATGGAAACTTTTCTACATTAATATTAAAATCATCTCTTTTATCATACATTTTAGTAGTGACGTATCAATTTTTAATATAAGGATTAATATCACGACAGTTTGCTTGCTTATCTTAAGTGTTTGCTTTATTAAATTGTTGTTAAAAGTTTATTAATCAGAGAGGGAAAATGGTTATTATCTACATTCAACAAATCACTTGTTTATAATTAAAGACACCAAATCTCACATAAATAATATCTAATAAAATTGTAAGCGCATCGATAAGATCTTGACAGGTCCATTTAAGTATAATTTTCATTAGAACCATCTGTAAAATGCACTATGTTCAATACAAGCAAAAAAGGTTTTATTTTCTCTAGCAAACGTTTTTTTTTCAATGAAACTTGTTGTCGCGTTTAGCTGTGTTGGTTACGTCGCCGGAATTGCAGGGCTAGGCGCTGTCGCCGTTACGGTGCGGGTTCGCTCCCAGCTAGAGGCACTATCATTTGTTGGCTAGTTATTGTTCGGATATTAGAAAATTAGACACAGCATTAGTTATACCTTGACCTTTGCATTAAACACAAGGTTTTGAACGCAACACTCCGAGCATGTTTAACAATAAACCCTTAGTGTGATCTTGTAAGACCATTGCATTATTCTGACACTCCGCCTTATAATGGTGTGTTTATGTATATTAGTTGGTTTACATCCGTTCAGAGGTTTCTATGGCAGACAGCAGACGGATAAGACAATAACTATACGCAACTTACCCTCCGATATCGGGGGCATAAATGCTTGAAGCAAAGAGCTTAGTTTTCATGTTACCTGAAACAAAGAACAGATGTATCGACTGAGTTATAAAGAAGTGTTTCTTCATTTATTTCGAAATAATGTTTCAGAATTATTAGAACTTTTAAAAGAAAACGTAATGAGCTTTCAGTTCAAAAATGATCTAACTTAAAAGTGTTTATATAACATGGACTTCAATCACTACGGAAGCCTGCTTTTTAACTTTCTCGTCAAGGAGCTAATGTACGATATGAACAGTTTCTAATTTAAATTTAAAATGTCATTAGCCTCCATCAATATGTCTCGAGAAACAGAAACAAATTGAGGAGGGTAATGACTGTGCAGGTAAAATAATATTTAACAACGTCAAAAATTAACAAATAACGACGCTATCTGCTTTTGAACTCTTACAAGAAAAAGTAAAAGAGTAACTTACTGTTTTACAGACGGTATATTATTCAGAGACAACTGAACATTTTCTCACAGAATTGTATTGCAATATCTAGCTCATTTGTTGATTTGTTTCAATGATATTTTGAAAGAAAGCAATCCAACATGCATTCTGATTTCAAACCTTGCCTATCAATATCACACTTGTTCTTACAAAGTTTCATTATTTTCACTTTTAATAGTGTTCTCACCACATGTTATTTGCCTATCAAGTATGATACATGTATGTTTTTTTGATTTTGAAGAACAATTCAATATTCTATGAATTTTATGATTTTTAACCACTACTATGGGTTTCAATTACCATACCCTTTAGAATACAACTTCTTCCCCAATGCTTATGTAATAAAAGTGTTTACAAAATATATAATTTAAAAACAACAATATCAATAATTATTTACTTTACCACAGAATTGACAAAAGTGATATTATGTCTTGAAGACATTCAGGCTTCCTCTAGTTCAGGTGAACTTTACTTAAGTCTTTGGAACCTTTTTTACATTATAGGGTAATCTTTTTAAGACTTATTTTCTGGAATTTCTTACTGAATAGCTCATGATTGGACAAAAACATGAAAGTGTGTTTCATTCTGTTAAATAATCTTAAAAATAATTCTTTGTTTACAGAAAGTTTCATATATTTATGTAAAATATCCAATACACTATATTTTCTGAATTTCCAGAAAAATATTTAATAATAAAACTAATACATGCTAAATTACCTCCAAATAATGCATTTTTATTTATTGAACACACTCCGGGCATCTCAACCCGATCACAAACCACAATGCAGTTGGTACTCAGAGCGAATAATAGCAACACAATTAACCTTTGTATCAATTTTGCATTTTCAAAGGGAGGTAATTTGAAAAATGGAACGCCTGGAAGTTATCAGCTGCTTATCAATTCATTTTATTTCCTAACCTTGCTTATTTCAATGCTGTTAATAATAACAACTAAAATGCAGCTAAAATCTGATTGAGTTTGTAATATTGATAGAAATCTAAATACTGGTGAGGTGAAAAATGCATTATAAAAATAAAACATGATTAGCACACATAAATGTACATCATGCATTCTTTCATGTTGCATCATGTTAAGAGACTCAGAGATCAGTAGGGCAAGCGGTTTGCACAATTGATCCCATACCCACGGTTGTCAACCAATAACTACAGATATTGATTTGATAACCATAGTTATTGACATTAATGACAATAACTAAGATAACCACCCGATAACCATAGTTTTTGGTGAAAACCCTAGATATCTGCTGATAACCATACTTATTGTCAATGGATGTCGGACCAATAACTATGGATATTTGCGAAAACTATAGTTACCGACTGTAAACCATAGTTCTTGGAGTTAACCGTGGATAACGAGCAATATTTAACTAGAGTTTTCACTAATAACTATGGACATCAGATCTAATGTGCACTTGGCAAAAACTCTAGATATAAATCAATATCCAAGGTTGTCTTGCCATTGTATCTGTTTCACTTTGACATGCCGTTTGCCCGAATAATCCAATATCTATAGTTATCGACCAATAACTATGGATATCGGTCCGATTCATAATTCATTTTAAATCATAATCTTGCTTATTTCAATGCTGTTAAAAATAATAACTGAAATTCAGCTAAAATCCGATTGAGTTTGTAATATTTTCATAACATGGCAGAGATCTAAACACTGGTGAGGTGAAAAATGCATTATAAAAACACTACATGATGAGCCACATGTACATCCTGTAATCATCAATGTTGCATCAAATTAAGAGACTCAGAGATCAGTAGGGCAAGCGGTTTGCACAATTGAACCCATATCCATGGTTATCTACCAATTACTATAGATATCGATCTGATAACCATAGTTATTGACAATAACTAAGATAACCGCCCGATAACCATAGGTATTGGTGAAAACCCTAGATATCGGCTAGTGATTATGTACCGATGATCGGAAGACATCGATTAACTATGTTTAAAAGCCTCCCAATGCCAATAATCAATGTCATTCTCTCATAATCATTTTAAACTGATCTTCACCTCTGCCTGTAAAATACTGCACAATTGGACATAATTATGTTGATCAATATTAATAGTTTCTACTATTCATGACTGAAAATATTTGTAGGGCCTTTCAGGCATTTAGTGCTATTTACAACATGTTTTGGGTTGGGTATTCTTGAATAAGCATTGTTCATCCATCCTATTTTAGTGCATATGAAATAAGAAAACCAGCGGAACAGTTTTATTATTGTCCTTGGAACACCAACCTTCATGTAGAAAGTAGCAGCAAACACACAGAAACAAGGGATAATATGTAAGCTACAAGTCACAAACCATTTGTTAATGTAACACAGATTTGATTTATAAACCGATTATAAACAGTGAAATCACATCGGTAGTGGCAACCGATTCAAACTTATTATTGATTGTGATTTGCAACCCATATCCCAACACTAATATCGACAGATAACCATAGTTATTGTCAATGGATGTCGGATTAATAACTATGGATTTTGGCAAAAACTATAGTTACCGACCGAAAACCATAGTTCTTGGAGTAAACTGTGGTTAACGAGCAATATTTATCTATCGTTTTCACTAAAAACTACGGATATCAAGTGTGCACTTGGCACAAAACTCTAGATATAAATCAATATCCTAGGTTGTTGTCTTGCCATTATATCTGTTTCACTTTGACATTCGGTTTGCCGAAATAATCCAATATCAATAGTTATTAACCAATAACTATGGATATCGGTCCGATTCATAATTCAATTTAAATCATAACCATACTTATTTCAATGCTGTTAAAAATAATAAATGGAATGCAGCTAAAATCTGATTGAGTTTGTAATATTTTCATAACAGAAATCTAAACACTGGTGAGATGAAAAATGCATTATAAAAACACTACATGATGAGTACATCCTGCATTCTTTAATGTTGCATCATTTTAAGAGACCCAAAAATCACTATGGCAAGTGGCTTGCACAATTTATCCGATATCCATGGTTAGAGACCAACTATAGATATTGATCTGATAACCATAGCTATTGACAATAACTAGGGTTACTGTCCAATAACCATAGTTATTGGTGAAAATCCGAGATATCGGCCAATAAGGCTCCAATGTTTACAAACTTTTGTAAACGTTTACACGGACCATGTAAAACGAAACGATGCCGTTTAAACGTTGTTTATATCATGCAAACCTGATAACATTGTGACAAGTTTCACTGAACTTTGTAAGTTGTAAATAACAATGCAACTCCATTAAAACGGGATCTTATTGGATCGCTAAACTTCCGGGGGTATCCTGTTAAATTCTGAATCCGTCATTTTGCTACACTCACTGACATGGTCACGACATCCAGGATTTCAGCTGATGCAGATTCTTGCATTTTATGCAAGCAAATTTGATTTTTTTCCACTTTTGACCCCTTCTCATTCTGAACTTGGAATCATTTTGATGCAGGAGAAAAGTGGTCAACTTTTGCAAGAATAAAGAAAACTTTTGTGTACATTCCATTAAAAAAAAAAGAAGTTGACCCTTATTTAACCACTGAAAATAAATTAAAATGAAGTTAAAGCAGGTTTATAAGTAGTAAAGTTCACTAAATACAAGATATGACTAGTGACGATCTGATAATGACCCCATGAACATTCTCAACAGGTATCAGATGACCCCTGGTTTTCAGAAACTATTGAAATCCCTAGACATCGCGGAAACCCATAACAATGCGAGAGTTTTTTATACCTCAACAATGTGAATTACATATTAAAATACAATTGTTTACTTAGTGGTGTAAATAAAATTAATATTTTCACTTAGTGGTGTAAATAAAATTATTTTTTTCTAAGTGCATCGTTGCCGTTTTTTCAGCAAAGATTTTGCCGCCTTTACAATCACGTGACCGTTCGTATAAACGGTTCAAGATTCTGTAAATGTTTACGGCCCGAAAACGAAACGTTACCGTTTACACGTGTAAACGTTGGAGCCTTATCGGCCGATAACCATAGTAATTGTCAATAAGTTACTATGGACATCAACGTAACCTATAGTTACTAACCAAAAACCATTGTTCTCGGCGTTAACGGCGAGTACAGTGATTTCAATTAATGCAGATTCTTGCTTTTTGATGCAAGCACATTTAAATTTTTCCACTTTTGACCCCACCTATTTCTGAGCTTAGGGTCATTTTGACACAGAAGAACTGAGGAAAAGTGGTCAAACTTTTCAAGAATAAAGAGATATTATATCTTTTGCAATTTAAATATGAAGCAAATGCTTATTTCAATTATGAAAATTAATTTAAATTAATATGTTAAGCAGTTCTTTAAATAATAAATTTACTGAAAACAATATATGACTTGTGACCATCTGATTTTCACCCCTTGATTATAACTATGGTTATCATCAGGTATCACCAATAACCATGGATGGGTCGATAACCGCTGATTAATTCCGCTTGCCATAGATCAGGCCACACAAAAACTCATACAAATACATATTGAAACTGTCAATAAAACTTAAAACATAAAGTTACATGTATTACAGATTTTCAAAGCGTCTTGTTGAAGTTGTTCGGAAAATAAATTAAACACATCTTTTCACAAAACATAAAATATATTAAATTTATTAAGACAAAATTACTTTTTTGGCAAAATGCATTATAAAATATTCCTGAATACATCAAGAATTTAAATTTTATTTCTTGAAGTAATCACAAATTTTTTATGTCCTCGGACACTTATGTCCCCACTGCTGCAAGTTAATTTTTGATAACAAAGGGTTTATTATAACTCTAGAAAAAGTTTTTACTAAAATGATCGTAGGAAAAAATCCGATCATCTACACATCCCGCTTGATCATCTGTGCAAGTTTGAAAGAAATCCGCCATATTGTTTATGAGAAGTTGATGCCACAAGATTTGGGGACGTACGTATGTACGGCAAGTGCAACTCTACCAGTATGCCTCCCACTTTGTGGGGGCATAATAATTTTAAATGCAGAATCCTTAAACACAAAACAAACTTATACTATCAATGTATGTGATGTAGACCACTATTTATTTTATGTTTTCCAGTGAAATAAATGTAAGTGACAATTTCTTTACCAAATTAGCCAATAACGAAAAAATCTTCCTACCTTTGGATTATGAGCCAGTCTCACTTCATGTGTTAAACAATATGGACTTGGTCTAGGGTAAGCTTTAACTAGCAGTGACTTCACTTTCAGAAGAGGTTGCTTCTTCATGTTAATTTGTTGGCCAGACAACAGAGATGCACTTGCTATCTTAAATGTTCCTATATGCACAGCGACACTGTCCATATAAAAACGTAAAAAACAGCTCTTTTTCAACATTCTGGATCTGGATGAATTTTCAGCAAAGATTCTTGATGAGCCATCAAGTTAATTTCCATGCTTCAATATAATCTTGTTTTACAATAAGATGTTCACTTATTCAATCCTTACATACTGAATATCAGTCATTCAATACCATTTTAAATCCATAATTCAGCCAAGTTTATTAGTTATTTTAAATTGTGTAAACATCCGGTATCGATTTCACAATTTCCCAAGATAACGATTTAACACAACGAATCAATGGAACGGAAAGATAGCATGTCACTAACATGGACAACTGTGTTTTTCTCAGTAGGAAAACATTCCGATCGAATATTAAAAACAAACTTTTGATTGATTGCAACAGGGTCAGCAGTCACTAACAATGTTCACTCGTTTTTTTACAACACCTGCAAGTCAGATGACCTACTTTATTCCACACTAGGGGGCATGCAAATTCAGTTATGTTTCATTCTTCGTATTGATAAAATTGTTAAACACAAATCTATATGCAATTTCTTTTAAATTATAAAGATTAGCAATGCAAAGTTTTTGATTCCTGCTATCCTGGACACAATACAAAAAGACCTTTAATATATATCCAAACTAAGTAGCATTAATATATACACGCTACTCAATACCGTCTTGAAAATGGCAACCTCAAGCATATTACTGCAATTCGTGTACCGGAAGGCGGGTCCAGTTATTACGAATAATATGTAAGTTGGATTTTAAACTTAACTCAAAACTAATATTTCTTTAAATGATGCCCATATACAGCATAATGATTTATTTCAAATTTATGAATAAGCCATATATATAATTATTTGTTTAACCTTCAAAGAAATGTAGATTTTTTTAAAGTTGTATTCCAATATATTCCGATTCCAAAACTACAACAACATGTTGAGAATCTTCTTTTAATATCTTAGTTTAAATTCAAGATTTCTTTTAGAATGTCTTGTCAGCACTGAGTGTATGTTAGCAATATTCCATGATACAAGGGAAGATTAAATTTCATCGTGATTAATCATTCTTGGACGGTTACCCTACTCAGAATTCGATATACTGTTGAGTATTTGTTGGCTGAAACAAAATCTTCCCGTATTTTAATGACATATTTTAGGTCATTATTACCAAAAGCTCAGTATTAAAACGAGTAGTAAGACATGACAACAATATTATTTTATCGATTAACACTAACATGACGTTTAACGACCATGACATGTTAAAAAAGCGAAACATTTATTTAAACATTACATAGCACCAAAAGTAGTCATGGCCAGAAGGAATGTGCTCCAAACATCGAATTTCCACGGTCTGTTTCACTACGTCACTGAACGAGTCTCCGTGAATGAAAAGCATTATTATCAACCGTAGGAATCAGAAGATGCATATCATAAAATGACTTAGCAATCAAGTATAATAAGCCTTTAACATTAATGTTTGTACACATGTTTTTGTCATCATACGTTAAAATCAAGCTGCTTTCATGCGGAAAAAAGTCACAAGTGCATTTCATCTAATGTTCTGACAAATAAAATCTGTTTAACTCTTAACGTTTATTGATCTACTCAATTAAGATATTCATAATTTTAAACATGCCTAATCGTCTTTGTTAAAAGCCGCCTTTCAAATGGTTGGTAATTAACATATTCTTCAATGATTCCCAATCATTTGGGTTTTTTCAATCAACGAACAATGTCAAATGGCACTTTCATTCTTTGCCGACGGTTTAATTTAACAATGAATCTTCTCTAGTAAAATTAAATCAAATAAATAATAATAATAATAAAGATAAATGTCCGAAAAGTGAATGTATGCTAAAATTTGTTTTGCCGTTATTCGTACTCAACTGTTTAGCAAGATGTTTATAAGGATTGAAATCGGCGGAGCTTTTTGAAATAAAGACAGTTTAAAAGTGAAAGGATATCAGATGAAAGAACATGTGCCATTAAAAACGAGATTCACGTCAAAGATGTCCCTTTTAATTATCCAATTTTATAGGAATTCATAATTCAAACCATGTCCTTTAAACAAACTTCGATGAACAGTTATAATAAATATCAAACTATCTAGAACCGGCCTAGTAGAAAATTAATAGTCTTCTCAACCGAACCGGGTCGAGGAGACTCTGGGTCTCTTCAACCGGGCCCGGTCGAGTAGACTATTCCATTCCTAAAAACCAACTCTTAATTCAAAAAAGAAATGCTACCAATACGATTTGTTACAGCTTTCTGCTTGCCTGTTGATTTACCCATTTACAGTTGATCGTTGTGCTAACCGTTTTGATTGCACACTGGTGTTTAGGAGTTTCTTTCAAAGGTTAATAGGGAAATCTCGTATCAGAATCTAGATGCCAGATCGGTTACTTTTATTCCTGTCATCGTATCTTTGCTGATCTGACTCAAGGGGCTCTGATCTTTATTAAATGTACCAGACTATCTTTATAAATTGAGTTTCGCATTTAAAACTGTTGTATTGAAATGCAAACTTCATGATTTGTAGAAGTTTGACTGATGTGAATTCATGAAATTTGAAATCAATATTCCCAGTTGTTTGTAATTCATTCCAAAACTAGGGATATCATTTCTTCTAAAGTATTTTCATCTAAATGTGTTTCAGTTTTTTTTAAAGTTTACCAATGATTGTTTAACAGTGTTTCTTTTTCTGAAGGCTGTCAATACAGCGTGTTAGTATAGTTGCATTAATTTTAGTGCAACCACACAGTCAAAATAATTTAAAACAAATGAAGAAAAACAAGCATACCTTGTGTATCCTGGCAAACTAGTATACTACATAATAATACACAGCAAGATGATATTTTTTATTATATGATATGCACTAATGTCTTTCTAAGAAACCAACGACAAAAAGGTGTTGTAATAGTATGAAAAAGTGAAAAATGCATATCAGGAATAGCCGCACTCAGGAAACAATGCCTCCCCACGCATAGAAAAAGAGAGGAAAAGAAAGCATGTGTTTATAACAATATTAATTTCAAACAAAACAACCCTTGGGGTTACCGCCCTGAAACAATCATCGGCAATAAAATGTGCCACTGGGGGTTTAAACCAGGTTCTAGGATGCACCAACCATACATTGCCATTGCCCAAACAGGTTCTCATATCAACAAACAAGTACTCGTTGTCTTGGTGAAATAACTCCTACCTATCCGTCAGTTTAATAATGTTGCATGCAAAAGCATACAAACATATAAAACATAAAAGCTTATAGCACTGAAAAGCCAAAGGGGAGAGTACTCAACGATCTATCCGAGACCTGAGCCCCTGGAGTCAAATTTGCAAGAACACGATGATAGGGGTAAAAGAAACAAATATAGCTTCTTGGTTCTTTAAAAAATCCCTTATCAACCGTTATATACCCTCATTATGATATTAACTGAAACATTGTTCAGACGTATATATTAGACCTTTACATGTAAACATTTTCATATTTTTATGAATGTAAATATTTTCACGTAAATTGGTAAGGCTAAAAATCGTTCATTTATACAAGCAAAATGTAATATCTTTTTAATAGGAGTTATAGTTGCCTCGAATCAAAACTGTATACACATGATTCTGAAAGCTGTCTGGAAACACAGTTAAAGATTTTAGAAGAATAAGTTAAATTGAAATGTCACTATATGCAAAAAAAAAACATAATAACGCAGCATATCAATTAAATCGTACCGAGAAGACATACAATTTAAACATGTCATTAGGACTTGTCTTCGAAGCAGGTGCAAGAGAAAAAGAAAGTAAGTGTCGTTTACTGTACAATTAAAAGAACTGACTGTCGTCAATCTTGACGAAAGCCCATTTTATTAAGTAAGTCACTTATTCTCCAAATTCAGTCTGAAATACCGAAGTTATGTCTTTTTATTAATTGGCACTTATTCCTTAATAACTTACATAAATTCTGAAAGGCATTATATATTACAACAACAATTTTCACTCACTTAAAAGATGGGTTTATTATAAAGAAAAAACTTTCCACATCGATAAAGTGATTAGCGTATTTTTTACGTTTATAGTGATATTATGTACTGAGTGTTTTCTTAGGAAGCGCTGTCCGCATAATAACAGATGCGGTGTAAAAACACGTGACATTGTGTCCAATGTGTTGACTGAAAATGACCGATTAATGATTTTAATAATAACGAAATACGAGTAAATTAGCTTTTTGACAAAGTTGAACCTAGTTGTCTCTTTCTAAGGGATAAGGAACACCCCTAATGACGAAGAGGATCACAATTTATCTCCGTTTGTATGAAAGATAACTTGAATGTAATAAGAAATTTTTAAAACAACAGGAAAATGATTGTAGAAACTCTGAGGGTATTTCAGTTCACAGACAGATCACGGATGACAAAAACCACCTTTAACGATTTACTCTCAGACCAGAGAAAATCAAGGGTCAGCACGATTTCATATCTAGATCGTTAGCACTAAGATGATTTATTTCGAACATTTTTCTATATATTCTAATTAATGAAGCTGTGTAGTATTGTAATATGTTTAACAGTATATTACTTGTACTCATGTTTTAATCATTAAAATGTCACGAAAAAAGTATTATTAAGATCAAATCAATAATTTATGTACTAGATATTTTGAAAAATGGGGGTTGAAAATTAATGTAAGAAAAACTATAGTATGTATTTTTGAAGAAAAAAGAAGACAATAACTTGTTGAAGATTTTTATATTAATGGTGAAATAGTTGAACAGGTTGATTTTTATTTATTTAGGCATTAAGTTTATGTACACTAGTAATTTAAAGTTGGAATGTTATCTGACCAAGCTCTCAAGGCATATCATAGTTTATTATCACAATTTACCGAGTTAAGCTAGATATTAAAATAAAAATGTATATGTTTAATTCTTTAGTTGCTCCAATTATCCAATTATACACTATGGATCGGAAATCTGGGATATTTAAGAATTCAAAGAGGTAGACAAATTGTATATTCGTTTTTGTAAAAATATCATGAGAGTAAAAAAACAAACACAGCAAAATGCAGCAATGTTTGGTAAGCTGGTTTGATTTCTCTTATCTATACTTTCTAAAGAAAGGGCCATCAAATTTTGGATTAAAACCAAAACCATATCAATCCAATTTTGCAAAACCATGTCAATCCAATTTTTCACTCACTTGTAACTTGTCGTTTACTGTAATCAAAACAATTTTTCACTCACTTGTAACTTGTGTATCATGGCAAACTATTATGCTACATAAATAAAGGTTGTCGTAAAGTGCAGATAATGTTAACTAATGAATGAAAAAATAATAATTAATTAAATATTAATTGGAGCAACTAAACAATTAAACATATAAATCTTAACCAATCAAGTTCTGGTAACAGGAACTCATGGGCCGCTCGTAGGAATGCTTATATAGATAACCTCGGTTTTGCATATATCTCAATGCCGATTTTGACGTTAAACAGAAACTTTTTGCCTATATTAAAAACACGTATACCTAATCAATAATTCAGTACTGGTCTACAAGCCTAAATGAATCAACTTAATTTGACTATTTTAGAAAATTTAAAACTACTTTCTGTTTTGAAGATTATCTCCTTAATGTAAAATCAGAAAAACTACGCAAGCAACAAACCCAATCAAACTCAGATTATGCTCACACTCTTTAGAGATAGAAACTGGAAGATACCATAATAATATTGATAGGAATCAAATATTTTGCAAGGCTTGTCCACAAAAATTAGTCGAATCAGAATTTCATTTCCTACTCTGCTGTTTAAGATATACTGATATTCGTAAAAAGTATTTCGGTCTTATTGCAAGGCCAACTATAATTAAATGCATTTCCATTAATGGCATCAAAAATAGTCACATTAAAATTAAAGTTATATAAATACCCAAGGGATGCTTTTGCCAATAGAAACACATGTCAAAAACAAAATGATATCTTTTTGGTAGAGGCTTATCGAAAATATCGAAAATGATGAAACTACAAAATTATCTGGAAAATTGTACTCGTTTTTGTATACACTCTTTTCTCAAAACAGAATTAAATCATTATGGATGGATAATATTAAACAATATTGATGTAATTTGGGCTTTCCGGGTATATGGGAAAGACAGAGTTTTATAAACAGTTAGTGGCTAATTAAGGCCTTCTTTCAAAATCTCAAAGACATATTTATTCAAAAATGGCATTCAGAAATAAATAATTACTCTAATAGCAATCTATATAAACACGTTAAAAGTAATTTGTTAGAAGTCATTATGTTGATATACTTCCAAATAATCTTTCCCAATCGCTGATGTCTTTTTTACTAAAAATCACCATCTGCCTATAGAAACAGGGAGATGGAGAAACATGTATTTTTTGGGGCGGAACAGGGTATCAACAACAATTTGTTTGAATCGCATTTTCTTAAAAACAAAAAATTGTTCAGTTTACTAGTTAACCACAAGATAGGCAGGTAGAGACGCTTCAAAGGGATATCAGGTATTACGAGAACAACTAAGTTGTCATAGAATAAAAAGCCGAAATCAGTCGACGCTCTCGCTTCAATTTTGAAATAGCCAATAAGGTCATTTATTTTTATCAATTACAGGGTCAAACGGACACACCGGCAAAGCAATCATTTAATCAATCAACAATAAGTTTCATTATATGATCCAAGTATACAAGTCTATACCTTACAATATGTATACAAATTGGAAACAAAATAGCACATACCTTTTCGTTGCTTAACTGGTTGCCATCTTGCGGACTGCCACAGGGTACCCACTTTTTGTTACAGGGCAGCTGTTACACGACAGTGAGTTTTTTGAACTTACTGAATGTGGCGATTCCTGATATGCATATTTCACCCTTTTATTAAATCAGAAAATTATGTAGTACTAAAGAATATAGTTTATTTTGTAGTAAAATAATGAAATATTTCAAAAATAATTTTATTTTATTATAAGCTTATAATGCCTTATTCTTCTAGTCCTTTTTCGAACTATTATAAATGAATTTGCTGTTAACCTATTTCTCCCGTTCTTGTAAGCATGTGAGCGATTGTTATGCAATTGTTTTGTTACCCATCGATATAATTTGTATTATTTCATCATACCTTCCATCATACCTACCATTGATTAAAAACTAAACAATTGCCGTTTTCCAACTGTCACGTGATTTATTTTTGTAAATTGTATCGTGATATCTCTGTTAATGTTATGTTTTCATATTTATAAATTGTATTATGTCGATGTTTCCCGCATTATGTGGGACTCGAACCCTTATGTGTAAATAAAAGTTGAAAGTTGAAAGTTGTTCTACGTTCCGAGTTATGATGATGTTCATAATTATGTTCATTGTGTTTTCTGTCCTTTTCTGTGATAATGTCATTTTAAATGTCTATGTTATGTTTGTAAATTTATGTACTTGATGTTTTACATATTGTATATATACATATATATTTAGCCAAAGGCAAACATTTGTTAAAAGTTGAATTATTCGCCATTGTGTTCTTGCCATAATCATCTTCAAGGGCAGTCTGGGGCGTTTGCTTACGTTGAAAGAACTTTTTAGTGTTTGTTTCTTACATCATTTGTACTTGTCATCATCTATAACTGATAACCATGCAATAAAACTATTTAACAACATCGCATTAAGTGCAGCTGAAAAGATGAGATATAGAAAGAAACGCGGGTTTTCACCTGTATTCATATATTGAACAAACACGAAAGTTTCGATTTTAAAATTAAAAACAGTTACTAATTTCGTGATTTGTTTCCTTTATTCTCAATTTAATTCAATGGTAACTGAACAGATAAAGCAATGTGTTGTCGTTATTCTTTCTCAGAGTCTATCTCATCTGCTCTAAAATGTTGAGAACACAATTTTTTCTTACAGAAGAGTCCCATGAAGGTGAAAGTCAATTTTAAAAGACTAAAATGTTTTCGGCTTTGAATTGTTTTCCTAGCTCTTTATTTGTCACAATAAAAAGAAATTTTGATATTTTGATATTTTTATTAACGATATTCGTTAAACGAAATCATTAAAAAATTACAATTTCTTAGTAAAATAAATTGACCGTGACGCAACAATAAGGTGACTCAGTTTTAAAAGGTTTGCCCATTGGCTGTTATACAATATTAGTATGCACTGGTATTGCAGATGGATATTCCATCCCATAGGAAAGAGGGCACCTTTGATATCTGTGAAAAAATAACAGCATGTTCAAATCAGACGTCCAGATATGTTCAATAATAGCATAACAATAGTGTGATTAATGTAGTGATAAGAGTATATAAAAATATAAAGCTAACATAATTTTAATCTACAACAAATGTAGGCCACTAGTGAAGATTTCTGACTGAATCACTTCTTTTAATGAATATGCATTGGTCTGTGTTATGGAGCTCTTAAAGACCCTATTACAGTTCACTTTATTTAGAATTCTCCATCTGAAGATAAAGATTTATTAATGTTTTCTTTTTTCACCAAAATTAAAGCATAAGAAATCTCTGAATTAGTGCATTAGACTTCTATCCCCTTTAAACAGCGTCAAATCGGCAACACATGGTATTCTGCGGTACCTTTTTGCGCGTGTTTAATTTTAGCGTATTTAGCGCTCGGCAATAGGCGAGAAATCAAACTCAAGCAATACAAATCACATTGCATCCTATAAACAACTGTGCAAACTTATGTCCTCTCGAAAATGTCCTTTACATCATATGCGCGAAAATTAGGCCCCATGATATTAAATCATAGCTACCACAGTAATACAGAGTGGGATTTAAAAACTTTTGCTAAATAAATGTATGATAAACAGCTTCTTCTAGTAATATTTCATAAAGCTTATTCGTTGCACCCGTTACAATACTTAAATTCCATTGAAAGTTTCCTTATGACTGGTAATAAAGTAGGTCTTGCATTTATAAATATTTCCTACAGAGGGAATAAACGAATTCTATAGTCTTTAATAGCATGATGATCATTGGTTACGAAACGTATATGACCGGCCATATTTTAAACTTAACAGTAAAAAAGATGAAATATGCATTTCAGAGATTGCAGTGTCCAGAAAATACTGTAACACCGTCTCCACACAGCCAAAAAGCTAAGATAAAAAGAAAGCATGGTATAATACTATGATCAATTAGAAAACACTAACTGAAATTCATAAAACTGTGAACCAAAGTTTATCGCCTTGGAACGGTCAACTTTTAGGTGTATGTTCAATTATCTGTGATTTAAAGGTATTTTTTTTAAAATTGTAATTAAACATACTGTTTCTAGTTTGTTTGTTGTCTTTGGGAGCGTATTAACGCCACCCAATGTGATAACATGTGAATTTCGATCACAAAGTCGTGACCAATTTACCTCCAGTGGATTAGTTCCCTTAGATAACGTAAACAGTATATGTAGGTTCAATGAGTTTATGAGACGGTATACGGTGCTGTGCTAAATATAGCTGAAGTAAACAAACACCAGAGCAGACGATACCATTTACTCACCAGGCTATGCATTGTAAAACTTTCTAAGTTCTGAATTTCTTCTAACAATTCTTTCAAATGTAAGATCCCTATTAAATCTTTCATTCCAGTCTAATATGGCCAAGCCAATCCTGTATTTGTATGTAGAAAAACTCAATGAAATTTCAACAGCTGTGTCACTTTTCAGCAAGAATTCACGTTTGTTTTAAACCTTGATCATTTGTTTTGCACAATCTAGTAGGCCAGTTGGACATTAACAGTGATAAAAGCAAGAATAATAAAAAGGGTGAAGATAGCTTATCTCAAACTTGGTGTGACATTTCATTCATGCAGAATTTGTCGGGAAATTTGATTTTACCATAAGCATGGATATTAATGAAATATTTTGTTCAAATGACTGCTAAAAGCAGTAAGAAATAAACATGATTAAATAAAAATAATAATGTTTACAGTATACTAAAAAGAGATGAAAAGTGACATAATTTAATAACAATCCACACACTTGTCATTCACTATGAAATGGATTAAGTTGTTTCATAAACACTAACCAACATTTTAAAGGGAATATTGGAATTAAAAAAATCTACAACAGGTATGCGGGTTTACATTTTAACTGTAATATTGATCAGCTTCCCATAGCCCAACAGTTGCCAAGAGTAGTATTTCAAGCTACACTGCCATGTGTATTTGTTAACTATCTGCAGTTCATGACCCCAGAAACACCTCCCCGGGATTTTCAAATTTTGACAGTTAACATATTTTTTTTTTCTCAAAAATTACAATAAAATGCATTTTGTCACGAACTTTTATCTGCCATTTCATTTAAAAGTTGCAAAGAAGTTACATAAAATGGTTTTAGGGAAAATACTTCTTGGTTATTGTGCTATTTGAAAAAAGGGCCCTTAAATGTGAAGCATGTCAAAAATATCATGAAAACCTGCCCCAGCGCCATCTAGTGGCTTAAATAGTTAAGTTGGAGTTTAACAAAAATACGGCTCTGAAGTGTAAACTTTAGGCGAAACTTGAAAGTGTTTAAAGCGTTTAAATTTATTTGATTTGATGCAGTGCTCTGACACATTTTTATATAATTGCTTTATAGTCATATTATTCGGTGTTCAGATTGTTAAAAACCACTACGATACTATTATTTGGGTAAAATTAGACCACAATTTTTTTTAATACCGATGAAGATGTGTTTATATGTGCATCTTATATATGGGGCGAAGATTCGCCAGTGTATGATACATTAAATGTTGACCTTTTTGAAATTTTAGAAAATGATATCACTTATTTTTCTGAATTTGGTAAAGTATATGTATGTGGTGACCTTAATAGCAGGATCGGTAATAAATATGATTTTATTGTACATGATAATATCAATAATGTTTTTGACGATTTGGATTATGTTCCCGATGAGGCCTCTTTCAGGGCCTCTATAGACAAGGTACACAATAGTCACGGAATTAAATTACTAGATTTGTGTAAATGTACAAATATACGCATTGTGAATGGTAGAATAGGTGACAGTTGTAAACATACTTTTTATGCACATAACGGATCGTCCGTTATAGATTACCTATTGACCAATGAAAGTAACTTCTCATTAATATCTAACATGAAAATCAACGATTTAACGAATGGAGTGATCATGCTCCACTACATTTTTCTTTATACTGTATTACACAGGTTGATAATTTTGAGAATTACCTGCGGTAACAAAAGAATTCACGAGACCAGGTTGTTCCATGCACGTGAACGGGTTGTTCTCCGAATAGAATTACTCGTCCACGTGCATGGAACAACCTAGTCTCGTGCGTATATTTAAAAGTATTAAAACAATTATACAAAAAAGATGCACAACATTTTTTAAGCACTGGAACAAATGAAGTAAAATTAAAACACCACTTCATTTTATATTATTTCCTTTTTATAACCCAATTTAGATACACTTACAGTACCATATATATTGATAAAAATGTTGATTAAACATGCATTTCTTTTAGTAGCTTATTGTCATAATGTATAGTCAGATTTCAATAAGTATAAATCGTAGAAAAATGCATATACAGTTATGACAATATTCCTATTTAGGGAAAAAGGCGAGATTTTAAGATCATTTTCAAATATCGTTTAGTCTTATTCAAACATCATGTATATATTGAATTGAATTAGAAGTTGTAAAACACATTTTTTTCTTGTTAATTTTCTAGCACTTGAGCGCTTTATTTTCGTCGCTTGACAGAGGAGAAAACTTGAAATCTGACACTTTGCCTTTTTTCTTTATATACTAATCAAAGTTTGCTCAACTCTTCAAACAAATCCGATGCTTGGAACAAACTTTCATCCAAATCTTAGAACTTGTATATGTCTAAGGTGTGTAAGTCGGATATAAACCTCGTACATCGGTGTTTCTGTGTAGAAAATACCTGGCCACGAGCTTCATGAAACACCTCGAGCGCTTCGCGCTCTCGGTGTCACAAGAAGCTCGTGACCAGGTATTTCCTACACAGAAACACCGCGTACTCGGTTGATATCCTATACATAATTTCTCACGAACTTACGAAACATATACTGATGTTCGGTATAAATGGAATAATACACTCCGTGAACAATTTCGCTCAGGTATTATTACAAAATTGCCTCTTTTCAACGACATTGATGAGAATATAGATTGTTCAAATAGAAATTCAGTTAATGATGTTTTAAATAGATTTACCGCTACAATACGCAGTGTTGCGGATCCGTTATTTTCTAAAAAAAATGTAGTTATAATAATAAGCCTTCGTTTGATGACGATAGATGTATGAAAAATGCGGACTGGTTCGACAATGACTGTGAAAATGCGCGACATTTATACAAAGACGCTTTACGTAATTTTAATATGAACAAATCTTATACAAGTAGGCTAACACTGTTTTCATGAAAGAAATATTACAAAGATTTAATACGTAAAAAGAAAAAATATGCAAAACGACTGAAAATGAGCGAAATTGAAAATTTGAGAAAAAGTAAGCCAAAAGAGTTTTGGAAATTCTTTAGAACCAAACGTAAAGTAAACAACTGTAACATTTCCTTGAACGACTTTAAATAATTTTTTGAAACCCTTAGCAACAATACGTTTGATAGTAACAATGTTGAGGCCGAACTATTTTGTTCAAGTAATAATTTTAATGCTGAAAATGCTTCATTTCCGGAGCTGGATCAGCCTATTCCTATCAAAGTACATAGCGCAATTAAACATTTAAAACATAATAAGACGCCCGGCAGCGACTGCATGTTAAATGAATACTTTATGGAATGTGTTGATATTTTATCTAGTCACTTTTGTGATATATTTAACAGTATTTTAATGTCGGGTTTCTTTCCTGAAATGTGGACACAAGGTGTAATTATTCCTCTTCATAAAAAGGGTTCTGTAAATGATATTAACAATTACAGAGGAATTACACTTGTAAGCTGTTTCTCAAAAGTATTTACCACAATTTTAAATAAGCACATCGAGTTATTCTGTGAAACTAATGCTACAATTTCCGATGCGCAATACGGATTTCGTAAAGGTTGTTCAACCGTTGATGCTATTTTTATTCTTATGTCTGTTGTACAAAAATATTTAAATGAAAATAAAAGACTATATGTAATATATATCGATATGTTGAAATGTTTCGACAGTATATATCGCAACGCATTGTGGCTTAAATTATATAAATCTGGTATGAAAAGTAAACTACTTAGAATCATCAAAGATATGTATGAAAATGTTAAATCGTGTGTTAAATCTTGTACTTCTTATTCTGATTATTTTAGTAATGTCCTCGACTCTTTTTTTTTCCTTGTTCGTAGAAGATTTAGAACTTTATTTAAAAGATTATATTGAATGTGGTTTAAATATTGATGACATTGTACTAATTATGTTGTTATTTGCCGATGATATGGCCATTCTAGGCAAATCTCCCGAAGAAATCCAAACACATTTAAACAACCTGTACTTATATTACAACGCATGCGGTCTGAAGGTTAATACATCAAAGACAAAAATAATGGTATTCCGAAAACGGGGTAGAATAAAACAAGACGAGAGATAATGGCCAAAGTATAGAGGTTGTCGATAATTTTAATTATTTAGGTACTGTTATAAACTATACGGGGAGTTTTACTCTTAATCAAGAGCATTTGATAGGAAAAGCCCTTAAGGCTCTGAATATTTTACTGCTTAAATGCAAAGAATTTGATCATAAGCCCAAAATATTATGTCAATTGTTTGATGCCTTTGTTGGTTCAATATTAAACTATGCAAGTGAAATATGGGGGTATACTAAAAGTAAAGAAATAGAACGTATTCATTTAAAAGTTTGCAAAAGATTATTACAAGTAAAGTTAAACACATGTAATGCTGCAGTGTATGGAGAACTTGGAAGATATCCTTTATTTATCAATAGATATGTAAGAATCGTAAAATATTGGTTTAAAATTAATGGCAGTAATAATATTTTAATTCGTTATGTGTATAACCAGGCCTTGGACAATTGTAATAAAGGTTATACAAACTGGGTTTCTAACGTCAAAAAACTTTTAAATGACTATGGTTTTACATACGTATTTGATAATCCCAATACTGTACAAGCTAGTGCATTTATAAGTGAATTTAAGAATAGAATTATAGACACCTTTAAACAAGAATGGAATGGAAATATTAGTAATAGTTCAGTTCTCGATATGTTTAAACTATTCAAATCATCTTTCGAATACGAACGATATTTAGACTTAGTACCAAAGAATTTAAGACTATATTTTGTTAAATTGAGGGTTTCTGCGCACCCTTTGAGAATACAAACGGGAAGATATGCACGCAATAATATACCTCGAAATGAACGTTATTGCTTATGTTGTAATGTTAGAGACATAGAGGATGAATACCATTTTATTTGTATATGTCGATGTTATCTCCAACTAAGAAAAAAATATCTCAAACGTTATTACTATGTTAATCCATCTGTATTTAAATTTCATGAACTATTGACTTCATCCGATAAGAATGAGATTGTTAGTCTTTGTAAATATATGAAAGAAGCTCTTGCTGTACGAAATTCAATTATTAATAACTTGTTATGACTATTTATGTAAGTGTTTATGTTTCTCACTGCCTTTGATAACAAATTAATATTAGAAAATTGCTTAATCCTAAGACTTTAACATTTAGATTATATAAATCAACTGCTGATACGTTGTAAAATAGTATCCAAGTATGTTTAGACCCGTGACATGAACATATTTATATCTATGTATGTGTTTAGACGATGTCCTGATGTATAAGTCTTAATCAAATGTCTGTTCTGTTCTGTTCATATTATTCGAAAAGAACAAAAAATTAAAAGCATCCATTGACCATGATGCATCTTTTTTCACACTGTATGTTTTCAAACAAGTTTTAGTTTCCAAAAAGATAGTCGGTCATTAGCATGACATTCTAACAAAAAGACGGCTCTGAAGTGTAAACTTTAGGCGAAACTTTTAAAGCGTTTAAATTCAATTAGACTTGATGCAGTGCTCTGACTAATTTTTATAAAATTGCTTTATAGTCATATTATTTTATATTATTTTTATTTTTGCATATCTTTTATTTCCTTCTAGTCAATAAATATTGTTTCAAATCATAGTGCAAATAGCAACTATTTCATAGTTAAAGTATTTTTGTTTATTTTTCCATGTGTTTAATTTCTTTCTTGTCAATTAAAAGTTTCAAATCAAAGGTTGACTTATTATTTATTTTTCCTGGCACAATATGACTTTAATCTTGGATATATGCATCCGCCCAAATATCCGTGTAGATAAAAACTTGATAAAGCAGAAGCCGGGCATGCAAACTTTTTCTCTGCCTTTCGAAAGTTTCTTCACATCCTCCAATAGGAAACTCCACACAATCTATAGATGATCGGACATTATGACAATCACTCTAAAACGCCACCCATCAGTACTTTCAGTGCTTTTATTATATACAGCCTACTCATGCAGCCAAAAAGTAGACAGGAAAAAGATCATGATTTTATGAGAATCTATTTCAAATTAAATACCACAAACAATATACTAACTATTAAGACAACCATTCAGACCAACGCCTTGGAACGGTCGGTGGCATCATCATAAAACTAGGTTTAAGGGTGCATTAATCTCAAACTTGCCGAACATCTATTATTTTATTGAAAGAAAAAATCTGTCATGATCCCTTTCCAAGTAAACGTTCGATCTGAGAACATGCCGATCGTATTACTGTATCAGAATATCATTATCATAAAGTTCGACGTGCGATCCGAGAATATGCCGATCGTAATTTGGTGTCAGACTAACATTATAATAAACTTCAACGTGCGATCTGAGAACATGCCAATCGTATAACTGTATCAAAATCATTATCTGTATATGTATAATATGTATTAAATAAAAAGGTGAATGAAATATGCATATCAGGAATTGCCACATTCAGAAGACACAACCTCCCGACGCAGCCAAGAAGAAGAGATAGAGAGAGCATGGTTTAGTAGGTAAAAAGGTAATATATGCATATCAGGAATCGCATCACTCAAAAAACAGAGAGAGAGAGAGAGAGAGAGAGAGAGAGAGAGAGAGAGAGAGGGAGAGAGAGAGAGAGAGAGAGAGAGAGAGAGAGAGAGAGCATGTTTGTTATAAGTATGTCAATTCAAATCGGGATACCGCCTTGGAACGGCCAGCGGCAAAACAAATTGGCAAGGCATTTTAAGTTCACTTATGCGAAAGAAGCCATGCCTTGTATTCAAATGCATTTGATGCACTTTTATCAAGTGTAAGTTTTTTTACAGGTTGAATGGAAAAATAGTTTAAACAGCATCCTGAATGACTGAAATATTGACATAAAAGTCTGGATCTTGTTTCTTTTGTTTCTAATTTAACAACAAGTAGGCTAAAGGGCCTTCCATTGGTCTATTGTATCCCACAGTTTTGAGAATTTCAGAATTTCAAGTAAACAACACATAAGTTTGTCATTCTCCAATATAAATAATGTTTAGATGAAAGGAGAACTTTGAAAGCCATTTAACTCGACAAATATGTAAATATATCAGGCTCAGTTTGATTGAGCCTTTTCATGGGCAGTAATGGAAATGCATATTAATGCCCACGCCGCCTAGCCCCGGCTTGAGTCCCACTCTATTTTTGGCTGTCTTGGGGACCGTGTTTTCTGATTGTGGCGCATATTTCACTTTTTTCAATATTTTCACCAGTTAACAATACAGTTTCTTATTAACGATCGATTTAACATTAGATGAGAACATTTCAAATATTTCTCTCAGACTTGCACTTAAAAGGATAGGTTGCGAGTTTTCCGGTGATTCATTTAATTGGCGTTGAAATACTATATTTTCGGAGCATAGGTGATATAAATGGCAAATGAATTATGGTTTACTGAATTTTTAAATACGTCTGTACATTGAATTTGTACATCTTTGCAGACCTGTCATAGTAACTAAAATAGCCGAAGCTCGATGAGTTAACAAAAATTAGAAAAAGACGAAAACAAATCACAATGAACAAAACAGGGACAAGACTTACCATAGTCTTTCAGTGCTACTGGACAACGACTTATATTTCCGGTCATCTAACTCATTACAGAACCAAGCAGTTATATATTTCTTCGTTATTATGAAAGGGTTGAACGTATTCTACATGATATAACGTCTAATGTCAATGCTTTTTTCCCGTGATTTTTAAATTCCTATTTGCTCTTAACCCGTAATAAATAATTATTTAGTGATGGAAAAATTTTACAAACTTTAATAATTAGTAACATAACGGTGCATAACTATTTTCAATTAATCTATTCGGCAAGACAGAACGTCATTAAAAGAGATTTATGATTTTTGAACTCCCTATGAAATGGTACCTTTGTTGTCTAGGCGAATAATGGGATTTTTAAAATGACACGCAGTCATTAACGTAACAAATTTAGTCTCCATTACTACCAGCCAAATGGTTGAGATTCGACACGGGTCTCCAGTTTGAGTTTAATGATATTGCGTTCTGAATAAATACGTAATAAACGAAAAGACGTATCAAAGAATTCGTCGTTAATATTACTGTATAAGTATTTTTGTGGCGGGGGTTTAATTTTGGCTATATTGGCGGCCTGCGTCAGTTGCGGCAATTTTAAACACCGCCAATTAAAATCACCGTCGATTCATAACACCGCCATTTCAATATCTAGAAGGTAGACAACTTTCATTGTGATAATGTTTTCACACTGGTACTATATTTGAATATTGAATGTAAATGTTTACGTTGAGACAAGAAAGAACCTACGAAATGTCAACACTTTTACGATAAATAAGTGTTATAAAATTAGTTTCAATTAGCGAAATCCGGAATATAACGTGGTCAGTCAACTTCCAGGCAACAGTTTACTGCTAAAGTAAGAATATTATTTTAATCTAGACTTTTACTACAAGAGTTTCATTTTGACGTTCTGTGTTAATGCCAATTTTAGACCCGCCATTTTTCATCGAGGATTTTTCGGCGTTAGCTGTCTAAGCTCACTTTTTTTTCCTAGTTTTTCGACCAATGAAATGTTGTAAATAATACTCGTATTCTCTTATTATGCAGAGGGAAAATGAAATAAACTATTTCGATTGGTAGCTATTTACACCAGAGAGGCATCTAGCAGGGTGGAGAGGTATCTAGTGGGATTTTTATTATTATGCAGCGGAAAAATCAAATAGATTATTTCGATTGGTTGTTAGTGGGTGTTGTATTGGAGAAAAAAACAACAACATATTTACGATTTAAATAACCAGTTAAGTCAATATTGATAGCTTAAATACAATTTTATATGGAATATTCTTGGGTGTCAGGTAAACACTTGCATACAAGTTTACACAGTGTAAAACGAAAGAGAGGTGTAGATATTTCTAGTTCTTACTGGTTCCTTTCTAGTTCCTTTGATACTGATTGTTAATTTCAAGTACAAAAAACAATTTCATTGTAGTGTAGTGGATGACACTCTCGCCTCTCAAGCGGAGGCCCCGGGTTCAATACTCAGGATGGACACTTTTTTTAAAGTTAATTAACGTAAAAGTTGGTAGATTTCGCTCTTGTAACAGGCTGTTTGTATTTATTTTTATTAAATTTCAAGGACATTTATTCATCTTGAGTTCTAACTCTACAAGAGGTATTTTATTGAAACTTAATAAATGTAGATCAAGACTTAATGTAAGACATTGCTTCTTTAATCGACTTGTTATCACTGTATGAAATTGTTGCAACAGCTTGAACATTTTTTTTTGAAAGACACTTTCATTGAATTTATGAGTTGTCATGATTCGGTCGCTTAATCTCTAGGTCATACTAAGAAGGCAGGGAGGGTTCGTCAACAGCTACAACAAGTAAAATAAAATAACTAAACTGTGTCTGCTTCGCCTCTCTGTATTTCTTTCTTTCTTATATACGTGTATATATAAATATTTTCCATCAACGCCGTTTATCTTTTTTAAAGATATTTCTTGTTATGTTGGCGCTCTGGTTTGTTTGAGCCAATTTATGACCCCGCCAATTAAAACAAAATGAGCCAAAATTTGACCCCGCCAATATTAAGCGCTATACAATCTTAAATTTAAGACATCGAATATTGTTCATTATCAATGAGTATGTTCCTACATGTAATAAGCTTTACAGTAACTTACATGTTTTACGAAACTACCTGCACGTTACGAAATTATGTTTTCGTTTACACCTTGACCTAGATAAATGAGAAAACGTGTGGAAATGGGTCAAGGTTTTTCCAAGTGTTCAATAACATATATTAAGTATTTCTTAGCTTTTATAAATATTGATAAACATTAAGTTGCGCTCAACCCGGGCGAATATGCATTTCTTTCACAGCACGTGGACATGCTCAATCACACCGAGCCTGCAATGTTTTCATATGGTCGTTTCCAATGGCTTTCAAAGTTCCCTTTCATCTTCTTATGTGTAAAAGTATTTTTCTTTTAACTGATTTTGTTCAGTTTGTATAAATGTTTTCATCCTAATTGATTTATAGAGAGGTTGAGATTAAAGACGTGTAAGCTACAAGTTCTCGTACACGAAAACAGTTTGAGAAAAGGTTTTTGTAATTGTATGTGTACTTGTTATTTTCCGAAATGAGATTATCGTGCGTGTCACATGACATGTATTTTAAACATTACGATTAATCATACCAAGTAATTTGGAATTCATTCGATTGAGATGTCCCGCGTGCAAAATATTACGGAGTCTACTTTTTATAACATGTTGTCTTTTCGAGAGCTTGTAATAACAATTGAGAGGTTGTGTGGCCAGTGTAGATCCGATTCAGCGTGCATATTTATTCATTCTGATCAAGATATACACTTATATTTTTATAATTTCTTTAGGTTATTTCTGACCAAAAAGTACACGATGCAAACCTTGTTGAGATTGCACGGTTGTGCATGTTGATCTGGGTCTAAACTGGTCGCATGTCCGTGAGTCTGATCAGGGTCTATACTACTCATTTCTAGATTCATAAAAAGTGAAATATGCATATCAGGAATCGCCACACTCACAAAACACAGCCTACCCATGCAGCGAGAAAGAAGAGAGGAAAAGAGAGCATGTTGTTATAAGTATGTCAATTTAAATAGGACGCACCAAACAATTAACGAAAATAAAGAACCCTTGGGGTTACCGCCTTGGAAAGATCAGTGGACAAAACAAATAACCACTGGGTGGTTCAAACCAGGTTCTAGGGTGCACCAACCTCACACTTGCCCCCGACAGGTTCTCATATCAACAAACAAGCGCAAGTTGTCATGGTGAAATAACTCCAACTGACCCATCAGCTTAACAACGTTGCATGCAAAAACACACAAACATATAAATCATAAGAATCTCATAGCATTGCAAAGCCAAGGGGGCGAGTATTCAATGATCTTACCGAGACCAGAGCCCCTTGAGTCAAAGTAGCAAGAACACGATGACAGGGATGAAAGAAACAAATCGAGCTTCTAGGTTTTTAAAGAAAAGATTTCTCCATAAACCTTCATAAACTCTCAACCCCCTTCGCCGTCGTGCAACCAAAGAGGTATGCATAGTGATCATGGGTAAATCACCAGGCCAGCGAAGCGCTGTAGAATATCATATTGGTAACCTTTTTTTTGAATTTACAGGGCTGAAGGTTATAAAACTGAGTTTGGAAACCAGTCTCAAATCTCAAGCATCTGATTGGTTGAAATGGCGACTGGTCGCCATTTCAGCCAATCAGATGCTTGAGATTTGAGACTGGTTTCCATGCTCAGTTTTATAACCTTGGGCACAGATGATTTTTACGAATAACCGGGAGAAATTAATATTGCAATATTGCCTTTTATTTTCTTTTTAAATAAAACCTCCATATAAACTTGCTGTGAAATACATTGTTGCAACAGTAACTTTAAACTTCACCTGTGTTTTTGAATTACATCAGGGTATCGGTGATTAAACTTGCAAAAGGTTTTCCTTCATTTATGATACCGATAACCTTGTTTCAAAGTTGTTATGTTAAGCAAAGATTACGTTCAATTAAATCATTAACATCATTGCAAGCTCTAGAAAAGCGAACAAGCTGGGAGATATATACCCCGTAAGATGTTGCACGAGGAACATTGCCGTCTTAAAACGGAAAATTGACTGTATTAAAATTAAAATCTTCTCTTTTATCATGTATTTAAGTAGTACCGTATCTATTTTCAATAGAAAGATTAAGATCAAGAAAGCTTGCTTGCTTATCTGAAGTGTTTGCTTTATTAAGTTGTAGTTTATGAGGGTAAATTTTATTAACCAGAAATGGAAAAAGGTTATTATCTATATACAAAACATTATCAAGGAAGTATTCCTGTTAAAAAGCAAACAGTTTCTACAGTTATTACATTATTCTTGACCAAGAGGTGAACAATGTTAATCCCGAATCGACTGTACGATAGTGAAGGCTGATCTTGATTTACACAATAATACAAGAATGTACAGACTGATCAGTATCTACAATGGTTCCGCACCAGTGCCCAAGGTTATAAAGCTGAGCATGGAAACCAGTCTCAAATCTCAAGCATCTGATTGGCTGAAATGGCGACTGGTCGCCATTTCAGCCAATCAGATGCTTGAGATTTGAGACTGGTTTCCATGCTCAGTTTTATAACCTTCAGCCCTGATATAGGTTATTTTAAATTTTGTTTTTACCTATCCTCTTTTTGTCAATTAAGTTTAAAATGTTTGCATACAGCAAAGTAATATACATGCACATTTTAAATGGACCTGTACCTTATGCTTTGCAAGTACTTTAGCAATATGCCTTACGGAAACAGCGAACAATTGATTCAAATAATTTTGTTCAGTGCAATAAAACACGTATTCCTCGGCATTTATCGTTATATTTAAAAGCCTTTCACGTCTCTGACTTATGTAAGAACTTGTTAAACATTTACGGAACGCCTACCTAGTTGAGGTAGTACCAAAACAACTTTCGCTACAGGTTTTATTACTAGTCTTTCATCTCAAACGTGATGTCAGTGAAACTGACTTCTCTGCATGGGGTTATAATATAAAGAAAATTCTTGCTTTTTTGTAATGTGTTACATGTTTATAAAACTTCTTGACTGCTGCATCATAACGTTGCTTTAATTCGGATAAGAAACAAATGTACATGTAGGGATGAATCTGAACTTTCACTCTTAAGTAATTAACCAAAAGACATTAATTTCGTTGAGTTTCTTTGAAGCATATAAGTAACGACTAATCTATGTTAATTTGGCCGAAATTTCTATGTTTAAACCCTTCTGTGCACGGAGATAACGAGGAATATGACAGGTAGTAAAAGGTATCTACTCATACATGGATTAAGTAAAACATTGGAATATCTACTACACGTACACGTCTTAAATCTCAACCTCTATACTGTCTTAAGAAAGGCACTGAACGTCATTTTACTGTAAATTTAAATATTCTGTAGACTTAGCACTTGTAAAAACTTGCCATCCCTTTCTGCTTCCAAATTTTTAAAGCTTAATACTTGAAAGCAACAATAAAATCAACCGGACAAAGTTGCTTGACAGCCAATGAAAAAAAAAACAAGTTTAATGTTGTTTTCTTTTCCTTTGCGACAGCGAAATTGAATTTAGAAGGAAATTAAAATTCTCCAATGATTTCTTGTAAATAACTCAAATGTTAGGATGATCGAAGTTTAAGCAGATGATAATCAAGAAATTTCAAGAAAAAGCCGTCTATATGGATAAATACAGCGGTCGCGTAATCTTAATGATGATTAAAGTGGTAGTTTTAAGTACCGCCGTACGTAAAACGTTAAATTCTTATGAAGTCATTCATATGTATCCATCAATTCTTGCTGGTAGTATTTAACAAACTTATATTTTGTGACGAATGTACCATAATTGTGTCACGTTTATAAAACCTGCTCAATTTCTTTGTGTAGCAGTTCAGCCATTTACAAACACAGAACGCGTTCCGACAAGCGCACATTCCATGTAGAGCCGTCATGCTGTGAGTAAGAATACTACCTATTCTCAGATATTCAGAATGAAAAGTCGGAACATCTAGTAGGGTTTCCTCCAGATGTTCGATATTGGTCGGACGCCGGATTTAAGGTTCGTTTTGAAAGTTTTTATCGGTTAAATATCAGTTCATCGCAAAAAATTTCAGCGGCAAACAAGAAGTATATTGATGTTTTATTTTGCAAAAATGTATTTATACATTTAATATATCACAACTGCAGGTGTTGTGCTCTGTGGCGGATGTCCCCGTACTTCACTTCAGCGAAGAAATCAGTTTCATTTACCTCCTTGAATGTTATATGCTTATTTCAAAACCATTCAGAATGTCAAGCATTGTGGGTTGCAGTATAAGGCATACTTAAAATAACCGTTTAGGGTTGATACGGATTTTATGTACTGTGTCTGTCTCTTGCATGTTTTGCTAGGCGCTGTTGTGCCCAAGATCATAAAACAAAATCTGGAGACCAGTCGCCATTTCAGCCAATCAGATCCTTGAGATTTGAGACTGATCTCAAAACTTAGTTTTATGATCTTGGGCCCTGCTTTATTTGTACGGCTTTGGCTTTATCTATACATTGAAAAAAGGTCAACGCCCTGAAAAAGATTTTCCGTTATGTGAAATATTATAGAATACGACGCAGCTGCATCATTTGATTAATGTGTTAATTGAATCATAGAGGAGAGATTCATAACCGCTCTCAAAGCGTACAAATGTAAAGCTATAAGACACACATGTTAAAAGAACAGAGAATTCAATTTTTATTATGTCATTCTAAAATCTACAATAACAAACGTATTATATAATAGCTTTGTTGTACAATACCTTCAAATGTAAAATGATAATCGATCAACTAAAATGACAAATGTCGCGCGTTAAGGTCAAAATGACATGCACTCTTTCATGAAAGAATGAGTATATGCAGTGAAGTAATTCATTCTTTAAGAACGCACTACAGGAAATAATAACACGATTTTTCTGTCTGTCGTGTTAACATCAAAGGAAATTTCTGTGAAATGAAAATGGAATTGCCGCAATCTTTCTACTATATGAAGTTTTATACTTCCTTGAATGAAGGACTCGGTGATTGTCTCACGTAGCATATTACAAATAGTTGCCACATTAAGACAAAGGTAAAGTCATCGTACAATTTCGATAACTAAAGCAGCTTGAATAAAATTCAAGACATACAACCCAAATATAACAATTTTTCAAGCTGACTGACTGTTCTAAATGTTATGCTTTACCGTGAAAATATTGTACAAACTTTCGTCATTGTACTGCCATCGATAAATAAATGAGTAAAAATCGCTCTTTCGGCAAAATCGCCTTAAAAATTTATTTCACACAAATAAATGTTATGAATATATCTTTATGTTACCTACGTTAAAAATATAGTTTAGAAAAATATCTAAATCTAACAATTCCCTGAATTACTATTGATATCCAAAGACAAAAGTAAGCAAACAGATATTTGTTTCAAAATCTACATGTTGACGGTTTCATTGAGCATGGGAACGCAACAATTGTGAGTAAAAACTGACATGATATGCTTTATTCTGAAGTTTTATGCCCCCGCCATGAAAGCATTAAGAGTTGCTCATGTCCGTCCGTCCGTCCGTCCGATATTCTAGTGAACGCAACTCCTCCTACACTACTGGTGGGAATTTAATGAAACTTGACCACAATGCTTGGCCTGATATGTTGTTGTGCATGAAGGTGGGGTTTCGGTCTTACATGTTCCGTTCAGAAGTTATGGCCCTTTGATACTTCCAATTACATTAGTTTTAATAGGAGTATATCTCGTGAACGCAACTCCTCCTACACTACTGGTGGGAATTTAATGAAACTTGACCACAATGCTTGGCCTGATATGTTGTTGTGCATAAAGGTGGGGTTTCGCTCTTACATGTTTCGTTCAGAAGTTATGGCCCTTTGATACTTCCATTTACATTAGTTTTAATAGGAGTATATCTCGTGAACACAACTCCTCCTACACCTCTGCTGGGAATTTGATGAAACTTTACCACAATGCTTGGCCTGATATGTTGTTGTGCATAAAGGTGGAGTTTTGCTCTTACATGTTTCGTTCAGAAGTTATGGCCCTTTGATACTTCCATTTACATTAGTTTTAATAGGAATATATCTTGTTTCTTATATTTTGTGTTAAGCAAAATATGCATTTTGCCCATAACTTTAAAACTACTTGAGATACTGCCTTGAAACTTCAAATATATTTTCGCCATCAAAATCTACATCATAACCAACAAGACCCATAACCCTGCTGCCAATATTTTTCAAATTATGCCCCTTTTTCACTTACATTTTGTGTTACGAAAAATATACACTTTGCCCTTAACTTCGTTTGGAATGGAGGGATTTCAAAATAACTTGGCACAAATGTTCACCATAACAAGGCGGTGTGTTGTGACAAAACCCATGCCTGTAGGTCCGAGGTCAAGGTCACTGTTACTAAAAATAGAATTTTCTTTCAAAATCTTGTCCGCTCTGTAACTTTGTTATTTCTTATTGGATTTTTGAATAACTTGGTATAATTGTTCACCATATCAAGACGGTATGTCATATACATGCCCAAGCCTTTAGGTCGAAGGTCAATGTCACTGTTACTAAAAATAGAATTTTCTTGTCCGGGCTGTTACTTTGTTATGAATGGAGGGATTTCAAAATAACTTTGCACAAATGTTCACTATGACAAGGCAGTGTGTCCGCACAATACCCAAGCCTGAAGGTCCAAGCTCAAGGTCACTGTTATTAAAAATAGAATTCTCTTGTCCGGGCTGTAACTTCATTATAAATGGAGGGATTTCAAAATAACTTGACACAAATGTTCACCATGACAGGGCGGTGTATCGCATACCATGCCCATGCCTGTAGGTCAAGGTCACTGTTACTAAAAATAGAATTCTCTTGTCCGGGCTGTAACTTTGTTAGGAATAGATTGATTTCAAAATAACTTGACACAAATGTTCATCATGACAAGATGTTGTGTCCAGTACCATGCCCATGCCTGTAGGTCCAAGGTCAAGGTCACTGTTACTAAAATAGAATTTTCTTGTCAGGGTTGTAACTACGTTAGGAAAAGAGTAATTTCAACATAACTTGGCAGAAATGTTCACCATGACAAGGTGGTGAGTCGTGTACCATGTCCATGCCTGTAGGTCCAAGGTCAAGGTCACTGTTACTAAAAATAAAATCTCCTTGTCCGGGCTATAACTGTTTTGAATGGAGGGTTTTCAAAATAACTTGGCAGAAATGTTCACCATGACAATGCGATGTGTTGCGTACATTACTCATACCTGTGAGTCCAAGGTCAAGGTCACAGTTACTAAAACTTGAATTTACTTGTTCGGGCTATAACTTCTTTATGAAGGAAGGGATTTCAAAATAACTTGGCACAAATGTTCACTATGATATTGCATTGCATTACCACCAACTTCTTCACAGACATTTCCATAATGAGAAGACAACAGTGCCACAAATACAAATAATTTACTTGATCATCAAGTTTATGCATATTCTTATAATTACTCGAACATCACTGTCTTTGAAATGCTATTATTCCCATCATTGCACTTTAGTATCTGAAAACGATGCATAGCGGGGGCATCCGTGTTCTATAGACACATTTCTAGTTTGTAATGTGTCCAGTGTTAAAAATAATCGTGAAAACGACTCCGCTATTTGGAAATTGAGAAATACTTTGTAGCAGCGAGGCAAAGCAATAAATGTAACAACAGCAAAAACAATAATTGAAGACGAAAAAAGAAATAAACTTCAGAATCGAAAACATTAGTATTGGTGATAAAAAAACGAACGACAACACAATAATAGGAGAGGCAATTGAGATTGAAATATCGCCAGAAACGAAAATCACTATGGAATCAGAGATTGGCTTTTAAATGACGACGTTGGAAATTTTGATCGGTTCAAAAGAGAAGAAACAGTGAATCTACTTAGGTTGTTTTTTTCTTCTTTTACCTGAAGCAAGCTTGAAAACTACACATGAGAACCAAAAGTATCAAAATCTATAAAAAATATCTAGATATTGCCACCTGCAGATGTGTTATTCTGTCTGTTTTTTTTATCTCATTGACATACTGGAAGAAATCAGCATTAAAATGTGCTAACTAGGGCAAGTCACGGGATAGTATGTCTTCGGTCATTATTTAAACATTTTTATCGTGACTATATTTAGAAATTTTTATTACACGTATCTTTTTATATTTTCTCATACCTAATTTGAGATTTTCTTACATATTTTAATGACATAATTTTATTTTACCTCGAAATGCATAATAATTTATCTCCTCTGCTCAAATGTCCGAAAATACCTTTTCCCATGACGCGCCCCATTTGCGAACTGTAAACATTGATTATACGATCAAACATCATAGCCTTCAAACACATCCAACAAGGAGAGAGGAAAAAAAGGGGCATGGGTAATAAAATTTTCAATTGCAAAAAGGACACCACAAACTCTTAACGAAAGAAAGAACGAGAGGGGTTACCGCCTTGGAACGGTCAGCGGCAACACGATCTGCTAATGGGGTTTGGACCAGGTTCTAGGTTGCACAATATAACAGGGTGGCTATACCACGTGACTTTTCGGATGTCGTGCACATATTTATATTGGAAAAATCGCTCGCTTCAGGTAGGGTTTTTGCTTATTTCTCAGTAATTACTTGGCCGATTTTGACCAGATAAAGCGCACCGTACTTCTGTTACCAAGCATTTTCATCCACACTTAGTCTCTTCTTTTAGTTTATGGCCGTTTTCTCAAACATTCAAAGACAAATTTTGTCTGAAGCGTCGAATGTTTTGATGTCGTGCACACCCAATCATAAAATCCAATGATTCTCGCGCATAAAACTTTGTTAACGCTTACCATGTTATTTAGCTTTTATTACACCTCACGTGATTAGTTTACTATATAGCGTAATGTGACGTCAGAGGGAGATAATTTCTACTGTCACATATGCGACAGTATACTGTCACCCTCGCGTGGATCTAAAAATAAATATCTTGGAAATCCGATTACAAATTAACTTCTACGCATGCGTAATTGACCGAGGGAGATAAGCAATTAATTCGGTCATAATCAAGATCTCTAAAAGAAAACAAATGTTCGGATGTTCGGTGTAATAAAATAAATATCACATCCCATTGGGGGAGACAGTACGAAATGTTAACCCTTGAGAATGTAATGTCAACCTCGGCTAACGCCTCGGTTGACATTACTTCTCTCGGGTTAACATTTCGTACTGTCTCCCCCAATGGGATGTGATATTTATATAGTGTCATTTAATATTCTGGAACACACGCATGTTGTATTTCATCCGGACTCGGGCTACTTATTGAGCTTTTTACATTTTTTTAAACGGATGTCGTACACACCTGGAAAAATAGACGATGTCGTACACACTCTGGTTTTCTTATTTAGTCACCGGGTGCAGTGTTTGTACTATTTCTCGTTATTCTGTAAACAAATCATTTTATTTTCATATGTGATCCTTCTGAATATCAACCTCTCAGTCCCTACACTAAATAAAATAGTTTTGAAATATGGAAACACTCTGGAATGCAGGTTTTCAGTCTACGGCTCATTCAATGGTTGTGATGTTTTATTTTTATCCAGCTCAAAGTCGGTTATTACCAGTTTAATGTAGTATAAAATAACCGCGAAATATAACATGGTAATGCTTCATCATAACCAAAAATGAATATTTGTTTCTACAGCACAGATTTACACATTTGGTCAAAATATTCCTGTGTTTACAATTTTCCAAATTCTGTGTGTTTCAATTGATTTTTAAATGAATACGTTTTTAACATTGTCAAATAGCATCTATTTTTGAATAATAAACAGCATAACGTAAATATATACATATTTAAAAAAAATAAAAGTCAGTAGCTGTGTATTCGCAGATGAAGTTTGTATGTTCCAACTATTAAAATATTTGTCCAAATTCATATCTGTGAGCCTTTTAAATCGATTAGGTGGGAGGCTGGCTTTTAAAGTGTGAGATCCGGATGAAAACAAAATAATTTTGTGACTTGATGTATCTTAATTAAACGCTGTTTTTACCGATGCACTGTGTATTTTAACGCAATCTTAAAGATGTTCTTTGTATAATAAAACTTTGCCTCCGCTAGACCTCCGAGCATTACGATGATGAAACTTTCTGTACAAATTGTGGACTATAACCATTAAGAGCAATATTACTAGATGATTTTGACATTGATTGAAACAAAAAAAAACAACAAATATCAGCATAAGAAACGATATTTATAAAATCTGGCGATTGCTGCTTCTCTTAAGCAAGTACTCCTTAGGGAACTGCTCGAACATTTGAAAGTCTGTACCCCTAAGTTCATTCCACTGTCTGTGCAAAATCTGTTTTGTGTCTGATTCCCCTTTATATCCATTTATATAGAAACTATGTAACACTTATATCTCATTCACGCTGGTAATCTAGTCTTTTATTTAGATATGTCTTTTCCATTTGTGTGCTGTATTTGTGACATTATTTTGTATGATTTAAACTGCAATATAGACATCGTACTTTTTACACGTCTTAATAAAATATCTGTTCTGTTCTTTTTTAACGCAAATTTACAGAAAATCTGGAACGATGTCATATCGTTTATATTTTTAAACTATAGCATTTATGTCAAACAAAATTTTGTGAAAGAATGGAAAACTTTTACCACACCGTTTTCGAGAAAAACTGGTTTACGTTTTCATCGTGCGTAAAATTGCGAATTTTTAATGTTTGACGTCGCTTTTAATGTCCGTTAAGTACGACTAGATTGTAATTTTATAAGGAAAACGATATGTAAATAGTTTCTCTATCAGAAACACCTTTTACAAACGATTTAACGTTATTGTTTGCAAAGTTATTCAAGTTTCAATGATACACGTTTGTTCACAGACAGCTACCGCTAGGTGGCGCGTCATTCCCAAAAATTGCTAACTAGGCAATGGGAAAATGCTTTTTTATACTATTCAAAATTTCAAACTGTTAGATCTGATGAAGGCCCGCAGATACCGTATATAAGCTATAGCGGTTTTCCCCGATTACTATTTTTAGAAATTGTCAACACAAGAAGCATGATTTATAACGCTAGCAAAGATCTAAATACGTCATTACAGTAGAAATTAATGCAATACTACATAAAACACATATATCTTCAGTAAAATATGTCTTACGCAGGTTGTAAACACTTTCAATGGTTTAAAACACTGTGTTTACTCCCACTTTTGCGATTTTGTAGGCGACAATCTGATTGGTTTATAGGTTGGTGATAAAAGCACGTTTTAGTTACTCATCGTCAGATCCTGATAGCGTAGCGGTTTTCAGGAGATGATTTTAATCAGATTGAAAAAATGAGTGCTGTAAACGACTAATGTATGTAACATTCAAAGATTGTTCTGAAAGTCTTACACCATATATAATTTTAACTAAGTCATATTTGGTTTGCAGTTGACAAATTTAACAATTAACAAAAGTAAAACACCACATTTCAATTTCGAAGTATTCATTTGCTTGTACAATATGTACTCTTCTTATTCAAACTATTACTGCAACTTTACGATCACTAACCAGTGATTCATTTCAACAGCCTCAAATATAATATTAAAACATCGACAAAAGAACTGAACATTTATAATGAAAAGGTTTCACACGGAACATTAAACACATTTTGTACAAAATTTACAAATTCAATAATTGACAAGATTGATAAACAATACGTTCTGTTGTGATCAAGATATTTTTTTCAAAAATGTGGTAAACGAATTACAGACACGGAGAGATAGAGTAAGGTTGAACGACGATAATAAATATCTGTCTTCAAAGAATA